>OZ038509.1:54667009-54732009 GCA_964036315.1 Acanthosepion esculentum | reverse complement strand
AAATATGGCAACAAAGATGAGGATAATAGTCCGAATAATGTAAATAGTGTACATAATACCTCATCTCAGAAATATAGACAGATAGTGAAGGGCTGAAATGTTGTAATAAATATTAGTGACAAAGATGAGGACAATAGTCCGAATAATGTAAATAGTGTACATAATACCTCATCTCAGAAATATAGACAGATAGTGAAGGGCTGAAATGTTGTAATAAATATTGGTGACAAAGATGAGGACAATAGTTTGAATAATGTAAATAATATCTCATCTCAGAAATACAGATACTGTCTCTTCTTGATGTGATGTATCAGTTTCCTTTTTGTTTCCATTTTATCTAAAAATTTGTTGTTGCTCACATGTTTGGTCCATGGTATTCTTAGCATCCTTCTGTTGCTTAAAATCTCTTCATCTGTGAGGCGATTGTCCATCATTCACTGACATAGAGGAAGACTGTATGTAACAGTTCAGTACTCTTTTTGTTTCTAATGAAATTTTCATGTTTCGTAACACTTTGCTTAATTTTTGGAAGACATCTTTGGTTATCCCAATACACCTTCTGATCTCCATGTCATACTTTCCATCATTTGTTCAAACACTTCCCAGATATTTATTAGGTTTGCCTATCGCCCGATTCATACTCCTTCCCCAGTTTTTGGATAGTAGATTTTTATCCCTTGTTCCCTGTTTAGGATTGGATTTCCAGTTCCTTATCCTTTCATTCTCTTTCATTTCCATGATGACATCTTAGTTGCATTATCATCCTGCTTGGGGTGAAATTATTGAAAACAAAATTTAAATTGTTGTACTTCTTTGATTTTAGCATCCCCAATTTGTAATTTGGATGTTGGACTGTCCCTTTTGCTGACTGCTTAATTTCCCAGTGTTTTGAAATATTTGATTAAATAAGTATGTTTTGATTTAGTTTTCATTTATTTATTAACAGCTTATGTTCATTGTCAGTGTGTATTAGGCATTTTTTTTCCAAATATCTCAAAAGCAACTCTTGTGCTTTCGATATTTCATAAGGAATGCTTATGACTTTTAGAAATCAAACCCCTTTTCCAGTAAGGATGGGTTTTATTATCAAATACTTGTAGATATTCATTATGTTCTTGTCAAGGTGGTATCTTCTCTTGTACGATCAAATTAAAGGAACAAGTTACAGAGATTGTTGATATTTGCCTGTTAATCCAAAGATCCCCAGATCTTTCACGCTTCTTTGAATCCAATCCCCAAAACCCTAAAAATTCCATTCTGCCAAAGATTTTTCACTTGGGTTGATGAATAAGATAATTTTTTTTCTCTGTTATTACATCCCCTCTCTGACCATTTAATGTCACAAAGTAACCACAAAAAGTTGGGAGGGGGGGAACTGTCTGTGTGCAGCTGCTATTATCTGTATCATCTTTTCCTTCAGATACAGCTGCCCTCGTTTCTTCCCTTGATCTCATCTTTGGATTCCTCTGATTTGTTTTTTGTTTTTTCCACACCTCCTCCCTCGAATTTTTGCCTTTTCTCATCATTGGTCCTTCTCTTGTTCTTCTCCCCAGCTCCCGCCTCTTTCTCTTTTAATTTTAGGAATTTTCCTTTATCTTTTTCTTTTCCTTTTTCTTTTTCTTTTTCTTTTTCTTTTCCTTTTCCTTTTTCTTTTCCTTTTCCTTTTTCTTTTCCTTTTCCTTTTTCTTTTCCTTTTTCTTTTCCTTTTTCTTTTCCTTTTCCTTTTCCTTTTCCTTTTCTTTTTTCTTTTCCTTTTCTTTTTTCTTTTCCTTTTCTTTTTTCTTTTCCTTTTCTTTTTTCTTTTTTCCTTTTTCTTTTCCTTTTTTTCTTTTCTTTTTCCTTTCCTTTTTCTTTTTCTTTTCCTTTTTTCTTTTCTTTTTCCTTTCCTTTTTCTTTTCCTTTTCCTTTTTTCTTTTCCTTTTCCTTTTTTTTTACTTTTTTCTTTTTTTTACTTTTTTCTTTTTTTTTCCTTTTTTCTTTTTTTTTCCTTTTTTCTTTTTTTTTCCTTTTTTCTTTTTTTTTACTTTTTTCTATTTTCTTTTTCTATCTGCTTATTTTTTTGCATTTTGAAACAAAAATATATGTATATATATATATATATATATATATATGATTTGCTACTATCTTGTTTTAGGATTTTCATAGGTGTCTTGGAGCATGCCTCTTAGATTTATCTCCTGTTAGTTCCACTCTCCAAGTTCTCCAACACCTTAACCAGGTATTGAACTCACACTCTTTGGGTCCTGTCACTGGATCTAACCAACACCTTTATCCACTGTGCCACAATGAATAAAGGTATAGGCGATAACTGATAACTGACATCCATTAGACATGGAACTAGAACAGTCAACTCCAGTGAGCGAAATAAAGGGTTCAGTTCGACTTTCCAACCGCCTGAAGAAGGCCTGAGCATACAACGGCTGAAACGTTGTAATAAATATAGCGACAAAAATTAGGACAACAGTCTTATAGCGGTGGGAAAGTAACAGAAGCCGAGATACAAGGTCAGGACCAATAACATTGCAGATTCTTCTGGATTTTAGCAAGAATTCCCTAAATATATAGCCAGAGCATCAGACCAGATGTGGCAGCAGTATTCAAAGTAAGGATGAATGATAGACTTATAAATATGTAAGATAGATTCTTACAACAAAAATTATCTAGCATGGCCAATTTTCTTAGCAGCCGACCTAGTAAATTGATTCTATATGCTATATCCCCTTCTTGTCAGTGGAAAACATTAGTCCCAGAACGTGCAATGAATCTTTCTCCTAGAGGTTAGCATCAGCCATGCTGATGGAAGGTAAAATGCATGTTCTCAGATGATTAAAAGAGAGCAGTTTCATTTTGGAGACATTAAAATTAACAAGCCATTCCTTGTCCCAGTTAACAACAGAATGTAGATCTGTTTTGAGATCTGCTGCCAATTTGACTTTATCGAACTGCTCAGACTTACTATTATGACAGGAATCAGCATAAATACTGAATTGAGAACTAGTAACTGAAAGTATAAAAATACATTTTTATAATTACTTGCATCATTTACATCATTTGAACTGTTATCGTCATCTTCAATGCAAATTTCACAACATTTCGGCCATTGTACGCTCCAGCCTCCTTCTTTAGGTGATTGGAATTTCAAACTGAACCCTTTATTTTGTCCTCTGGGGTAGATTGTTCTAGTTCCATGTGCCATACCTCTTTCAGATGTCTGTTATTGAGGCCACATAGCCGAGTATATAAAGACGTTGGTTAGATCCAGTGCCTAGACCCAAAGAGTTGTGAGTTCAGTACCAAGCCACAGCAGTGATGAACCAAAACTTGGACAGTTGATTTAGAGGGAAAATAACTGAGACATCTGGAAGAGGCATGGCGTGTGGAACTAGAACAATCTACCCCAGTGGATGAAATAAAGGGTTTGGTTTGAAATTCCAATCACCTGACGAATGCTGGAATGTAATGGCCGAAATGGTGGGAATATGGCAATGAAGATGAGGATAACCCTCCGAATAATGTAAATAATGCAAGTAATCATGATACCTCATCTCAGAGACACAGACAGCTATATAGAGAGATATTGACATAAAGGCAGGAGCGTACAATGGCCAAAAGGTTGTGAATATGACAATGAAGATGAGGATAACAGTTCGAATAATGTAAATAGTGCAAGTAATCATAATACCTCATCTCAGAGATATAGACAGATATATTTTTATAGTAAAAATTAGCAATAAATTTTTGCAAAAGAAATTACTAAAATTAAATTTTGGTATTAAATGACCCATAAGGTGTTGATATGGCACTAAACAAACTTAGAGGGTGTGCACTTGTAAAAATTGGAGAGAATTTAGGGGGGAATAATTTTTGCAGCTTAGCATTTATTGGACCTCAAAAGTTACCTTTTTTTTTTTTAGAATCAAAAAGTATAAATTTTTTCGCTTAATTTAGAAGGGGGTGTCCTTTTCATAATATGAGTATAGTGTAAAATTAATTCTTAACCTTTTACAGTTATTGGACTTTGTTGTTATTTACAAATGATAAGTTTGAAACACAGGAAGGCACAGTGGAATAAAGGATAGCGGTTTGGATTGTAGAATCGAAGAACCGAGTTCAATTTCCTGTCGAATCCATTACATTCATTTACATGCTAATACCCTTGGGAAAGGTATGAATCTTCTTCTCACACCCAGCTGTGGGTAAATAGCAGGACAGACCGGGTTCTATAGCTTTGGATGGCAACTGGTCTACCACAGAAAGAAATGGCAACCTACTGTGGGTAAAAAAATCTGCCTCGTCAGTCATGTATCGAAAGAGACACGATTGCTTAAGCATGTATCACACATGGCACATAACTGAAGCTTGAAACTGCTTATGTCATTGATATTGGCATATTTTTTTTATTTTCTGAAATTTAACTTTTTAAAAACTTTCTTTGGGAGATATTTTTTTATTTATTTTTTTTTTTTTTTTATTTATTTATTTTTTTTCAGAAGCACATTCAAAAACATTGAGGTATAGTAATTATCTTAAATAAAGAATAAAAGGATACATACTTTCACCAATATTTTGTGTGTGCGTATATATATATATATATATATATATATATATATATATAATCATTTATTTATTTAAATATTATAACATAAATATGTTATAAAATCACTACAAAAATAGCCATTTTGTTTCAACACTTCTGGGGTCTTGTCAAGTGATGATGTCGAATGTAGAATAAATGGTTTTAAAAGTTTCAAATTAATTAACGATCCTTAACTAGGAGTAAACGCTGTTACATAAGCTAGAATGACGAATCAAAATACAAGTATATGGTGATTCGAAAAATTTGACAACTAAGCAGGGTTATCATAGATATTAAAAGATTTATAAAATTTGAAATTAAAATTAAAAGTAAAAAATTACCTATTTAGAAATCTCAATCAAATCTCTATTAAGTTTTAAATTGTAGAATTACCGAGGAGAAAAAAATAAAAATAAAAAATACATATGCTATTTAATTTATTTTTTCATTGAAATTATGTTAAAAAGGATGTTCGTAGCTCCAGACAAAAATGTATACATTTTTACAGTTTAACTTCCACATGGTGGTTACCTCTCACTTAAAACAATTCAAACACACATATACCAATCCCACACTTGGAGATATATATATATATATATATATATATATATATTCTGACATATTGTTATTTTTAACTTATTTTATTTAAATGTTATATTTTGATGGATACTCATATTTGAGTAGAAGCTTTGTTTCTTTTTTTTTAATTAAATACTACTTATTATCCAACTTCATCTACTAGCCTGGACATTCAAGAAATATGGTCAGAAGAATATACATCCTCTGGTAGTATTCGAATCTGCATCCCCTATGAGGAATTGTCAATGGATTTGATATGCCTAACTGCTCAGCCACAAAGGACTTCCAATCAAACAAAGCCCAAATGAAGCCTTTCGAACAAACACTCTGCTAATTCTCGAAACCTCTACATCTGCTCTGTATTGTATCCTCATGTAAACAAAGACGATTTATTTTTATGAATATCCATCAAAAATAAGATTTAAACAAAATACATTAAAAATAACACACACACACCTATATATATATATATATATATATATATATATATATATATATATAGGTGTGTGTGTTTGTTCTTTATTTAAAAGAACATTTTTTAAAAAGGTTTATTTTTGTAACTCTGTTAAAAGTTAAAGATCAACATTCCACTGTATCGATATTATCAATAGGACGCCACTTTTGACTTGATAAAAAAAAAAAAATCAATATTTTTTTTATCTCAACAAGCGCCACACCCTAAGTAAGGTCTAAAGAATGTGAATCTACAAAAATAATTTTCAAGAAAATTCTTTCATATTTTTTTATTAGTGGATTTAAAGAGTGACAATTTTTTCTAGCTTTTTTTTTTTTTTTTTTTTTTCTCCAGGTGTCTTTTGAATTTGGTAAGATTCTCAGAATCTCAAATAGAAGCCTTTGTTTAATGGGACATGTGAAACAGAAATCTCTGCTGACTCCCTCTGCACTCTGCTCAATCCTTTCTTGGTTTCCTTTTACCGTTTTCTATTCACACTCTCCACTCTCTCTCTCTCTCTCTCTGTCTCTGCCTCCTTGGTTTCCTCTCTCTCTGTCTCCTTGGTTTCCTCTCTCTCTGTCTCCTTGGTTTCCTCTCTCTCTGTCTCCTTGGTTTCCTCTCTCTCTGTCTCCTTGGTTTCCTCTCTCTCTGTCTCCTTGGTTTCCTCTCTCTCTGTCTCCTTGGTTTCCTCTCTCTCTGTCTCCTTGGTTTCCTCTCTCTCTGTCTCCTTGGTTTCCTCTCTCTCTGTCTCCTTGGTTTCCTCTCTCTCTGTCTCCTTGGTTTCCTCTCTCTCTGTCTCCTTGGTTTCCTCTCTCTCTGTCTCCTTGGTTTCCTCTCTCTCTGTCTCCTTGGTTTCCTCTCTCTCTGTCTCCTTGGTTTCCTCTCTCTCTGTCTCCTTGGTTTCCTCTCTCTCTGTCTCCTTGGTTTCCTCTCTCTCTGTCTCCTTGGTTTCCTCTCTCTCTGTCTCCTTGGTTTCCTCTCTCTCTGTCTCCTTGGTTTCCTCTCTCTCTGTCTCCTTGGTTTCCTCTCTCTCTGTCTCCTTGGTTTCCTCTCTCTCTGTCTCCTTGGTTTCCTCTCTCTCTGTCTCCTTGGTTTCCTCTCTCTCTGTCTCCTTGGTTTCCTCTCTCTCTGTCTCCTTGGTTTCCTCTCTCTCTGTCTCCTTGGTTTCCTCTCTCTCTGTCTCCTTGGTTTCCTCTCTCTCTGTCTCCTTGGTTTCCTCTCTCTCTGTCTCCTTGGTTTCCTCTCTCTCTGTCTCCTTGGTTTCCTCTCTCTCTGTCTCCTTGGTTTCCTCTCTCTCTGTCTCCTTGGTTTCCTCTCTCTCTGTCTCCTTGGTTTCCTCTCTCTCTGTCTCCTTGGTTTCCTCTCTCTCTGTCTCCTTGGTTTCCTCTCTCTCTGTCTCCTTGGTTTCCTCTCTCTCTGTCTCCTTGGTTTCCTCTCTCTCTGTCTCCTTGGTTTCCTCTCT
This sequence comes from Acanthosepion esculentum, assembly GCA_964036315.1. NCBI lineage: Eukaryota > Metazoa > Mollusca > Cephalopoda > Sepiida > Sepiidae > Acanthosepion > Acanthosepion esculentum. Next base: position 54,724,938 of record OZ038509.1, on the reverse strand, counting down.
CTCTGTCTCCTTGGTTTCCTCTCTCTCTGTCTCCTTGGTTTCCTCTCTCTCTGTCTCCTTGGTTTCCTCTCTCTCTGTCTCCTTGGTTTCCTCTCTCTCTGTCTCCTTGGTTTCCTCTCTCTCTGTCTCCTTGGTTTCCTCTCTCTCTGTCTCCTTGGTTTCCTCTCTCTCTGTCTCCTTGGTTTCCTCTCTCTCTGTCTCCTTGGTTTCCTCTCTCTCTGTCTCCTTGGTTTCCTCTCTCTCTGTCTTCTTGGTTTCCTCTCTCTCTGTCTCCTTGGTTTCCTCTCTCTCTCTGTCTCCTTGGTTTCCTCTCTCTCTCTGCCTCCTTGGTTTCCTCTCTCTCTCTCTCTCTGCCTCCTTGGTTTCCTCTCTCTCTCTCTCTCTGCCTCCTTGGTTTCCTCTCACTCTCTCTCTCTGCCTCCTTGGTTTCCTCTCTCTCTCTCTCTCTGCCTCCTTGGTTTCCTCTCTCTCTCTCTCTCTGCCTCCTTGGTTTCCTCTCACTCTCTCTCTCTGCCTCCTTGGTTTCCTCTCTCTCTCTCTCTGCCTCCTTGGTTTCCTCTCTCTCTCTCTCTCTCTGCCTCCTTGGTTTCCTCTCTCTCTCTCTCTCTCTGCCTCCTTGGTTTCCTCTCTCTCTCTCTCTCTGCCTCCTTGGTTTCCTCTCTCTCTCTCTCTCTCTGCCTCCTTGGTTTCCTCTCTCTCTCTCTCTCTGTCTCCTTGGTTTCCTCTCTCTCTCTCTCTCTCTGCCTCCTTGGTTTCCTCTCTCTCTCTCTCTCTCTGCCTCCTTGGTTTCCTCTCTCTCTCTCTCTCTCTGCCTCCTTGGTTTCCTCTCTCTCTCTCTCTGTCTCCTTGGTTTCCTCTCTCTCTCTCTCTCTCTGCGTCCTTGGTTTCCTCTCTCTCTCTGCCTCCTTGGTTTCCTCTCTCTCTCTCTCTCTCTCTGCCTCCTTGGTTTCCTCTCTCTCTCTCTCTGCCTCCTTGGTTTCCTCTCTCTCTCTCTCTCTCTGCCTCCTTGGTTTCCTCTCTCTCTCTCTCTCTCTGCCTCCTTGGTTTCCTCTCTCTCTCTCTCTGTCTCCTTGGTTTCCTCTCTCTCTCTCTCTCTCTGCGTCCTTGGTTTCCTCTCTCTCTCTGCCTCCTTGGTTTCCTCTCTCTCTCTCTCTCTCTCTCTCTGCCTCCTTGGTTTCCTCTCTCTCTCTCTCTGCCTCCTTGGTTTCCTCTCTCTCTCTCTCTCTCTGCCTCCTTGGTTTCCTCTCTCTCTCTCTCTGCCTCCTTGGTTTCCTCTCTCTCTCTCTCTCTCTGCCTCCTTGGTTTCCTCTCTCTCTCTCTCTGCCTCCTTGGTTTCCTCTCTCTCTCTCTCTCTCTCTGCCTCCTTGGTTTCCTCTCACTCTCTCTCTCTGCCTCCTTGGTTTCCTCTCTCTCTCTCTTTCTCTCTCTGCCTCCTTGGTTTCCTCTCTCTCTCTCTCTCTTTCTCTCTCTTTCTCTCTCTGCCTCCTTGGTTTCCTCTCTCTCTCTCTTTCTCTCTCTTTCTCTCTCTGCCTCCTTGGTTTCCTCTCTCTCTCTCTTTCTCTCTCTGCCTCCTTGGTTTCCTCTCTCTCTCTCTCTCTTTCTCTCTCTGCCTCCTTGGTTTCCTCTCTCTCTCTCTCTCTTTCTCTCTCTGCCTCCTTGGTTTCCTCTCTCTCTCTCTCTCTTTCTCTCTCTGCCTCCTTGGTTTCCTCTCTCTCTCTCTCTTTCTCTCTCTGCCTCCTTGGTTTCCTCTCTCTCTCTCTTTCTCTCTCTCTCTCTCTCCTTGGTTTCAAGCCTGGCCACTATCTAGATGGGTTACTCATTGAGAATACCAAGTGCTGTAAGCTTGGATGTGCGCTTGATATAATAGATGTCTTAGAAGTGTTACTCAGAGAGCCAAGTTCCAGTTGATGTTTGGTTAGTTATAATTCACTTACGTGCAAATACCCATGGGAAAAGTCTTAATCAACCTCTTCTCCCTCCAGCTATGGGTTAATTAGTAGAATTATCTCCAAACAGTTCTTATAAACTAAAAAATATATTTTCTGGCTTTAAATAACTTTTAAAGGGTTGATAAATCATAGAAAACAAATCTCTCTTTCTCTCCGTCATCTGTTCACTCCCTCTCCACCATTCTCTCCCTTTCTCACCCACTCCTTTGTTCTCTCTTTTTCTCACACTCTCCCCTTCATCTTTTTCTCTCTGTTTCCCCCTCTCCGTTGTTCTCTCTCTCTCTGTTTCCCCCTCTCCGTTGTTCTCTCTCTCTCTGTTTCCCCCTCTCCGTTGTTCTCTCTCTCTCTGTTTCCCCCTCTCCGTTGTTCTCTCTCTCTCTGTTTCCCCCTCTCCGTTGTTCTCTCTCTCTCTCTGTTTCCCCCTCTCCGTTGTTCTCTCTCTCTCTCTGTTTCCCCCTCTCCGTTGTTCTCTCTCTCTGTTTCCCCCTCTCCGTTGTTCTCTCTCTCTCCCCCTCTCCGTTGTTCTCTCTCTCTCCCCCTCTCCGTTGTTCTCTCTCTCTCCCCCTCTCCGTTGTTCTCTCTCTTTCCCCCTCTCCGTTGTTCTCTCTCTTTCCCCCTCTCCGTTGTTCTCTCTCTTTCCCCCTCTCCGTTGTTCTCTCTCTTTCCCCCTCTCCGTTGTTCTCTCTCTTTCCCCCTCTCCGTTGTTCTCTCTCTTTCCCCCTCTCCGTTGTTCTCTCTCTTTCCCCCTCTCCGTTGTTCTCTCTCTTTCCCCCTCTCCGTTGTTCTCTCTCTTTCCCCCTCTCCGTTGTTCTCTCTCTTTCCCCCTCTCCGTTGTTCTCTCTCTTTCCCCCTCTCCGTTGTTCTCTCTCTTTCCCCCTCTCCGTTGTTCTCTCTCTTTCCCCCTCTCCGTTGTTCTCTCTCTTTCCCCCTCTCCGTTGTTCTCTCTCTTTCCCCCTCTCCGTTGTTCTCTCTCTTTCCCCCTCTCCGTTGTTCTCTCTCTTTCCCCCTCTCCGTTGTTCTCTCTCTTTCCCCCTCTCCGTTGTTCTCTCTCTTTCCCCCTCTCCGTTGTTCTCTCTCTTTCCCCCTCTCCGTTGTTCTCTCTCTTTCCCCCTCTCCGTTGTTCTCTCTCTTTCCCCCTCTCCGTTGTTCTCTCTCTTTCCCCCTCTCCGTTGTTCTCTCTCTTTCCCCCTCTCCGTTGTTCTCTCTCTTTCCCCCTCTCCGTTGTTCTCTCTCTTTCCCCCTCTCCGTTGTTCTCTCTCTTTCCCCCTCTCCGTTGTTCTCTCTCTTTCCCCCTCTCCGTTGTTCTCTCTCTTTCCCCCTCTCCGTTGTTCTCTCTCTTTCCCCCTCTCCGTTGTTCTCTCTCTTTCCCCCTCTCCGTTGTTCTCTCTCTTTCCCCCTCTCCGTTGTTCTCTCTCTTTCCCCCTCTCCGTTGTTCTCTCTCTTTCCCCCTCTCCGTTGTTCTCTCTCTTTCCCCCTCTCCGTTGTTCTCTCTCTTTCCCCCTCTCCGTTGTTCTCTCTCTTTCCCCCTCTCCGTTGTTCTCTCTCTTTCCCCCTCTCCGTTGTTCTCTCTCTTTCCCCCTCTCCGTTGTTCTCTCTCTTTCCCCCTCTCCGTTGTTCTCTCTCTTTCCCCCTCTCCGTTGTTCTCTCTCTTTCCCCCTCTCCGTTGTTCTCTCTCTTTCCCCCTCTCCGTTGTTCTCTCTCTTTCCCCCTCTCCGTTGTTCTCTCTCTTTCCCCCTCTCCGTTGTTCTCTCTCTCTCTGTGTTCCCCCCTCTCCGTTGTTCTCTCTCTCTCTCTCTGTTCCCCCTCTTCGTTGTTCTCTCTCTCTCTCTCTGTTCCCCCCTCTCCGTTGTTCTCTCTCTCTCTCTGTTCCCCCCTCTCCATTGTTCTCTCTCTCTCTCTGTTCCCCCCTCTCCATTGTTCTCTCTCTCTCTCTGTTCCCCCTCTCCATTGTTCTCTCTCTCTCTCTGTCCCCCCTCTCTCTGTTCCCCCTCTCCTTTGTTCTCTCTCTCTCTCTGTTCCCCCTCTCCTTTGTTCTCTCTCTCTCTTCCCCCTCTCCTTTGTTCTCTCTCTCTCTCTGTTCCCCCTCTCCTTTGTTCTCTCTCTCTCTCTGTTCCCCCTCTCCTTTGTTCTCTCTCTCTCTCTCTGTTCCCCCTCTCCTTTATTCTCTCTCTCTCTCTCTGTTCCCCCCTCTCCTTTGTTCTCTCTCTCTCCTTCGTTCCCCCTCTCTCTGTTTCCACCCTCTCTCTCTCTGTTTCCACCCCCTCTCTCTCTGTTTCCACCCTCTCTCTCTCTGTTTCCACCCTCTCTCTCTGTTTTCCCCCTCTCTCTCTTTGTTTCCCCCTCTCCAAGTTTCTATCTCTCTACTCTAATCTCTCCCTCTCTCTTTCTCCATCACTTTGCTTGTCTTTCTGTTCTCTCCCTTTCTCCCATCTCCATTCTCTCTTTTTGCTTTATGTTCTCTTACTCTGTCATTTCCTCTCTTCTACTCTACACTACTCACTCACTCACTCTATCCTCCCTTAAATTTTCTCTCTTTCCCTATGTTAGGCTCATAGCCCCCCCCCCCCGCCCGTCCTCTAATATTTGCCTCTCTACTTTGATTCACTCAATTCTGACACTCCCCTCCTTCATCCCCCAAATGTTTTTAAGCACTCATCAAAAACAAAATGCTTAAGGCAAATTTGCCTCTGGATGTTCAGATTGGGATGACATTTCTCTTCACTTACTCCCTCTCTTTCTTTCCACTTGCGGGCGGATGGGGAAGGGCACCTTTTGACTTTATAGCAGAGACCCTAAAACAAAAGCTGACTTTTTAAAATCAGTCCCCTAAAGGAATGCTCAGTGTTTTTTACCAGATTTAAAGCATTGATTTTTCTTTTCTTTTTCTCTTTTTACTACCCTTATATCAAGGAAAGTGTTTTTTTTTTTTTTTTTTTTTTTTTTTTTTAGACCCTTAATAAGCTCCAAGAGCTAGCAGACCCCCAGGAATATAAGGGTTGGGACAAAGATAACAGCAGAGGGGGGTATATGTAATCTAACCTTGAAGGGTGCCCTAGAAGAAATTGAAAGCCCCCAAAATGTTGCTATTGTTCTGTTTTTTCTTCTCTCTTTTTTTTTTTTTTTTAGTGACTGATTTTTAGGCTGACACAGACCCCCACCTTGTGATATAGAGTTTGGGAAGAGAAAAGGGATCATGAAAAAATGAAGTATAAGAAAGAGAGATATAAGCCAAGGTCGTTTAGATGTTTTTGTGGAGGTGTGTGTATGTATATATATATATATATGGGTGCATAGCCGAGTGATTAGAATGTTCACTTACTGACCATGAGACCTGGGTTTGTATCTCACTACAGTTGATTTGTCCGATGACTTCCTGATGTTATTGGTCTAGAGGAGGATGATCCAAGCATGCAGCAGTTTTGGAAAATGCCTGTAAACAATACCAGGTGGACACCTTGGGGCCGTCGATAGCTGTGTTAGCACGAAGTCACAAGTCATTATGACCGAGGGTTTGAGTGTGCTGGCCTTGTTGATCACGCTAGATAACACGCTCTCTCCCAGAAACTGTAACTAAGGTCTGCTCAGCATAGTTGCAGTATAAACCACAGGTTGGTTCTGTGGGTGTTGAACAAACAGAAATGTGCCTGAGCGAGCGATTGCAATAGGGATTGGCTAGCCGCCTTAGTAGATGGCTATCCTTGAATATGAGTGACCTGCTATTATTATCTTATATATTCAAGCTTATATTGTTAAATATAATAGACAGTGAATGTCTATTATGTTTGATCATGAGCCGTTCTAGGCTTCATATAGTGGCTTTAGTTTCGGGAGAAAATAAAGACAAAAACCATCCAATATTCAGATATTTCTGTATTATATCGGTCGTCAGTCTAAGCTTTCAGCTTACACGAGCCATCATCAGTGGTTATAGGGACATTACAGCAGAGATGCTCGCCATCAAATATATATAATTTCATTTGTGTATACATGCAATCACATGTCAGAAATGTCTAAAAGAAATGCAAAATGTGCAGTATACATGACAATCATGGCTCTCCACAACTTCCTATCTTGTGTAGCTCTTAATAACTTTTTGTCTTTTTGCTATCTCTTCTAAACTTTGTTCTGACATCTGTTTACACAAGCACATTCTTCTATGTGTCATGTCTCTTCAGGACATTGGTGATCATGGCTCTCCACAATTCCTGGGATTACGGGTTCAATTCCTGTTGGAGAAGCACATATTTTCTACAGAATTTCCTGAACAGGCCAGTAAATGTAATACTGTTTATTTAAAAAGACAGAACATTTACTTAAATAAATCGTATCTAATTAAAATAACGTATAAACAGAAAATATATTAAATAACTGTCGGACTTAATCCATTTCATATATATATATATATAATATATATATAAGAAATATAGTCATAAAGTGTGCTATATTTATGGGATAAAGTGCTCAATATCAGAGATAGAGCGTGTGTAAATATAAAAGTGAGCATAGAAGTCAACACTTCAGGACATTGGTAATCATGGCTCTCCACAATTTCCTGTCCTTTGCAGCTTCTAATAAATTTTGTCTTTTTGCTATCACTCTAAAACCCTGTACTGCCATTTATTTACACAAGTCATTAGAGGCGACAGTCTGTTTCATGCTAGTGCAATCGTCAGGCAACTAGTGCTGTTATTTTTCTCGGCTATTTATATATAAGGGTCAGTGGTGCATTGTGGGTAGTCTATTTTGGCGGTTACTTTTACCGGAAGTCGCTTATTGTGATGCACTGTTTTCCTCTGTCTTGTCAGTGTCAAATTTTCCAAGCCCTCTTTCCTCATTACGTGTCCTAGAAATTTCATCTCTTTCTGATGTTAAGTATAAGTGTAATTTTTGTTTTCATTTTCTCTAAAACTTCACCACATGTGTGGTCTATGATACTCTCAGCATCCTTCTGTAGGACCACATGTTCTGTTGCTTCAAGTCCCTTCTTCATCTGTGAGGGGATTGTTCAGCATTCACTGCCATAGAGGAAGACTGATATTAGGTAATGATTCGGTTCTCTTTTTGTTTCTAATGGAGTTTTCTTGTTTCTTAATAGTTTCTTTCATTTTGGGAATGTATCTTTGGTTATCCCAAGGCACCTTCAGATTTCCGTGTCACACTTTCCATCGTTAAGGAGATTGTCCATCATTCACTGCCATATGCGACGACTGATATAATATTTCAATAATCTTTTCTTTGTTTCTAATGAAATTTTCCTGTTACTTCTTATATTTTTAGCTAGTTTTTCTTTTTAATTCAGTTTCTACAATTTGGAACAAATTTTTGCTGCTGTCTCAGTGTTTTGTTCCAATGGAAAGATATTTTGTCGACCTTGGCATTGACAAAATAGTTCCATTTTGTTCTGAGATGATATGGTTCCACTGAGAATCTAGTTCCAATTGGTTGTGATGCAATATTTTGTCGGTCATAAAATATGATAATTTTAGGGTGGGATTCAATTATTTTTGACCATTTTTTCATTTTTGACCATTTTTTCATTTTTGACCATTTTTTCATTTTTGACCATTTTTTCATTTTTGACCATTTCTTCATTAATTAACTTTGAAATCATTTCATTAAACTTTTGTTGCAGGTATTCTTATATTGTTATGAATAAGAGTCCCTGCAACAAAAATATGACTGTTACTCCATGATATAAATATTTTCAAGATCAATGAACACAAAATAATTTCCGAAACACAAAAATTTAATAAAGTGATTAAAAAGTTAGTTAATAACAAAACATGATCAAAATTAATCGAATATCACCCTAAAATATCTTGTTATTTTTAAGGTATACCCAAAACCCACAAAGCACATATTCCAATGAATATATTTTCTATCTGAATTTCTAGAATTAAGAGTTACCAATATTTACTCTATTTACATTTGGACTGTGCTTGAACTCTGTGGAAACCAGGCAAGCAATAACTGAGCATTACTAAAAATAAGAATTAGATAAAATATTCCTAGATATGGGCAATGGAACAAGAACACTCAAGCTCTGTAGATTAAATAAAGGGTTCAAGTTGGAATTCTGTTTATTACCTGGATTGATATACAACTGATGAAGTCTGGAGGACACAATGGATGAAACATTGTGATAACAACAACAAAGATGATATATAATATTGTTCCCTTGAGAAATTTGCAACCTACTTTGGCATATTGTTCAGTTGTGAAGATAGCTGCAGTGGGCTATGATGTTCTAGTCAGTTCGTTTTTATTATCAAAAGGTATTTCTCAATTAGGGTTGTTCCGCTCTGATTTATTAAGTGAATTCTCTTTTTGTGATGATTTATTGTTTCATTGAAAAGACAGTTTCAATTTAAGGTAATGTCACATTATAATGTTAAGATAAATCGTTTGGGATGAGATGTAAATCTCTGTAATTAAATAGCTTCTATTCCGTTATGCCATAAATGTTCCATACAGATTATTCCGATCTATTGGAGTGCCATATTATGTCATTGACAAGATAGTTCTCCTCTCAAGTGAAAACGTATGTTATTGAAAGCAGTCACCTCTGTTGTGATGCCATATTGTTTCATTGTGAAGCCAGATCCTCTCTCAAGTGATGCCCTATTGTTTAGTCAAGCAGCCAGTTCTCCTCTATTGTGATGCCATATTGTTTCATCAGACAAGAGAATTCTCCTCTATTGTGACACACATTGTTTCATCAGACAAGAGAATTCTTCTTTATTGTAATGCCATATTGATTCATTGGACAAGAGAGTTCTCCTTCTCTAGTGACACCATATCATTTCATCGGACAAGAGAATTCTCCTCTATTGTGATGCATCTTGTTTCATCGGACAAGAGAATTCTCCTCTATTGTGATGCATCTTGTTTCATCGGACAAGAGAATTCTCCTCTATTGTGATGCATCTTGTTTCATCGGACAAGAGAATTCTCCTCTATTGTGATGCATCTTGTTTCATCGGACAAGAGAATTCTCCTCTATTGTAATGACGTATTTTTTCATTGGACAAGAGAGTTCTCCTTCTATTGTGATGCCATATCGTTTCATCGGACAAGAGAATTCTCCTTTATTGTGATGCCATATTGAACCCAGTTTCTTTCTCCAGTGATGCCATATTGTTTCATTGTGTAGCCAGTTCCACTCTCTAGTGATGCCATATTGTTTCATCAGACAAGAGGATTCTCCTCTATTGTGAGGCCATATTGTTTCATCAGACAAGAGGATTCTCCTCTATTGTGAGGCCATATTGTTTCATCAGACAAGAGAAGTCTTCTCTTTTGTGACACCATATTGTTTTTATCTTCAAAAATAATTGCTATCTGATTTTTGTCTTTTTCATGACTAACTGCAAAATCTAATCTTATGATTTCCTGTATTAATGAAAGAGACATTCTTTCATGGTTAAGAATAAAAAAAAAATACATTTTATCCCATTTGATTCTTGGAATCTCTGTCTTTCTTTCAGCTGTCTGCATTCTTTGTTCTTTGATGGCTATGCCAAAACAAGAGAGGTTTGTTTCCTGCAGGATGTCTCCACCAATGATGATAGAGATAGTGGCTGAGTGGGGTTGATATCTGTAAGGGGTTTCTTACAGGGGATTGGCTAGAATGTTTTGTTGCGACAATTACACAGTTTGTTACTTATGCTAGCTTTCATTCTCTTGGAAAAAAATCTTTGTTACATTTTTGGCTTCTAAAATTTTTTTCTTTATTCCCCTCCCAATAGTTAAATCTTGTTTTCTAGATAGGTTGTGAAATGTTAACAGGGATATCTTGTTTCATCTGCCATGAACCTTCATGACTTGGCTGATCCCGGCTCTCCACACCTTCCTGTCACTTGTAGCTCTTAACAACATTTTCCTCTTTATCCCCTCTCTGCCATCCATTCACATGAACTCATTGTATAGGTTATTCTTTGTTACTCCCTGCCCTAATAAATATTCTATTCATATGAACCTATCCTAAAGATCTTGTCAGCATTAAATAACCCATTGAGGTTGATATGCTGTAAAACAAAATAAACCAAACCAGACCATTGATCTTCGAAAGTGGTTGTATATAACTGACAGTTTCAATGATTCAGAATGGATTTGACACTACATTATGCATTTCATTATATGAATGTCTCAATCAGACAAGGTTGTTTAAGAATATGACTTGAGTTTTCAGGTTAATATTTTGGTTTGATAGCAGTTTGCAGTGTTGTTGTTAACTATCTCCATTGTAGCCTATTCTATGTTCAATTTCCTATTCTCCTATACTAAATTTCATTATATGAATGTCTCAATCAGACAAGGTTGTTTACGAATATGACTTGAGTTTTCAGGTTAATATTTTGGTTTTCTTAACACCCCTAATCAATTAAGACCAGAAGCTATGTGAACCGTGCAAGAAAATTTTTCTCATCAGAATCCATCTTGCACATATATAAATCTACCATTTGCCTGTGCATGGAATATTGCTGCCATAATTTGGTCTGGTGCACCTGCTGTATATTTCAAGATTCTTGACAAAAATTCAAAGAAGGCTCTGTGATGTTATCAGTCTTAACCTGGCATCTCAACTTCAGTCACTTTCTCACTGACGTGCTGTGGCTTCCATCTTTTTTACAAATATTTTCATGGCAACTGTTCTCATGAGCTTTTTTTCCTTAGTGCCTTGACAACACAAATTTAATCATGCTACTAGATTGGCAACTAGGTCTCACTATTTTACTAGCTAGGTACAACTGTCTTTTCTTGCACTTCTCGTCTGTGGAACTCCATTCCAACTTCTTGCTTCCCCGTCACTTACTCTCTTGAAAAATTTAACCGCCATCTTCTGTCTTCTTGAACCCTCTTACTTTATTAATCTTTCCTGACTCCTCCTCACTAAACTCTTCTCATTTTCTTTCACTCCCCATTCACCCCCTGTGTCCTAAAGGCATTATTGCCTTGCTTGGAGTGAAATGATTATATATATATATATATATATATATATATATATATATATATATATAAGCAAATAGGAAAATAAAAAATTCAACAAAAAGGAAAAAATTCCTTCACTTTTGTTTATTAGGAATAAATTACATCACTTTGCATCCTTCATAGTTTACCTTGACTTTCACTGTTAACCTAAATAATCTTTTTGAGTGTTCTTAAATTTAAGAATTTTGAAAACCTAATGATTTTTAAAAATTCTGTTTATAAATTTTGCAAAATAAAATTCTTACGTTTGCCTTGATCAAGTCCATCAGAGGACGAAAGGCGTTGTTAAAGAAAACTTTTCCTTTTGTCATTTTTTCATACACATATGTTGTATGTGTAGTTTCCCTAATAGGATGAGAAGTTTTACCAGGGATACAGGCGCACACACACACATATTAAATAATTGTCGGACTTAATACATTTCAGTATCTGTCGATATTTCTGAGATGAGGTATTATGTACACTATATTGCTCGGGCTATCATCCTCATCTTTGTTGCCATACTTATTACAATGTTTCGGCCATTGTACACTCTGGCCTTCTTCAGGTGATTGGAATGTTAAACTGAACCCTTTATTTCGCATGTTGGGGGTAGAGTGTTCTAGTTCCACATGCCATGTCTAATGGATGTCAGTTATCAGTTATCTCCTGTTAATTCCCCTCTCCAAGTTCTCCACTGCCATAACCAGGTATTGAACTCGCACTCTTTGGGTCCTGTCACTGGATCTAACTAACATCTTTATCCACTGTGCCATGTGTCCATTTCATAATATGATGTCAATGTTTACATTAAGATGCATTTCATTAGCAGATATGATCATTTGGGAAAGATCATTAAAGATTTGTTGTTTGTAAACAGTAATTCAAACTTTGTTAACCAGATGCTTCTTTGTGGCTGAATGGTTAACAGCACGTCAGATCAAATGATGGTTCCTGGGATTACGGGTTCAATTCCTGTTGGAGAAGCACATATTTTCTACAGAATTTCCTGAACAGGCCAGTAACTGTAATACTGTTTATTTAAAAAGACAGAACATTTACTTAAATAAATCGTATCTAATGAAAATAACGTATAAACAGAAAATATATTAAATAACTGTCGGACTTAATCCATTTCATATATATATATATAATATATATATAAGAAATATAGTCATAAAGTGTGCTATATTTATGGGATAAAGTGCTCAATATCAGAGATAGAGCGTGTGTAAATATAAAAGTGAGCATAGAAGTCAACACTTCAGGACATTGGTAATCATGGCTCTCCACAATTTCCTGTCCTTTGCAGCTTCTAATAAATTTTGTCTTTTTGCTATCACTCTAAAACCCTGTACTGCCATTTATTTACACAAGTCATTAGAGGCGACAGTCTGTTTCATGCTAGTGCAATCGTCAGGCAACTAGTGCTGTTATTTTTCTCGGCTATTTATATATATGGGTCAGTGGTGCATTGTGGGTAGTCTATTTTGGCGGTTACTTTTACCGGAAGTCGCTTATTTGTTTATTTATTTATGTCAAATTATTTTGCTTGTTTTATTTAATTTTATTTTTATTTTTTATCTTATATATTTATTTATTTATTTATTTATTTTGATTGGTGTTTTTTGTTAACGTAGTAAAAATTTGTTTATATAACTTATTGTTGGTAGTCTATTGTGGCGGTCATTTACCGGAAGTCGTTTATTTGCTTATTTATTTGGGTCAAATTGTTTTGCTTGTTTTTATTTATTTTTCATTTTTATTTTTTATCTTATATATTTGTTTATTTGTCGTTGATTAAAGCTATTTGTTGAATTTTGGAGTTGAATGTTGTGGTTTGTTCTGACTATTATTTTGGTGGGAACAGTTTTTATTTTATTTATTTGGATTGATTATCTTTATTTGTTTTTTCTAAACGACTAGTTTATCGGTATCGGTTGTTAGTTTATTTATATATTTGGATGTATTTAGATCAATTTATTATACTTGTTTTTATTTATTTGTTACACTGTATATTTTCTCTTTTTGGTTTTCGATTTTTAAGTAACGCAGTATATTATTTTTTTTTTTTTTTTAAAATGCACTAGCATGAAACAGATTGTCGCCTCTAAGTGTTGACTTCTATTTCTATGTTCACTTATATATATATATATATATATATATATATATATATATATATATATATATATTTGGCCAGCAATCCCTCTTTTATACAAGTTTCATTTAAAGAAGACTGATAAGGGCCTGCTGTTAAGCTTTTTATTCAATTTTTCTTGGAATTGTACAATTATTTTCTTTTCTGAACATAAAGTGTGTAACAATTTTTCAAATCTTATATATAAAGTACAGTGTATGCAGGTGTGTTTGTGCATGTGTGTGTCCAAGCAACTCCTCTGCTTTCCACTGGTTCAATTTCAATGATTCACAGCTCATTCAAAAGCCCTAGGCACAGGGAACAATTTCCGTTGAGCTCAGATTCAAGGTTACCAGGTTATGCAACGTTAAAAATATATATTAATATATTATACTAGCCATTATTGTTGCTTTCATGGTTCAAGGGGAGTAACTCATATTTTCCTTTTGTATGCAAAATTGCAATGCATGTTTTATTATAAACTAGCTTAAAAGCTGCCCTATTGAGTGGCATTTAAGCTAGCTCCTGTGGAGGATCCTTGACCACTGTATTTAAGCATTGAATTAATGTTTAAACTTAACTTTTAAAAGTTCAATGATATTTCTTCTGCTGCCACTTAATTTAAAGACAATTTGATGTACGTAGATCCTTATTTTCTGTCCAAACAATTATTTTTATTTCATGGGTGACATAACGGGACAATTTATAAGATAAAATTAATATAGTGTAAAGATGGGAAAATAGAAATTAGAATTAGTGATACATTCAACATTTGAAGAGTTGGAGAAACATAATAGCTGATTAAGTAAAACCTATATTATGGAATATAATATATTTCTCCATATTTATTTTGGAATGTATTTTTTTCCACTCTCTTCGGACGGATCTCATTGAGTTTAGTGATTGGGTACTTTATAGAAGGATGCTATGGTGGACAAGAAAAGTCAAGAAATGGCAACCAGTGTACATGGATTGAGGTGTGTACACTTGAGCACCCTGTGCTCACTAATGCATGAGCAAGGTGACTGCACTTGTAGGAAAAAAGCAACTGCACTTGCAAGTTTGTGAGCAACCGGCTAGGGTTCTATATATTTGAGCACTTCTGCCTATTCTATTAGTCATTATCAAATTTATTTTTTTTTTTTTTTTTAACTGAATATGTAAATTTTTATATATGCGTATCTATAGTGATGGGAATGTTTTTTAGTTTTTTGTTTTTTTTTCTTTTCAAAAACATGGTCAACATGTTGTGGCCATGTTTATAGTTGATATTATTGGGTGTATGCTTTTTCTTTTCTTTTTTATTAGTAATGCTTACATTATTTTTAACCATTTTTTTACATGTGGATGATGCTATTATGGTTGTATTTTCTATGAGTATGTTGCAGATGGAGTTTGGTAGGTTTCCGTGTGTGTTTAAATAGGTCCTAATTGAGCTATGGTCTGAGAGACATAGTGTGTGTCTTCTTGATAAGCATGTCGTGGTATGTCAAATGTAGTAATTGGTTGAATATTTCATTGGTGTTAAACAGTTGGTCAGATGTTAAATAAATGTACTGTATAAACTTGACTTAATGCTTTGGTTAAAGAGTGACTTTTGTTTCCTTTTTTTTTCTTTTTTCTTTTTTTCAACTATTACTTCCCTAATGTAGGCTTTGTACCACACAAGGCAGATGGTTACTGAATGGGAATATTGTAAGGGTGGGAGCAATGGTTGCATGGTATTAGGATAAGTAGGATAGATAACAGTTGACTATAGACTTAAGAAGGTTAACTTTGTAGTGATTGGGAAGCATCTGCTCAGGAGTGTGTTCCACAATGGAAGGGAAGATGCTGTCTGAGCAGAACTTCCTCCTTACCAATGGAATATGAAAGGAATCAGAATGAGTTGACTCAGTATACATGGCATGCTTTCAAGCTTAAACAAGATTTATAATTTATGGTAAATTAGGTATTTATTGGTAAAGACCTTCAGGACAATTTAAATTTTCTTTCAGTTTATAGTTTTTTTTTATTTATCTTCACATTTCTGACAAATTTGGTAGAGGGTTACTAAATTAGTTTTTTGCTTTGGTTTTTATAATAATGTTCACTATATATAAGCCCCAAGGGTCACTCAAGGTAGAGGATTACTGTGTGGTGTTGTACGAGCATAAGAATTAAAAAGAACTGACGTTTGTGGGGTTATACAGAAAAGATGGTGGTTAACCTTAGATTGAAGGGGTCAAGATTGTAGTGATTGGGAAAACATCCTGCCAGCAGTCTGTTCCACAAAGCAACAGTCTTGGGAAGAAGCTGAGTGGAACTTACTTCTTTCTTAGGGAATACGAAAGGGATCAGGATGATTCACACTTGTGTGTTGTAAGGGGGGGTACAAAGAGGGAGCAATGGTTGCATAGTATGAGGATAAGTAGGATAGATAATGGTTGACTATAGATTTGAAGCAGTTAACTTTATGGTGATCAGGAGTCTGTTCCCCAATGCATCAGTTGAAGAGAAGCTGCTGAACTTTCTCCTTACAAATGGAATACAAAGGGAATGAGAATGTGTTGAATCAGTGTTCATGGCATGTTTTCAGCCTTAAACAAGGTTCATAATTCATGGGGAATTAGGGGGTTTATTGGTGAAGACCTTCGGAACAATTTAAGTTTTCATTCAGTTTATAGCTTTTGTATTTTCATAAGTTTTGTCAGTGTTGAGAACTGGTGCTGTCATGTGTATTTCTTTAAGCCCATATCTTCAATATGAAACAACCCAAAAAATAGCCTCTCTTTATATTACATTATCTTCCCATTTCTGACACATTTTAAGATTTATCAGGGAAAACAAAATCTTAATCATTGTGTCGCATTTCTCTAATCTTCTAGAAGATTCTAGCACTCAAATTTTTCCACTAAGATGGGTCCATTCTGAACATTTTCTAATTATTAATTTTTTTTAAAGATTAAAGAAAAAAAAATTAATTTTGTGATTTTATTTTTATTTTTTTTAGTTTTCCTTAATTCATTAAAAAATGATCAGGTTGCAATTTAATCTGGCAGACTTTTTTGTCGAGTGTTGAAGAGAAGCTTTCTCTTTGTAAAAGGACACAGGGTGAAGGGATTTCTGGGATATGTTAACAATGAATAGTTGAATTGGCTTTTCACTCAATTATCTAAATCTCCTTGCATGTATAAGTTTTTGATATGACAAGCCGGTCACTCATTTTGTTCCTTCAGAAAGGTTATCTGCATTGTGTGGCTCAGTATCTAATCTAATGGGCTTTTTGTAATTTGTAGAAGAATACGTTTCTGTTGAGAGAGGAGGGATTTGAAATTGACAGTAACGTTTGATTTGAATAGCTGATTCACAGTTGCCTTTAAATCTAGTCACAAAGTATGGCATCATGTTGTTAATTTAAAGTTAAAACAATCATCTGAGCTGAGTTCTTGAAAATTTATTGTGTGTCACTTGTCAGTAATTCTTGCAGGACTTCTGCTCATTCTGCAAAGAAGACATCTTTTAAAAACAGTATCATTTTCCTTGAGTTCTCAATGAGCATAAAATTATATATATATATATATATATATATATATATATATATATATATATATATATATATATAATATATATATATATATATATAATTATTTATTTGAATATTACAACATAAATATGTTATAAAATATAAAATCACGACAAAAGTAGCCATTTTGTTTCAACACTTCTAGTGTCTTATCAAGTGACGATGTAGAATATAGAATAAAAAATTTTTTTTATTCTATATTCTTTTTTTATTCTATATTCTACATCGTCACTTGATAAGACACTAGAAGTGTTGAAACAAAATGGCTACTTTTGTCGTGATTTTATAACATATTTATGTTGTAATGTTCAAATAAATAATTATATCTGCTCTACTCTGTATTGAGCACTCTTTAAAGAATAGTAATTGTTGGTTATTGGATCTCACTCCGTATATACCAATCCTAAACTTGGGTATATATATATATATATATATATATATATATATATATATATAGTCTTAAAGTGTACTATATTTATGGGATAAAGTGCTCAATATCAGAGATAGAGCGTGTGTAAATATAAAAGTGAACATAGAAGTCAACACTTAGAGGCGACAGTCTGTTTCATGCTAGATGGCATGACGATTGCATCTAGCATGAAACAGACTGCTGCCTCTAAGTGTTGACTTCTATGTTCACTTTTATTTATATATATATATATATATGTATGTACGGTGGAGTAATGGATAGTGGCTTAGATTGAGGAATCAGAGAGCTGAGTTCGAATTTCAGTTAAATCCATTACGTTAACTTATGTGCTAATACTCTTGGGAAAGGTGTGAATCCTCTTCTTCTCCCTCCAGCTATGGGTAAATAGCAGGACAGGCTGGGTTCTATAGCCTTGGATGGCAACTGGTCTAGGAGAAGGACAACTCTGAATTCAAAACCTGCAGAGTGTCGTTTTGGGGACCCTGTGGCATGTAGTGCATCAAGTCTGTATTCGGCCTTTCAAAAAGTGTGGATGGTTCTGCACAAAACCTTCACCACTATAATCAAATCTCTTGTGCTGGTGTCAGGCTGTCAGTTGAACTGCTTGACCCTCATACGTCGAATTCGACAGGAGAATTGAGTATATATATATATATATATTGTGTATTTGGGCAGCAATCCCTCTTTTATATGTGTTTTGTTAAAGATAAATGACAAAGTACTGTGATTAAGATTTTTATTTAATTTTTCTTGGGTTTGTACAAGTGTTTTCTTTTCTGGACACAAAGTGTGTAAAAACAGTCCAAAAAGTTCTGCATATCTGTGCTTCCAGCTATTCTTTTAGCCATTATCAAGGGCCATTTTTATTTTTGTTATTTAATTGAATTGTGTGTGTGTGTGTGTTTTTTTTTGTTTTGTGTATGTATCTGAATTTCAGTATCTGTCTATATTTCTGAGATGAGGTATTATGTACACTATTTACCTTATTTGGACTATTGTCCTCATCTTTGTCGCCATATTTATCACAACGTTTCAGCCGATGTACACTCTGGCCTTCTTCAGGTGGTTGGAATGTCGAACTGAACCCTTTATTTCGTTCACTGGGGTAAACTGTTCTAGTTCCACGTGCCATGTTTAATGGATGTCAGTTATCAGTTATCTCCTGCTTAATTCCCTCTCCAAGTTCTGCACTGCCTTAACCAGGTATTGAACTCATACTCTTTGGTTAGATCCAGTGACGGGACCCAAAGAGTGAGTTCAATACCCAGTTAAGGCAATGGAGAACTTGGAGAAGGGAATTAATAGGAGATAACTGATATCCATTAAACATGGCACATGGAACTAGAACAGTTTACCCCAGTGAGCAAAATAAAAGGTTCAGTTTGACATTCCAACCACCTGAAGAAGGCTGAAATGTACAATGGCTGAAACGTTATGAAAAAAATATGGTGACAAAGATGAGGACAATAGTCCGAATAATGTAAATAATGTATCTGAATTTATAGGAATATTTTATTGTGTAATGTAAGTTTTATCTGACTCTGGAATAATATAAACATATTATGTCTACTTATTTTTATGCTGATCCTTTCCAGTTGTCTAATCAGTTTCTTGATGAATTCATCAAGGGAGGTGTTGTAGTTATTTTTAACCTAAATACTTTCGACCTTTTCTAAAATCATCTTTGAGAGTAAATTACAAAAACAAACTTATTGCGTAACATAAGTGCTATCTGACTATGGCTCAATTAGGACTTCTTTAAACACACAGAAACCTACCAAACACCATCCACAACACACTAGTAGAAAACACAGAAAAGACAACACACAAAACGTTAACTACGAACATGACATAACATGCTAGTAGTGTTTGGAAAATAAAAATAAAATTTCTCACTTACCTGATTGATGCCACATTCAGCACCTCGAGTTTAGAATTTCATAGATGAAATTCTGTAATCATTCAGTCCACTCATCAGGAGGTTTCAGCAATTGGCTGTCATTTTTTAAATTTTTTTATTATCGTTATATTAAATTTGATGTAATTTATATACAAGTTGGGATGCTCTTATTATTGGTGTTAGTTGGGTTTTATTTTCTCTTGTGTGTGTTTGTGCATGCATAGTTTTTTCCCTAAAATAGGCACCTATGACAAAGTGAAAGAAGATCTTGTGCGACATGTTTCGTTATTTCAGACTTCATCAGACTGATGTTTATGTTGATGCAATTATGAAGAAAAAGGGATACCGAGAATTTTAATTCTTTTTAGATGTATATGTTTTGGGTATATAGTCTGATGATATTTCTTTATTTCTATCATTTCTGTTATTATACTGCAGTAACAATAGCTGAAAACTAAATTGCAAATCAATGATGTCATAAATTTCTATTCTCACCATAACAACAAAATAAAATCTGGAATAATTATTGGATTCTACTTATGAGTACACAGTTTGTAGCCCTAATATTTGTAAGAAGAATACTTTTAAGCTCCTCCAATATCCTAACTGTTTGATATTCAGTATAAAAGAAAAGGCTTGTAAAATATTTCAAAATAGAATAGCAGACCTTTCTGACAAACCCAGCAAAGCAAAATATATTATTCTATGTACCAACTCAATTATGATTGAAAATACTTTATCTTAGCTTAGTGTAACATTTTTTACAACTACTTCTAAAACAATAAAAGACTTAATTAATATAAAACAAAATAATGAGTTAAACCTTGAAGTAGGAATTTACTCTGACACTGTAATAATTGCTACAAAGAATACATCGAAAAAACCTTGAGGAATTTAAATAAAAGATAATATGAACTCAAAAGGGATCTTTTACAAAACAATACATTAAATGCATTCATTGCTTACCATAATGAAACTGACCATAATTTTGATTTAAAAAATGATAGTTTAATTAAATAGAAAGTGATTTTAAGGTGAAAATGTATAGAAAGTGCTTTAATTGCTAGATTATCCACAGTATGCATCCTGGCTTTTAGAACATTTCACCTTTCTTGGCAGATTTTCCATTATTACAATGTGGGATATTAATAAGAAAAATGATAGAAACAAAGAAAAAAAATCTAAATTATATTGGCGAGATTATAGACCCAAAACACATATTGGAAAAAAAATTTAATTTTAAATTCTCAACATCACCTCTCCTTCATACTCATGTGTAGTCACATTAACATAAACATTTATTTAGTCCTAAAGGACGAAACATGTCACCATGAAAACTTTTCTACTTTGTCATCATTTTTTCCTTAAAATTGTTCTTGATGTATGGGAAAATGAGATATATAGTGTCTGTATGTGTCTCATTAAATAAA
The DNA here is from genome assembly GCA_964036315.1 of Acanthosepion esculentum. Lineage (NCBI taxonomy): Eukaryota > Metazoa > Mollusca > Cephalopoda > Sepiida > Sepiidae > Acanthosepion > Acanthosepion esculentum. The sequence continues at coordinate 54,704,557 of OZ038509.1, read as the reverse complement.
TTACAGGCATTATGTTTGCTTATTTTTAGCATAATCCATTCATACTCACAGATAACTTTCTATGTATTACAATCAAATAATGCCTTTCTTGCATCATTTGATTGTAATACACAGAAGGTTATCCGTGAATATGAACAGATTATACTAAAAATAAGCAGACATAATGTCTGTAATTTATTTAACCAGACATGCCCAAAAGAGAATTTTCTGCCTAAATGCACAAATAGTTTCGGTGGGCGTGTTTTCATTTGAATGATGTGTCCAACATTTCTAAACATTTTTCAACAGTATACCTGTCCACATTCACAATTCAGAAAAATTCTTGTTGAAAATACATCGAAATTTTTCCTTGAAAATAATAAGCATAAACTAAAAATTCTTGAAACTATCTATATTAAAAATTGAAGCCAAACCTTAATAAAATTATGAATACTGGACAAATGTTTTAAAATGTTTACAGTAGTTAGTTTAAAATACTGGGGTTTGTACCAATAGTACTTAATACTTATTTAAAAAAAAAAAAACTTAGTTACTTTCCCTGAAGCATTAGTCATGCTAATTGCACTAAACTCAGCGTTCTTCACTTCACTAGTAAAAGTTTTAACTTTCAGATGAACACAGCAATTTGGTTTAAAAAATGATGAACACTAGAATATTTGTCTTGAAAAAAAAAAACAACACCCTGATGATGACATTGTGCTAATGTTGAAAGTACTCGGAATAAACAATATCAACACAGTAATTTTCTCTTTTCCTTTAATAATGACACCAAAAAGCTAGTCCATTAATAGGAAAGGATTCAATTGAAAATAAGTAATGAATCATGTCTCTTTCTCTCTCTTTATATATATATATATATATATATATATTATTATTATTATTATTATTGAAATTGACCAAGAAGGTGTGTCTGTTTAATTTTCCATTACATTTTTCCCAGTTTGTGGATAAACTGTTGTATATCCAGATCAAAATTATGAAGAAACTGTCCAAAGTTGATAATATTTTGGAAATTGTGTACAAACAAACAAACAAACACACACATACACATATATATATATATATATATATATATATATATATATATATATATATATATATATATAAAATCATAAAACATCTATGGGTACCAATGATGAATGTATGTGTAACTGCAGAATAAAAGGGGAGTGCCCATTAAATGGAGCTTGCATATCAAGTGATGTAATATATGAAGCAAAGGCAATAATTGGTGATGAAGTTAAATATTATATAGAAGTTGCTAAGTATAAATTGAAGTGAAGCTTCTAATCATGAGTCAGACAAATAGAAAATATAAAGTTAGTACTGCTCTTTTTGCCGTCCACTGGGCTATTATTGATAGTGAAAAGAAACCTCCAAAAATGACATGGGTGATATTAACTAAAACCAGGGTATATAATGGAATTGCTGACAAGTGGATTTATACAAAAATAATGAACACTATCAGATTATTTATTGGAAGTGGCTAATTGCCAATTGATTTGAACTTTATTAAATGGTAAATAAGGATTTCCTTATAGTTGGTTCACATATTTTTTTAATAATTTAATAAATTAATGAATAAAAAATTGTTTTCATGTTTATTTCTTTATAAATTGGTAAATGATAAATATTGCATACATTAGTTTTAATCGTATTAGTTTTTAGACTGTCATAAATATAAAATTATTCTAAACAATCTTATCGTGTTATTTTTGTTGTCAATTTTCAAGACAAAAGAAAATGCATAAATTCATTTTCATATATTTAAGTTTTATTACAAGTTTAATCACCGCTTTTTAAAACAAACATTGCCAAGGAGTGAAGGTAGTTAAAATAATAGTGGTGTGAAAGATCTATGTTTGCACAGGTTTCATCAATGACAACTGAATAGTCACTGCGATTAAGCTTTTTTTTATATTTTTCTTACATTACTACAAGAAAAATATAAAATGACAGTGCCTTGTCAGTGGTTTTCAATAAGGCCTGCATAAAATAGGGATTACTGCCAAAACACACAGTTTTGTTAAATGCTGATACCTCCTGATGAGTGGATTAAAAGCTTACAAAATGTGGAATCGGGGTGCTGAATATGACATCATTCAGCTAAATGACAAATTCCATATTTGTATTAATCATATACATACATACATACATACATACATATATATATTATGAAATGGACAAACTCTGACAATTATTTTAAGACATTTTTATGCTTATACATTCTTTTTATAGATACAAATATTTAAGTAAATGCTCTGTTTTATAATAAACAGTATTAATAACATTTACCGGCCTGAATGTCCAAGAAATTTTCATAGAAAATATTCATCCTCCTCTATGGCTCAATTGGTTAAGGCACGTCAGGCTATATGACGGTTCCGTATAGAATACCGGTTCAATTCCTGTCGGAGGAAGAATATTTTCTGTGAAAATTTCTCAGACATTCAGGCCGTTAAATGTTATTAATACTGTTTATTATAAACTGAGAATTTACTTAAATATTTGTATCTATAAAAAGAATGTATAAACATAAAAATGTCTTAAATATATGTATATGAGAGAGAGATAAAGTTGCTGGTTTGTTAATAAAAGCTAATGTGGAAATTTGAATTTTGAACTAGTATGATCCTACCTTTGTACAGAATTGAGATTTTAGTGATATTAGTTAAATCTACTGAATTTTTTTCTGCAATTTTAATGGGGTCACACACACACACACACACACACACACACACACACACACACACACACACACATATAGTGTGTGTGTGTGTGTGTGAGAGTGCTTAGAGGAAAAAGTGTGTGCAAAGTGAAGAAAAGAAATAATCTTCAAACATAGCTCTACAAATTCAAATAGTTTTTATTATTGAGTTTAAAAATAATCTTTGATTTCTTTTAAGGTGAAAGAATAGCTAGTGTAGAGTGAGTTAGAATGAGAATAAATAGTATAGAATGAAAGGATGTCTGAATGCCTTCTGCAAAAATTCATGATTTACATTGTTTTATGTATGTATGTATGTATGTATGTATGTATGTATGCATATGAATGTGTTGTGTGATCTGAATGAGCACTGTATTACTACTGTTAAAATATGCTTTGTTTATATACCTCTCTCACATGCGTTTCATTTTGTATTAAATATTTTAAAAGCAAACATTCTAATATGAAAACGGGACTTGAATTCAATAAATTATATGAAAGTTTGAATATTCAGTATTGTTTCATTTCCTGCTCAATTTATGCTGAAAACTGCTTCTTTAATTTACATTACGCTATTTATAAAAAAGAATCAGATCACAGGAAGTTAGATTTACTAAACTCAGAAGTTTTATTGGTTAATAGATATATTTCTCAATTTCTAATTTCAATTTTTAGGAAGGAAAAGATTGTTAATCATTTTCTGTGTGATCATTCAAATTTTTGTATGAAATGTCACATAAATGGTTGTCTGCTTTTTGAAAGCTTGAACTGCATTTGAGATAAAGTCGCTAGTTGGTTAATAAATGCTAATGTGGAAATTTGAATTTTGATTTTGGGTGATCCTACTTTTGCACAGAATTGAGATTTTAGTGATATTACTTAAATCTATTGAATTTTTTTCTATTATTAATTTTTAATGGGGTTCCACACACACATGGTGCGATAGATAAATTGTCATCTAAATTACACAAACATGAAAATAACACTGACATCTCATTTTAACAGATATACTTACCAAAATTACACAGAAATATCTTGAAATACTAAAGAGAAAATATATTCAATAAAATTGCCATTTGTTTCAACTACAGCCTCCAGATGACTTTGGAATCTCCTGCAACTCCTCTGGACAGTCTTTGTTTAAGTTGGTGAATGCTGCCATAATCCTTGCCTTGAGTTCATCTTTGGTGTTACAAGGAGTTTTGTTGGTCTCTCACTCAACTGCACCCCACACATAATAATCAAAAAGGTTGCAGTCTGGGGAGTTAGGTGGCCAGATGCAAAGGTTGATGCAGTCGCAGAAATTCTATGACAGCCATAACTGGGTTCTCCTACTTGTGTGGCATGGTGCAGAGTTCTGTTGTAAGATATAAGGTCTTCCAGCAGCCACCCTCTTGACCTAAAGCAACACTACCTCCTCAAGGCACTTGATGTGGGCCTCCATGTTGAGTCTGAGGCCCTGTGGAAGATGAATGGAGGCATAACGTTGTGATCACTCCAAACACCATGATGTTGATTGGATATTTAGTTTTCATCATTCTCTGTACATCTTTTGTGGACACAGCAAGCCAATGGTTGATCTATGTGTTCACCATCTTATCCTGGCAGAAATTTTTCTCAGAGAAAAAACAAACACATTTGGTTGGAGGGGATGCTTCTGTTTGTTCAAAAGCTTCATAGCACAGTCTTTCCCCTTGTCCTTCATGTTTTGGGATAAAAGTTGGCCCTTTCTCATCTTGTATGAGAAATACTGAGTGTCTTCTTGTACTACCTGCCTGATGAGAATCCCTGGCACTTCTGTGTCCCTGCCTATGAACCTGATTGACGGAGAGATCGTTGTCAATCATGGCTTGAATCACCCAAATTCAGGTGTTCTTTTTTTATCAGAATGATCAGAGTGAGTTTTCCAAGCTACTGTACCTTCATAATCCCCATTAGACTCATCAAACTCTTTTGACATCCTCTGCACTGTCCTCAGATTTACACCCAAACACTCTGAAATGTTCGCATTGGAGCTTTCATGGCAAATGCCAAGATGTACAACATGTTGTTTCCAAATTTATGGTGGAGTGAATTGTGTCGTGGTGCTCTTTTTCTTACAGATTGTTCCCAACTGACCCTACTCTACTGTGCAGTCAACAAAATCAAAAACAAACAACGCACATGTGCGAAATCAAAAATATACAATGGAAACAATTTACCCATTGCACCCTGCATATATATATATATATATATATATATATATGGTGACCCAAAAAACTGGGAATTTTTGAAGTGCGTATTGCCAGACATGAGCAAGTGACAACACTGCAAGACAGTGACCTTGAGCAAGTAAACATTTTGCCATTTTAGTAACGAGAATGAAATTCACAATATCCCAGCTGAGATGTTGCAGCAGTCAATGAGGAATCTCAACAGCAGATTTCAAGAATGCATTCGTACAGGAGGACGCCATCTACAGGACGTAATTTTTAAAAAATGAAAATTCCATCATTGTTTCTTAAATGGCATGTTTTAAGGTTTCAATTACTATGAATTAAATATTTTTCTTCCATCACTCTTGGTTTTATTGGATTGTTAAAAAGTTCCCGTTTTTTTTTGGTCACCCTGTGTGTGTGTGTGTGTGTGTGTGTGTGTGTGTGTGTGTGTATGTGTATATATATATGTGTATATATATATATATATATATATATATATATATATATATAGGCAGCATATTTTTATACAAACATCTTTCATTGAATAATATAGACATATTGTGTTGACTTGTTTTTCTACTGATCTTTTCCTGTTTGATGAGTTTCATGATCAGCTGAAATTCATCAAGGAAGGCACCATAGTTTTTTAACCCAAGCAATTTCGACCTATTCTAAGATCATTTTCAAGGTAGGACAATCTCATTGTAAGTGTGATAAAATCTGAATTCCATTACAATAAGTTTGTCTTTGTAATTTGCTCCTGAAGATGATCAGAGAAAAGGTGGAAAGTATTTGCGTTAAAAGAAACTATGTTGCTTTCCTTGATGAATTTCATCTTAACATCAAGAAATTGATTTGACAACTGGAACAGGTCAGTATAAAGATAAGTAGACACACACACACACACACACACATATATATATATATATATATATATATATATATATATATATATATATGATGAAGAAATATAGTTTTAGGTGTGCTATATTTATGAGATAAAGTGCTCAATATCAGAGATAGAGCATATGTAAATATAAAAGTGAACATTGAAGTCAGCACTCAGAGGTGACAGGATGTTTCTTGCTGGATGCAGTCGTCATGACGATTGCATCCAGCATGAAACAGTGGATGATGCAATTGACTCGATGTATTTGTTCCATCTCAGATCAGCGGACAGCATGAGACCGAGCAGCCGCAGAGAGGAGCTCTCGAGAAGTTGGTCTTCAGACATTCTAATGGGATGCAGGGATGGATCCTTTTGGTGGTTAATAGAGAGCAGTTTTGTTTTAGAGGCGTTAAAGTTAACCAAAAAAAAATGATATAAAACAGGCATTCATTCAAGTAATTTTTACAGTTATTTTTCCCTTATAAAAAATTCCCAAATATGTCTATCAAGATAGTTGTCAGTATCTCATGAAAACCTCCCATCAGTGTTAAAATTGTTTTTCTGTGATATTTTAAACTAAAAGTAATTTGTTTCAAATTAGATTAATTTACCTTTATGATCAGGTAATTTTCCTCAGCTAAAGTTTCAGAAAAGAATATTTTATTTTTGAAAGATTTCTTAAAGAGAATTATGTTGTGTTGACAGAATTGATTTTAGACGTTTTTATTGATAATAAAAAAACTCATTCCAATCGATTTAAATTGGATTCGAAATACAGCATAATAATTTTCTTATTAGAAATATTAAATTTAATTTGTTAGCTTGAAATTAAAACTGAAATAAAAACTCCAAGAAAGATTTTTCATGTCTAAAAATGTATTTTAATCCTTATCACTTTTCTTTGGAGGTACCTATATTTAGGCAGCATATCTTCATTCAAGTATATTTCATTGAATAATATTGACATATTAAGTCTATTTATTTTTATAATAATCCTTTCCAGTTCTCTAATAATCCTTTCTAGTAATCTGTGAATGATCTCAGAGGAGATTGAAAGGACTTAGTGTAATGACAAAGGTACGTAGGTGTAGGCTTTAAGAAAGCTTTATTCAACTGAGAATACAAGATTCGCATATAGTTCAAGTAAACAGAAATACCTCTCTCAAAAAGGAGAGTAATAAAACAAGGGGAGACCACTCTTGATTATTTATAACACTTGGGTTAAGAAAAAATATGGCGCCTTCCTAAACAAATTTCAACTTAACATCAAGAACTAGAAAGGATTATTATAAAAATAAATATACATAATATGTCTATATTATTCAATAACAAAACATGCTTGATTATTTACATTATTTTGACTGTTATCCTCATCTTCATTGACATTTTCACAACGTTTCAGCTGTTTTCCACTCTGGCTTTCTTCAGGTAATTGGAATTTTGAACTTCAACTCCTACTACTCATACAGTATAAAGAAAGGGATCATCTACTGCTTAAAACATTGAGAAAAAGTCATAAGTGGTGACCCAGAGAAATATGAACAAGAAATGGTCAGTATAAGCAGTACCCTACAATGTAACAACTACTACGGGTACAAACATAACAAACTGGGATAGAAGGATACAAGAGGATAACAACACTCAGAAAATGGCTTCAGTTTGCCTACCCTATGTGACGGATTATCGAAGAAAATACAAAAGATCTGTGGTCCATCAGGACAATTTTCAAAAGTGGTTCAATACTTCGCAGACACCTCTTCAGAGTAAGACCTTCCCCATTGAGGAGAACATGGGTAAGGATTGTGTGTATGCATCCTGTGCAGATGTGGTAAGAAATATAAGGGAGAAACAGGCCACCCACTTAAGGTAAGACTGCAAGAACATCCTAAAGCGGTAACATGAGGGGAAATAGAAAAATCAGGCATAGCTGGCCGCATATGCAGGGAAAAGGGAGATCACCACCTCCTGTGGGATGAGGTTGGAATAATAGACAGAGAACATCACTGGAAAATACGAAAAAAATAAGTGATCAGCACATATGCTAGGCCACAAAAATCCCCTGAGCTGACCAAGCATAGAAATGAATACAATATGGGAACCAGTAATAAGGAGTGCAATGAATAACAACACAAAAATTGCAATATAATCTCTGGTAAAAAAAAAAATTTGCAATAATAATAACAGAAAAATTGCAATATGAGCACTGGTAAAAAAAACACGGTTAATGAGATATTAGATTTATAAGTCCCAGAAATTCATACACACATGACCCAGTGGATAAAGACGTTGGTTAGATCCAGTGACTAGACCCAAAGAGTTGTGAGTTCAGTACCAGGCTACAGCAGTGGTGAACCAAAATCTTGTAGAGTTGAGTAAAAGGGAAATAACTGAGACATCTGGAACATGGTACATGGAACTAGAACAATCTACCCTGGTGGATGAAATAAAGGGTTCGGTTCAAAATTCCAATCACCTGCAGAAGGCTGGAGCATACAATGGCTGGAATGTTGGGAATATGTCAATAAATATGAGGATAACAGTCCAAATAATTTAAATAATCATAATACCTCATCTCAGAGATATAGACAGATAGTGAAACAGGCTTGAATGAATATGAATAATAAATATATATGGTTTTGATACAGGCATTTTTTAAATTTTCATGTGTTTTGAGCTTTTTGAAGCTTGTTGCTCTTGATTTGAGATTCTCGAGCCTTTTGTTTTTGATCTGTAATTCCTAAATATTTTGAACTGAGCTTTTGAGGCCTCAGGTTTTTTTATTTCAGTTTTTATCTGAGGTTCATGGATATTTTGATCCAAGATTTTCAAGACATTTTGTATTCTTGGTTCTTTTTCTTTAGATCAAAGCTCATTTGATATTTGGATTTTGAATTTGATCTGAGGTCCTTGTGAATTTTGCTTTTGATTAAAAGTTTGAGGATTTTCAGTTTGACCCCAACTTTGTGATATGCTATTTAAAATTTTAACATGGGTTCTGTCAGGATTTTGAACTTTATTTGTGGTTCTTTTAATCATTGCAATATTAACTCCTGCTGATACTTAAACCTTGACCCCCACCAATTTGATAATTACTTTTTTTTGTATTTATTTTCTTTTTACCCACTTGTATTTCAGACAATCACCATGGGAATTTTAGCGGACCTGGTATGCAACACCCCTCTTCATTCTATACAGGAGTTATCACAGAGGACTCAGGCAGAAAGGTAGGTTTTTTTTAGTTTTATCTTTTGGGAGTGACATACAAAGACTTACAGTTACCAATGTTTGGTGTGGGACAGCACAATGAATGTCTGTTTTGTTTGTTCAGCAGCATTACAAATCCTTATGGGTCATTTAAATGCCAAAATTTAATTTGGGAGTTTTGTAGTAATAAAACTGTTATTCTGCTTTCACAGTTGAATACGTGGTATATGATACTCAGCTTTTGTGTATATACATGTTTGCGAGGACATAATTTCTAGAGGCGGTGATATCTGTGTTTTATGTTGTAGTTTTGTTAAGGTTATATTTTGGAATACAGTTTGATTTCTTTAAGAAATTGTCGGATATTATTTGGATTAATATCATGAAAGAGTTCTTTCATGTTGATTGGTTAATTTTGTTTGGTGGCATATCAACACCTCTATGGGTCATTTAATGCCAAAATCTAAACATTCTGTATGCAATTGTATGCCTTCAACTACAAATAAAATGAATTGTTGGTCATTTTACTATAAAATGTATTTTTATACTTTTATAGTGTTCTGTTTTTGTTTGGGGGGGGTCACTATTTGCCCATGACTGGGACCCTAACAGGTGCTACCACCCTAGGTCAGAGTGGACCTGGGAACAACAGCAATTAAGAGGTGGTTCTATGCTCCTCAAAACCTCCAATCTTCCAATTTGATTGCTGCCAGATGTAGTTTATCATCATACGCTTGTTACTATGACTTTTTTCAAATTACAAGTGTCCCAATTTAGTGAGAATGACTTAACTACTCTTGAACTTATTTACTTTATTTGATGGCATTGAAAACACCCAATCTGACATTGAATTTTGCAGTCATTAGACTCGGTTTGGTTTGGTTTGTTGTGTTTTACGGCATATCAACCTCAATGGGTTATTTAATGCTGACACCTTTTTTTTTTCCCCGTAATATTTTCTTTTGTTAAAAATCTATTTCTGGTAATATTTTTTCCTCAAAAATGTATAGCTGGTAATATTATTTTAAAACGTGTATTACTGGTAATATTTTTTTTCAAAAATATATTGCTGGTAAGTTTTTTTTTCTTCAAAACTTTATTTCTGGTAACAATTCTTTTACAAAGTATCTCTGGTATTTAAACCTATTTTTACGCTTTTATAATGCTTTTTACCTCAGTTTCGGGGTTAACTATTTGCCCCTAGCTGGGACCCTAACAGGTGCTACCACCCCAGATCAGCAATTAATGTGGTTCCACGCTCTTTAAAACCTCCTGATGAGAGGCCTTGCCGTTGGACGTAGTTTATCGTCTTACCGAGGACGCGGACGTGGTTTATCGTCTTACCGAGGACGCGGACGTAGTTTATCGTCTTACCCAGGACACTGAACGTAGTTTATCGTCTTACCCAGGACGTTAGACTCTGTGTAAGTTCTGCTAATCTATGGCATGTGCATGAACATGAGCCTTGCAGATATTTCACTTGCATATATAATCCTCAAAATATTTTTTTAACAGGGATTTCATATGCGATCAAATCCATTGAACATAAGTTGCTTTGCATGATTTAATGATATAGTATTTGTTATCTTTCAATTTTGCACCTGCATCACCACATCAGCAATGGCCAGGTTGGCAATGATATAGAAGAACAACATCAGCTTCCATACTAAGTTCAAGCTCTACAAATCACTTGTCATATGCATCCTATTCTATGGGTGACAGATATAGACACCTTTGGTTGAAGCCCGAAAAGGATCAAGGCATTCAAGAACAAATGCTTGAAAAAGTTCCTCTGCATCTCCTACTGGGATCACAAAACCAATGATTATGTACAGGGCAAGTTCAAAAGTCTTGTGGGTCAACAGGAATCTCCTCATTGGAAGTGTCAGAAGATGGCATGGTTAGGCCATGTCGCGTGGCATAATAGCCATCTGCAAGACCATCTCGCAAGGCAGTATTGAAGGTAGACAAAAGTGGAGATGGCAATGCAACAGCTGGTCAGACAACACCAAATCCTGAGAGCCAGCACCAACAGATTGTCTTGGAGATGGTCTGTTTGTTCTGCTCACCAGTGATTGCCATAGTCAAAAGACTGATGACAATGATAATTTCTTTGAATTTTTTTTTTTTTATTTGTTATTGTTTTTGTCATTTTTTCTCCATGGTTTTTTTGGTATATACCAATTCTTAGTGTTTCTTTTTCTCTAAAACTTAGTTCTAGCATAGACACAAAAAAGAAAAAAAAGATTTTGCTATTTACACTATTTACATTGTTCAATCTATTGTCCTTATCTTCATTGCTACATTCACAACGTTTCAGCCATTGTACGCGCCGGCCTTCTTTAGGTGATTGGAATTTTGAACTGAACCCTTTATTTCATCCACAGTGGATAAAAGTGTTAGTTAAATCAGTGACTTGAACCAAAGAGTTGTGAGTTCAATACCTGCCTACAACAGAGTTGAACCAAAACTTGGAGAGTTAAGTTAAAGGGAGATAACTAATACTGAGACATCCGGAGAGAAGCAAGGTATGTGGAACCAGAACAATCTACCCCGGTGGATGAAATAAAGGGTTCAGTTTGAAATTCCAATCATCTGAAGAAGGCCAGAGTGTGCAACGGCCAAAATATTGGGAATATGGCAACGATCATGAGCACAACAGTCCGAACAATGTAAGTAGTGTAATTAATTACAATTCCTCATCTCAGAAATATAGACAGATATCAAGATTTGCTTTCTTTCCTGTCTGAATTTCCAGGATGAGTAGTTATCATTATTTACATTATTTATATTCCAACTATTGTCGTTATCTTTGTTATTACAATGTTTCAGCCATTGTACCCTCTGGCCTTCATGAGGTGTAACCTACAGGGAATTCTGAACTGAAGACTTTATTTAATCTGAACATTTGATGAAAAGCCAGTAGTCTGTCCAGATATAGTTCTCGGACATGTTCAGTGTTGAGTAGGGCTAATTCCATGTATCACTTGGAAGTTTTAGAATGAATGTACATTAAGTCCTACCAGCCATCTCTTTGTAATCAGAAAGCGTAGCTGGTGGGCTTAAATGTAATTAACCTTTAAGTGTTATATTTTCTTGCATATAACATTTGTCTTGGTTGTGCTATTTTTTAGTTATTCTGCACATTTTTCTCCTATCTTTGCTCTGATGAGATAAAACCAAAAAACTGGTTTAGCTGTCTTTCTTTTAATCATTGATATTTGTCAGTGTTACCATTTTATAGTAATGTATTTTTTGCTACCTACACGTTTTTGTTATAACCGTTTCTTTTTTGCTATGAATTGGCTTTTAATATGTCCATTTTCATCACATTAATAATTCTTTTTGGATTCCATGATAAGCCAATTGTATTTTATGACTGAACAGCATATGAGAAAATAACCATTGACCCTAGCTGTTCTCACACAGAAACAGAAACACATGCGCACACATGAAAAAGGAAAGTAAAATGTCTCAGGCTGAAATCTGTCGCTTCTCTCTTGTACTCTGTATAAACTGTCCTTCCAATGACTTTCTCTTGCTCATCCCCCTTCTCTCTCGACCCCACTTTTTTTGTTCCCTTATGCAGATTATCACTCGCTCTCCTGTTGCATTTCTTTCCTTCTCTCTCTCTCCAGTTGTGATTGTCTCCCTCTCCTCTCTCCAGTTGTGATTGTCTCCCTCTCCTCTCTCCAGTTGTGATTGTCTCCCTCTCCTCTCTCCAGTTGTGATTGTCTCCCTCTCCTCTCTCCAGTTGTGATTGTCTCCCTCTCCTCTCTCCAGTTGTGATTGTCTCCCTCTCCTCTCTCCAGTTGTGATTGTCTCCCTCTCCTCTCTCCAGTTGTGATTGTCTCCCTCTCCTCTCTCCAGTTGTGATTGTCTCCCTCTCCTCTCTCCAGTTGTGATTCTTTGTCTCTCTCGCTCTCTCCAGTTGTGATTCTTTGTCTCTCTCGCTCTCTCTTGTTGTGATTCTTTGTCTCTCTCGCTCTCTCTTGTTGTGATTCTTTGTCTCTCTCGCTCTCTCTTGTTGTGATTCTTTGTCTCTCTCGCTCTCTTTTGTTGTGATTCTTTGTCTCTCTCACTCTCTTTTGTTGTGATTCTTTGTCTCTCTCACTCTCTCCAGTTGTGGTTCATTCCCACTCTTTCTCTCAAAAGAAAAGATAATTCAAATCAATTTAAATTCGTTTTGAAATACAGCAAAATATTTTACTTATTAGAGATATAATTTATTAGCTTGAAATTAAAACTAAAAATGCTCCAAGAAAATGTATTTTAAACCTTAGGTATCGCTTTTCTTTAGAGGTACCCATATATATACACACACACACACACACACACACACACACATATATATATATATATATATATATATATATATATATATATGGGACGTGCCTTCTAGGTACACAAGGTAGGCAGTGCCTACCCTGAATAAAATAAATTAGCAGCTACATTTTCTTTCTGTGACACACTATGCACCTGATCCAATAGGATTATAAAGGTTACTCTTATTATTAAAATGCAAAATATTTTATATTTTGTAGATTTACTATACAAAGGTTACACGCTGCCTACATTTAGTAATTACTGACATGTGCCTTATATATATATATATATATATATATATATATATATATATATATATATATATATAGTACAGGTAATCGATCTGTTGGTATATAATTCAGGTGGATCCTAGTAACATTAGTTATTAAATCTGATCCACAGAGAGCTCGATGTATTTATTATAACAGATCATATGTATTTTTTTACAGCAAAAAAACAAAAATTACTTCAACATAGAAGATAGTCTATTTCAAGCCATTCTATTCATGGCTATCATCAGCGAACCCCCTCCCCCGGCTATCATCAGAGAGGCTGATGAGAGCCGTATACAGAACGGCTTGAAATAGACTATCCTGTATGTTGAGTTAATTTTTTTTTTTTTTTTTGGTGTAAATATATATATATATATATATGAGAGACAATATCCATTTTCTCTCACTGGTATTTATTTGTTCCTCTCTGTTTTACTCTTCCTTGTGTCTCCCTTCTCTCTCTTTTTCTTTCTATAAATTTGTTTTTCTCATCTTTTTCTTCATCACTTTTCTTTCATTCCTCTCTCTATTTTTCGTCATATCCTTTCCTTTTCTTGACTCTTTGCTTTTGGAGATGATGACTTATTGCTTATCATTTGCTTAAGTCCTTTCCTTCTCCTCCTTTCAATTCTTCTTTCCTGTTCCAATTTCCCCAATTGCCGTTTTGGAAATCTGCATTTTTTTTTTCCTTTTACTCCTTAATTTTCAGTTTCCTTTTTTTGCTTCTTCTGAATAATTTTCTTCTTTTCATTCTCTTAACTTTCTTTTTATCTTCTTTCCTGCTTGCTTCATTCCTTTTTTTTTCCCTTCAGTCTCTTTCAACATCCAAAACAAAAAGAAAGAAAAATAAAGCCCACCTTATAATTTCTTCATTTCTGGTTGATCGATCTGCCTCTGCTCCTCCTGCTTTGTCACACCCACACTGATACACCCAGGTTCGAAAGACGGGTACGGGGAGGGCGGGGGAGGTAGCTAGCTAGGTAGAGAAAAAAAAGAAAAAGATCTCTTCAATGACAAAATGTTTGTTCCTGATGCAATCTTAAGTGTTACACTCGTTTTGTCATCTGGCCGTGATTGGCATCTCTTTTTGCAGAACTGGTACCAACCAAAAATGAAAAGACTTGTGTACCTTGCATCTAAATTGCATGGCATTGTGGAGAAAAAGGGTTTAAGAAGAGAAATTTGTAAAAGAAATAAGGGAGATAATTGCTGGCATGGAATCCTGTCTTGGGCACACACACACACACACACACACACACACACACACACATATTTCCATGTGTGTCTAATTGTAATGAAAATATGTGTGTATAATATATATGTCAATGTGAGTCTAATTATAATGTAAATATATATATATATATGTGTGTGTGTGTGTGTGTGTGTGTGTGTGTGTATATATACACACACACACACACATTTCCATGTGTGTCTAATTGTAATGAAAATATGTGTGTATAATATATATGTCAATGTGAGTCTAATTATAATGTAAATATATATATATATATATATATATATATATGGTTACAGTTAAGGTCTGTCTTGTTTTTTGTTTTTTTTCTTAGTTTGTTTCATTTTCCCATTTTATTGTATCATATTTTTTCTTGTTTTTTGGTTTATTCATTGCTAATTTTCTTTTGGTCACCTGGCAGGCTTTCTGCACCAACACTTTGTTTTTTCGTTACATATATAATTTTTTGTATATGTTTGCATACCTTTAATACATATATGTATATAAGATGTGCTACACAGATACTGAGATAGATATATATATATATATATATATATATATATATATATATATATATACAGAAATATAGTCTTAAAGTGTGCTATATTTATGGGGTAAAGTGTTCAATATCAGAGATAGAGCGTGTGTAAATATAAAAGTGGACATGGAAGTCAGCACTTAGAGGCGACAGTCTGTTTCATGCTAGTGCAATCGTCAGGCGATATATATATATATATATATATATTGTTTCTTGTCAGTTTCATGTAGAGTATAGGACTGCACCTGCAATTTCAAAGCAGGTGTTATTTTTTTTTTTTTTTTCACTGGATGTAGTTGCCAGCCTCACAACCATCTTGCCTTCTTTACCTGCACTTGGGATTCCTTCTTTTTTTACCTGTTAAATTAACCTTTTCTTACTTGAATTACTTTTTCATTGCTAAAGATCATCAACTGTCATGCTATTTACCTTTTAACTTTGTATGCTATTTCTAACGACATTTTCGCAAGTGCTCATGACTTGAACTTTACTGATTCTAACACCCATAACTACGATGCCATCCAATATCTTCACCTATCTGTCTATATTCACATTATTTAATTCCCAATGTTTTAAAAAATGTTATCTATTCAGTCACTTGTATCTACTAAAATTGGGTTTCCCAACCTAGGTGATATCACCCACCAGTGGGCGACATCAACTGTTGGGTGGGTGACATCAACTGTTGGGTGGGTGATGAGCAACTGAACAGAAAATAGTGGACATTAGAGGATTTTGAGTATTAAAAAGGTATTTCAACATATCCTATGTGAAAAAATATTCAAAGGAGATATGTGAAGAAGCTGTATTAAAAACAAAGCAGGAGGCTAAATGGGAATAACTGGATCACATTCCTAGATAAGAGATAAATATCCCCATAAACAAGGAATATTTTGGTATTTCCTATAGTTTTGAGAAAGGTCTTTAACATTCAAATTGTTCTTCAAACAAAATCATATAAGGGAAGACCAACGACAAAAAAATATTTGTTGTATTTTTCTTAGTTGCTAACATAGGGTGTTCCAATAACTTGGACCAATTTTAAATGTGAATTAAGTTTAAGCATCTAATGATTTTTTTCATTTTCTTCCAGATTTAACAACTTAAGTCTTTGGCAATTGTTGTTAAATCTGAAAGAAAAAAAAAATCATTAGATGCTTAATCTTAATTCACATACAAGTTTCTGATGCTAAATTTCTTGTAACAGATCATTTTGTTATCTCTCCCAAAGCTTACTCCACCATCCATTTACTTAAGCTCAAAATAATATTGCCCAAATGTCCACCAAGGCTTTCGTTGAACACCTCCTCTTGATGGCCAAATTTTTTGATGACGTCTCTGCATAGTTGCTCCTCGATCTCACCAATATGGCTTATTATCTCAGCCATTAAATTGTTGTTGGCTTGTTGGCATAGACATTACTTTTGAGATGACCCCAAAGAAAGAAATCTAAAGCCGTCAAGTTGCACAATCATGATGGCCAATTGACTTCGCTGTTTCAAGAGACAATGCAACCTTGGAACTTCTCATTCAATAAAGCCATTTTCATAATAGGCTTCGATAACTTTAACATGTTGTTTGATTGTTAATCTTTCCATGGCTGAAATTGCCAAAGACTTAAGTTGCTAAATCTGAAAGAAAAAGAAAAAAATCATTAGACACTTAAACTTAATTCACATTTAAAATCGGTTCAAGTTATTGCAACACTCTTTATAATAGCAAAATAAGACTTTTTGGAAGAAATCTAAAGGCGTCAAATCACATGATCGTGGTGGCCAACTCTTTCAAGATATGATGCGACCTGGGAACTTCTCATTCAATAAAGCCATTTTCGTAATAGGCTTCGATAACTTTAACACGTTGTTTGATTGTTAATCTTTCCATGGCTGAAATTGCCAAAGACTGAAGTTGTTAAATCTGAAAGAAAAAGAAAAAAATCATTAGACGCTTAATCTTAATTCACATTTAAAATCGGTTCAAGTTATTGGAACACCCTATATTTTATATTCTTTTTAATTTTATAATTACGAACAAAAATAGTTTCATTTTTTGTTAACATTTGCAATTCCAACCCTAACCATAAAAATAAATTATATATAGTTTTCAACAGTCAAGTTTGCTTTTGTTTATTCTTTAACATGTTTTTAGCAGCCGCATTAGTCAGAGTTATTTGTTACCACCATTTGGTATTTTTTTTTTACTCTATCATAAAGCTAGTTTATGAACCAGAAACAAACTTTTACCAAACAATTTTCGTATGCCTTTGAATATATGCTACACAGGTGGACAGAGAAAAATTTTTTTCATTTGAAAGTGGGCGATGATGAAAAAAACAGATTGGGAGCCCCTGCACTAAAATATAATGTTTAGAGTAATAAGAAATAAAATTAAGAGTTGTTTTAGTTATTTTTATTAGACTGGACACTAGGTCTCATTGTTTTACTATTGAAATAGTTAAATGTAACCTTAAGTTCTATTTAAATAGTTTCTTCTGACTCCTTGCTTACTTGTCCTCTATAATCTTGAAAAGTATGAATGTAACATCTTCCTGAATCCTGTCCTGTTGTTGTCTTTTCTCTTCACTAACATTTCTTCATCTCTCACTCTCAGTAAACCCTTGCGTCTTAATGATGTTAAACGATTCAAAAATAATTTGATTATGTTTTGGATTGTAAACATACAACACAACCCTCAACCAACTGACCAATGATCACCACATGATGCATTTCAGTTCTTAATCTCACTGGTGTCCATTGAAAGCTGGGTAAGGGCCTGCTGCATGTTCAAGATGGAGGACAAAAACCACTTCTGGAAATAAGAATGGGAACCTTGTTTCTCATATGTAGATGGTTTATTTAGGGTTTTGCCTAGGTAAGAATAACTCCTATTCTGTCAGCCCTTATCCCTACTAGCTTCTCAACCATCTACACATCCTGATGGCTGGCTGGCAATATGAGTGGATGGTACAGTAACCATGTTAATAGACAAGTCAGTCTTCTGCCAAGGGTGGACTAGAACAGTGTTACCCTGGAGGAACAAAATATATATATATATATATATATATATATATATATATATATATATATATAATGCAGAGCTTTTAAATTTGAAATTTTAGGAGACCTGCCATTCACACTACCTTGGTTTCAACATTTTGGTGTCCTCAGGTGATATATATTTTGATATCCTATATCACCTGAGGATACCAAAAGGTTGAAACCAAGGTAGTGTGATTGATTGATCTAATATATATATATATATATATATATATATAAAAATTTGAGTTTTGTTAAAAATGACTGACAAGTTTTTATTTAATTTTTCTTGTGTTCTTATAATTTTTTTCTCTGGACATAAATCTCCTATACTTTTAGCCATTATCAAGGATGATTTTATTTTTTTTACTGTTAACTGAATGTAAGGAATTTTTATGTATGTATCTAGAGTTATATAGGAATGTTTTATTTTTCAAACACTGTCAGCACATTGTGGCAGTGTTCATAGTTGATATTATTGAGTGTTCACTTTTTCTAAATAATGCTTTCATTATTTTTAGCCTTTTTTACATTTGAATGAGGCTATTATATTTGTATTATCAACGAGTCATGTTGTGGGTGGAGTTTGGTAGGTCGGCATGTGTATTTAAATGAGACCCAATTGAGCTATTGTTGGAGAGATGTAACGCGAGTCTTCTTGTTAGGCATGTTGTAGTATATCCAATATAATTATTTATGAATTTGGTTTGATCAGGAACACAGTTCCTTAAGGGACATGTGAATTCATAAATATTATTAGTTCTCTGTAATTTGGATTTTGCAAACTAAACATAAAAATAAAAAACTTCACAGTACCTTGTCAGTTGTTTTTAACTATTTTATATATATATATATAAGTATAGGATTGGTGTATACAGAATAAATTCCAATAACCAACAAATGCTATTCTTAAAAGAGTGCTCAATACAGAGTAGAGCAAATATAATTATTTATTCAAAAATTAAAACATAAATATGTTATAAAATCACTACAAAAATAGCCATTTTGTTTCAACATTTCTGGAGTCTTATCAAGTGATGTTAATGTAGATTCTACATTCAACACCATCACTTGATAAGACTCCAGAAGTGTTGAAACAAAATGGCTATTTTTGTAGTGTGGTTTAATAAATTTTCATTATTTAGAAACTTAATGTGTAGTTTTTCATGTAGGCATAAAGGGCATGGGTCATCCCATGTTTTACAAATTCTTGTTCTATTTATTATTTTCCATTTTACTTTTGATGTTTTATTCATTTCTTTTAAATGCCAAAAATATTTGGATAGGGATGTCTGATTTCTATTTTATCGCTTGAGGATGAAACAGGGCTTGATACCTTAATTCAACTTTAATAATTATATTGATGGTTTTGGCTCTCGTTTTTGAAACATGAGAACTCTTATGTAGCGAAGGAATCATATTTTTTTTTAAAAATAATTACGTATATATATATATATATATATATATATATATAGGGAAAAATAGAACAGTTTTTAAATGATGCATTTCACCAGTTGATTGGTTGAGGTTATTTAACCCATGGTTAGTGGTTTTGAATTTCCTTCTCCTAGACCGGTTGCCACCCAAGGCTATAATGACCCAGTATGTTTTGCTATTTACCCATAGCTGGTGGTGATGGGTAGGGGGTAGAACAGATGGATTCATACCTTTCCCGATGATATTTGCACAGTGAATATAATAAAATCAAACTGGAATTTGAACTTGTCTCTCCGATTCCTCAATCCAAGCCATAGTCCATTACTCCACCATCCCTCCTCCTTATCAGGTATTTATATGAAATATATATTTTACATATAGTATTATTGTTATTATTATAATCATCACTGTTTTTAAAATTATAAGTTTTATGATAATCCTATTAAAAGTTTGCTTGTTCATTGATTGTATTGGTTAGTTAGCATGTGTGTTACATACTACCAATACCTTATAAATAAAGAACTATTCTGTTTTGACTGTGAGGAAAGACAGAAAATACATATTGGAGGTGCTGTTTAGTTTCAGTGAGAGAAAAAAAAAGATTCCTGAAACAGGTAATGAAGAAAAATTTTGGAGAATATAATTTTTTATGTTCACCCTGTACAAGGCCCAAAAGCCACCCAAGGTAGAGGGTTACAGAATAAGAGGTATCACCCCCAAGCAAGGTGATAATGCCACTAAGATGCAAGCTGATGTTAAAAATGTTAAATAGCTCAAATGTATATTTACAACCCAGCGCAAGTATTGAACTGATAGCCTTAAAATTAATGTAAACTTGTGCTTTAA
Source organism: Acanthosepion esculentum (assembly GCA_964036315.1). Lineage (NCBI taxonomy): Eukaryota > Metazoa > Mollusca > Cephalopoda > Sepiida > Sepiidae > Acanthosepion > Acanthosepion esculentum. Next base: position 54,683,871 of record OZ038509.1, on the reverse strand, counting down.
TGAGTTGACCTGTTTCACCTGCAGTTGAAATAGATTCTGCCCATTGAATTCTATACATATTTAAGTTTTTTTCCATTGGAGACAGATTGTTCTATTTACCTGGTGAAGTTATGTCAGCTTAGATCAACAGGGTCCACCAGAAGTGAAAGAGAAGGAAAAGACTTCAGAAGAAATGAGAAACTCAATCCTAAACAGGAACCATGGATAACACTATGTACTACATTAGAAGTATAGAGTTGAAGTAGACTTTAGAAGGAACTGGAAACCCAGTCCTAAACAGGAAACGGAGGATGAACTTCTACTCCTGTTAAAAAAACAAAAAACAGGGAGGAGTTATTTTTATTATTAAGTATTTACATGAAATTTATATTTTATTAGCTGAAAACCTGTCTTGCAAACATTTTTATTAATAAGTTTATTTATAAGAGAGAGAATAAATGCAAAAAGAAAATTTGTGTTAGTTGAAATGTTTCATCCTCTGAGGGACTTTATCAAAGCAAATGCAAGGATTTTATTTTATATTGGTGTACAAATGTGTAGTAGGATTAGGTAGTAATAACACCATATGAAAATATACACTTTCCTCTTTACTGAGTGAGTGACAAAGAAAACTCTCTCTTCTACATATTTCCTTTCCTTTCCTTCATTCTATTGTTCCTATCCTTGGTAACGGACATGAACTCTTAGTTTATCTGGGTCAATGAACATCATAAAAAAAATAAACCAATGACAACACATCCCGCCAAAAATCAAATGGGGAAACAAGGATGTGTCAGCCCCAATAAAAAGAAGAAAACTACGTACGAGACTAGACACACCACAGTGGAGAGGAACTTGTTTCGAGGTAACAGTTTGAGACATAAGGGTTGGTGATTCATCGGTTGTGAGTTTGACCTGGCGTACAAATCCAGAGGAGAAAAAAGAAAAGATGAATGCCACGAATTAATTTCCATCAGCCAGAAGAAACACAACAATCCTGTATGAACTCTCAAATCACAAAAAAAAAGAACTATGACGATAGTTAACAATTTTAAACACTGTAACCAAATGGAATCAACAATAAATGGTACTATAGACAATAAATTTGGCCTTTACTTCATCTCTATATATTATAAATGAAAAGATTCGAAAGTGACAGTTTGTTTCCATTTCACTGAAGATGTTTTAAAAAAACTTCTATCTGCCCTTCTTTCTTGGATTTTCTCACTAAAACCAAGTAGTGTCTCTGATATATCTTTCCTGTCTTTTCACATGATCAAAATGGAATAGTCCATTATTCATGCGTTATTAGGCAGGAGACAGTAAACATTTTCTTTTTTTTTTTCTTTCTTTCGTTTTATCACAAACCAAGTAGAGTCTGTGATATGTCAGTTGCATTTTTTCGCAAGGTCACAACAGAATAGTTCATTATTTATGAGGGACTGGTAGGGTGTAAGGTTCTGTAAAGTAACTAATTAAGGGATGGACAAGCAGAAATACTATATAGTATTATTATCATCAGCATTTTCAAAATTATAAGTTTTATGAGTGTGATCACATTTTTTTCTGTCATTATATTTGTTTTAACAAGCATTACTAACCCAGCATTTGAGATATAACATCATTTATCTGAATGGCTCAACCAAACTTGAAATTCCTGGGTTCAACTTCAGGAGTGTTACTTGAAAGTATTAATCAATTTGTATCCCAGCATGCCTTGCTCTCTGAAGTTCATCCATCTTTAATTTTCATTATTTTATTTAAATTTTTTTTTATTCCCCCCCCCCCACCTCCGTTTTTCCATTATTTTTTTCTTGTTCATTTATCCATTTCCCTGATTTCTTGATACTGAATTTTTTGGCAAGTTAGATTTCACTTTAGAGAAATGGAGTTGGGATGAAGGAGTAGGTAAATGTCCAGTCTTTCTTTGTTGTAGTCTGTGCCTTGGAGGTTGAAAGATGAGAGAAATGCTTTTTGCTAAAACCCTGCAACTACTCAATTTATTTTTTTTTATCCTTGTTACACACACACACACACACACACACACATACATACATACATATATATATATATATATATATATATATATTTTTATCCATCTTTCACTAAACCCATTTGAAATTTTTCTTGACAACCTGACTTTTATTTTCTCAGCACCCTGTCTATGCTGGGTCCTCTGAGAAGCTATGGAGGTGGGAGTATCAGTTGGGAAAGAAATTCTTTATTTTTTTTTGTTGTTTTTATTTATTTATTTATTTATGTATTTTTTAACTTTATTTTAAACTTAGGCTCTTTTTTTTCTTTCTTGAAGACTCAATGCATTCTGAAATGTCATTTTCTTTTTGTACTGTATTTTCATTCATTCTTTGCTTTTATTTTCCATCTATCTTTATTAATTTAAAAATCCTTCCCTTTTTTTTTTTTTTTTTTTCACTCTTTTTTTTCTTTACCTTCAATTTTGGTTTTGTTTTCAATAGTTTATTTCCATAATTTTTTTTTCATCTTTTTCTTTTATTTTTCTTTGATTTTCATTCATTATCCATTTTCAGTTTTATTTCATTTACCTTTTTCATTTCTTCTATTTTTTTTTACTTAATTTCTTTTTCTTCCTTTTCACTTCACTTTCAGAATTCATTTCACTTTATTCTTCATTCTTTTGGTGGGATTTATTCTGCACATTTTTATTGCTAATTTATATCTTTTATTCATTGTTTTCTTTGATTTTCTTTCATATTTTTTCTGGATATTTTTATTCATCATTCATTCTTCTCTATTGATTTAACTTTTTCATTCATATTTCTTTCATATGATGATGTTGTCTTTTTTCTTTTCTTTCATTTCTTGTATTCCCTCTGGGCTTTTCATGATAAATACAAAATGGCTGCCAATAGTATCATTGGTATAAACCTAATTCAGAATAATGACAAGAAAAGCATTGATTACATAACTAACATATATCTTCACACACACTCATTTATGAAATATATTGGAGAACTGAACTCCTTTTCATCTTTGGAGGAGGAATCTTATATGAGCAATTTCAAGTTCACCGATTAAATAGCAAGATATTTTAAAATTTATGTGAAATTTTCAGGGAATAATCAATGTTATACTCTACTTCTGTTTTGTTTTTATTCCAGACATGCATAATGCAACAACAATTACAGCCACTCATTATATTAAATATTTAGGAAATTCTTAGAAAAATTTTAAATGTGTAATATTCCTGTTCTGTGAGAAACACTTGGATATGTGTCTTATTAGAAACATTCCATTTTCCCAGATTTTTTTGTATTAGGATACATGGTAGAGTAATGGATTGCGACTTGGATTGTAAAATCGGAGAGCCAAGTTCAAATTCCAGTCAAGTTCATTACATTCACTTATGTACTTATACACTTGGGAAAGCATTGAATCCATCTCTTCTTCTCCCATCTATGGGTAAATAGCAAGACAGACTGGATTCTATAGCCTTGAGTGGCAACCATTCTAGGAGAAGGAAAACTCTGAATTCAAAACTGTGTAACCCTGGCACAGCTATGGAAAGGATCATTCATTGATCCTAACTATGGTTGACTTTTTGTATTATAATAACCTTATGAAGCATTGCTAACAATTCTAATAAAAGAAAAAGCCCTGAAGGTCATGAAGAATGGTTTGTTAGTGTTTGTACCTACTCAACTTTAAATTGCAATAGCAATCATAAATATGACTGCAAGTCATTATTCAACAAAGTATGAGGGTACAAATGAAAAGTTTCAAAATTGACAAGTTTTTTTTATTTCACTGAAGCAGACATTAAATGTATGGGAGAATTATTACTTCTGCTATCTTCACTTTCTTTTTTATGATGTACCATATTTTGGTGCATATAAAATGCTTCTTTTTTTTTTTCAATAAAATATCACCAAAAACCACCCCAAGTCCTATAAATTGAAGGCCGGTGACAGGTGTTTCATGCACTTGAGCATTTTATAAGCAGTGTAATATGGTATGATTTCTTTTTCTCATTAAAACAAACAACATCTGTGACAATTCTTTTCTTCCATCTTGCCTTGCAATCAAAATGTATCTGTGGTGATGGCAGGTAACAGAATGGTCTATTATTCATCTGAGATAAAGCAAGGTGTAACACACATGTTATAATGAAGAAACACATAGAAATGTAATACAAGACTTTATCAAAATTTAAATACTATTAATATTACTAGATATGTTTTTTTTATGGCTTATCAACCTTTTTGAGGTTATTTAAATCCAAAGCATATTTTTGGATTGTAAGAATTTTAGGGACATGCTAATTGAGTGAAACAAGTCTTACTCTTTAACCCATAAATGGAAGGAGAAGAGGTGGATTCATACCTTTCCTAAGGATATTTGCACGTGAGTGAATATAACAAACTCAATTTGGAATTTCTCATTATTAACATTTACCCATTACACCACCTGTACACCCAAAAGAATACACCTGGTATTATCAAGTGATCAACTGTCAACCCAGTTTAAAGTTACTTAAAATTGATCAACAAAATAAAGGTAACGTAAATGTATTGCTACCTAGTAAACAAGATGAGAGGATGAAAAATAATGATACAAATAATGGGATGTTGATAATAATAATGGGACAAGGGCGAGGGAGAAAAGGAATAATAATGGGATGAGGGTGAGGAAGAAAAAGAATAATAATAATAATGGGATGAGGGTGAGGAAGAAAAAGAATAATAATAATGGGATGAGGGTGAGGAAGAAAAAGAATAATAATAATGGGACAAGGGCGAGGGAGAAAAGGAATAATAATGGGATGAGGGCAAAGAAGAGGAATAATAATAATAATGGGATGATGGTGAAGAAGACAAGGAATAATGGGATGAAGGTGAGGAAGAAAAAGAATAATAATAATAATAATGGGATGAGGGTGAGGAAGAAAAATAGTAATAATAATAATAATGGGATGAGGGTGAGGAAGAAAAATAATAATAATGGAATGAGGGTGAGGAAGAAAAAGAATAATAATAATGGGATGAGGGTGAGGAAGAAAAAGAATAATAATAATGGGATGAGGGTGAGGAAGAAAAAGAATAATAATAATGGGACAAGGGCGAGGGAGAAAAGGAATAATAATGGGATGAGGGCAAAGAAGAGGAATAATAATAATAATGGGATGATGGTGAAGAAGACAAGGAATAATGGGATGAAGGTGAGGAAGAAAAAGAATAATAATAATGGGATGAGGGTGAGGAAGAAAAATAGTAATAATAATAATAATGGGATGAGGGTGAGGAAGAAAAATAGTAATAATAATGGGATGAGGGTGAGGAAGAAAAATAATAATAATGGAATGAGGGTGAGGAAGAAAAAGAAAAAGAATAATAATAATGGGATGAGGGTGAGGAAGAAAAAGAATAATAATAATGGGACAAGGGCGAGGGAGAAAAGGAATAATAATGGGATGAGGGCAAAGAAGAGGAATAATAATAATAATGGGATGATGGTGAAGAAGACAAGGAATAATGGGATGAAGGTGAGGAAGAAAAAGAATAATAATAATAATAATGGGATGAGGGTGAGGAAGAAAAATAGTAATAATAATAATAATGGGATGAGGGTGAGGAAGAAAAATAATAATAATGGAATGAGGGTGAGGAAGAAAAAGAATAATAATAATAATAATGGGATGAGGGTGAGGAAGAAAAAGAATAATAATAATGGGATGAGGGTGAGGAAGAAAAAGAATAATAATAATGGGACAAGGGCGAGGGAGAAAAGGAATAATAATGGGATGAGGGCAAAGAAGAGGAATAATAATAATAATGGGATGATGGTGAAGAAGACAAGGAATAATGGGATGAAGGTGAGGAAGAAAAAGAATAATATTAATGGGATGAGGGTGAGGAAGAAAAATAGTAATAATAATAATAATGGGATGAGGGTGAGGAAGAAAATAATAATAATAATGGGATGAGGGTGAGGAAGAAAAATAATAATAATGGAATGAGGGTGAGGAAGAAAAAGAATAATAATAATGGGATGAGGGTGAGGAAGAAAAAGAATAATAATAATGGGATGAGGGTGAGGAAGAATAAGAATAATAATAATAACAATGGGATGAGGGTGAGGAAGAAAATAATAATAATAATGGGATGAGGGTGAAGAAGAAAAAGAATAATAATGGGATGAGGGTGAGGAAGAAAAAGAATAATAATAATGGGATGAGGGTGAGGAAGAAAAATAATAATAATGGGATGAGGGTGAGGAAGAAAAATAATAATAATGGGATGAGGGTGAGGAAGAAAAAGAATAATAATAATAACAATGGGATGAGGGTGAGGAAGAAAATAATAATAATAATGGGATGAGGGTGAAGAAGAAAAAGAATAATAATAATAATGGGATGAGGGTGAGGAAGAAAAAGAATAATAATGGGATGAGGGTGAGGAAGAAAAAGAAGAATAATAATAATGGGATGAGGGCGAGAAAAAAAAAAATAATAATAATGGGATGAGGGCAAGGAAGAAAAAGAATAATAATAATGGGACAAGGATGAGGAAGAAAAGGTATAATAATATTAAAAATGGGATGAAGGCAAAGAAGAGGAATAATAATAACGGGATGAGGGCAAACAAGAAGAGGAATAAAGGTGAAGCAGAAATGGTTTAATATTAATGGGATGATGTTTATGAAGAAATCGGCTTCTGGCCACATCACATTGAAACATTGGACCCCATATGATCATCAGTGTCGAGTTCAGTTGTCCAAATGGTTGACTGCTTGAGAATACCAAGTGCTGTAAGCTTGGATGTGCAGGTGCTGTAATGAATAATGGCTCCAAATTGTGAATCAGTGGGACATGTTCCAAATCCAGTTGGGTTTGTTATATCACTTATACACAAATACCCTTGTAAAAAGTAATGAATCCATCTCTTCTCTCCTAGCTATGGGTTAATTAGACTTGTATCACTAAATAATTATCTCCAAAGAAAAATATTCTCACAATGTAAAAATTTATTTTGTGGTTTCAAACTTGCAAAGGTTTGATAAGCTGTAAAAACAAATCAATCTATATAAAGAAGTGTGTTTATTATAGCAATATTATAAACTCTTTTTGCTATACAAACTTCAAATTGTCTGTAGTTTCATTTTGTAGGGGGAGTAAATAATTATAAACTCTCCTTATATATATATATATATATATATATATATATATATATATATATACTCATAAAAATCAGAAACAGCAAGATAAATGTTATTTGTTTTCTGGTTGTTATGTGGTTTTGGAGAGATGATAATACTGAGTAAAACTGTGAGTTTGGGATCAAATATTGATTGGAATCTGATAGAATGATAAGATAAAGAATAAATAAAGTGTATATAGTCTTTCTCATATTTTTTTTCATAGATGTGTGTAATGAGTGTCCAGATAATTTACCTGAAAAAATGCAAGAAGTATCTGGGGTTTTCTTCCTCGATTTTTTGTTGAGTGAGAAGAGATAACTGTTACTATTATGGCCTGAAAAGGAAAAGGAGGCAAAATTTTGTTGCTGCACGTGTTGACGGCCTGCCCATGTTGACTGCTTGTCTGATAGTGAGAATGTCACATTTTTTGTGTGTGGAAAAGAAAAGTGGGGTTGATTCTCATTGGCTTAGAAAGGGTGAATTAATGTTAATTATAATTGTTACAATTATTTCATTGAATTATTTTTGACGCTATATTTTTATTTATTTTTTATGGACACAATTTCTTAGATTCATTATGTAATGCCTTTTTATCAGTTATTGGTCGTCTTTATTTCTTTCTTTCTTTTCTTCCACATCATAACTTTCTCTAGATTTATGTGTACAAGGTGCGATGGGTAAATTGTCGCCATTTTATATTTTTAATTTCACACATGCGTGTTGGTTTGTTTTTGATTTTGTCAGCTGCACAGTATAGTAGTATCAGTTGGACATTGTCTGTGAGAAAAAGAGCACCATGATGCAGTTCACTTGAAACTTGGAAACAGCATGCTGTACTGCTTGGCATTCATGCCAGAAGCTCCAATACAAACATTTCAGAGTGTTTGGGTGTCAATCTGAGGACAGTGCAGAGGATACTGTGTCTCTAAAAGATGTACGGAGTGCTAGAAACCAAATATCCGTTTGGAGTGATCACAACGTTATGCCCCCATTTATCTTCCCACAGGGCCTCAGACTCAATATGGAGGCCCACATCAAGTGCCTTGAGGAGGTAGTGTTGCTTTAGGTCAAGAGGGTGGCTGGAAGACCTTATATCTTACAACAGGACTCTGCACCATGCCACACAAGTAGGAGAATCCAGTTATGGCTGTCATAGAATTTCTGTGACCACATCACCCCTTACATCTGGCCACCTAACTCCCCAGACTGCAACCCTCTTGATTATTATGTGTGGGGCACAGTTGAGTGAGTGACCAACAAAATTCCTTGTAACACCAAAGATGAACTGAAACCAAGGATTATATCAGTATTTGACAACTTAAACAAGGAAACTGTTCAGAAGAGTTGCAGGAGATTCCGAAGTCATCAGGAGGCCATGGTTGAAGCAAATCGTGATTTTATTGAATAAATTTACTCTTTGCTATTTGAAGATATTTTTGTGTAATTTTGGAAAATATATCTGTTAAAATGAAATGTCAGTGTCATTTTCTGTGTAATTTAGACAATTTATCCATCGCACCCTGTATATCTGTTAAAACGATGTCAGTGTTATTTATTTATTTAAAAAAAATTTTTTTTTTTTTTTTTTTTTTGCATCATTTAAACGACAATTTATCCATCGCACCCTGCATATCTGTAAAAATGAGATGTCAGTGTTATTTTTTATTTTATTTTTTTTTGCTTCATTTAAATGACAATTTATCCATCGCACCCTGCATATCTGTAAAAATAAGATGTCAGTATTATTTTTATTTTATTTTATTTATTTATTTATTTTTTTTTTTTGCTTCATTTAAACGACAATTTATCCATCGCACCCTGCATATCTGTAAAAATGAGATGTCAGTGTTATTTTTTATTTTATTTTATTTATTTATTTATTTTTTTGCTTCATTTAAACGACAATTTATCCATCGCACCCTGCATATCTGTAAAAATGAGATGTCAGTGTTATTTTTTATTTTATTTTTTAAATTTTATTTTTTTTGCTTCATTTAAATGACAATTTATCCATCGCACCCTGCATATCTGTAAAAATAAGATGTCAGTATTATTTTTATTTTATTTTATTTATTTATTTATTTTTTTTTGCTTCATTTAAACGACAATTTATCCATCGCACCCTGCATATCTGTAAAAATGAGATGTCAGTGTTATTTTTTATTTTATTTTTTAAATTTTATTTTTTTTTGCTTCATTTAAATGACAATTTATCCATCGCACCCTGCATATCTGTAAAAATAAGATGTCAGTATTATTTTTATTTTATTTATTTATTTTTTTTTTTTTTGCTTCATTTAAACGACAATTTATCCATCGCACCCTGCATATCTGTAAAAATGAGATGTCAGTGTTATTTTTTATTTTATTTATTTATTTATTTATTTTTTTTGCTTCATTTAAACGACAATTTATCCATCGCACCCTGCATATCTGTTAAGATGAGATGTCAGTGTTATTTTCATTTTGTTTTGCATCATTTAAACGACAATTTATCCATTGCACCCTGTACACACTTTGTCACTCTCAGGTTATGTGTTTGGTTTTCTACTGAGGTTCTCTATTTTTCCTTTCAGCCCACATCTTTTTCTCACCTTCATCCCTTTCCTCACTGCCTGCCATCACACTGGCTGGCTGGTCACCCCCCCCCCTTTCAGAAATGCAGGTGCTATAGTCGGAGAGTAACAAGGAACATCTGATCACACTGTCAGAGTAGATTTCAAAGAGGAAGGCATCGTCTATAACACCATTATGAATTAGAAATTTTGTTGACAAAATTCTATTCCCTATAAACTGAACAAAAAGAACTACTTAAATTGGTCCATTCATAAAAATTAGGGAAACATTTTTTGTGGAATCATTTTTGTAGATTACAATTATTTTAGACCACAAGATTTCTCATAATCAGAAAAATACACATTTTTATTTTTATATGGTTTTCAATATTTTTAATATATGGAAACAGTGTAATATCAATTCCTGACTTCTTACAAGGTCACCAGCATTGAAACAAGCAATAAGAATTGTTTGTCTGGCAAGAGATATATATATATATATATATATATATATATATATATATATATATATATTTTTTTTTTTTTCCATTACTTTTTTCTATATTTTTTGCAATATTTTTTTATCAATATTTTTTCAATATTTAAAAAAATATTTCTTCGATATTCTTAAAAATACTTTTTCCATATATTTTCAATTTTTTTACAGATTTTTCATTAAAGAATAAACAGATGCCTGCACAGATGTGCTATATTTCAAATTTACATGAATTAATAAAAGTATCGATCTATTTATTCTTTATGTAAGATTAATATTTATTACCCTCCCCGCCAATGTTTTTGCATGTGATTCTGAATCACCCAAAAGCTGGTGGTGGTGGTGGGGGGGGTTAAATTCTGAAAATTAAAAAAAAGAAAAACTTTTCATAGATATCAATGACATAAGCTCAGTTTTGTTAGCTCTGTAAAATCCAGGGATCAATTTGACACTGTATTGATGTTATAAACAGGACATCCATTCTAAACGAATAACTAATCAATATATTTTTTTTATTCTGATAAGTGTCACAGCCGAAGTACTAAAGAATTGTAATCAAAAAAAAAAAAAAAAAAAAAAATTCCCTATGTTTCTCTTTTTTCACAAAAATCTTGGACCAGCCTAAGCGATGTCAATCTCAGAAACGAGTAATAAATTGATATATAAAAGAATCACTTTATACACTGTTTGGTAAATAAAGAATGCAAACCTCTAAAATAAATTGAAGAATGAAAACACTAAATTTATTTCTCTTCAAAATTCTGAAAGTTGATTGATAAGTAAGTTCTCTTATCCTATATAAAAAAAAGTTGGATAGAATATTGGTCATGATACCAAAATGCAGTAAATTATTTTCACTTCAAAATTGCAAAGGGAGGTTGATAAATAAGATCCCCGATTCTATAAAACAAATTATAAGTTGGATAAAAGAATCAAAATGTGATAAATTTATCTGCAGAATTACACGAGTTGATTGATAAGGTCTCCAATTCTATAAAACAAGTTATAGACCAGATAGAATAATGAAACTGGTATCAAAATGAAATCAATTTTATTTCTTTTCAAAATTATGATGGTTGATTGATAAGTTAGGTCTCCAATTCTTACAAAATAAGTTTTATAAGTCTAAATAAAATTTCCAATTCAATAAAAGAAAATTTAAGTCAGATAGAAGAATTAAAATTCTGTCAAAATAGAACAAATTTTCATTTGAAATTTTGAATTCAGAATGCTAAGGTCTTCAATTCTCTATAAGATTTGATTGATAAGGGATATCTCCAATTGCTTATGAGGCCTTGTGGGTGATGAATTATTTTCCACCCTGCAAGCCTTATCCCACAGACAAATGTTGAAAGTTTCTCCCTATTATATTGCTATTATGATGACAGATGTTTGGATGAATTACATCCCTTAGTACCACTAGCTCAGGTCCTTACAGCTAGGACCCGCCTTGCAGTGTTCACAGTGGCAAACCATCCCATACCCTTTGTGCTCCTTTGATAAAGGCAAGTTCCACTCGGACAGCTTCTTCCTCTGTTATGGTAAATTACCCATACATGGATGGACTCTTCCAAGTTACAAATAAAAGCAGGTGCTTCTTTTGTCAGAAGAATGTTTTTTTCCCGACAGTCAGTTCTGACAGTTCGGACTTAACATTCTTGCTTGTTTGTATATTATTGTATTACCGATTTTCGTTGATATATTTGTTAATTCAAATCCACTCTTGTGTCTTTATTCTGGTCCCAACAAGGCAACAACATCGTCAGAACTTTTTCTTTGTAGAACAAACTCCTGAGAGAATGCTTCCCTGACAACAACAATTTTGGTCTCTTTAAGTTCAAGGTCAACCGATATCTATCCTACTCCTTCTCATAATACTCTCTTACAATCTCAATCAGTAACCCTCTTCCTTGAGTGGTTCTTGAGTCTTGTGTTGGATGAACTAACAGGAAAAAAAAGTCCTAGATTGAATGGAAGAATGAAAATGATGTAAATTTATTTCTCTTCACAATTCTGCAGGTTGATTGATAAATAAGATTTTCAGTTCTATAAAACAAGATTTAGACCTAACAGTAGAATGAAAATGGTACCGAAATGAAATCAATTTATTTCTCTTCAAAATTACAAGGGTTGAGTGATATGTAAGTTCTCCAATCTTAGAAAGCAAGTTTCAGAGCCGGTAGAAGAATGGAAATGCTGTCAAAATGTCATGAATTTATTTCTCTTCAGAATTGATAGGAAAGTTGGTTTGCTGTGTTTTGTCGGACCGTTTTTCTTGTCGGAGTTCATTTTGCACATTTATAAATAAAAGAACGGGAATTAAGAATCCACTAAGACGCAGGGGGTTACTGAGTGTGAAAGAATGAGAAAATGGAGAAACATTATTAAGGAGCAAGAACAGTTGACAGTGAAGCTGGAAGAGAGAGTTCTACAAACGAAACCTGCAAAGGAAGCTATTAGCATAGAACTAATAGTTACATCTAGCCGTTTCAATTATAAAATGATTAGACCTTGCCTCCAATCTCGTACTGTGCTTAAATTTGTAAAGTTGAACATTGTCATCATTGCCTTGAATGAAGATAACACGACCAATAAGCACTATGTCATGTTGTTGATGTAGTCTTGCTGAAATTGGTAGCAGGGACATAAGCTGGATCTCTAACTCTCTACTTCCTTATTACTTCTACTGAGGATTCTCGGCATCTGTATTTATGTATTTGGATGAGTTTGTGTCCTTTTCTGGAGAGGAGTGTTCATTTCTACAACATTCAGATATGAAGGTGTTGTGGACCCAGAATAGGTCCGAAAGAAAACTCGAACTCGGCAATTTAGTGAAAACATATTATTAAAACAAAAGAACGAATACAAAAGTGTTGCACGTCCAACTGACGGCAAAGTACAGTAGTCAACTCGTCAACAATATTTACTGTGCCCACCCCAAGAGGGAAAGATGTGGAACAAGGCCGAGTTTAATGTGAGTAATCCCGAACCCGTAGGCTCAGGCAAAAAATGCCCATAGAAACTGTATAAACAGAATTGGGATGGTCAACCTCCCCGAACTAGACTCTGCCCTTCAGCGGAGCCTCGTCCGAGTTCCTCTCTGCTCAGAGGCAGAGAGTTCAACCGTCTTGCTGGAACAAGTCAGAGCAAGGCTGTCAACTGTAGACAGCAATATTTACTGTCCCCCCACGAGGGATAGATGTGGCACAAGGCCGAGTTTAACGTGGGTATTCCCGAGCCCGTAGGCTCGGCCAAAAAATGCCCATAGAAACTGTAAAAACAGAATCAGGTTGGTCAACCTCCCCGAATGAGACTCTACCCTTTGGCGGAGCCTCGTCCGAGTTCCTCTCTTCTCAGAGGCAGAGAGTTCAACCGTCTTGCTGGAACAAGTCGCAGCAAGGCTGTCAACTGTAGACAGCTCACCTGAGAGGCATAATCTCCCCGTATATATAGTAATAGGACGAGTCCATTTAGTCCATAAAGGTAGGTCCCATAACAGAAGGAAAGCTCATCAGAACAATTACTATGAAAATATAGATAGAAAAGGCAAGGTAAGCTATATTAAGGTAGTGGGAAAGTGACTAAAGCTGAGATGCCAGGTCAGTGCATATAACATTACAGATTCTTTTTTGGATTTTATCAAGAATATATAGAAGAAGCACCAGCCCAGATAAGGCAGCAATATTCAAAGCATGGATGAATAGTAGACTTAAAATTTTGTAAAATAGATTCTGTTGCAAAAAATTTCTGGCACAACACGGTGAAGTTATTTTCCCAGCAGCAGATCTGGTGATTGATTCAATACAGTCTTTCCAATTCATTCTAGATTTATTACACATGAAGTGAAATATTTTCAAATCTATTTTTTTTTAATGTTAAATTTGATGATTATGACTGAGTAAAAAAAATCCAATATCTTAAAATACTACACGATTTTATAAATAATTAATGAGAAAAAATGAAGATGGATTTATAATTGAATAATGACAAACGTTTCGGCCATTGTACACGCTAGCCTTCCTCAGGTGATTGGAAGGCCAGAGCGTACAATGGCTGAAACATTGTGAATATGGCAATGAAGATAAGGATAATTAATAGTTTGAACAATGTAAATAATGTAAATAATCATAATACCTCATCTCAGAGATATAGACAGATAAAATTTGTTCATGAGCAAAGTGGGCCATTTAATCCATTCCCTTACTACATTTCTTAAACTTTAGTCATATATGTTCAAGCCTTTCATGCAAGGCACTCAGATACCATTGTCTATGAAGTGCTCATCTGCCTCAACTTGATTTTGAGATAAGCTTTGCCATTTTTGTTCTGTTACTCATCTTTTTCTTTCAAGAGGTGTTTCCATTTTGAGTTGGTTATATTAATAGGGATAGATAGGTTCACCTATCATCAAGTTCACACTACTCCCTGGAGGAACAGGAGTAGAGGTGTGACCCTTTCTTCCTGTTTAGGATTGGGTTTCCAGTTCCTTGTAAAGTCTTTTTGATTCTCTTTCACTCTCAGCAGCCTCTTGCATCTTTGTAGCATTTATAATCCTTATAAATAAAATATTTATCTTTTTATTTAGATAAAATTTGTTACTTGCATTATTTACATTATTTGGACTGTTATCCTCATTTTCATTGCCATATTCACAATGTTTCAGCTGTTGTATGCTCCAGCCTTCTTCAGGTGATTGAAATTTCAAGCCAAACCCTTTATTTCATCCACTGGGGTAGATTGTTCTAGTTCCACCTGAAGAAGGCCAGAGTGTACAACAGACGAAATGTTGTGAGTGTGGCGATGAAGATAAGAGTCTGAATAATGTACACAATGTAAATAATCATAATACCTCATCTCAGAGATATAGACAAATTTTCAAAATTATGTTCATTCATACACTCAATACTTGATTGATGTTTTTTTTGTACAAATTACTGCATCACTGCAACTTTGAAGCACTCAGTGTATCACTGCGAAAGTGTTATGGAATCCGAGGTTGCCTGCCACTCATCTGTATTGTTAGGTCAAGTGAGAATGTATAGCAATTAAGTCGGGTGAGAATCTGTGGCAATTAGGTCAAATAGGTAATTTTTTGAGTGCCTTTTGTACATATTCACATCATTACTCTTGGTGAATAGAATGTTGTTTAGTAGTGAGTATAGACAAGAAAATGATGGAATGATTTTTAATATTTTACGTGGCTTGAAATGTAATACGTAGTCGATATAGTGATGTAATGGAAAAACCTTTCACCCCACCATGAGTAACTACACTATAGGTATCTGTAAGTCAATGGACTACAGAGACTAGCTGGGATCTTTTCAGCCATACTGTTGAACCCTCTGCCAGAAGGCAGAGAGGCACCCGGATGAGGCTATGCTGAAGGGCAGTCTCTCGTTCAGGGAGGTAGACAGATCCAATCTCGTTTATGCAGGGTCTATAGGGATTTTTTGGCCAAGCCTACAGGCTCAGGAAACTCACATTAAATTTGGCCTTGTGCCACGTGACTGCGTGGGGCAGTTGCTAGATACACTAGCTGGGATCTGTTGAGTACGACATGCAAGAACTACCGACCTTCCAATAGTAGCACTCACTACTGGATTGACTTGCGACGACCTTGTGCATAACTGTTACCTTATTTCTTATTGTACTGGTTTTTTACGATAAACCTTTTACCTATTTATCCACCATGTTTGTCAAGTATATATTCCTATTAGCATGGAATATAACATACAGTCTCCCTTGCAGCCCACACATCTCTTTTATTGCAGTGCAAGGATTTCATTAGTAATGAGTAATTGGTCAAAAGAATCATCAGCAGCAGATATGATGTAATTATCCCTGTGATACTGGTTCCCAGCCAAGTTTTATTTTCTTTTGTTGGGGAACAGATGATAGTCAGATGGGGCCAAATCAGGAGAATAGGGAGGGTGATTGAACCATTCAAAGGCATTATCATGTATAGTAGCCATTGAAACCAAGGATTTGTGTGCTGGAGCATTGTCCTGATAAAACAGAACCCCTTTTGTCAGTTTTCCTGTGCATTTGATCTTGATAGACTTTTATAACTTCTTCAGGTAGTCCTCATCATTTATGTTGTGAACATTTTGAAGATAATAAATAAACACAATGCCTTTTTGCCTCCCAAAAAACTGAGGCCATCACCTTCGTTGCAGAGGAAACAACCTTGGCCTTCTTTGGAGCAGGTGAGGAGGGGCGTTTCTACTGCATGGATTGTCTCTTTGTCTCTGGCTTAAAGAGATGAACCCAACACTTTCCTGAGTAAGGAAATCGGCTGGATCTGCCTCAAACAATGTCAGATTTTTCCATAATGTGATCAGCTGGGTGCAGTTTTGATCAGATACCAGAAGATGTGGAACGTGCCAGACATAAACCTTCGTCATGCCAAGTTCATTGTGCAGAATATTTTCAAGTCTGTCAATCTTGATCACTGACCAAGTTCACCGCGTCCTGGGTAAGACAATAAACTACATCTGACAGCAAGGCCTCTGATGAGGGGGTTTTGAGGCGTGTGGAACCATTTCTTAATTGCTGGTGTTCCCAGATCCACCATGACCCGTGGTGGAAGCACCTGTTAGGGGTCCCAGCTATAGGCAAATAGCTGACCCCCAAACTGGGGTCAAAATGCTGTGGAT
>OZ038509.1:54639509-54664509 GCA_964036315.1 Acanthosepion esculentum | reverse complement strand
TCTGAAACATGGTATCACTGTGTAGCGAAAAAACCATATTTTAAATCAATTAATTTATAATATTAATTCTCTGTAAATTTACATTGAGCACTATTGTGTAAAAATATCTATAAGAACACCGGATTTTATATCTTACTGTTCTTTCTTTTTATTTATATATACATATATATATATGTATGTATATGTCTGTTTTGGTTCCCCACGTTTATATGTTTGTGTATATAAGAATAGGAAAGTGAAATGTACGCATGTAATGACGTAATTCAACTTCAAAGGAAAGACAAAAGATTGGCTTGCTGTATGTTGATAAATGATTCCATATCTGTCCTAGTGATGCTTCAGTCACATTTGGAGCCCCAATGGCTTCCAAATAAATCTTTACTACTCTTAAGTGGATACAGGTACATCTCAATTTTCACTTGGGATTCCAGTCAAGTGAAATTTAAACTCTGGTTGTGCACTATATGAGGTCTGATCAAAAATTATTGGGACTGTTGCTATGGTAATGGTGCAGAAGTATGCAGTGTGAAGCCGCTTGGCAAAGATTGACCTTGACCTCTGTCCCTGATACACACTAATTTATAACCTTGCTCAATTCCGTTGTTTATAGCTGCGGTTGGAAGGAATATGTGTAGAGTGTGGTCATCTCACCACAAAAGGTTCCATCAGTGACCATGGCTTGAGCAGCAGTTTTTGGCTAAGACTACATTCGCCATATCTGACAACCACCATATTCCCCAGATCTCGACCCTTGTGACCTTTTCCTCTTTCCAAAAATCAAATCTTACTTGAAAGGAACAAGGTTTCTGTAAGTTGTGGAAATCCGAGAGAATGTGACGCGAGGAAGTTGCTTGCTATCCCAATGAGTTCGAAGAATGCTTCCATCAATATAAATGGTGGCTGGTTTTAAGTTTGTAGTTTCAGAAGAGAACTTCTTTGAAATAAATTAAATCCTGAATTGATATGTTTTGTAGTTTTCTTTTTATAGTAACAGACCTGATTCGTCCTGGTTACGACGTTAAACTGTATCCAACAGCAAGGCCTCTGATCAGGTGGTTTTGAGGAAGCGTGGAACCACATCTTAATTGCTGGTGTTCCCAGGTCCACCCTGACCCGGGGTGGTAGCACCTGTTGGGGTCCCAGCTATGGGAAAATAGTGAACTTCCAGGTCTTTTCCAGCACATTGAAAAAATGATGTTGCCAACTACACTTTTTTGAAACAATGTTGTTGCCAGCTATACGTTTTTGAAAACAATGATGTTGCCAGCTATATGTTTTTGATATATTTAGTAAATACTGGATCTGGCATTAAATAACCCATAGTGGTTGATATGCCATAAAACCCCAAACAAACAACCAAACCAGACCTGATCATTTTTGATCAGACCTAGTATGCATACAGGTTTTCTTGATATGTACGATAGTCTCTTGCATGGAATTTAACCATTCCTAATATTGTTTTAGAATTATGAAGTATTTGAATAATTTTTGACATATCATGATTTCCCAAACAGGATTTATGGCCGATGATGCCTAAAGAAATGCAACGGTGGCAATGAAACAATGCAACTAAACTGCTGTTTAATGTTGCACATGATTATGCATGTCAGTGTTTCCAAATGTCTGGCGGAGTTAAATTCAATATTTTTAGATACCATATTGCTTCAGGGCGTAATCAATCATGGCTCTCTCCTGCTTGCTTTTCTTTATTATCTGTGAATTGGCATGAATTCTTGGGTAAAATAGTGAGTGGTTTCCTATTGCCTTCTTCATGGTTTTTAATTCAGAGTCATCTTTCTCCTAGTCTGGCAGCTATCCAAGGCTAGAGAGCCCAGTCTACCTTGCTATTTAACCTATAGCTAGAGGGAAAAGGGATTAATGCATTTACAAAAGTGATCACAACAAACTAGGCTGAAATTTGAACTCAGCCTGCCAATTCCACTTCCACACAAATTACATGTATTTTTAAAATCTTTTCACTCCAAGCAAGGCAATAAAGCCGCTATGGCATAAGGAGGTTACTGAGTGTGAGAGAATATGAGAAAGAGGAAACATTATTAGAGAGAGAGAACAATAAAAGTACAGGAATTAAGATGACATGTGAATAAAAGATTTGAAAAAAAAAAATGTGACATTTATAAAATGTTGGAGCAAAATGTGTTTTCCTCTATGACCATTCTTTTTTTTTTTTCTCAGCTGCATCTGCATGTATTCTTAGAATTTGTCTTCTGAAAAGTTGACATAGTTCAATAACAGCAAAAATGACAACAGTTTTTGATTCAGCACTGTCCGATCCGACAAATTTATCAGCATAGTAATTCATAAGCCAGCAAAACATGAGAAATATCCACCTTCCTCTCCTTCAAAAGACTTCATTTTTCTCTTGAGATATTTCCATGTTCGTTTATGGAACTTGTTGGTAATTTTGGCTTGTTTTCCTGCTAATGCACTCAGTTGCCCAGAAAAATGCGTAAATTCCTCTCCAGTTATTTTTTTTTAATTACACACACACACTTTCTCTAAAATATTTTCAACAAAAAAAAAGAAATCTTTGATTTAAAATTGAATTTTCTGTTTCTTTTTTTTTCTTTTTCACATGCATAGTTTCATTTTTTGTAAATTTTATTTTTAAATTTTATTTTTAAAGACAAATTTGTCTGTGGAAATGTCTAAAAATGGAGTGTTTTCTTCCCCCCAGAAAAAATGTACTATATGCGGCCTATACATTTATCTATTATTCTTTTACCGTAAAATAAAAAAGGTTTCATGTTTTGGTTAACGAAAATTTACAAATTGAGTGTTATATTTATTGGCAATATTTTACATATATTTACAGCTCAAAATGGGTGCCCTTTGCTTTCACCATTGCCCTTAAATTCTTCTTACCTGAAATGCATAACTTCATTGCCACCTCTTCACACAAATTATGCCACAACATCATAAGAGCATCTTTCTAATTTGACACACCTGAGTATGAGATATGTGAAACGTTGCTTGCCAATATGGGTTGTATCACAAAGTCCCTAGGATTAATGTCAGAGGTTGATGGATGTCCAAGGCATCCATGGAAATGTCTCTTGAACCAATTTTGTGTCAAATTTGGCTTGTGCACATTATACAGTGAAAATTTCAGATCAAAATCTAGCTATTAACAATGTGTCAAGTTAGAGATTTATTCATCCAAATTCATACATCTACACACATACACACATGTATGTTCATATCTGCTGCCGAATTTAGTTTATTGCCATACCTTAGGACGACTTTCTGGCTGGATTCAAACCTTTGTCCTTCTTGACATGAGAAATCATCTACTAATCTCTTAATTCCATCTCTTAGTACTTAGTCAATTCATTCTATAAGGCTAGCAATTTGCCATAAATAGGTGTGAATCGGCAACAAAGTATTTGTCTATATTTCTGAGATGAGATATTATGTACACTATTTACATTATTTGGACTATTGTCCTCATCTTTGTCTCACACATGACACAGTGGATAAAGGCGTTGGTTACATCCAGTGACAGGACCCAAAGAGTTGTGAGTTCAATAGCTGGTTAAGGCAGTGGAGAACTTGGAGAGGGGAATTAACAGGAGATAACTGATAATTAACATCCATTAAAAACATGGCACCTGGAACTAGTACAGTCTACCCCAGTAAGCAAAATAAAGGGTTCAGTTCAACATTCGAACCACCTGAAGAAGGCCGGAGCGTTCAACGGACGAAACATTGTAATAAATATGGCGACAAAGATGAGGACAATCGTCCGAATAATGTAAATAGTGTACATAATACCTCATCTCAGAAATATAGACAGATACTGAAGGTCCGAAACGTTGTAATAAATATGGTGACAAAGATGAGGACAATAGTCTGAATAATGTAAATAGTGAACAAAGTATTTATATCCATAATTTTTGCCATTTTGTTCAAGTGATCACTAACCTGGAATATCCTCTATTCTCACACCTGCCTGGTTCGAAGCCTGTTGATATCAACTTGCACGACTGTTAACTGCTCCCACAAGTACTGATAATGAGTTAAGTCAAACAAAAAGGACACTTCACGAAATTTCTAAGGCACATATTGAGGAAAGAGGGCTTAGAAAATTTGACACGCACAGGACATATTGACGTCAAGGAGAGCAGAGGAAAACAGCGCATAACCCCTTCCCATCGATCTTGTGTAGATAGTTGGCAGAACAGGGTTTAGGAAAGATAGAAAAAAGCAAACATTACTTATGGCTACAAAGGACGAGATATTGGGGAGAGTCATGATCGTCCACGTCTTGAAGGGACACGGCGCATAGTGGTCAAGTTCAAGGTTACATCTAAAATTTTTCTAACAGTATGCAAAAAATGCTGCTTTGAACTTTGTATCAATGAAAGACAAGCCTGTATGTGTGTATTTGCAAAGTGTCGGTGTATTTGCAAAGTGTGTGTATGTGTGTATTTGCAAGGTGCGTGTGTGTATTTACAAAATGTGCTTGTTTGTGTTTGCAAAGTCTGTGTATTTGCAAAATATGCGTGTCTGTGTGTATTTGAAAAGTGTGCGTGTATTTGCATTTTGTGTGTATGTGTGTGTATGTGAGCTCGTCGGGGCAGGCGACCGGCGACCATGTCGTGCATGTACCGAAAATCTGGCGCACCGCATGTGACAAAACGACTTGGACTTTTACTCCCGCCCCCCCACTTATGCCTCCTTCCCCTACTCCGTGTTCCCAAATGACTGATGCTTGCTGCATGCGACCCTTTACCTCGCGTCCACCCCTCGACCTCCTTCTCCCGTGGTTTACCCGTAGACACATGGGCACCACCTGGCGTCCTTAGCGTCCTTCGTTCGCAGCGGCTGATGTTACACCACACCCACCCAGTCGCTCTCCACTGTCTCCCCGCCTCAGGCTCTTCCTCTGACGTGTCACAACAATGTCAAAGCAGAGAAATGGCGTACGAACGAACCACCATACACATCACACAGTCTTCTTATCTATATGAAGAAGTGCTGAAATATTCTCTCCAAAAAGCTTTTCCTCAGTAATGAATGATCTTTGGTAAGATTTTGGGAAGAAGGTCGTGTGTGTGCGTGCGTGTGCGTATAGATTGTGTATTTGGGCAGCAATCCTTCATTTATGCATGTTTCATTAAAAACGACAGACAAGGTACTACAGTTAAGCATTTTATTTCATTTTTCTTGTGTTCGCACAAGAGCTTTCTTTTTGGGACACAGAGTAGTGTGTAGAAACTGTCCAAATGTTCTATAGTTCCGAGCGCTTTCGGCTATACTTTTAGCCATTATCAAGGATGATTTTATTTTTCAGTTTGAGTGTGTGCGTTATGTGTATGTTTTTAGTGTGTTATAGAGATGTTTTATATTCCGAACACGGTTAGCACATTGTGGCCGTGTTCGTAGTTAATATTGTTAAAAGTTGGATTTTTCTTTGGCCTATTAGTTGGCCCTAATAAAATAAAAGAAAAGGCCAACTCTTTACATTAAAATAATAAGAAAGAACAGTACGATTTATAATCCGGTGTTCTTGGCAGTTATTTTTATTTTAAAAAAAAAAGTGCTCAATATAAAACAGTAGAGCAAAATATTATAATTATTTTATTAAAAATATGATTCCATCGCGACACAGAAAATTTCCATGTTTTAAATTTAATTTTAATAATTAAATTTATAAATTTAGTTTCAGTTTTGAAACATGGGAATTTTCTGTGTCACGATGGAATCATATTTTTAAAAAGAAAATAATCATAATATATATAAATATATATATGTATTGGACATAAAATGGTGGATCGGATGCTTATTGTTATTGAGTAATAAACGGACCCCCACCACCATCGTCCAGTATTACTGTATGTACTAGTGCGTCCTGACAATTTTGCTGTTAAGTTATTTAGTCGGTCCCAGAACTTTTTATTACCTCGTATATACTGCCTCAATAAAACACACACACACACACAGAGTATAGTGTACAAAATGTTAAAATAAAAAAAAATACTAGCATTTTTCTAACAAAGAAACGTTTGTAAAATAATTTCATTCATTTGTGAAAGTCCTGAAAGTTTCATTAAAATCCGACAATTATTTGATTTTTTCAAAAATTTTCAAATCAGCACAAGAAACGCTCAAATTTTCGATACTAATTTATGGTCATCCGTTAATACAAGAAAAACAACATTTTAAATATTTCAACGTTATTTTTATTGGATACCTGTATTTGAGTAGAACGTTGAATGCCCATGTCAGTGAACGATAATTGATTATAAGGTAATAATAATGAGCAAATTCAAACAAAATGGACACTTAGCACCAGAAAGAGTTGGAATTTCTTAAGGCACAATGATAAAAGATCTTGGAGAATGTAACGCTTACAGGATATATTGTAGGCAAGAAGAACAAGAAAACAGTTCATAACTTACCTAACGAGTTTGTGTAAATGGTTAGCAGAACAGGGTTTAGGAGAGATAATAAAAAAAGACAAAATTTACTAGGGGTTTTAAAGGACAAGACATTGTGGAGAGCCAGGATTATCAACGTCTTGAAGGGGCATAGCATAGAGAAGAAATTTGAAAATTTCCGAAAACTCGGTATTAAACAGTGTAAATTTTTACAATGATGCTTACTCTGTACAAGGCCTATGAGCCACTCAAGGTAGAGGGTTAAAGAGTAGAGGCACCATCCCAATAAATGTGATAATGCCACCAAGACGCAATGGACTACCGGAAGTGAGTGAGGTTTTAGAAGGGACCGGAAACCCAATCCTAATCAGGAAACCGAGGATAAACCTCTGTTCCTATCGAGTTTGAAGAGGATGACAGATTTAAGGAGATTAGTAAGTCAAGCCTTCAGATAATCTCGGAAAACTGGATTGCTCATCAAAGTTTCTCATGATGACCCAGCGTTCCGAGTCTGATGTGAAACCGACTTTTATCTAAATCTTTCCCAATCACAAATAGCTAGAAACAAATTTGTGTCTTGGCCTCATCTCTCTCTCTCTCCCTGCTCGACTGGCCATAGTTAAGGGCCCTGCGACGGCATTTCGACTTCAGTCACAATGACCATCCTATAAAATCCCTTACTAGCACCAATTTGAAACAAGTTGAGAGTTATAAGTATCTAGGATCATTCATCTCCTCCTCCTTGAAAAACTTCCAAATTAAAAATGGTATGGCATGGTCCGCATGCAATGATAGGCACAAGATCTGGACAGAAAAAGCAAGATCAAAATATTCAGAGCCGTTGTTGAGGTGATTCTACTCTATGCCCCAGAGACATGTACACTCTCTAAACGCATGGAGAAACGTCTGGATGGAACCTACACCGTCTTTTGATGAGAGCTCAAAGCCTCTCTCGGAAACGCCATCCGCCCACCCACCAAATCTACGACAGTCTTCTCCGTGTTTCCTCTCTCATACAAGCTGTTCGAGCACAGTTCGCTGGCCACCGCCATCGTGCCGAGTATGAAGTTGTCTCCTCTCTCTTACTCTGGAAGCCTGCGTTAAACCTAACCAGGAGCAGAAAACTATTATTCCCCGACGTCATCTCAAGGGATACAAGCATTGGTAGGCAGGTCTTGGGAACCGCAATGAAGGACTAGGAACTCTGGCGTAGTATTGTGGACTCCATGATCTGCGGTCGACACTTGATGATGTCATTCCTTTTCCCACCGCCGTGGTGTAGCTTCCATGTGCCTTTTTTTTTTTTTTTTTAAATAAATATTTTCATGGAAATTATTCTGATCTCGACTTGACGAATTTAAGTGCAGTACTAGATTGGCAACTCTGTCTCATTTTACTATTGACATTGTAAAGTGTAACCTGACACGAAACTCGTTCAGAGTTATCTAAACTGTCAGCTGTATACAACCGCTCTCTCAAATCGATCATTAAAGATGTCTTTGAATGAATGAAGCCTGTAAGGTTTTAATGAGGACCATCCCTTTTCGAAGCTTGTGGACGGGGCTATAGAATCACAAACAACCAAATAACAGGAACCACATCACATGAGGACTTTTAACAGTAGCAACAACTAAAATGGATGTCAGATGCAACTCGAAAAAATAATGGCATGCTGACTTTCCATACTACTTCGAACAAAAGGTTAGGAAGGAAACCCCCATCAATACTGGAAAGAGCGATAACAGTTATTTGACTTGAGAAACTGATTTTCCTGAAAAATATTTTTCTAAAAGAAAAAACAATAAATCTCAAGCAACCGGCTGTTCAGTCAATGAATGCCAAATGTTTCCTTATAATGAAACGACTGATATCACCATTGCCATTACTCTGGCCAAACTTGGCTGCCTGACAAATTAAGTAACCTTCTGAAAATGTCGAAGTGAACTTTTATTTGGTTCGCTGGGTAATGTTATTTTTTATTTGATGTGACAGGCGTAGAAACGAGAACTACATTTTCGACTGAATCAAGCAAAGGATTCCGTTGTGAATTTCCGGAAAGTTAATAAATGCAATCGCCAATTTAAGGGTGCCAGTGTGTACAGCAGACATCATGATAAAAACAACAAAGACAATGCGAAACTTGTTCAAAAGAATCACTGTACAGTGCTGACCAAAATCTTAAGGCCAATTAAAATACACGTTTTGCATTGTTAGGCTCGAGCACTAATTTGAGTAGAGCTTAAAAAATGAAAGTAAGAAAAGGAAAAATAATGAAAATCTAGGGAAAAAAATAAGAAAAATTTGAATACTAGAAAATTAGGTTAAATACGAGCTAGTTAAAAGTTTTAGACTATACCTTAAAGAAGCCATTTACACTATTTACATAGTTCGAACTGTTGTCCTCATCTTTATTACCATATTCACGATGTTTCGGCCGTTGTACCCTCCGGCCTTCTTCAGGATCTGTCTATATTTCTGAGATGAGGTATTTTAACCATTTACATTATTTACATTGTTAGGACTATTGTTATAATCCTTATTGTCATATTCACAACGTTTCGGCTGTTGTACGCTCCGGCCTTCTTCATAATCTTTCTACATTTCTGGGGTGAGGTATTTTAACCGTTTACACTATTTACATTGTTCAGACTGTTGCTGTCATCTTTATTGTCATATTCACGACGTTTCGGCCGTTGTACGCCCCGCCCTTCTTCTCGTTATATATGTTTGAATTTCAAACCGAACCCTCTATTTAGTCCCCCGGGTATATTTTTCTAGTTCCACGTGTCACAACTTATTTGGACATCTCTGTTTCAGTTCATTCCCTTTAGTAACTCAACTCTCCAAGTTTTTGTTCACCTCTACTGTGGCCAGGTATTGAACTCAAAACTCTTTAGATTAAGTCACTTTTTGGATTACTTTAATCAACCCTTTTATCCACTGGGCCATGTGTCCCTGGGGACTAAGGGCTCAGTTTAAAATTCCAGCGTATATCACCTGAAGATAAATAGTGTAAATAGTTACAATGCCTCATCTAAGAAATATAGACATATACTAAAAGAAGTTCTAAATAGAGTAGGAAATGACCAACAAGATGTCTCAGTAGTGAGTTACACAAACGTCATTATGAATAACTTCAAAAATTCGCTTTGGCATCGTTGATATAAGAATCTGCAGAAGGCTGACTAGAATCTTATTCCAAGTGGTGAAGATGGCTTCAAGAAGATCATGCTTGGAATTGGCGTCCATTTCTATAAACTTCCCTTGCCATCCACCTGAAATAATTTCAATGGGGTTCAGGTCGGACGAACACGTTCGATGGTCCAAAAGAATATCCTTTTTCGCCATGAAAAAGTCCTTTGTCCTGTGGGCATTATGGATCGCAGCGTTGTCCTGCTGAAGGTTCCAGTCATTCCCACACAATTGAGGGCTTTCAGTCAATAAGGATACTCTCTCCAACATGTCAATATAGCCTGCAGCGGTTTAACGCCCTTGTATAACCTGAAACTTCATTGTTCCTTGGAAGGAGATAGGACCCCAGGTCATGATGGAACCTCCTCCATTGGGTCGTGTAGAAAATGTCTCCGGTTGGATATTCTTATCGTACCAGTAATATTGGAAGCCATCTGGACCATCCAGGTTAAATTTTTTTTCATTAAAGAATTAACCTTCTTCCACTTTTTATGTCCCATGCAAAGTTTAACAAAGCTGTTCTGTGGTGTGGAAGGCGGCGTGGACTTTGAAAACATTTACGGTTTTTAAAGCCTTTCTCTCGGAAACACCGTCTTATTGTTCGTGATCCACATTCTGCGTCCGTAAGGGCCTAAATCTGGTTTGATGACCGGCTGGTGTCTTGCCGGACAACACGTCGTATCCTCCTGTTCAAAACCGACAAAGTTTTCTTGGGCCGACCACTTAAAATTCTCATTCCGTATCCCTCAGGATTTCTTAAGAAATTTACAACTGCAATTTTACTACGTCCAATCTCACCAGCGATGGCACGTTGAGAGAGACCTTGCTTTTGCAACTTTGTAGTCTTTGTCATGTTTCTACCTAATGTATCGCATAAGATACCAGTGGGAGATGTTGACTGCGCTAATGCTTGAACACAAATGACTACATTTTGTTATGTGTTTATCAATTAAAGCTTCATTGAAATATGGCCTTAAACTTTTTGTGCAGCTGGTATTTAGCCTAACAACGATGGTCGAATATGGCATTATTTCTAACCATTTCTGTCTATATTTCTGAGATGAGGTATTATGTACACTATTTACATTATTCGGACTATTGTCCTCATCTTTGTCGCCATGTTTATCACAACGTTTCGGTCGTTGTACGCTCCGGCCTTCTTCAGATGGTTGGAATGTCGAACTGAACCCTTTATTTCGATCACTGGGGTAGACTGTTCTAGTTCCATGTGCCATGTTTAATGGATGTCAGTTATCAGTTATCTCCTGTTAATTTCCCTCTGAAATTTCTCCACTGCCTTAACCGGGTATTGAACTCACACTCTTTGGGTCCTGTCACTGGTCCTTTCCTTGAGGACACCTGACACAGGAATTAACAGGAGATAACTGACAACTGACATCCATTAAACATGGCACGTGGAACTAGAACAGTCTACCCCAGTGAGCGAAATAAAGGTTTCAGTTCGACATTCCGTAGCCTTTGCCATGTGTTTACTTAATGTATAGCACGAGATTCTATTAGGAAATGCTGACTGCGTTAATGCATCAACACAAATGACTAAATTTCATTACGTGTTTACCAATTAAAGCTTCATTTAAATAGGGTCTTAAACTTTTGACCAGCTAATATTTAGCTTAATTTCCCAGTATTCAAATGTTTCCTGTTAAATGCAAAAAAAAAATTTGCAAATTTTATATTTTCTTTTTTCATTTTTCGAAGCATTACTCAAATTAAGTGGCTGAGTCTAACAACGCAAAAGTCATATTCTTCGTTTATTTTCATTGGCCTTAAGATTTTGGCCAGTTGTGTATATTAGTATATTTGCCTAGTGTAAGATATTCGAATGGAAAGCCTCTGGTAAAAACAAAAATTGTTAATCATCTAATGATTAAATGTGGAAATGGGCAAGCAATGACTGAACAATAATAAAAATAAGAACTAGACGAGATATCCCGAGACATGAACAGTGAAACGAGAACAGGCTACCCCTGGAGATTAAATAAAGGGTTCAGTTTAGGAAGTAGGGAACAATGTCCGAAACGTTGTGATAACAGCAACAAAGATGAGGACAATAGTCCGAATATAAATAGTGTAAATAATAACTCCCCATTCCAGAAATTGAGACAGAAAATACGAAACTTGTTCAAAAGAATAAGTATTTTAGTATCTTAACCTTGTGTAAGATATTCAGATGGAAAGGTAAGAGGTTATAGCAGTCGAAACGAAAAGACAAAAAAGAATTTTTCATCATCTCATGGACGTGGACGATTTACAATTATTTGCGAAGAACAAGAAAGAATTCGTCGTCCTGATCAACAAGTTTCAAAGTTTCAATGGTGAGATTTGAGCAGAATTTGGAACAGAAGTGATCAAAGTTCGTAATGAAGAAAATAAGATCCGTGACAACAGATGCAATCGACATAGCAGATAAGAATAAGGGTATATCTACCTAGCGAACAAAAGGACGTTCTTGCAACGTTACGTAGAGGATTTTTTTCCGTACACGCCCCACAACATATGTTTTCCTTGTAACATACCAGGTGCACCGCGGAAATTAGATAATAAATTCCAGGAAGGTAGAATGTTTATTCATCGTGTAAATTATTGATTCTCGGTTGATATATTGGTAACATCTTGGCGACGGGCCTGCTTCTGGTCCGTCTCAACTCTCTCTGGCCACGATATGGCCCTTTTGTGTCTTTCAGTTTGAGACTTCTGCTTTAGAATGCTGTCTACGTTTCTGTAAAATAAAACGTAATTTCTTTATTCGCTTAACTTACGAGGAAGTTGCTCATCAGAGCATCGAGAAATAATTACCACAGTGAAAATGTTTTCCATTGACGGATTTAGAGAGTTTCATTAAATTCGTTGTCTTCCGCGTCGCAGAAGGTTGGTTTGGTTAGGTTTGGTTTATTTTACGGCATATCAACCTCAATGGGTTATTTAATGTCAAGATTTTTAGAATAGGTTCGTATGAATAGAATATGTATTTTTTCAAAAATATATTAATAGTAATATTTTTTTCCCCAAAACGACGTGTATATCTGGTAAGATTTTTTTTTCCAAAAATGTATTGCTGGTAATATATATTTTTAAATGTATTGCTGGTAATATATATATTTTTAAATGTATTGCTGGTAATATATATATTTTTAAATGTATTGCTAGTAATATATATATTTTTAAATGTATTGCTGGTAATATATATATTTTTAAATGTATTGCTGGTAATATATATATTTTTTAAAATGTATTGCTGGTAATATATATATATATTTTTTAAATGTATTGCTGGTAATATATATATATTTTTTAAATGTATTGCTGGTAATATATATATATTTTTTTAAATGTATTGCTGGTAATATATATATATTTTTTTAAATGTATTGCTGGTAATATATATATATTTTTTTAAATGTATTGCTGGTAATATATATATATTTTTTTAAATGTATTGCTGGTAATATATATATATTTTTTTAAATGTATTGCTGGTAATATATATATATTTTTTTAAATGTATTGCTGGTAATATATATATATTTTTTTAAATGTATTTCTGGTAATATATATATTTTTAAAAAATGTATTGCTGGTAATATATATATATTTTTAAAACGTATTGCTGGTAATATATATTTTTTTAAATGTATTGCTGGTAATATATTTTTAATAAATGTATCGCTGGTAATATATATTTTTTAAAATGTATTGCTGGTTATATTGTTGATAATATATTTTTCAAGAATATATTGCTGGTAATAATTTTTTTTTCAAAACTATATTGCAGGTATTTTTACTATAAAAATCTATTTTTATACTTTCATAGTGTTTTGTTCCCGGTTTTTGTTGTGGTTGTGATGGGGGGACTACTTGCCCTTAGCAGTTGTTAAGTGATGGTTCCAGGCTCCTAAAAATCTCTCGATCAGTGGCCTTGCTGCCGGATGTAGTTTATCGTCATCGGTGCATAAGGTTGATTGTTCAAAGTAATATATTTATTAAGCAAAATATAATTCGCAGTCGGCCTCAACTCGTTCACCCGAACGCAGAGTATTGTTTAGCGAGAAAGAAATCTCTAATGCGAAACTTCGCAAATTGCTTGGACGTGTTCTATCCGTCACCGCAGTTAACAAAAGGACGTTACTGCAACGTTTCTGCAAACTTACGTAAGGGTCGAAAAAAACTGGCAACGATATTGAGTAGAATTCGGAACAGAGAAATGATCAAAGTTCGTAATGCACAAGGGAAGAAATGTGACTACAAATGGAATCGACATAGCTGAGTAAATGGCCTTATTGTTATCTGCTAACAAAAGGCAATTCCTGAGTGAAACGTTATAGAAGTTGCAGGAACTTCTTTTTGTAAAGATGTGGGAAAACGAAATAAAAACGACTAAATAACATAATTAAGAATAAAAAAAAATTAATTAATTTTCCTATGATGCAAGTTATAAAGAAACCGGAAAGGATTTCTGGTCTCATGTGCGATTTTATGACCCTACTTCCGGAAAGGATAGAATCTTTCTCTTTCCAACGAGATCGTTCGGACGTGTTTTCAGCAGCCTTACTCATAGAGTAGGGATTCGGTCATCCCAACTCAGCGCGTGGCTGACTTGAGATTCTTTACCCGTTTTTATCCTTACTTCCCATTAAATTATTTCTGAACCAAAAAGGAAAACGGACTCAATACTCAAGACACATTTTTAACTTTATTTCAACCCAGTCAGCATAAAAGAAAGAAATGTCCGTAGCAGAAACTTAAGTTTTTTGTTTTTTTTTGTTTTTTTACGTGCTTCTTCTGTCTCCTTTGTTTATATATTGAACACGCAATTTCACCTAAAAAATATACAAAAAAAAAAACCTTGTGAACTTCCACAAACTCTCCATAATGTGCTAACAACATTAACTTGTAACATGGACGTGTGCCGTGACAATAGCAGAAAATTAGGAATATCCACTATCTCGCTAAAAAAAAAAAAAGTGGTATACACTGATGAAAAAAGGCCCCTAAATTGATAAAACAATTTTTTAACGTCTAAATGTTTGTTACTATTAAGAGGAAAGACCAAAGTATTTTCTGAATATTTTTTCAGATTTTTTAATCCTTATGTTAAAAAATTTATTTAAAAATCTTGTTTTTCTTGAGTTAAAAAAAAATCGTAAATTCTGTCTTATCGGCCCTTTTTGTCTGAATTTGTAAATAAATTCCAGGAAGATATCACAACACGCCATCATCATAAATTAGTGATTCTCAATTTTTTTTTAAATACGAAAAGAAATGTTATGCCTTCTATACGAACATTTCTAGCTTTAAATAACCTGCAAAAAAGTAAGCCGTTGAAAATGAAACGGTACTCTTTTTTTTTTTTACTGATCGTCGGTTAAATGTACTTCCTGTTATCGCCTTTTTAGCAAGTGATAAGTTATTTAGATTACTCGCATAGAAATCATTAAGTAAATGGCATTTGATAGGGTACGGGTCACATTGAAACACTAGTTCTCGTACGGTTACCGAAGTTAAGCAACGTCGAGCCTGGTCAGTAAGGGGTGACCGCTTTGGAATACCAGGTGCTGTAAGCTTGGATGGATAATCGCTCGAAATGTTCGGATAACAGAATTCCAATTCCTGTTGGGTTCGTTACATGCACTTACGCATAAATATCCTTAATAAAGGTATGACTCCACCTAACCATAGCTAGAAGAGGAAAGGTATAACTCTACCTCTCCTTCCCCAGCTATGGGTTAAGTTGTAAGACTTCACTAAATCATCTACAAAAAAATTCTTGTAATCTAAAAATGTCTTATGGCTTTAAATAACCTGTTAAGGGTTGATAAGCCATAGAAAACGAATCAATCGATAACATACTGATGAGCTATACAGGCAAGTCTTTTAGATTTATTTACATTGTCTGGAACATTATAGATACTACCTTGGCCACAAAGTGAGGGCTCAGTTTGTTATTGATTGTAATATAGAATTGATCCCCCACTTTATATCCATATTATAATTTCTTATTTGTTGATAAGCCATAGAAAACGAATCAATCAATCAATCAATGAAATACTGATTAGGTACATAGGCATGTCTTTTAGATTTATTTACATTCTCTGGAATAGAAATGTATAGAAACTATTTTGGCCACAAAGTGAGGGCACGGTTTATGTATTGATTGTAATATAGAATTGATCCCCTACTTTATATCTAAGTTATAATTTCTTGTTTGTTTATCAACTTTTGATTAGTTATGAATCTACTTCTTCTCCCCCCCCCCAGTTATGGGTTAATTAGTAAGACTTGTATCACTAAACTATTATCTCTCCCCACGTAAAAAAAATTCTTACAATCTGGTTTTAAATAAACTGTTAAGGGTTGATAAGCCGTAAAAAAACGAATCAATACCTTCTATGAAGAAAAATATTTCGATGTTATTGTTATTTGGCTCGTCCGGAATTTTTTCAGCTGCAGCACTTCGCAACATTGAGACAACGTTGGGGGATGAGCGGTCAGTATTTTTTGTGGGTTCAAGAAAATAGTTGATTGCAACGTTACAATAACGCCTCGCTAACGTCACATATAAATAAAAGTAAAACCTAAAGTACGAAAGATCATCAGTTCAATAATCAACAATTTAGTTATGTATGAAATTAAAATATAACCTAACCAGTAGTTTCAGAATATTTTTTTATTTTTTACGCTTTTAAAGTTAGTATAAAGAATAATACTATTTTTTATACTGACTGAACGGGAATGAAATTATCACAATAATATTCCTCTGATATCGAATAATTGAATAGTAGTAATTCAACATGAGATATCAGAATTATTTTCTTTTTGTAAATCCATACCAAAAATAATCTAACAGTTGCTAAAAGGAAAAAATAAAATTGTTTTAAAAATATTCCCACTCGAAAATGGCATTTAAACTTTATTTTTAAATCTTCAAAGATGTCTTTATTTAATAAAATAAACTCTTTTGATGAACAGCAAGGGTATTAATTTGAAAAATTACAAGTTTTAATTATTAACTTATAATAACATTTTTTTAAATTGACTGTTATTTAAAAAATAATGTTATTTTTTTCTGTCAAATCTAAAAGAAAAAACGTTTTATGCAAGCTAAGCACCAATTCTAAAAAAAAAAAGAAATTATTTTTTTCAGTTGAATTGCTTTTGGTAAGATGTGGGCCGAATCTTTCGATATTAAATAATCCTTTGCTGAAAGTGAAATAATATCTTCAAGAATTTCTTTTTATTAAGTGTAAAAAAGAAAACTTGGAGGAACTATCTCCAAATTAGAATAAAGTGGGTTAGAAAACATATCCTAAAAAATATTTAACCCCAAGTTTTTATTTAATGAAATAACCTATTCAGTAAAAAAAAAAAAAAAATTCATTTACTAATGAAAGTCTTGAAAATTTTGTTGGGTTTGAATAATTCCCTGATTTTTGTTAAATATTTTAAAACGGGGGTGTCGATTTTTTTCTTTTATTGCCGAGAAAAAAAAAGAATCCATTTTGATTTTTGGTGGTAGCTAAATAAATATTAGTAACTTCAACTTCATCTGAACACAGGGAAAAAAAAGGCAGTAGATTAGAGCGGCTGGAATTCAGACAATCAAAGAAAAAATATGAAGAAAAATAAAATGTAGAAAAAAAAAGAAAGAAATGAATGCTAGATATGAATTTTCTTTCATTTTCCTTTTAGTTAAGTTGAGAAAACTAATGAAATTAAAAAAAAAATATTTTTACCATAAAATAAATTCTTGAATTAAATCTAAAAAATACAATGAGATGTCAGTCGTGGGAGATGGCATTTTTTTTTTTTTTTTTTTTTAAATTGGCTAGAGAAATAAGACAGCAGGTCTGCAGTGATGGAAGATATCAGTATGTTTTGAGGCCGGCTCAAATAGGTGACCTAGTTCGTGGGAAAATATTTCCGAATTCTCCCACCCTCTCTTCTCGCTCCGTTTTCCCCGCCCTCGATCCCCCTCCCCTCCCCGCCACGCCTACAGCGGTCGGACGAAAGACTAAAATGGAGTCGTCGATAGAAGAAAGAAAGAGAACGAATCTTACAGGCAGCTGGGTTACTTGGCATTGTTCGGACAAAGCGTCGCCGATTTATTATCACGACGAGAAATACTCGTAAAAATTTCACGCTTTCCCTATTTGAATTTTTTTTTTTTTTTTTGAATCTTCATTCGTTAATGATCGAATAAGAAGAAGCTTATGGCGAGTACTATGGCATAAAAAAACTCCATAGAAAATTTCAATATTGCAGCGTTAAATATTTGAGAACTTTAAGAAAATATTGCAGTAACTAAAAACTATTCTTTTTAATTATTTTCGTCCTTTTGCTTTATTTCTTTTTTCATTCTCTCCTTTTTCTTTTCATTCCGTCTTTTTTCTTTTCATTCCGTCTTTTTTCTTTTCATTCTCTTTCTTCCTTTCATTCTCTTTTTTCCTTCTCTTTTCCCCTTTCTTTCTCTTTTTTCCTTCTCTTTTTTCCCTTTCTTTCTCTTTTTCCTTCTCTTTTTTCCCTTCTCTTTTTCCCTTTCTTTCTCTTTTTCCCTTCTCTTTTTTCCCCCTTTCTTTCTCTTTTTTCCCTTCTCTTTTTCCCTTTCTTTCTCTTTTTCCTTCTCTTTTTTCCCTTTCTTTCTCTTTTTTCCCTTTCTTTCTCTTTTTTCCCTTTCTTTCTCTTTTTTTTCCTTTCTTTCTCTTTTTTTTCCTTTCTTTCTCTTTTTTTTCCTTTCTTTCTCTTTTTTTTCCTTTCTTTCTCTTTTTTTTCCTTTCTTTCTCTTTTTTTTCCTTTCTTTCTCTTTTTTTTCCTTTCTTTCTCTTTTTTTTCCTTTCTTTCTCTTTTTTTTCCTTTCTTTCTCTTTTTTTTCCTTTCTTTCTCTTTTTTTCCCTTTCTTTCTCTTTTTTCCTTTCTTTCTCTTTTTTTTCCTTTCTTTTTTCTTCTCACTTAAACCAAGTAGTATCTCTGATATGTCTTTACCAGTTTTCCACACAATCAAAACAGAATAGTCCATTATTGATGAGGCATTGGCTGGGCCACCATACGTGCTAAGGAAAGTACATGTAGAATAATAAATTGAAATATCCATTGAAATTTCAGAGTTTATCTATTTGAATTTTCTGTTGATTCTTCATTTACTAATGGATTAAGGTTATTGCAAGTTCCAATAAAATATCCGTAGAAATTCCCCCTATAACATTCTTAAATATTTGAGTTTAACAACTTTAACAAAATATTGCAATAACAATCACAAAATGTAAATGCTAGTTATTTTAAGAAGTAAGGGGGTACAAACGAAAATATTTGAAATTGACAAATTTTTCAATTTTGATATCTGTCTATATTTCTGAGATGAGGTATTGCAATTATTTACACTATTTACATTGTTCGGACTGTTGTCCTCATCTTTATTGCCATATTCACCTTCAACATCTCTCTCTATTTCTCAGATGAGGTATTGTATCTATTTACACTATTTACATTGTTTGGACTGTTGTCCTCATCTTTATTGCCATATTCACCTTCAACATCTCTCTCTATTTCTCAGATGAGGTATTGTAACTATTTACACTATTTACATTGTTCAGACTGTTGTCCTCATCTTTATTGCCATATTCACCTTCAACATCTGTCTCTATTTCTCAGATGAGGTATTGTAACTATTTACACTATTTACATTGTTCGGACTGTTGTCCTCATCTTTATTGCCATATTCACCTTCAACATCTGTCTCTATTTCTCAGATGAGGTATTGTAACTATTTACACTATTTACATTGTTCGGACTGTTGACCTCATCTTTGTTGCCATATTCACCTTCAACATCTGTCTCTATTTCTCAGATGAGGTATTGTAACTATTTACACTATTTACATTGTTCGGACTGTTGACCTCATCTTTGTTGCCATATTCACAATGTTTTGGCCATTGAACATTCTGGGGTTTTTCAGGTGATTGGAATTTCAAACTGAACCCTTTATTTCATCCAGCAGAGTAAATTTTTCTAGTTAAACATACCCTGCCTCTTCCGGATGTCTCGGTTATCTCCCTTTAACAAAATTAATGAAAACTGTCACAGAACCTAATCAAGAACGAGGACCACTTCTCACCTAAGACATACAGGCAGTTGTTGCAACGTTACACCAGGCTATCTCAAATATATGGCCTCCCCAAACATCACAAAGATATTATTCTGCTTAGGCCAATTGTTAGCTGTCAAGTCTTGTATGCCATCCTCTGAGTCACTTCTTTGTAGGTATAATTGACCCATTAATAGGAAAGTCACCTTCATAAGTCCTAAACTTCACCCACTTTGTGGAAATAATCATAGATGCCCCCATCCAATGCAAACAGATGGTGAGCCTGGAAGTAGTGAGTTTGTTCATCAAGGTACCCACGTAGGAGGCACTATCAGTAATGGATAGACTGGCCTCTGACTCATCTTTAGGAGAATGGACCAGTATACCAATAGATAACCTGACAGAGATGCTGACTTACAGTACATAAACAACACCCTTTGGAATGGGATCAGACATATAGCAACAGGATGAAGGCTTAGCAATGGGCTCACCATTATCACCAGCAATGGCTAAACATATACATGGAATACTTCAAAGACTTTTGTCCTTGTGAGAAACCTGCCCCCAAAGTTTATAAAAGTATTTTTGATACACCATGTGTGTGCATATATACAAACAAAATTTGTTATGAGCTGATAGATGTTATATTCAGCGCCTTAACTCCAGAGTTTCATAGACAAACTGTTTAGTAATTGTTTGGTCCACTCGTCAGGAGGTTTCAGTTATTGATTGTGGATTTTCTCGTTTTTTTTAAATTATTTTTATGCTAAATCTGACATACTTAATTTATATAGTTGTTGGAATGCTACTATTATTGGGGTTAGGTTGATTTTTTTCTTTGTGTGTGTATATTTCTGCACTTGTGTGCATGTGTCAAAGGTCAGTTTTATATATATATATATATATAGGTTGTGTATTTGGGTAGCAATCCTTCCTTTATACAAGTTTCATTAAAGATGACTAACAAGGTACTGTGATTAAGCTTTTTATTTCATTTTTTTGCATTTGTATAAGTGTTTTCTTTGCTGGGCATAAAGTGTGTAAATATAAAAAAATTTGACAATGGTTCTGTATAGCCAAGTGCCCTCAGCCACTCTATCAGCCATCATCAATGATGTTCCTTTACATTTTATTTTTAACTGAATGTGTAGATTTTTTTATGTTTGTAAAGTGATAGGAATGTCTTATTTTCCAAACATGGTCAGCACATTGTGACCATGTTCCTACTTGATGTTATTGAGTGTTATTATTTTTAGTTTTTCCATTATTTTTAGCCATTTTTTTATATGTGGCTGAGGCTATTATTGTTGTATTTTCTATGAGTATGTTGTGGATGGAGTTTGGTAACTTTCTGTGCGTGTTTAAGTGAATCCTAATTGAGCTATTGCTAGAGAGGTGTAATGTGAGTCTTCTTCATAGGCATGTAGTGGTATGTCTAATATAATTATTCATCAATTTGGTTTGATTAGGAACTTGGTTACTTAAGAGACATGTGAATTCATAAATAATATTGATTCTCTAAATTACAGAGCACAAATATTTTGAATAAATATGTAGCTTGTCAATTGTCTTTAATGACACACATTATATATATATATATATATATATATATATATATATATATATAATGTATGTGAAGAAAGAGTTACTTTGGCACATAAATCATCACACTGTAATTATCATTTAAGTGGCTTTCTTCAGGTGTACAAAATACAGAATCACCTGTTCGAATTTCTGGGATGAGGAGTTATCATTATTTACTTGCAGACTATTGTCTTCATCTTTGTTGTTGATATCCCAAAGTTTCAGCTGTTGTATCCTCTGGCTTTCATCAAGTGTTTATTGGTCTGGGTAACTTTCAATGAATTTTGGAGTGAACACTTTATTTAATCTGCGGGGATAAATTGTTCATGTTCTACAGTCTGTCTAGGGATATCCCATCTTGTTCTTATTTAGTACTGCACAGTTATTGCTTGCCCTACCTCCCCTCAGCCTGTATGTAAAAATGAAATCATGTGTATAATACACATTGCTGTGAGATTTAGCCTGGTCAGAATAATTTTTCTATTGCATTGTAAATGGATGAAATGAAACATTGCAGTAGATACCTGCCATCTATTTACACAAGTTTATTCTTCTATGTGCCATGTTCCTTCATGATGTTGAGGATCATGGCTCTCCACAATCTCCTGTTTTTCATAGTGCTTAATAAATTTTGTCTTTTTGTTATCACTCCCAAACCCTGCTCCATCATCTATTTACCCAAGCTCATTCTAATTCTATGTATTGTGTCCCTTCAGAACGTTGGTGATGATGGCTCTCCACAATTTCCTGTTTTTCATAGCTCTTAATAAATATTGTCTTTTTGTTATTTCTCTTAAACCTTGTTCCGCCATCCATTTATTTAAGCTCACTAGGCATGTTATGCATTGTTTTCATTTATCCCTCTTGCCTTCAGTATGCCCTGTGTGTATCAAATTTTCCAAGCTCTCTTTCCTCATTATGTGTCCTAGAAATTTCAAGTATCTTTTTCTGATGCTATAAGTGTCCTTTTTGTTTCCATTGTCTTTAGAACTTTGTCATTACTCATATTTTGGTCCATGGTATTCTCAGCATCCTTCTGTAGAATGGCATTTCTGTTGCTTCAAGTCTTTTCTTCATCTATGAGGAGATTGTTCAGCCTTCACTGCTATATAGAAGGGCTTATATTACAAAATGTTCAGTACATTTTTCTTTGTTTCTAACAAAATATTTGTTTTTCTAAATAC
Organism: Acanthosepion esculentum; assembly: GCA_964036315.1. NCBI lineage: Eukaryota > Metazoa > Mollusca > Cephalopoda > Sepiida > Sepiidae > Acanthosepion > Acanthosepion esculentum. The sequence goes on along the minus strand of OZ038509.1, from coordinate 54,642,049 downwards.
TTTGCTTAGCTTTTGGAAGGCATCTTTCACTCTCCCAATGTGTCTTCAGATTTCAGTGTTACACTTTCCATCCTCTGTTAAAACACTTCCCAGATATTTTTTTGTACTTGTTTGAATTTAGTATCCCTGATTTGTAATTTGCATTTTGGGCTGCCCCTTTTGCTAACAACCATACATTCTATCTTCTTTCAATTGATAGTCCTTTCTTCTTGCTTTCTTTTATTACCTCTGTCAGAGTTCTTGTAGTTTGCTTTCTGTGTCTGATAACAACATTGTGTCATCTGCATATCTTATGTTATTAATAATGCGGCTGCCAATAATGAATCCTGATAGGACTTCCAATTCTCTCAGAATGGTTGCAAAAGTTTGTGACCAATAACAATCCCTTTAGCAGGTGTTAATCATTGTGATATGACCAGTGTAATAATATGCCAGAAATCTTCCATTTTTAATAAAACTGAACTTTGCTCTAAGCTTTTTCATCTTCCCTCCCTCATCTGTGAACATTTGTCTGATTGGTTTTCAATCTCCTGTACTGTCAATTGAATGACCTTTGCCAAATCACTTCCTCATCATCACCATCTTTATTCCCTTGGAACCTTTTGATCAGCCTACAAATCTTCTCACCTTTCCATGGCTGTGATGTGCCAGCTTTGAATCTATCTGAGCCAAAAACCTGACATGGATACACCCTACTCCTTGTGTAAAACTCTGGGTTCTGTATTACTTCTTGGGTCTCTCTCTCTCTCTCTCTCGCCCTTCATTATTCTCTCTCATCTCTCTCTCTCTCCTTTTTTGGCTTCGATTTTTCTCTACCTTCTCACTCCTCCTGTCTATATCACTCGCTACACCATAATTCCTACTCGGTTCCAGGGTCAAATTAGGCTGAAACACCAGTTCTTGTTTGACTGCTAGAGTTAAATTGTGTCAAGCCGAGGAGGGCTATATAGGAGGCACAGTGGAGTAATGGACAGTGGCTCAGACTGAGAAATCGGAGAGCAGAGTTCAAATCTCAGTCGAATCCATTACATTCACTTATGTGCTAATACCCTTGGGAAAGGAACAAATCCACTTCTTCTCCCCCCAGTTATGGGTAATTAGCAGGACAGACCAGGTTCTGTAGCCTTGGATGGCAACTGGTCTACTGCAGAAAGAAATGGCAACCTACAATAGTTTCAACTCTACAATTAAGATAACCACCTTTGATAAAAATTAAACAACAATTCTAAATAAGTAAACAAATCAAGTAAATAATAACAAAATTAACAAGCTAAAAATACACACATTAATGCAAGCAAAATTAAAATAATAATAATGGTAATAATAATAATAAACAGCAATTAAGTAATGTATGTATGTATGTATATATATATATATATATATATATATATATATAAACAGAGAATGTCTGTGTGATATCTTTTCACTAGAGATTCATCCAACCAATTTTGACCAAACTTGGCAATACATTGTACAATGTAAGAGATAGGTCCTTAGTGTAAAAAAAATCAATCGATAAAGCTGTACAAAAATCGATAAATTCAACTTATTTCCTCCGATTTTGTTGAAACTTGATATGTTGGTTACTTACGTCATGACTAGCTCAACAATACCTCATTTTTATTTCTTCGCCACTGTGTTTAGTGAAAAACGAAAAATCGATTTCAACACAAATTTTAAACTAAAAACTTCCTTAATTTTCAAGTAATCTAATTCAAACTTCACTCAATTGTAACCAACAATAAGTTGATCGTTCATCAGTCATTTAACTTGATAATTGAGTCCACCCATATAGTGAAGACCCACATAAATATCGAAAAATGGCAATTTTTACTGGTTTATTTTTTATTTTTTGTTGATCTATTAACCAATTTTCATCAAACTTAGCAATTGCTTTATAAATGTATCCTCTTTTTCATCCTTGGTAGCACAGTGACAAATTGAATTTCAAAAACTCCAAAATAATTGGTATGAAGTGGGTCTTCATGTTGGCTGTTTTACCCCTTCATGTTCTCGGCTAACTTTGATTGAATAAATACAGACTACTTCTGTTATATCAGCAACTGCATTAATTCAAAATGTATTTTAATGAAAGTATTTTAAAGTAATTGAAAAAGATAGGCTCTGTTACATCTAAACATGATGCTGTTTTTGTTCCATTCTAATTGAATGTTTTTTTCTGATTGACCAGCTGGGTATGGTTGCTAGTTTGAAATATAACTGTTACCACTTATCCAATATAGACAATACAACAAACCAGAAATACCTAAACTAGTTGAGCCACCATGCAACATACGGGGGTTGAAGATTGCATTCAAGCATTAAACAGAATGTCACCGCTGAGTGTTGTCCTCAGTGTCCACTTTTATATTTACATATGATCTATCCCTGATAGTGGGCACTTTTACCCATAATGGGGGATAAAAATTAATGATGGGAGATTAGTGAATATTAAACACTTCAAATACCTCAGTGTGTAGATCAGTTAGAACAAATTTAGTAGAGGAGAAAAGGAAATTGAACATAGAATAGGCTGCATC
>OZ038509.1:54544509-54632009 GCA_964036315.1 Acanthosepion esculentum | reverse complement strand
GTGTATGTAGTTTCTGTTTTCAGGGTCCTTCAATTACTGTGTGTGTGTGCATCTCCAAATGAGCACACAAAGCTATTGAAAAGTTTTGGGTCTGACTTACTTCACAAAAATTTGTAAATGTTTTGTGTGCATTAGGATAACACAATAGACCTTACTATCCATAATGCACCATTGACTAGCATATATAAGTAGGTGAGCCGAAACACAGCACACATGGCCTGAAGATTGCTTTGAAGTATGAAACAGACTGTTGTCGTTTGGTATTGACTTCTGTCTCCACATATATGTTGTAGCATACCTACGGACAATAGTGGCTATGTCCCCATTCGCATAAATACAGTAGTAAATACTGTATGTTGGTCTGCAGTTGGAGATTCATTGTGGAATTCACTTCCAGCAGCTGACTACTTCTTCTGTGTGCTGCTGGTAAATCTTATATGTGTTGTTCTTGTCCTAAGTAATTATTGTTCATTACCAACCTTCATTTGATTATTCAGTAACCTTCCATAGGTTACAACATTATATATATATATATATATATATATATATATATATATAGTGCAATTCATGCACATATGACAAATAGACAAAATATTAACATTAGATTTATTTTAGTTAATAACACCAAAATTTGATACAGGACTTCAAAGAAGGATTCTGGTGGTTGTTATAATAAATAAGAAGCAACCAACATTGAATAAGGTGTCTTTTTCCATAGGGGAACATATATTGAAGTCTGTTTAAAAAAAAAAAAAAACTAAACACACACACACACAAAAGTTTGATCGTTTATATGGAGTCACCTTGATTGAGTTGAAATTGATTTGATCAAACATTTGAAATTAAATCCATCAAACATGAGAATGCCAGAATTAAAAAAAACATTTGTATAGTGACACACAGACATTCCTTGAAAAAGAATGGAGTATCATTCTTAAGTACTAATAAGGAATAATAATAATAATAATAATAATATAAAACTTAATATGAATTTTGATAAGTTGTTTTATTTTGTAAGTTTATTTATTTGGAAATTTGCATGATTTAATAAAAAAAATTGTAGATCTTGTCCATATTATTTAACAAAACAGGTTTGAAAGAATTTTTGCTGCCAAAATACACTTTATATATATATATATCCACAGACAGACTGTTTTGCTGTATCACAGCTTCTCAGTGTGGCTAGATATCCGATTATAGATATAAAAATTGATGGGGATTCGTATAATCATAATTAATTCATTGAGTCTAGAAGAATCCTCAACTGAGACCTGTTGGTCCAGTGGGTATGCCGCTTGTGTCATATTGTAACAGTCTGAGTTTGATTCTCTGTAGTGGATGACCACTGCTGAGTCTCAAAAATAGGACAAAATGACCGTCCAGTGCTTTCTGCATTCTGTTGAGGATTCAATTGAGGATTATGATTATTCAAATCCCCCTAATTTTGATCAAATGGGGTCCCCATGGGCATCCCCACCCACTGTAATTTTTTTTTCCTTTGATATAAATTAAATTTAAATTTGAACAAAGGAGTGACTCCTGAGGAACTTGGATAAGTGTCTTTCATTTTCATCAAAGTGGGGGTCCCTGGAGGGCATCCCTCCCGCTGAAAACTTTTTTTTCCCTTTGATTTAAATTAAATTTAAATTTGAACAAGAGAATTACTCCTGTGCAAAATATAGGAGGAGAAAGCCAGAATATGGAGGTCATATCAGGAAGATCAAAATGAAACAATATGGATGTCAAGTTGAGCAAGAAATCACCAATCAGTGGGTAGTGCCTTACAATACATAATTGTTGTGACAGTTCAACTGCCATGTCAATGTTGAAATCTGGTCATCAATTCATTCAATCAAGTATTGCCTCAAATACATATCAATGGGGTCAGATCAGGCTGTTTTTGCATCCCCACTCCATTGAAAACTTTTCCCTTTGATTTAAATTAAATTTAAACAAGCGAATAACTCCTATCCAAAATATAGGAGAAAGCCAGAAGATGGAGGTCCCATTGGCAAGATAATTGAGTAATATTAAAATGCATCATTTTTCTCCACAAATTATAACAATGATTTAAAATCAATCATCATTTTCTTACAATAAAATTGTGTGACATGCAGCAAGGCATGGGTAATTCGGCTAGTGAGTAAATAAGTCCCAAAACTTTAGGATATGTTTTGTTCTGAAAAAAACAGAAGCAGGCAATGAACAGCTGAATGAGATAAATTTTAAATTTAGATATATCGGATGTCAGAATTTAGATTGATGTGTTGAGTGTTTATGTATCTTTAATGTGCCAGTTCAGACTGGAACCAGCATATGTTGTATTTTTCTCTTCGGATATACATATGGGATTGATTCCATCAATAAAATTGTTCTTTTTTTGTCTGGAGACATTTCTTTTCAGAATGAAACGCGTGACAACACAGTTTTTCATCGTCATTCATTCACTATTATCCTGATATATATTTTTACTTCATAGTTTTCACATGTGTGTAGGCACTCATACAGATATATTGTATATTCAGGAAGCAATCATTCTTTTATAGATGTTTCATTGAATATGATGGATAAGTAAAATTTTATGAGTTTTTTTTTTATTCAGTTTTCCAGAGTTCCTTCAGTTTTTCTTTCATGAGGATGAAGTGAGCTTCGAAACTGACCATAAAAATTATTACCTCAAGTGCTTTTGACCAATACATTAGTCACTTTCAAGAGATTCATTGTTAGTATGTTTTCCTGTGTATTTTTAAATAATATAGTGTAGATAGAAGTAGTAGTAATTCTAAGTTGTACTGGGCATAGTAGTAATTTCATGTTAGTGATACTTTCTCACTCACACACACACACATATATATATATATATAATATATGACAAAATGGAAAATGGTTTGTGTGGAAACATCTCACCTTGGCGTATATTCTGTTGTCAGTTCTTTTTAATCAAACTTGTTTGGTTGAATACTTGCTGCCTAAATATGCCTCATATATATATATATATATATATATATATATATATATATATATATATATATATATATATAGGGTGTAACAGCAAAATTGTCCAAATTATATAACAGCAGAATTATCCAGTTGTTAGATTAAGCTCTGAACTGTTGTATCTTAGAAATGATTCAAGATATCTTACTGGAATTCTCCTGTGATTTTATAACACGATTGGACTCTACTTTGAGCAATGAGAATGTATAATTACTCTCCAAGCTTAAGAGAAGAATCGTGATGAAATTGATCATAAATGAAAATGACATGTTCATTAATTAATCATAGCTAAGGATTCGAAGCTCATGGATTACTGAAATAAATTTCACACATATATATATATATATATATATTATTCCAGGTTCATTTTCCAACTTATTCAAGTTGTTCTTTGCCCTCTCTCACCTTTCTGTTCTGGAATAACAAAGTGCCTCATGGGTTTCATGTACGATTTCATTTTCAAGTCTTTTTTCACTGCTCTTTGGACTGTCATAACTGAAACTCTTCTCATGTGCCAAACGTCTTATGGATTGAGTTGGATCTTTTCTAATTGATCTCTTTAGCTCTAAGTTGAAATAATGATCCCTCTCCCTGTTGTGACCCCCTGATTAAGATTTCCTCTCTATTGTTCTTTCTTTTTTTTAAACTTATTCACCCTTCTCTTGATGGTTCTTGAATGGACTTTGAAGATGGAAGCCAGAGTATTGGTGTTGGTACCATTACCGAATTCCTGAATGATCTTTTACCTCTCACCATTGCTTCTTACCTGTTCCCTTTGTAGCTAAATAACTCAAAGATTTTTCAGTGATTCTTATGATAAATGGTGTCAAGATGGTTAAATTTATCTGAAAACGTGGAAACAAGAAACTCAATTAGATAAGAAGTTTTTTTTAGATATTAAACATTTTGTGAGATGGATAATTACATTGTTACATGATTTAGACAATTTTTCTGTTACACCCAGTGTGTGTGTGTGTGTGTGTGTATATATATATATATATATTAGCGTAGGATAGGTGTATATGGAATAAATTCCAATAACCAAAAAATACTATTCTTAAGAGAGCTCAATACAAAGTAGAGCAAATATAATTATTTATTCAAAAATTATAACATAAATATGTTATAAAATCACTACAAAAAATAGCCATTTTGTTTCAACACTTCTGGTCTCTTATCAAGTGATGATGTTGAATCACCATCACTTGATAAGACACCAGAAATGTTGAAACAAAATGGCTATTTTTTGTAGTGATTTTATAACATATTTATGTTATAATTTTTGAATAAATAATTATATACACACACAAACACATTAAATATACCTTATTCAGATTACATGACCCTGTGGTGAACAAGGATATTAACATGGAAAGATTTCAATGGTCAATGCTCACTTATGAAATGATAAATTATGTTAACGAATATGAGAAGATCCCGCTTCTACACACTGAAGTCCCCAAAATAGATGATATCCTAAATCATCTACATCTCTAAAGATTATATATATATATATATATATATATATATATATATATATATATATATATATATATATAATGTACTTATTTTCATAGGCATTCTTTTCTCCTCTATGATAAAGTGTAAACAGAATATATGTTGGTGTGCAAAAGTAAGTGAATCACTTAAAAATTTCCTTCTACTTTTATTTCACTTCTGTCTTATTTTGCCTCTAATTCCACTTGTCTCATTTTGTCCATCATAAGCCTACTTTTAATTTTTTCTTCTGTCCCATTTTGCCTCTTCTTCTCATTCTATCCATTGCAAGCCTTCCTTTGACTTTTCTTCTGTCCCATTTTGCCTCTACTTCTTCTCATTCTATCCATTGCAAGCCTTCCATTGACTTTTCTTCTGTCCCATTTTGCCTCTTCTCATTCTATCCATTGCAAGCCTTCCATTGACTTTTCTTCTGTCCCATTTTGCCTCTTCTCATTCTATCCATTGCAAGCCTTCCTTTGACTTTTCTTCTGTCCCATTTTGCCTCTTCTCATTCTATCCATTGCAAGCCTTCCTTTGACTTTTCTTCTGTCCCATTTTGCCTCTACTTCACTTCTACTTGTCTCATTCTAGTCATCATAAACATTCTTTTGACCTGCTTTTCTCTTGATTATGAAGCATCCTTTTATCCTATTTTTTTCATTATTCACTCCTCTCTTTCTCTCTCTCTCTGGGATGCGTGCTTGGTGTAATTGATATCAGTTCAGAATAGAAAATCAAAGAACTGAGTTCAAATTCTATTCAGGTTTGTTATATTCACTTATGCACAAATACCCTTGAGAAATGTGTGAATTCATCTCCTCTCGGCAATGGGTTAAATAATAGAATTATTCATACTGTCCAAAATATGTTTCAGCTTTAAATAACCCTGAAGTGTTGATGAACCGCTAGAAACGACTCCATCAAACTCTTTCATAATTCATCTTATTTCCTCTCTTTATTATCACAGACAAACCTCTCATCAACAAACTAATAGGGGTCTGTTAAATCTGATTGTCAGTAGAAGTGGGAAGGGATTTTTTGTGAGTTATAAAAGCACTATAGTATATACCAGTACTAATGATCATAATGTAAACATGTATATATGGCATAAATAAATATATACTTAATATAGATATATTAATCAAAATACCAAAAATTATAGATTTCTCACAGTTACTTTCTCACGCACGTGCTAGTGTATCATACTTTATATACTGTACACCTATGTTTGTTTACAATTGAAAGGCTCACGAAATGGTCACTTTGAGAATTAATGACTTGTTCCGCTAAGCCTGAAAATTTTTAAATACATCACTAACAATTTGGAAGTTTTTTTCTGCAGATTTTTTTGTTTTTCCTGCAGATTTTGTCTGTTGCATCCAAAGTCTGTTGATTGGTGGGGGCAGTTCATAGATGAGAGGTGAGAGGTTGGTCTATATATATATATATATATATATATATACCAACCTCTCATTCATATATATATATATATATATATATATATATGATAAACTGGAAAGGTTTTTTGTGACGCATTTCAAAAAAACCTTTCCAGTTTGTCATATTTTAATTTGCTCGTAGGGGGAGATGGGTGGTCCATTAAAACTGATTGTCAGTAGATGGGAAGGGATTTTTGTGAGTTATAAAACCACTATAGTATATACCAGTACTAATGATCATAATGTAAACATGTATATATGGCATAAATAAATATATACTTTATATAGATATATTAATCAAAATACCAAAAATTATAGTTACTTTCTCATGCATGCGCTAGTGTATCGTACTTTATATACTGTACATTTATCTTTGTTTACAATTGAAAGGCTCGCCAAGTGGTCAATTTGAGAATTAATAATTTGTTCTGCTAAGCCTGAAAATTTTGAAATACATCACTGGCAATTTGGAAGTTAGTTTTTTTTTCCTGTAGATTTTTTTAAAAAATTGTCTGCAGATTTTGTATATCACATCCGAAGTCCGTTAATTGGGGGGGGGGGGCGTAGATGAGAGTTTTGTCTTATCAGAGAGACGAGTTCGAATTCCAAACAGATCCATTGCATTCACTTATGTGCTAATACCCTTGTGAAAGGAACAAATCCTCTTCTTCTCCCCCCCCCCCCCAGCTATGGGTAAATAGCAGGACAGACCAGGTTCTATAGCCTTGAATGGAAACTGGTCTACCGCAGGAAGAAATGGCAACCTACAGCGGGAAAAAAATCTTCCTCATCAGTCATGTATCAAAAGGTACATGATCGTCTAAGCGTGTATCACGCATGGCACATAACTGACTGATTCCTTGTATATATGCCGAGTTCGAATTCCAGTCGAATCCATTGCATTCACTTACGTGCTAATACCCTTGGGAAAGTTATGAATCATCTTTACATATGCATCTATATATACATCTATATACGCATGGCGCATAACTGACTGATATATAATATATATAATTTTATTTATTCAAAAATTATAACATAAAACTGTTTAAACATCACTACAAAAATAGCCATTTTGTTTCAACACTTCTGGTGTCAACACTATCACTTGATAAGACACCAGATTTGTTGAAACAAAATGGCTACTTTTGTAGTGATGTTATATCATGTTTATGTTATAATTTTTGAATAAATAATATTTGCTCTACTTTGCATTGAGCACTCTTTTAAGAATAGTATTTATGGCTATTGGAATTTATTCTATCTACAGCAATCCTATACTTGTATCTATATATAAATTTATATAATTTATCATCTGAAAAGAAAAAAAAATGATTAGATCGCATGAGAAATTGTATAAAAAACCTAAATAAAAGCACTTTGTCTGTCGTATTCAATGAAATGTGCATGAAAGAAGGATTGCTGCCTAAATACACACACACATTATTTATATATATATATATATATATATATATATATATATATATATATATATATATATATTATAAATTAATAGATTTAAAATATGGTTTTACCGCTACACAGTGATAACCATGTTTCAGAAATGGAAGCTAAAGCCCCTGAATTTAATTTTGTTATTAAACCAAAGACATTAGTTCCATTTCCTCATCAAGTGAATTTTGGAGTAACTTACTTTTTAAAATTTACGGTTGTTAACGGCACAGATATTTCACTTTCACTGATATATTTATTCTCATGTATAATGCCTCACATACCATAATAGTTAATAAGTCCAACTTAGTTTGCTACAAGGCTACAAGTACATATTGAAATCTCGACTCTGTCATAATGTTGAAATAAAACTAGATTGTCAACCGTTACCTCACACAGAAACAACTTCTGTCCTGTAATAGTTACTACATTATATAAAATGCGTATGAAAATGTAACAACTATTATGGGACAGAGGTATTTATTTATTAATTTTTTCCTTCATTTCCTTCCATCGTTTCTTTCTTTTTCTTTTAATATTCTTGACGCCCTCCTAAGTTTTGTACATCCCTGCCTCCAATGATTTTCGCTTTTCCTTTGGGAATATCACTCTCTTCCAAATAACTTGGCTTGCGATCTAATGAATATGCATGAACCAAACCAGAATTTCCATCACTGGGCTGTTTGATGAACGATGCATTATGTATAGGCAGCTGGCCGCTTTCTCTGTCCTGCTGATGAGCAGAGCCTCCTTTTCAATCTTTACCATAATTCTTTCTGTCAAAAAGCGATGCTTTGAGCTGCCTTCATTTCCATGCAGAATTGCAAATTGTCTATTTCTTATGTTTCTTGTCTTGTAGTCTAAAATGGTTTTAGAATCCCCCCTTCTTTTTCTATCTCTCTCACTCCCACTTCTCTTTCTTTATTTCCACCTTCTATTTCACTCTCTTCTCTCCTTCTTTCTCTCTCTTACTCACCCAATTCTCTTTGTCTCTCTTTCTTTCTCATTCTCTTTTTCTTTCTCATTCTCTCATTCTCTCTTTCTCATTTTCTCTCTCTTTCTCATTTTCTCTCTCTTTCTCATTTTCTCTCTGATTCTCATTTTCTCTCTGATTCTCATTTTCTCTCTGATTCTCATTTTCTCTCTTTCTTTCCCTTTCTCTTTCTTTCCCTTTCTCTTTCTTTCCCTTTCTCTTTCTTTCCCTTTCTCTTTCTTTCCCTTTCTCTTTCTTTCCCTTTCTCTTTCTTTCCCTTTCTCTTTCTTTCCCTTTCTCTTTCTTTCCCTTTCTCTTTCTTTACCTTTCCCTCCCCTCTTTATATCTCCCCATTTCTCTCTCTCTCCCCCTTGCTCCCCCCCGCTCTCTCTTTCTGGCTTCCCTTTTTCATGTTTGTCACACTCTTTTTTTCTTTTCTGTGTCCCCACCAGTTTTTCTCTTTCCGTCTGCATATCAATCCGTCTATTATGGATTCCCACTCACTCTGAATATCTATTGTTTCTCTCTCTGTCTACAGATTGCTCTCACCATTGTTCTTCCTGGTTTGCACATTTGTCTCCCTTCTGCATCTTGTGGATTCCTTTGCACACTTTTCTCTTTCTGCGCTAGAGGTCTCTCTTAAATCTGGATTCTCTTTCTCTCCTTATCAGTGTTTTTTGTTTTACCCCTTGTGGATTACTCTCCCTTTGCCTCTCTCCCCATCCTTCCCTTACACAGGTATTTTCTTGTCTCTTGCTGCACACAAGTTTTCTCTTGACTTCTTTTTCTTCCCTGATCAGACACCCATTGCTTCTTTCTGCATCCCCACCATGCACTGACCTTTCCTTGTCTTGCACCGTGGGATAATGAGCTCTTCCATTGTCTTGCTCTTCCTTCACCCCCATATGCAAAGGTGCTTCCTTTCAGACATTGTTAATCTTTCTGCGCATCTCCACATCAATTATTATATTTACAATTTCGACTCCTCCTCCCTGTGCACAAGCGTCTCGCCATGATGTATAGTTGATTCCTGTATGTGTAACGATATATGTAATTTCCTACTTCGCACCAATGAATTGGTTTTATATATATATATATATATATATATATATATAATCAATTTATTTTCTCAAGATTCAATATTCCATATCTTGATTTTTCTTTTGGTATTTTTTTCTCTTGTCTGTCTGTGTTCTCAGATTCAAACAACACAAAAACTATTTTCTCAAAGAAAAATAGAATCCAGAAAAAAGAAGTTTGAAGTTCTTGGACCAAAGTTATAAAGCCATATTTCTTGTTGCTAAACAGATGTTAATGCCAGTTGGATTTCCCCAGAGACTGGGTGAAAGTTAATCAGGTTTTCTGTGACACCTACATTGAGAGTGAGGAGACGTCGTCAGTGAAAGAAACAGGTGTGAAGAACTTTTATTTTTTATTTTTTTTTAATGGGGATGAGGAGGAATAATGAATGAATATGAAGGGGAAGATTTAGTGGTGGCGTTGGTGGGTGGGTTGGTGATAGTTTGATTTTATATGGAAAAGGTGGGATGAGAAGAGGAGAACAAAGTGGTGAAAGAAAAGAGAAAGGAAGGATGGGGAGAGTTAAAAAATGAGGGAGACTGAAAAGATATGAAGAAGTTTGAGAGAGGAGAAAAAGTAGCATGGGTGAAGACAGATGGAGAGTGGGGGGGGGGGGGCAGAAATGAGGGGAAAGTAGAATGGAAGGAGATAAATAATGGTCAGAAATAAAACAAGTGGGGGTGGTGTTGGAAGAGGAAAGGATAGAGGGTGGAGAGAGAAAAGGAAGAGGGGGAAGAAAGTGGGGTGGATAGAGGGCATCAGAATGATTGGGAAGAGGGAGGGCAGAGATAAGGAAGAGTTTAGAAGGTTGGAATAAAAAGGGGAGGATAGAAAGGATGAGAATGATTGGGGAAAAGGGAGGAAAGAGAAAAGGAAGAGTTTGGAAGGTTGGAATAAAAAGGGGAGGATAGGATGAGAATGATTGGGGAAAAGGGAGGAAAGAGAAAAGGAAGAGTTTGGAAGGTTGGAATAAAAAGGGGAGGATAGAGAGCATGAGAATGATTGGGGAAAAGGGAGGAAAGAGAAAAGGAAGAGTTTGGAAGGTTGGAATAAAAAGGGGAGGATAGGATGAGAAAGATTGGGGAAAAGGGAGGAAAGAGAAAAGGAAGAGTTTGGAAGGTTGGAATAAAAAGGGGAGGATAGGATGAGAAAGATTGGGGAAAAGGGAGGAAAGAGAAAAGGAAGAGTTTGGAAGGTTGGAATAAAAAGGGGAGGATAGGATGAGAATGATTGGGGAAAAGGGAGGAAAGAGAAAAGGAAGAGTTTGGAAGGTTGGAATAAAAAGGGGAGGATAGAGAGCATGAGAATGATTGGGGAAAAGGGAGGAAAGAGAAAAGGAAGAGTTTGGAAGGTTGGAATAAAAAGGGGAGGATAGGATGAGAAAGATTGGGGAAAAGGGAGGAAAGAGAAAAGGAAGAGTTTGGAAGGTTGGAATAAAAAGGGGAGGATAGGATGAGAATGATTGGGGAAAAAGGAGGAAAGAGAAAAGGAAGAGTTTGGAAGGTTGGAATACAGAGGGGAGGATAGAGAGGATGAGAATGATTGGGGAAAAGGGAGGAAAGAGAAAAGGAAGAGTTTGGAAGGTTGGAATAAAAAGGGGAGGATAGAGAGGATGAGAATGACTGGGGAAAAGGGAGGAAAGAGAAAAGGAAGAGTTTGGAAGGTTGGAATAAAAAGGGGAGGATAGGATGAGAAAGATTGGGGAAAAGGGAGGAAAGAGAAAAGGAAGAGTTTGGAAGGTTGGAATACAGAGGGGAGGATAGAGAGGATGAGAATGATTGTGGATAAGGGAGGAGAGAGAAAAGGAAGAGTTTGGAATGTTGGAATACAGAGGGGAGGATGAGAATGATTGGGAGGAAAGAGAAAAGTAAGAGTTTGGAAGGTTGGAATACAGAGGGGAGGATAGAGAGGATGAGAATGATTGGGGAAAAGGGAGGAAAGAGAAAAGGAAGAGTTTGGAGTTTTAGAATATAGAGAGGATGATAGATGGGATTAGAATGATTGGGAAGAAGGAAGAGAAAAGGATGAGGTTGGATACAGAGGGGAGGATGTAGTTGATCAGAATGTTTGGGAAGGCAAAAGGAAGAGTTAGAAAGTTTGGAATACAGAGGTGGAGATTGAGGTGATGTTGTGGAGTAAATGATACACCCCCAGAGACTCTCTGAACTAGTCCAACACTATAAATAAAGAGCTCCAGGTTAGGGGTAAGAAGAAGCCATTTGTAGTTGCTCTTCAAGCTAATTAATACAGGCATTATGGCAAATTGCCAAAGCATTGCTTATATTATAAGCACTATGAAGCACATTACAATAATGGTAACGAGGGATTCAAAGCTCAGGAAATTATAACCGTTGTGACTGGGATTCAGAACTCTTACGACTTATAAAAGTAATGATAATTCAGGAACTCATACGAGTTGTAACTGGAGTTACAAGGATTTTGAAAAGTCATACTGAGTGAACTAGTATGGGGAAAAATATAGTTGTTGCTTTGGGAACAAAGATATGGGTGATGACAAGAATTTTAAACACACTGATTTAAAGAAAGTTTTTTTTTCTTGTGTTGAAGAAAAAATGTTTTTTCTCTTGGGTGTAGAAAAAAATCATTCTGGCAAATATGGAGCAAATTTTGGCTTCCATAGTTGAAATTCAACAACAAAACAGCAACAATAACAAAATCAACAGTTGGTAGAACTACAAAAATAGCAACAGGGGTTGTTGGATATAATTCTGAAGAAAACAAAAGATTTTTCAATGTCTCTTATGCCAGATGCTGTTCAAAACACCACATCAGAATTTGTATACAAACTTCATGAGGGTCTGACTTTTTCAGCCTATTTTGTAGATATGAACAGATATTCAGTCAGAAATGCAGTGGCTAGGAAGATGAGAGAAAAACAAGATGGTTATTGAGGAAAATAGTTCTGATAGATTATGAAAAATACTGCAACTATATATTACTGAAAAAACAGGTGAAATCAGGTTTGAAGACATGATACACATTCTGACAAAAATCTTTAGTGATAAGAACTCTCTGTTTAATGCTCATTGGTGGTGCATGAATCTAACCAAAAAGAGGACAAAGATTTTGTCACGTATGCTGGTATCAACAAAAAATCTGAAAAGTTTAGAATAAAGGAAATGACTCTAGAAATGTTCAAGGCATTATTTTTCATGCAAAGTCTAATAGCTAAAAAAGATGCTGAAATGTGAATTAAAATTTTAATAAAAATTGGTCAAAACAGTAATATTACACTGCAAGAAATAGTGGATGGTTGCCTGACAATTCTGAATCTGAAACCTGATACTGAAGAAATCCAGAATATAGGATGTGCATTGATACAAGCAAAGGGCAAATATAGAGAAAGGAGAATAAATCTTTCAGATGTGGTTTCATCTTGGAAATGACTGCCTATTTAAAAATGCAGAATGTTACAAGTGTGGTAAACAAGGACATATAAAGTCACACTGAAAAACCAAACAAAGAAAAATATTCTCACAGGAAGAAATTCATACACAGCATTGTGATGGTAAAAATGGCCACAGAAAACAAAAGGAAATTTGTGAATTTGAAAATAAGTAATGTTGGTGTGAAAATGTTACTGGACACTGGTAGTGATATTTCAATAATCAGTGAGAACACATGGAAGGAAATTTTAAGTACTTTATTAAAAAGGACTTCCAAAGTCACAATTTCTGTTTCTGATGAGAAATTATTATTATTATTTTTTTTTTTTTTTTTTGAGAAATGACTGATAATGTCTCATTCCATAATAAGCATGTAAAAACTAAAGCTTATGTATTAAAAAAAAAATGCTACCAATTTATTCGGTACTGACAGGATGGAACTACTTGGAGATTTGCCGACAACCATTTATTGTAAAAAACATAAGTGGACAAGCAACCAATTTAAAAAGTCAGAGCAAAAATCTAAAGGAATAATTTAAAAAAATGTTTTCTAGATGTTCTGTTAAATTAACTGGGTTGGTGTTCAAAATTCAAGGTTGATTTTCAGGTTAAAAAAAGGTTCAACATCAGTACTTAAGTGGAAACAGAATATACCATTTGCAAAATTGGAACAAGACAATGAAGAGTTGGACAGACTCAAAAGAATTGGTGCAATAGAAAAAATGAACCTTTCAAAATGAGCTGCACCAGCTGTGTACATAAAGAGAGAAAATAATAAAATCTGTTTGCACAGATTTCACAACAGGATTAAACAATTGTTTAGAAACACATAACTACCCATTACCAAATCCAGAGGAAATTTTTTTGAAGTTAAACATCAGAAGAATATTTTCAAAGATGGATCTCTGTGAGGTGTATTTACAAATTCAGATTGAAAATGAAGGGTCAGAATTAATGAACATAAATACGCACAGAGGATTATAGAAGTTTAACTGAAATCCTTTTGGTATAAAGGTCGCACCAACTTTTTTTTCAACAAGCTATGGATACCATGATTGCAGATTGTGATTTTGCAGTGGCATATCTCGATGACATTTTAATGAAAAGTGTATCTAAAAAAAAAAACATGGAAAAACAAACAACCAATTTAAAAAGTCAGAGCGAAAATCTTAAGGAAGAATTCAAACGATTTTTTTACAGATGTTATATCAAATAAGCTGGGTCAGTGTTCAAAATTCAAGATGAATTTTCAAATAAAAAAAAAGAAAGTTAAACGCCAGTATTTAAGCTGAAATGGAGCGTACCATTCTCAGCATTAGAACATGTTAATGAAGAGTTGGAAAGACTTGAAAGAATTGGTGTAATAGAAAAAATGAACCATTCAAAATGGGCTGCACTAGTGGTATATGTAAAGAAAAGAAATAATAAAATTTGTGTTTGCACGGATTTCTCAACTGGATTAAACAGTTGTTTAGAAACACGTAATTATTCCTTACAAGTCCAGAAGAAATTTTTTCGAAGTTGAATGGCGGAAGAATATTTTTAAAGCTGGATCTCTATGAAGCGTATTTATAAATTCAGATTGAAAATGAATGTTCAGAATATCTGGACATTTTAATCAAGAGAGAGTGTGGATTCAAGCTCAGTGAAGAAAATTTGAACTGTTTGTGACGACAATTAAATACTTTGGTCAAATTATTGATAAAAGTGGTCGTCAAGGGCAATTGCAATTAAAATATGCCTCCACCAACAAACGTGACTACGTTACAAACTCTTCTAGGACAGGCTAATTACTATCAAATATATGTATATATGTATAATTTGAGAACTCCACTGAACGATTTCCTTAAAAAAGAAATAAAGTGGAACTAGAATCATAACTGTCAAAAGGCAGTTGGCAAAAAAAAGAAAAAAAAAAGATTTATCATAAGCATAAGAAGAAATTTTTTTGAAGTTGAACGACAGAAGAATATTTTCAAAGATGGATCTCTGTGAGGTGTATTTACAAATTCAGATTGAAAATGAATGGTCAGAATTAATGACCATAAATACACACAGAGGATTATAGAAGTTTAACTGACATCCTTTTGGTATAAAGGTCGCACCAGCTATTTGTGCAGATTGCGTTTTCACAGTGTTGTATCTGGACAACATTTTAATCAAAAGTATATCGAAAGAACAACATATTGGGAATGGAAAACAATTTTGGAAAAACTAAGAGAGTACAGATTGAAGAAAAATGTGATTTGTTTTAACTGAAAATTAAATACCTTGGTCAAATTATTGAAAAAAATAGTTGCCAACCAGATCTGGCAAGTTTAATTAAAAATATGCTTGCACCAACAAATATGATTATGTTACAAGTTTTCTAGCACTGGCTAATTACTATCAAATATATGTACATAATATGCATAATTTGAGAGCTCCCCTGAATGATCTACTTAAAAAAAGGAGTAAAGTGGAACTGGAATGATAACTGTCAAAAGATGTTTGATGAAATAAAAAGAAAAACTTGCATCAGATTTATCATTAGCACACTATGATCCAAAAGCAGAAATTGTAGTGGCATTAGATGCTAGTGAGTACGGTATTGGAGTGGTGATTTTACACAATATGAGGACAATAAAATGAGAGACTTTGCTCATGCTTCATGCTTGCTTCTACCAGCAGAAGAAAATTACAACCAGATAGAAAAAGAGGCTCCAATTATATTTGCTGTGAAATTTTATAAATTTATTCATGAAAGAAATTTTAGGTTACAAACAGACAACTGACCTCTATTAACAATATATGGTTCAAAGAAAGGAATACCTATGCATACAGCTAGAAGACTACAATGCTGGGGTACCATCTTATTAAAGAATGATTTTAGGATGGAGTATCAACTGTCTAAAATATTAAGACATGCAGATGGATTATCAAGATTAATACCTAAAAATGTGGAACCATTTGAGGACATGGTCATTGCGGCACTAAAAAGCAAAATGGAGATAAAAAAAACATTTTGTGCAATGTAGTACAAGAGTTACCAGTTACTGTGGATGAAATAAAAGAAGTGGTTGTCAACCAGATCCGGTAAGTGCAATTAAAAATATGCTTGCACAAATATAACTACATTACAAGCTTTTCTAGGACATAGTACAAGAGTTGCCAGTTAACCTGAATGAAATAAAAGAAAAAGTGGAAAATGACGTCTTTTGTTGTGTAAATATAAAAAAGCAATTAAAAGAACGTGCCAAAGAATGAAATCCAAACTTAAATGCTTACTCGTCATGCAATGGTGTAGTAATGTTTAGTAGTAATAGTAATAGTAGTGTAGTAATAGGTAACACCTAACCCCAATGCACCATCAGGCAAAGGGTTTTAGTACCTAGTGAGTTACAGAAGTGAATATTGAAGGATTATCAGAGCAGACATCCTGGTATTTCAAGAATTAAATCTCTGATGAGAATTTTCATATATTGGACCAGAAAGGACCAAGGTATTGAAAAAATAGCATAAGCTTGCACACATTGTGCTCTGGCAGCAAAACTATCTATCACAAAGATAGGACCTTGGCCATAGGCAGACACGCTGTAGTCAAGACTGCATATCGATTTTGCAGATCCTATCAATGGATCACATTATCTTGTGGTAGTTGATAGTTCCACAAAATGGCCGGAAATTTATAAGTGCAAAACTCCAACATTTTCAGTGACGGTGAGTTTCTTGGATGAACTCTTTGCAAGATACGATATACCAGAATACATAGTCTCTTATAACGGAACACAATTCATGGGTAAAGAATTCAAAGACTTTTATAAGATCTTCTCCACTGAACATATTATGACCTCACTGTATCAACCAAGGTCAAACAGACAAGCAGAATGGTTTGTGGAAATCCTCAAAAGAGCATTGAGAATCTTGAGAAAGTAAATGAAGAAGCAGTTCAAAATTTTCTGAGAGTTTACCATGTAACACCTAACCCCAATGCACCATCAGGCATGTTGCTAGCAGAATTAATGTTTGCTGGAAAAGTAAAATTGGTGTTTGGCAAGTTATTATCAAGTCAAAAAACATGAACAGATAGCAATACCAAAAGTTTCAAGGTTGACAATAAAATGTTCTTTAGAGCATATAATGATAGCAAAGAAATGTGTGAAAATGGCATGATATCAGCAAGAATTGGGAAATTGATTTACATGGTAAAAAGGAAAAGATTTGAACAAAAAAGGTAACATAATCTGCAGAAAAAAAAGGTTCAGTGATGAAAGACCTGAAATATTGGGAGAACGGATAAAAATGCTATATGATGTTTTCGACGTCCCAGCATCACAATTCATGGAACCTACAAGAACAAGTTCCAGAAAAAGAAAGCGTACTGAAGTGGATCCAAGACAGAAAGACTACAATATCAAATGCGTTGACAAACTCTCCAGAAAATGGAGGGGAAGATACTGATACTAATAAAAAAAATAGTTATGAAAAGTATTAATCTCAAAGAAGGAAATGTGGTGGAGTAAATTGTACACCTCCTGTGACTATATGAACTAGTACATAACTATAAAGAAAGTGCTCCAGGTCTGCGGTAAGAAGAAGCTGTTTTGAGTCAGTGATCAGACTAATTAATACAGGTGTCACATCAAGTTGCTGAAGCATTACTTATATTATAAGCGCTGCAAAGCATGTTATAACGTGATCAGAATGATTGGGAGGGAGAGAAGAGAAAAGGAGGAGTTTGGAAGGTTGGAATACAGAGAGGAGGATAGAGGGGATGAGAGTGATTGAGAAAAGGGAGGGAAGAGAAAAGGAAGAGTTTGGAAGGTTGGAATATAGAGGGGAGGATAGAGGGGATGAGAGTGATTGAGAAAAGGGAGGGAAGAGAAAAGGAAGAGTTCGGAAGGTTGGAATATAGAGGGGAGGATAGAGGGGATGAGAATAATTGGAAAAAGAGAGGAAAAAGAAAAGGAATAGTTTGGAAGGTTGGAATACAAAGGGTGTCAGAACGGTTGTGAAGAAGGGGAGAAGAGGAAAGTAAGAGGCCAGAAGACAGTAGGGTGGTTAGAGGGGATTAGAATGATTGAGAAGAGTTTGGAATTTTGGAATACAGAGCTGACGCTAGAAGTGATTGGGAAGATAGAGAAAAAAGAGAAAGGTGAGAATTGTGTAGAGAAGTGGGTAGATTGGCAGATAGAGAATGGTAGAAAGAGAAATATGAGGAACTGAGGTATTGAAAGTTGGAAAAGTGAATCAATAATGCTGTGAATGATTACATTGTTATGCAGATTTCCTTTTCCATGGTTACCTGCAATCAACCCCCAGAAATAAACAATTTATAATTTTCAGCTAATAAAGGTCCCAAGACTAGTGATGGCAGCTTGGCTATGTCAAAAAGATGCCATGAAAGATGCAAAGTTTTTGCCATTTTTTTTTAATCATTTCATCCCAAGCAAGGCAATAAAGCCACTAAGACACAAAGGTTTACTGAGTGTGAGAGAATGAAAAAAGAAATTGTTGCATACCTACAGACGATGATGGGTACCCCCCCTCCCATAAACACAGTAGTGAATACTGTATGGGGTCTAGAGTTGGAGATTCAGCTCCAGCTGCGCTGGTCAAACTCTCTACCTCTGGACAAAGAGGATCCCCAGACGAGGCTATGTCAAAGGGCAGTGTCTCGTCTCTTGGAAAACAGCTACCCAACCCTATGGGGAATTTTTGGTCAAGCCTACGGGCTTGGATACCCCACATTAAATTTGGCCTTGTGCCACATCTGACCACGTGGAGTGGTTGGTAGATATCCTAGATTTGGAGATTCATTGTAGAATTCACTTGACTCACTTCTAGCAGTTGACTAATCTACATGCTGCTGGTGAAGATTATATGTGTTGTTCTTGTCCTAAGTATTATCGTTCATTACCAGTCTTTGTTTGATTATTCTATTCAGTAACCTTCCCCAGGTTACAACAGAAAAAAAAAACATTATTAAAGAGTTAGAACAATAAAAGAACAGGAATTATGAAGACAGAAAATAACAATTGACATTGCATTTAAATTTTTAAGATCAAAGTTGACTAGAAAGCAAGATGTGTTTCTGCCTGTGCTTCATTCATGACAGGCTCGTCGTTTTCAGTTGTGTCATCACTGCCCTCAGCCTGGTAGATTTCTTTCTCTTCCCAGTAGGGGTCCATCTCAAAGAAAGTTTAGGTATTCTTTCATTGGATCTCCTCAGAACATGACCAAGACATATTTCTTAACATATTCAAATTTGGGATGAATAATCGTTCCTTAGAAGGGTGCTGTATATGGGACCCATTTAATTCAGTAGTGCATCAGGATCAATACTTACAGCCTTTGTCCAACATCAAAAACAGTAAATTACTCCTTTCTTCACATACAAACAATTGTTCTTTTTTGCTTTTGTTTTTAATCATTTTATCCTAAGCAAGGCAATAAAGCCACTAAGAAGCAGGTTACTGAGTGTGAGAAGATGAGAAAAAAAGCTATTTAAGAAGACAGAAGATAATGATTCACATTGCATTTGAATTTTTGAAAATCAAAGTTGACTGGGAAGGAAGAAGCCGGAAGAGAGTTCCACAAGCAAGAAGTGCAAGAGAAAAAAGACTATTAGAATAGAACTTATGATGACATCGAGCCATTTCAATTGTAAAATGATGAGACCTAGCTGCCAATCTAGTACTACACTTAAATTCATAAAGTCATGGTACCAAAGATGGAAACTCATCAGAATAATTGCCATGAAAATGGTTATAGAAAAGGTGCAGGGAAGTACCATTGTGACAATGTGCAAGTGACTGAAGCTGAGATGCCAGGTTAGGAGTAATAACAGATTATTCTATGAATTTTGTCAAGAATCTCTAGATAGATATCAGAAGCACCAGACCAGATATAGCAACAATATTCAATGCACGGCTATTACCAATAGTCAAACCAAGGCCTCGACTCAGATTGCATGTAATGAGATTGGCCAATTCCTTTTCATAGTTAAAAATCATTGGCCAATTCATTTTCATAGTTAAAAATCATTGGCCAATGCATTTTCATAATAAAAATCATCGGCCAATGCATTTTCATAGTCAAAATCATCGGCCAATGCATTTTCATAGTCAAAATCATCGACCAATGCATTTTCATAGTCAAAATCATCGGCCAATGCATTTTCATAATAAAAATCATCGGCCAATGCATTTTCATAGTTAAAAATCATCGGCCAATGCATTTTCATAGTTAAAAATCATTGGCCAATGCATTTTCATAATAAAAATCATCGGCCAATGCATTTTCATAGTCAAAATCATCGGCCAATGCATTTTCATAGTCAAAATCATCGGCCAATGCATTTTCATAGTCAAAATCATTGGCCAATGCATTTTCATAGTTAAAAATCATCGGCCAATGCATTTTCATAATAAAAATCATCGGCCAATGCATTTTCATAGTCAAAATCATTGGCCAATGCATTTTCATAATAAAAATCATCGGCCAATGCATTTTCATAGTCAAAATCATTGGCCAATGCATTTTCATAATAAAAATCATCGGCCAATGCATTTTCATAGTCAAAATCATCGGCCAATGCATTTTCATAATAAAAATCATCGGCCAATGCATTTTCATAGTAAAAATCATTGGCCAATGCATTTTCATAGTAAAAATCATTGGCCAATGCATTTTCATAGTAAAAATCATTGGCCAATGCATTTTCATAGTAAAAATCATTGGCCAATGCATTTTCATAGTAAAAATCATTGGCCAATGCATTTTCATAGTAAAAATCATTGGCCAATGCATTTTCATAGTAAATGCCATTGGCCAATGCATTTTCATAATAAAAATCATTGGCCAATGCATTTTCATAGTTAAAAATCATTGGCCAATGCATTTTCATAGTCAAAATCATTGGCCAATGCATTTTCATAGTCAAAATCATTGGCCAATGCATTTTCATAGTCAAAATCATTGGCCAATGCATTTTCATAGTAAAAATCATTGGCCAATGCATTTTCATAGTCAAAATCATTGGCCAATGCATTTTCATAGTAAATGCCATTGGCCAATGCATTTTCATAGTAAAAATCATTGGCCAATGCATTTTCATAGTAAATGTCATTGGCCAATGCATTTTCATAGTAAAAATCATTGGCCAATGCATTTTCATAGTAAAAATCATTGGCCAATGCATTTTCATAGTAAAAATCATTGGCAAATGCATTTTCATAGTAAAAATCATTGGCCAATGCATTTTCATAGTCAAAATCATTGGCCAATGCATTTTCATAGTAAAAATCATTGGCCAATGCATTTTCATAGTAAATGCCATTGGCCAATGCATTTTCATAGTAAAAATCATTGGCCAATGCATTTTCATAGTAAATGTCATTGGCCAATGCATTTTCATAGTAAAAATCATCGGCCAATGCATTTTCATAGTAAAAATCATTGGCCAATGCATTTTCATAGTAAAAATCATTGGCCAATGCATTTTCATAGTAAATGCCATTGGCCAATGCATTTTCATAGTAAAAATCATTGGCCAATGCATTTTCATAGTAAATGTCATTGGCCAATGCATTTTCATAGTAAAAATCATCGGCCAATGCATTTTCATAGTAAAAATCATTGGCCAATGCATTTTCATAGTAAATGCCATTGGCCAATGCATTTTCATAGTAAAAATCATTGGCCAATGCATTTTCATAGTAAATGTCATTGGCCAATGCATTTTCATAGTAAAAATCATCGGCCAATGCATTTTCATAGTAAAAATCATTGGCCAATGCATTTTCATAGTAAAAATCATTGGCAAATGCATTTTCATAGTAAAAATCATTGGCCAATGCATTTTCATAGTCAAAATCATTGGCCAATGCATTTTCATAGTAAAAATCATTGGCCAATGCATTTTCATAGTAAATGCCATTGGCCAATGCATTTTCATAGTAAAAATCATTGGCCAATGCATTTTCATAGTAAATGTCATTGGCCAATGCATTTTCATAGTAAAAATCATTGGCCAATGCATTTTCATAGTAAATGCCATTGGCCAATGCATTTTCATAATAAAAATCATTGGCCAATGCATTTTCATAGTTAAAAATCATTGGCCAATGCATTTTCATAGTCAAAATCATTGGCCAATGCATTTTCATAGTAAAAATCATTGGCCAATGCATTTTCATAGTAAAAATCATTGGCCAATGCATTTTCATAGTAAAAATCATTGGCCAATGCATTTTCATAGTAAATGTCATTGGCCAATGCATTTTCATAGTAAAAATCATTGGCCAATGCATTTTCATAGTAAAAATCATCGGCCAATGCATTTTCATAATAAAAATCATTGGCCAATGCATTTTCATAGTTAAAAATCATCGGCCAATGCATTTTCATAATAAAAATCATTGGCCAATGCATTTTCATAGTTAAAAATCATCGGCCAATGCATTTTCATAATAAAAATCATTGGCCAATGCATTTTCATAGTTAAAAATCATCGGCCAATGCATTTTCATAATAAAAATCATTGGCCAATGCATTTTCATAATAAAAATCATCGGCCAATGCATTTTCATAATAAAAATCATTGGCCAATGCATTTTCATAATAAAAATCATTGGCCAATGCATTTTCATAGTTAAAAATCATCGGCCAATGCATTTTCATAATAAAAATCATCGGCCAATGCATTTTCATAATAAAAATCATCGGCCAATGCATTTTCATAATAAAAATCATCGGCCAATGCATTTTCATAGTCAAAATCATCGGCCAATGCATTTTCATAGTCAAAATCATTTTGAAGCACATTGTTATTGTCATGTGGTGCCCTATACAAAATTCAACATTAAGTAACACAACAATGGTTGACATAAAATCAAAGCGGAACCCACTTTTTTTAATTAGTGAATATTGTGATCTATAAATGATCTGACAAGTATCTTAAAGGCTCATTGGGGACTCCAATTTCAAATCCTAGTTATTTCTTTTATTTTTCTTCTTTTCTACACTTTTTATGGAGCAATGGTTAGCAAGTTAATCTCAAATACTACTACTACCATAGTGAGTTTGATTATCAATTCGTGCTCCACATTAGTGGCCTTATGTCATACTAAGCTTAATAAAATATATATTTGTTATATATTCCTTACTCTTGAGTAATTTTTTTTACAAGTAAGAAAATAAGTGAAAATTATGAGAATTTTACATTTTTTTTGGTTATCCATTGGTTTCTGGTTGGCCATAATAAGCATTTCAATATGAAACTTTTGAGTTGGCGAACCAGATAAGTCACTTGAACTTTTCTTAATTTACTGAATATTACTTTTAATATTCAGAAGCCTCTTAAGAAGCAAAATTGGTGCCCTAAAAATCATGAAGGGCAAGGTGCTTTTAGTTGGCGCCAAACAGTTTCAAATTCCAATCAACATAATCTCAAAACTTAGATTGGGTTTATAGAAGAACTCTGTTAAATCTATCTTTTTGTCTTTTGGAGTGTTCCAAAGACATGAAAGAAGTTGAAATCTTCCAAAATAGCTGTCTAGGAAAATCATTAATATTTATTGGCCTAACAATATCTATAATGAAGAACTGCATAAAACAGGCAGTAGGAATTTACTGTTTCACAGTAAGAAATAGGTCATGATGACCTGGTCATATCCTGAGGATGTCCAATGAAATAATATCTAAAATTGCCTATAGATGGACCCCCAACTGGGAACAGAAAGTGAGACAGGCTGAACACCACCTGGCAGAGAGCAGTTATGACAGAAGTAAAAAAGATTGGTCTTTCATTGAGTTAAAGGCCAAAACACAAGATTGGTTTAGATTGGGTGTGGCCTTATGTCCCAGCTGGTTCCAGACAATAACATAACCTTTTTCTTCACAGATGATATCTCCAAGAAGAAAGATTAGTAAACTAATTCAAAATAGCATTAAAGTCAACACTCTAGCTCAGATGACACCAATTACATCATTTGCTCCACCAGGAAGATATACAATGTTGGATAACATGAACTCTATTAAAACCAAAGTATGGTTTATTATAAACAGACTAACAGACATGTTACTGGATATGTGTTGGGTGTGTGTGTTTAGGATAATGTTAGCTGTATCAAGAAAGCCCACTCATAGAAATGTATTTAAGCTCTAAAATCAAACTGCAATGTTATTGGTCCTGACCTGGCATCTTAGTTTCAGTCACTTTCCTACCATCACAATATAGTTTCCCAATGCCTTTTATCTGACCTGGGTATGATGATAAACTACATCCGCATCCGGGGTAAGACAATAAACTATTCCAATAGCAAGGCGTCTCATCAGGAGGCTTTGAGGAGCGTGGAACCACCTCTTAATTGCTGGTGTTCCCAGGTCCACCCTAACCTGGGGGTAGTAGCACCTGTTAGGGTCCCAGCAATGGGCAAATAGTTAACCCCGAAACTGAGGTAAAAAGCATTATGAAAGTGTAAAACTAGGTTTTAATACCAGAAATACTTTGTAAAAAAACTATTACCAGAAATAAATTTTTGAAGAAAAATTATTACCAGCAATACATTTTTTTAAATTATATTACCAGCTATACGTTTTTGAGGAAAAAAATATTACCAGAAATAGATTTTTGACAAAATAAAAATATTACCAGGAAAAAAGTTGTTGGCATTAAATGATCCACTGAGGTGTTGATATGCTGTAAAACAAACCAAACCAAACCCTTTTATATAAAAACTTTTATGGTAATTGTTCTGATGAACTTTCCTCTATGGTACCTAGTCTTTGTGAATTTAACTTTGATTTTCAAAAATTAAAGTGCAATGTGAATCATTATCTTCTGTCTTCTTGATTCCTCTTCTTTTATTGTTCTCTCTTCTTTTATTGTTCTCTCTTCTTAATAGTTTTTCTCATCTTCTCACACTCAGTAACCTGCATCTTAGTGGCTTTATTGCCTTGCTTAGGATAAAATGATTAAAAACAAAAGCAAAAAAAGAACAATTGTTTGTATGTGAAGAAAGGAGTAATTTACTGTTTTTGATGTTGGACAAAGGCTGTAAGTATAGATCTTGATACACTACTGAATTAAATGGGTCCCATATACAGCACCCTTCTAAGGAACGATTATTCATCCCAAATTTGAATATGTTAAGAAACATGTTTTGGTTATGTTCTGAGGAGATCCAATGAAAGAATACCTAAAATTTCTTTGAGATGGACCCCTACTGGGAAGAGAAAGAGAGACAGGCCCAAAACCACCTGGCTGAGGGCAGTGATGACACAACTGACAAAGATGAGTCTGTCATGGATGAAGCACGGGCTGAAAGACGAGCTGCGATTCAGTAATGGGGTAAGATTTCCAGCTTTACGCTGCAGCTGCCGGAACTATGACAGTATGATAACTTTTTATATTATTCACCCCTCTGATTATTTCATTTTATATGAGAGACGTATTCTTAAGAGTTAAAAAAAATAAAATAAAAAGGAAAGGCGGTTGTATTAGGGTAAAGGTTGGGTAGAATATGGGAAGAAGAAAAAAAAATTGATTGAAGGAAGCCAGTGTCCATGGGTGGGGAGGCATACCACATAGGATTACTGTCATTCTCAGCACAAGTTATCAATTTAAAAACAAAAACAAAAAAACAATCACTTCAGAGTGGATGATAAAGAACTTTTGGCTTTAAATAACCCACAATGGGTTGATAAGACATAAAAACGAATCAATCATATTGTCTCAAATTTCCAGCTTCAATTTACCTTAACAACCCAGAAGTTTCACATTGACATTCGGTCAGGTGATTCAAGCTTCACGTTATTGAATTTAATGTTTAACTCGTGGGCTCTTGAACAGTATAATTGTCTCTACAAGAAGAAATAGTGAAATTGTATTTTCATTCCGCATTCTCACACCGTGACGGAAAATGAAATTTTCAGGATATAGTAATCTGATAAATATTCCTTGTAAATATTTTATACCTCATGCCAAGATTAAAACATTTTTTTTTGTTTTATGCGAAGAGCCTCCAGAATTTATAATTAAGCTTTTTTTTTTTTTGCTTTTTTAAAAAAAATATATTTCGACTATTGTCCTCAGCTTTGACATTGTTATGACAATGCTTCAGACATTGTACCCTCCGGCTTTCCTCAGGTTTATATCAATCTGGGTAACCTACAGGGAATTCTGAACTGAACCCTTTATTTAATTTATGTGGGTAGACTGTTCTTGTTCCACTGCCCATGTCTAGGGATATTCTCGTCTAGCTCTTATTTTTATAGGTGCTTTTCAGTTATTGATCACCTATTTCCACTGAGTGTAAGTACATACTGACTGACCCAGGGATTGGACTCACGACCACTATGTTACCAATGTTTCTATGTTCAGAAACAAATGCTTTTATACACTAGGCTATTGTACTGTAAGTGATTTTTTTTTTAATTTTTTTTTTTTATGTTATTTGCACATTTCGGTTGGTAGAGTAGTGTTGTATTAACATTCATCTGACAGTAAATAAAATAGATTTGAGTTAAATGTTTATGCATAACACTTTGTTCAGAGGTGGAAAAGGTTAGTCTTCTTGGGTGAAATGGTGCGGTATGGGAAGGAACAAGAGAATTG
Organism: Acanthosepion esculentum; assembly: GCA_964036315.1. Classification (NCBI taxonomy): domain Eukaryota; kingdom Metazoa; phylum Mollusca; class Cephalopoda; order Sepiida; family Sepiidae; genus Acanthosepion; species Acanthosepion esculentum. The sequence continues at coordinate 54,605,561 of OZ038509.1, read as the reverse complement.
GTTTGTAACATTAGTCTTTTGTATAGTGGTTTCTGGAGAAAAGTTTCATTAGTATCGATGTCAGATTAATCTGCAAGTGTTACTGGTACCATGTGACCTACTAGTACCTGTGTTACTGGTACTATGTGACCTACTAGTACCCGTGTTACGGTACTATGTAACCTATTAGTACCCGTGTTACTGGTACTATGTAACCTATTAGTACCCGTGTTACTGGTACTATGTAACCTATTAGTACCCGTGTTACTGGTACTATGTAACCAATTTGTACCTGCTACATGGGTGTTTTTTTTTTGTTAGAAGCACATCAACATCTGTAAGTTATTTATTGCTGAAATCTAAATATTTTGTACAAAGTTTTATTTTTATTTTATTTTTTTGGAGATAATAATAATTTTTTTTTTTTTTTTTGCAATACAATTCTTACTAATTAATCCCTAGCTGGGGGGTAGAATAAGTGAATTTGTGCTTTTCCCAATGTTATGTGCACATAAGTGAATATAACGAACCAAACTGGAATTGGAACTTGGCTCTCTGATTAACAATTCTGAGCAAATATCCATTACACCACCTGCACATCCAAGCTTACAGCACTTCGTCACCCATCTAGGTACTGACCAGGCTTGATGTTGCTTAACTTTGGCGATCATACAGGATCTGGTATTTCAATGTTATGTGGTCATAAACACTGCGTGGTTGTGTCATCGGTGAGTAAAACAGACTTGTTTTATGAGGATGGCTTGACATATATGATCGAAACCTGTCAAAGACAAACATGCTGTTGTATCTGTGATAAAATCGGCATTCTATTGTCAGTGATTTTTAAAAGCACATGAATCCAGTTACAATAGCATGTTTATCTTTGTAATTTACCCCTGAAGATGCTTTTAGAAAAGGTTGAAAGTACTTGGTTAAAAAAAACAAACTATGGTGCCTTCCTTGATGAATTTCATCTCAGCATCAAGAAACTGATTAGACAACTGGGAAGGATCAGTGTAAAGAAAAGTAGGCAAAATATGTCTATATTATTCAATAAAACATGTCTAAATGATGATATGCTGCCTATATATATATATATATATATATTCACAGACAGTACTGTTTTGCTGTATCACAGCTCCTCAGTGCGACTAGACTTCCGAATGCTTCAAGCCAGGATTGAAACAACTAATTTGGTGTCAGCCAGAGCTATCTTCACTCGGTAGAGTTGCACAACTAAATCTAGCATATTGTTTTTACAAATGTAAACAAATGCCAATCAGCCAAAGTGCTCCATTCATTTTACTGAAGATTGTAAAACAGAATGGAAAAAGTTTATTTCTGACATGTTTCATCCATTAGAACTTCATCATACTTGGTTTGTAGGCACAACAATGTCAACAAACCCAGTTCAATGAAGTCCTAATGGATGAAGTGTGTCACAAATAAACTTTTTCCATTTTCCCTCACAGTTTTCTCAATACAGTTCTTGATATATAAAAATATATATCATTATCTCATCTCATATCTAGGGAAATTGTTGTTGTCGCTGCACATTTCAACCAACTGTTTCATAGCATAGATGATATCAGATGCATACTTTTAGTATCTTGTATGCCAACAAGAAAGACACAGATCAAAGTTGAAATATATTTTCAAAATAAAATCACACGTTGAGTGATTAAACAGGGATTTAGGTTTACTCAGAGAATACAATTTCCACAGAGAAGCACTCTAACCAACAACATTCCTCAGAAGAATGAGTCCTACTTTGTTCATTCCTCATCTTGTTGAAGAAGGACACAAGCGTGTCTGAAAATTCAGACTTTAAAATCTATCTCTTTGTGCTTCAATTTAGTCAAAAGGTTAATATATAATAAATGTTATCAATTTTATTGCCAATATTATCATTTTGTTGGCTTTTTATTCCTCAAATTTTATTAATCAGCCTATTATATATATATATATATATATATATATATATATATATATATATTTAATTAAAAAGGCTCAAACACTAATATTCCATGGTTATAATTTATTACATTGGAATCATAATCACGATCAAATTCCTCAGATCTACAAATCTGTAGGTCTAAGGAATCGGATCGTGATTGATTCCAATGTAATAAATTATAAGCATGGAATATTAGTGTTTGAGCCTTTTTTATTATATTCTTACTCTGTCCTGGACATTGAGTTCTACCTGTATTCTATGCTCTTGGGAATTTATATATATATATATATATATATATATATAATTTTGTGTGTGTATATATATATATATATATATATATATATATATAATTTTTTGTGTGTGTGTATATATATATATATATATATATATTAACCACTAATATTTTATATATATATATATATATATATATATATATATATATATAATTAAATGGATTAACTCTGACAATTATTTCAATATATTTTTTGTTTATACATTATTTTTATAGATACAATTATTTAAGTAAATGAACCATCATTTGATCTGACGTGCTATACTACACAGCTACAGAGGAAGTGTTTGGTTATCAAAGTCCAAATTACTGTTTTTAAAATATATATATAATGTGTGTTTGTGTGTGTTTTTCATAATATATGTTGTCATTTGTTTATATTAAGATACACTTCAAGCAGATGTGAGCGTTTGAGAAAGATCATGGGAAATTTATTGTTTTAAAAACAGTAATTTGGACTTTTCTAACCAGACACTTCCTCTGCAGCTGAGTGGTATGGCACGTCAGATCAAATGACAGTACTGTGTAGGATACAGGTTTGATTCCTGTTGGAGAACATGTTTTCTACAAAATTTCTCGGGCATTCAGGCAGGTAAATGTAATTAATACTGTTTATTATAAACAGAGTATTTACTTAAATATTTGTATCTATAAAAATAACATATATATATATATATATATATATATATATATATATATATATATATATATATATATAATGTGTGTGTGAGTAATATCTAGTAATGTTCCTTAGATTTTTTCCATGACTTTTTGAGAATTTGTGTGATGCTATCTAAATGATATCTTTCGACTTTTTACTGGGAGGCTGATTTTGTTTTCTATCTGGGTTTTCCTTGGCTCTCCCCACATCTGTGTCATTTGTCATTGGTGTGGGCCACAGTGAAACAAAGCCTGAGAATAGAGGTGTCCTTTGTAGGGGCAGGGGTCATGGAGAGAAATTATTACCTCACTCACCCCAACCAATGCAGTAGGGATAAATGTGGCATGACGTGTGTGTGTGTGAAGGGGGAGGGTGCAGAGTGAAGAAAGAAATTAATGTGGTTTGATGAACTGAGAGAGGGGAAGAAAGAAAGAGGGAAATTAAGTAAGGTTAATGAAAAGGAATGACTGAAAATAAGAGAAGAGGGGGCAATAGAAAGAAAGAAAAAGAAAAAAAGCAAGAATAAAAAGAGAAGAGGGGGCAACAGAAAGAAAGAAAGAAAAAGAAAAAATGCAAGAATAAAAAGAGAGAAGAGGGGGCAATAGAAAGAAAAAGAAAAAGCAAGAATAAAAAGAAAGAATGGGGGAAATAGAAAAAAGATTGCGAAGAAAGAAAAGGAATAAAAGCAAGAATAAAAAGTGAAGAGGGGGCAATAGAAAGAAAGAAAAAGCAAAAATAAAAAGTGAAGAGGGGGCAATAGAAAGAAAGAAAAAGAAAAAGCAAGAATAAAAAGTGAAGAGGGGGCAATAGAAAGAAAGAAAAAGCAAGGCAAAGAAAGAAAAAGAAAAAAGCAAGAATAAAAAGAGAGAAGAGGGGGGCAACAGAAAGAAAGAAAAAGAAAAAAAGCAAGAATAAAAAGAGTGAAGAGGGGGCAATAGAAAGAAAAAGAAAAAAGCAAGAATAAAAAGAGAGAATGGGGAGAAATAGAAAGAAAAATGATTGCAAAGAAAGAAAAAAAGAAAAAAGCAAGAATAAAAAGAGAATAGGGGGAAATAGAAAGAAAGAGGATTGTAAAGAAAAAGAAAAAAAAACAAGAATAAAGAGTGAGAAGGGGAAAAGAAAGAAAAGCAAGAATAAAAAGAGAGAAGAGGGGGCAACAGAAAGAAAGAAAAAGAAAAAAGCAAGAATAAAAAGAGTGAAGAGGGGGCAATAGAAAGAAAAAGAAAAAAGCAAGAATAAAAAGAGAGAATGGGGAGAAATAGAAAGAAAAATGATTGCAAAGAAAGAAAAAAAGAAAAAAGCAAGAATAAAAAGAGAATAGGGGGAAATAGAAAGAAAGAGGATTGTAAAGAAAAAGAAAAAAAACAAGAATAAAGAGTGAGAAGGGAAAAAGAAAGAAAAGCAAGAATAAAAAGAGAGAAGAGGGGGCAACAGAAAGAAAGAAAAAGAAAGAAAAGCAAGAATAAAAAGAGAGAAGAGGGGGCAACAGAAAGAAAAAGAAAAAAGCAAGAATAAAAAGAGAGAATGGGGAGAAATAGAAAGAAAAATGATTGCAAAGAAAGAAAAAAAGAAAAAAGCAAGAATAAAAAGAGAATGGGGGAAATAGAAAGAAAGAGGATTGTAAAGAAAAAGAAAAAAATCAAGAATAAAGAGTGAGAAGGGAAAAAGAAAGAAAAGCAAGAATAAAAAGAGAGAAGAGGGGGCAACAGAAAGAAAGAAAAAGAAAGAAAAGCAAGAATAAAAAGAGAGAAGAGGGGGCAACAGAAAGAAAGAAAAAGAAAGAAAAGCAAGAATAAAAAGAGAAGAGGGGGCAACAGAAAGAAAGAAAAAGAAAACGAAGGAGAAGAGTTAAAAAGAAAGAGACCTGAAAGAAGAAGAAGAAATGAGGATGGTGAAAAGAGAGAATAAAATTTAAGAAAAGTGTAAGATTAATAAAAGAATTGGTTTAGAAAAATGAAAGAATGGAAATGAAGAAAAAAAAAATGAAGAAAATGAGACATGGAAAGAACATTTCTGATGGGAAAAAATACTTTCAGGATGTGGGCAATCATGGCTCTCCACAGCCTCCTATCCTTTGCAGCCCATAGCAGCCTTTATCCCATTGCCAAGCCTTCCCCATCACTTCTGCCATCTATTCATACAAGCCTGTCAGGTAGGTGGTCTGCTGCTTTCCCCTATCTCTCTTGCTCTCAATATGCCCTGTGAGTGTCAAGTTCGTCAAGTCCTCCTTTCTCGTTATGTGTCGAAGAAATTTCAGCTCATTCTGAGTAAAAATGCTCTCTTTGGTTTCATTTTCCTGAACAGTTCTTTCTTTCTTTCATGACATTGTCAGTATCCTCCTGTAGAAGCACATTTATGTTGTAACCAATTTCGTGTGAGTAGATTGTCCAGCATTCACTGCCATACAAGACGACTGATATTACATAACAGTTCAGCATTCAAACATAATTGTTTCTATTTGCCAAACTGGATGCAGTTTGAGGTTTAAATACGCTATTTCAAACTGGTCTAGTTTTGTACCAACCCATGATCTGTCATACTGACTTTGTTTCACAAAAATACTTAATATAATCTCTTCAATTTCTGTGTGTATTTCTGGGAAGAGAAGTGATCATTATTTACACTATTTATATTTGGACTATTGTCCTTATTTTTGTTGTTGTTATCACAATGTTTCGGCCGTTGTCTCCTCTAAACTTCATCAGGTATATATCAATCTGGGTAACCTACAGAGAATTTTGAACTGAACACTTCATTTAATCTATAGAGCTAGACTGTTCTTATTCAACATCTCATGCTTAGAAATACTGTCGAGTTCTTTTTTTAGAACTTAATTTTGGACTGAACACTTCATTTAATCTACAGAGCTAGACTGTTCTTATTCAACATCTCATGTCTAGGAATACTGTCAATTTCTTTTTTTAGAACTGTTCAGTCATGTCTCACCTATTTCGGACAATAGTCCAAACATAATTACAGTAAATAATGGCGTCTTCAGTTGATGTTTTGATTTCTTCTGCATATTCTACCATTATGCAGATCTATTACATCTTTCTTCTTGGGCAGGGAGCTTTAGATTTATTTGAATTCTTGCAGGTGATGCAAATTTTTCTCACAAATCAATTTTTCACTAAAATATTTAAAGATCAAAGAAAACTATAGAAAACAGAATCTTTGGTATTATCCAAAAGAATCACTTACTGCAAAATTTCTCACTTGGGTCAGTAGGTTGGGAATAAGAGGATGCTAAATAATTTTTAAAGGTACCTTGTGTATTTCTCCCACCAAAATGTCTTTAAAATAACCTCCTGCTGTTAGACAGGGTGTCCCAAAAGACACTTTGTTATTTAAAAATAAAATCCTAACATTTTAGAATTTTATTTTTTTTAATTTTTTTCCAGAACTTAAATTCAGTGTTTCAATTAAGGTATTGTTATGGTGTTGAAACCATAGAAAAATCACACAGACTCAGATATAAAGTTAAACGGTATATTATTCACAGAAACGTAGTTCAAAGTATGTGGACTGGAGAGTACTTCTCTCACTGGTGTCCTGACTCACTTATTCATACTCACTTGGTGATACACTCTTGGTGACTCACACCTGGTGACTTCCTTCTTACTAGAAATTGGTAGCCACATTATATAAGTGTGGAAGAGTCCATTTGTAGGTATGTCAGGTTCCCACAATAGGAATCAAAGTGTAGTATCTGTTCTTGTGGCAGACATGATGAGGCAGAACCTGGGACAAGCACAACTGGTTCCGACTTGCCTTTTCCCCGCCAAAAAAGAGCCCGTATTTGCTTAGCATGTAGGGCTACTGCAGTTGAAATGAAGGAGAAAAAAAAGCACTTACCGCTCTGCCGTAATCCGTCCTCGGCCAGATAACGTAAAAGAATAAGGGGAGACTTGCATCACCTTTTTATGCAATGAATATGCAATGCATTATGGGACAGAGATGGAATGAACTATGGGATCGCATGAAGATGCAAGGGATTATGGGTATATGGACAAATATAAAAGCACCTAGTTTTTCCCAGTTTGAGACAAGCTTAGAGTGACGTTCCCGGTTGGCGGCTGGAAAAGTCTGTTTGTGCGATTTTGAGATGGAATGACTAGAGGTTGGATTACCAGTTGGGAGAGCTCAAATTTACTCGCTTGTGGCCGTTTTCTTTTTATTTCACCACAGTTCTACTTTTCTCTAATCAGTTAAGTGCCATACATGATACACACTTGGGCGATCATGTCTCTTTCAATTCATGACTGACCAGGCAGATTTCCTGGATTTGGCTACTGTTTCTTTCTGCAGTAGACTGGTTGCCAACCAAGGCTATATGGCTCAATCAGTCCTACTGTTCAACCCACCTCTAATACTACTGGTAATATTATCAGTTTCCTTATGTGGAAATATTAGGTATTCTTTGACCGAGCAGCCAGTGCTACTTGAGTTACGCTTTTCTTTCAATTCCCGGTCATCAGATTGAGATCAAAGTGGAGTATCTGTTCTCCTTATCTCTAATCAGTTAAGTGGCATATGTGATATATGCTTGGGTGATCATATCTCAATTCATGACTGACTAGGCAGAAGATTTTCCCAGAGTAGGCTATCATTTGTTTTTGTGGTAGACTGGTTGCCAACCAAGGCCATAGGACCCCCGTCTGTCCTGCTATTCAAGTCTTGGGGGGGGGGTAGAGATGGATTCATACATTTCTCAAGGGGATTTGCATGGAAGTGAATGTAATGAACACGACTGGAACTTGAACTTGACTCTTTGATACCTCGTTCCAAGCCGTTATCTGTTACCCCAAAATGTGCTAATATAGGAAAATTATCCCTGAAAAAGTTCACAACTGGCCAAAGAACCAAAATCTTTGAAATTTTATTTTGGATTTAATCAAACTTTTGCTTATCGGATAATTTTGTGAAATTCTGAAATATCATGATCATCACATTCTCCCGATCAGATGTCACTCGATTATTTTCTTCAGTGGAGATACCTTTAGGAGAATGCAAGCATCAATAAACTGCAGATATTTCAGCAATCCAAGGATAATATGAGTACAGAAGTTTGAGAGTGGCAGCCTGAGTTATTAAACACTGTTATTGAGAAAGCCATAGAAAGAATGCGTCTTATGACAATGAAATAGAAGAAATTTTCATATAATTTTTCATGATTAAATGGGAATACATTTTCAGTATTTGAATTTTCATTCTGTATAAAACCATTTTTCAATAATAAAAAGAGTTCAAATTGCTCTATTTTTAAATCCCTGGGTGACATCTGGGACCCTTGTATATGAAGTTCAGTTATCTAGTAGGCTAATGATTGTTGTTGTAGATGACCAATACTTGTCTCTTGCCTAACTCCATAATACTGTAATATTAAATGTAAATACTGGAGTCCAAAATACAAAGTTGAGGTATCTGGTAAGCTAATGTTTGCTGAGACACGAGAAACAACCAGAATTTGTCTCATGCCTAACTCCATAATGTTGTAATATTAAATGTAAATACTGGAGTTGTGTATGCAAAGATAAAAAAAATCAATATTTTTCGATTTCGACAAATTTGGGGCATGAGAAAGACCTAATGAATGCCAACCTACAAAAATTATTCTTCAAAGACTTTCTCACTATTTTTCATGTGTGGACCACTCTGTTTAATATGTGCTTGGAAAAGTCCTTTGCAGATTGTCTTGAAAACTGAAAGGGACACTTGGATAAGTGCATAGGATCCCAAGAAACATAAACTTTATTCTGATGAAGTCCTAAAGGATGAAACACGTCAGATGAAATGGTTTTCAAATTTGTCATTAATTTTTCTTATATATATATATATATATATATATATATATATATATATATATGGGAGTGGTGGGAAAAGAAGGCAATTAGCGTTTCTGATCATAATTCCTATGACCTACGAACGTGGTCATTTTTTTTGGGGGGGGGAATAATGTAACACTTCATATGAAAGGAAACTTTTCTTGTTTTTTACTTACCTGTTATGTCAGACTGTTCGTTGAAGATGAAGGACGATCCGCGTGGTCAAACTAATACGAAGGAAAAAGACGAGCTCGCCGTCGAGTCTTTTTTTTGTATCGTCTTAGCTGAGGAGGAAGTGACGTAAGTCGGCGCTGATTGGACAGCAGTGGCTTTTATTGGCGGAGTCCATTTGTTGCGTGCTTCGCGGTTTTTTTATTTTTTTTTTTGTTTGTTTCAGGATCGCCTGCCGGAATAGTACTGTTTCGGTAGGGTCTCTTGGGCGAGCAAGTATGATGTTGGAAGACCCGAAACTTGCCATGACTCCAAGTCATAACATCACTGACGAGGCGATCCTGAGCACTCATGGGAGTGTTTTCGTAACAAACTAATTCAAAATTAAATTTAGTTTTTAGTTTGTTTTTGAAACATGGTAATTTCTGTGTAGTGATGGGACCATATTTTTATATTATTAAATATATATATAATGTATAGAAGGCAATGGATAGCAGCTCAGATTGAGGAATTGTAGAACTGTGTTTGAATACCAGTTGAATCCATTACATTCACATACATGCTATTACCCTTGGGAAAAGTATGAATCCTCCGCTCCTCCCTCCAGCTATGGGTTCTATAGCCTTGGATGGTAACTGGTCTAGAAGGACAACTCTGAATTCAAAAACTGTGGATGGTTCTGCACAAAAACTTTACCACTATAATCAAATCACATGTGCAGGTTGTCTGGCTGTCAGTTCCTAGGAACTGAGGTGCCCAACTGTCATACATCGTAAAAGGGTTCCCAGTAGCCGCAGGTCAACCGTCTACATCGATCAACAACAGGTGAGCCCACGATAATGTATATATACACTTTAGGATTTGCTATTTTTACATAGGATGTTCACTATCAGGAATAGAGCATTTGTAGATATAAACAGTATGGACATAGAAATCAACACTGCATGGTGACTGGCATTTTCATTGCCTTAGGCAATAATCTATGTTAAATTCTATGTTCACACATATCTGCAAGCTCTCAGCCTAATATATAGCACATTTTAAACAGAAACACACACAAAAACGTGTCGTCACAAAAAATGTTTTTTTATTTTTTGTCTATATTGTCAGTTGAATAATTATAAAAATGCTTTTAATTTAACCATATAATTAAAGTTGAAGGTTTTAGCTTTGGTTTTTGAAATGTGGTAATTCCTGTGTAGTGAAGAAACCATATTGTAAATCAGTAAATTTATAATATTTATGCTCTGTAAATTTACATTGAGCACTGTTTTGTAAAAATAAAAATATCAATTAAGAACACCGGATTATATATCTTAATGTTCTTTCTTTTTATTATAATATATATATATATATATATATATATATATATATATATATATATATATATATATATATATATATATATATATATATATATATATGATTATATGAATTACACACAAAGTGCTGATGTTATAGAAACTGTGCTCAATGTTGTATAACAGAGCTATAAAGTATATATATTAATGAACATACATTACACACACACACACACACACACATACATATATATATATATATATAGTGGAATGTTTATGTGTAAATTGCATGTTGTGCATAAATGTGTATATATGTCAGTCAATGTAACCATAAAAAATTTAGACTTACACCCATGTCATATTGAGCTACCGGTTCCCATATGATCACTAAAGTTAAGCAACATCAAACTTGGTCAGTACATAGATGAGTGACTACTTGGGAGTATCAGCTCAGTAAGCTTGGATGTGCCAGTGGTGTAAGGAATAATGCCTCAGAACTGGAAATTGAAGAGCTCAGTTCCAATTCCAGTTGGGTTTGTTATATATCCACTTATGTGCAAATATCCTAGGGAAATGAAGCTATTTCGTCTCCTGTAGCAATGCGTTAATTAGCAAATCTTGTATTACTAAACCATTATCTCCCCCCCCCCGCCAAATTCTTATAATCTAAAAATATTTTCTGGCTTTAAATAATCTGCAAAGAGTTGATATGAAATACTGATTAGCTACGCAGGCAGGTCTTTTAGATTTATTTACATTCTCTGGAATATAAATGTATAGAAACTATCTTGGCCACAAAATGAGGGCTCAGTTTATATATTGTGTGTGTTATAGAATTGGTCCCCCACTTTATATCCACAATATAATTTCTCGTTTGTTTATCAAATTCTGATTAGGTATGAATCCACTTCTTCTCCCCCAGCTATGGATTAATTAGTAAAACTTGTTTCACTAAACATTTATTATTTCAAAAGTAAAAAGATTTCTTAGAATCTAAAAAAAATTTTTTTAATGTTGAATAACCTGCAAAGGGTTGGTAAGCTGTAAAATCAATCAATCAATCTATCAATCAGTTGAAACTTTTTCTATTTGGCACAGAACATTCAGTGCAGATTTTTCTGAAGATGATGTAAATTAACATTGCAATATTTAAAAATCTGTTGCATTTTCTAGTTTGTTTTCTGAACAAGATGCAGTCTCTCTTTGGTGTGTGTGTCTGTATAGGTGTATATCTGATTTATGTACACACACGCACACACGTGTATCTGGATTCATATCCCTAATGACACCTTCATCAGCTGGTAAACAAATTGGTTTTGGAATACAGAAAGGAGTGTCTGCAATTTAACCAAGCCATTTTTGCTGATGCAGCTGTGTTCAGATGAATAGAGTTAGAAAGCAACTTCTCTTTTTAAATCATTCGTTTCTTTGGCATTTTTTTTTGGGGGGGTTATTTTTCACTCTCTCTGTCTGCGTTTCTCTTTTTCTCTTTGTTTTGTTTTTATTTCCCATTTTTTTCTCACACTTTACCTATGATACTATCTCTCTCTCTCTCTCTCTTTCTTCCACCCACTCTTTCCTTGATTTTCCTCCTCCCACTTTTGCCTTCTTTCTTTTCTTCATCCACTTTCTTTTTCTCCTTTTCCACATACTCTTTTACTTTTTCTTCCACCCACTCTTTTTATTTTTCTCTTTCCCCCACCCCCACTTTTTATTTTTCTCTTTCTCCCACTCCCACTTTTTATTTTTCTCTTTCCCCCACCCACTCTTTTTATTTTTCTCTTCTCCCACCCACTCTTTATCTTTCTCTTTCCCTCTTTATCTTTCTCTTTCTCCTCTTTATCTTTCTCTTTCTCCTCTTTATCTTTCTCTTTCTCCTCTTTATCTTTCTCTTTCTCCTCTTTATCTTTCTCTTTCTCCTCTTTCTCTTTCTCCTCTTTATTTTTCTCTTTCTCCTCTTTATTTTTCTCTTTCTCCTCTTTATTTTTCTCTTTCTCCTCTTTATTTTTCTCTTTCTCCTCTTTATCTTTCTCTTCCCCTCTTTATCTTTCTCTCTCCTCTTTATCTTTCTCTTTCTCCTCTTTATCTTTCTCTTTCTCCTCTTTATCTTTCTCTCTCCTCTTTATCTTTCTCTTTCTCCTCTTTATTTTTCTCTTTCTCCTCTTTATTTTTCTCTTTCCCCTCTTTATCTTTCTCCTCTTTATTTTTCTCTTTCTCCTCTTTATTTTTCTCTTTCCCCACTTTATCTTTCTCTCTCCCCTCTTTATCTTTCTCTCTCCCCTCTTTCTCTTTCTCTTTCCCCTCTTTATCTTTCTCTTTCCCTCTTTATCTTTCTCTTCCCCTCTTTAGCTTTCTCTTCCCCCTCTTTAGCTTTCTCTTTCCCCTCTTTAGCTTTCTCCTCTTTATTTTTCTCTTTCCCCTCTTTATCTTTCTCCTCTTTATCTTTCTCTTTCTCCTCTTTCTCTTTCTCTTTCTCCTCTTTATCTTTCTCTTTCTCCTCTTTATCTTTCTCTTTTTCCTCTTTATTTTTCTCTTTTCCATCACCCACTATTTTTTTTGTCTCCCCACCCACTACTTATTTTTCTCTTTCACCTTGTCCACTCATTTTAATTTTCCCACATGGTCATTTTTCTTTTTCTCCCAACCACTCTTTCTTTTTTCTTTAACTCCACCCACTTAATTTTTTGCTCATATCTTACCCACTCTTTTTCTCTTTCCCCACCCACTCATTCTTTTTCTATCTTTCCTACACATGCTTTCATTCTCTTTTTGTATAGTGATCTGTTTATCTTTCTCTGTTGTCTCTTTATCTCTTTCTCCTCCCACTCCATGTTTGCCTTTCTCCTCCCACTCCATGTTTGCCTTTCTCCTCCCACTCCATGTTTGCCTTTCTCCTCCCACTCCATGTTTGCCTTTCTCCTCCCACTCCATGTTTGCCTTTCTCCTCCCACTCCATGTTTGCCTTTCTCCTCCCACTCCATGTTTGCCTTTCTCCTCCCACTCCATGTTTGCCTTTCTCCTCCCACTCCATGTTTGCCTTTCTCCTCCCACTCCATGTTTGCCTTTCTCCTCCCACTCCATGTTTGCCTTTCTCCTCCCACTCCATGTTTGCCTTTCTCCTCCCACTCCATGTTTGCCTTTCTCCTCCCACTCCATGTTTGCCTTTCTCCTCCCACTCCATGTTTGCCTTTCTCCTCCCACTCCATGTTTGCCTTTCTCCTCCCACTCCATGTTTGCCTTTCTCCTCCCACTCCATGTTTGCCTTTCTCCTCCCACTCCATGTTTGCCTTTCTCCTCCCACTCCATGTTTGCCTTTCTCCTCCCACTCCATGTTTGCCTTTCTCCTCCCACTCCATGTTTGCCTTTCTCCTCCCACTCCATGTTTGCCTTTCTCCTCCCACTCCATGTTTGCCTTTCTCCTCCCACTCCATGTTTGCCTTTCTCCTCCCACTCCATGTTTGCCTTTCTCCTCCCACTCCATGTTTGCCTTTCTCCTCCCACTCCATGTTTGCCTTTCTCCTCCCACTCCATGTTTGCCTTTCTCCTCCCCCTGCCCTTTGTTTGCCTTTCTCCTCCCCCTGCCCTTTGTTTGCCTTTCTCCTCCCCCTGCCCTTTGTTTGCCTTTCTCCTCCCCCTGCCCTTTGTTTGCCTTTCTCCTCCCCCTGCCCTTTGTTTGCCTTTCTCCTCCCCCTGCCCTTTGTTTGCCTTTCTCCTCCCCCTGCCCTTTGTTTGCCTTTCTCCTCCCCCTGCCCTTTGTTTGCCTTACTCCTCCCACTCCATGTTTGCCTTTCTCCTCCCACTCCATGTTTGCCTTTCTCCTCCCCCTGCACTTTGTTTGCATTACTCCCCCTGCCCTTTGTTTGCCTTACTCCTCCTCACTCTGTATTTTCCTTTCTTGCTCTTTTTTTGTACATGCTTGATAATTCCTCAGAGAAAAAAAATGTCAAAACTATTTCCTCCTTTTTCAGCTGTTCTTTATGGCTGAGGTTCTTCATGATTCATTGATTTCATTGCCAAAATAACCTTTACACCACACATCCATTAATGACTTTAAACCAGCAAGTAAGGCTACTGACTTAGTGATATCCATATTTGTACATATTAGTGTGTGTGTGTGCATATATATATATATATATATATATATATATATATATATATATATATATTCAGTTGCATGAAAGTAGTTTCTAACACCGGGTTTCATGCTTTTGTGATCATCAAACTGGTTTATTTTTTAAAAGTGGATCTATTTATGCTTATTTTTGTTTAATTATTTGTGTGTGTAGGAGGAGGAAATTATCTTCTGTGTTTGTTTGGGATGACACTCTCACATACATAGATGCACATACATACAGGTGTATGCATTTTAGTATGTACAATATTAATAATCTGAGGTTAGGTGCAGTTACACATCCACGCATTTGAGCACACTCAATTATCATATATATATATATATATATATATATATATATATATACACACACACATACACAAAATATATATATGACTATACATATTTTCAAATGATCACAAAAACTTTTGTCTTTTACAACCATGAACACTGCAATACTTACCCTATAATTAACAATACCCTGATGATGACCTTATGCTATGTCAAAAGTACTCAGAGAATAGATGTAATATGATCCAGCACGGCGTTTTCCTCACATTTTTCAATAACCACACAAAAAGGCTTATCCATGAATATGAAAAGATCCTATCAAGAATAGACTGAACATGTCTAAAGTATTTAATGAAACCTGCCTTATATATATATATATATATATATATATATATATATATATATATATAATAATGGACTCTCCCATCAGTTTCAACGTATTAGGATTTGACAACTTAACCAATTGATTCAGTTATGAATTTTGTACAGTAATCTTAAGTGGCACTAGTGACTTATAAAGGAGGCCACATATGCAGCAAGAGTGAGGATTGTGGGATAAGATCACTGTTAGACTGGCTGACCTTGTAGATCTTGCTCTCGCTTCTTGAAGACGATTCAGACTAGCAGATTGAAACTGCTGAGTCCACCAAAACACTTTGATCTCCATTCTACCTGCTGTACCTTTATATATATATATATATATATGGTCAGCAATCTTTTTTTCTAACATGTTACATTGAATATGACAGACAAGGAAAATTTATTGAATTTTTTATTTAATTTTTCTAGTAGTCTTAAATTTTTCTGTGTGGTAGGGGTAAGGGAGTGTAAAAATTTTTTATAGTGTCTACTACCCCAAGTACTTTCAGCCACTACTTTAGCTATTTTCAAAGGTTTTGTTGTTAATTTCTATTCATGATTGTAGATGTAATTGTGTGATACATTTATATGTATGTGTGTGTGCAAGTATATTGAGAGAGAGAGAGAGACAGATGTAATGTTTTCTTTGAGATGCACACAAATAGATGGTTTAGATTTTGTCTTAAAATATCATGTGATTTCATGATTTTGTGGATAGAAGAGGTACTATGGTGATCTGACATTTCACTGGTTAATGGTGTTTACTTATCATTGCCCATCTTTCCCAAGTAACTTACCAGAAATTCTGCTCCATTACACGTGACCAGCAAAAGGACGCAATTTCTGACCTGACCTATTGGATTCAAACTCTTTTAATGTGTCAGTGAAATTGTCTTGTGATCTTAAAATCAAGAATTTTTAAAATTATAAATGTTCTTTTCTGATTTGCTTAATTTTTTTTCTTGACCTTTGATCATTAAATACTTTTTTGTTTTGTTTTTTTACCAAATACATTCTTCAGTCATTATACATCAAAAACAATCAGAAATGACCTTCAACAAAAATTCTTATGGCCAGGCAGAGTTCTGTTATATTTTTCCTATCAGTCTTACAATTTTTTTGATTTGCAGTAAATTCATAGTAATAATTTAAAGTTATATTTAATTTCAGTTATTATTCATATTTCACTAGTATTTCTTTCATTGTATTTCTTTTACTTTTCCACAAGTAGTGATAGTCTTAAGTTGTCTGAATTTCTTAGATGAAGCCTTGTCAATTATTATTCATTTTTCACTAGTATTTCTTTCACCTTATTTCTTTTGCTTTTCCACCAAGTAGTAATAGTCTTAAGTTGTCTGAATTTCTTAGATGAAGCCTTGTCAATTATTATTCATTTTTCACTAGTATTTCTTTCATCTTATTTCTCTTGCTTTTCCACCAAGTAGTAATAGTCTTAAGTTGTCTGAATTTCTTAGATGAAGCCTTGGCAATTATTATTCATTTTTCACTAGTATTTCTTTCATCTTATTTCTCTTGCTTTTCCACCAAGTAGTAATAGTCTTAAGTTGTCTGAATTTCTTAGATGAAGCCTTGTCAATTATTATTCATTTTTCACTAGTATTTCTTTCATCTTATTTCTCTTGCTTTTCCACCAAGTAGTAATAGTCTTAAGTTGTTTGAATTTCTTAGAGGAAGCCTTGTCAATTATTATTCATTTTTCACTAGTATTTCTTTCATCTTATTTCTCTTGCTTTTCCACCAAGTAGTAATAGTCTTAAGTTGTCTGAATTTAATAGATGAAGCCTTGGCAATTATTATTCATTTTTCACTAGTATTTCTTTCTTATTTTTCTTGCTTTTTCACCAAGTAGTAATAGTCTTAAGTTGTCTGAATTTAATAGATGAAGCCTTGGCAATTATTATTCATTTTTCACTAGTATTTCTTTCATCTTATTTCTCTTGCTTTTCCACCAAGTAGTAATAGTCTTAAGTTGTCTGAATTTCTTAGATGAAGCCTTGGCAATCATTATTCATTTTTCACTAGTATTTCTTTCATCTTATTTCTCTTGCTTTTCCACCAAGTAGTAATAGTCTTAAGTTGTCTGAATTTCTTAGATGAAGCCTTGTCAATTATTATTCATTTTTCACTAGTATTTCTTTCATCTTATTTCTCTTGCTTTTCCACCAAGTAGTAATAGCCTTAAGTTGTCTGAATTTCTTAGATGAAGCCTTGTCAATTATTATTCATTTTTCACTAGTATTTCTTTCACCTTATTTCTCTTGCTTTTCACTATTAAAATTGTCAACATATTGGTTGTCTTGATATCCTTGAATATCTTGTGCACAGACAGACATACGAGTGTGTGCAGACATAGAAATATGTGTGGAGGTGTGTAGAAGTACCTATCTTTCTTACCTCCCCCTATTTTTCTCTCTCTCCATAATTTTTTTTTCAGCTTCCTTCTCTTTCTTTCTTTCTTTCTTCTCATCCCTTATTGGTAAAGCCCGACACATTCAATACCTCAGTGGATGAGATCAATACTTTGCATAATTATTCACCAAGTAAATCAATAACCTTTCCTTCCCTTTCAGTTGCTTTTCTCTCTTCCTCATTTTGGATATGCACAAACTGCAAGTTGGACACTGTAAGATGATTGCTCCATTAAGTTTCAAGCAAAAACACACAGACACACACACACATATATATATATATATATATATCTCAAAAGCAACCAACCAACAGTGAAGAAAATTTATTATGTATAGTAGCAATGTTTTAATATGTATTTGAGTTGACTAACATTTAACACTGTTGATTTCAATCTTAGTGGGAATGACAGCAGAAGATTTGCTCCTCCATTTTTATAGGCAAAAGCACACAAATGCATTCTGGGATTTTTTCTTAACCTATAAAATAGACTGGTTTGCAGTTTGACTTTACTCATTCATGAGAGTGCCGCAATTGAATCTTACTCCTGAATTTTATTTTTTTAAATATCTCCTTCTCTAAAAGAAATATTATTTCCTAGGTCAACATTCATGACCATAAAAATTTCAAGAAGTTAAGAGAATGGTTAAATCAAAACCTTTTTAAATATTCAAAATAAACAAATTAATACATATATAAGCAAAAAAATAAATAAAGTAATGCCACACTTATTAAAAGAGAAAATTCTTGAGAGTGATGCAATAGAATCTTACCAAAATATAAATATGCACCCCTGAGTTTTTTTGTAAATATCTTTTTTTCGAAAAGAAATATTAATTTCCTAGGCCAACCTACATAATTATAAAATTTCCAAACCTTCTATTATTCAAAATCCTTAAATGAATTAAAGCTCTTCCATTTTGTCTCATTTCTGCAAAATAATCAAATAAACAAAATTTGTAAATTAAATTGCCTAGATTATATTCCCAAAACACACATATATAAAAATTTAAAAATCATCTTTAAATTAAAAATTCCCACCATCACTTGTTCCTACACATGTGTAGTCACATCAACAGAAACTTAGTCTGGTGATGTCCTGAAGGACAAAATGCTTCACAGAAAAACATTTCGTCTGTTGTGTATTTCACATGGCATATGTGATAAAATGGTATTCTTATTTGATATTCTATTAAAATAAATCAAAATGTGATTATTGTCTTAAATACTCTTAATTTTTAAATTATAAAAACTGCAATTTTGGCTGTTAAATAACCAAATTAGTATCCTTTGTGCAGGACACAGGTGTACTTGTAAAGAGCCACATGTTTGACATGCTTGAAATATACAATACCCCCAAACAATCATGTGTGGGGATGGGGGAGAAATTCTTTCGCTTATGTCAACAGCGTCCTATTTGCATTTTTTATTTTACCACTTCTGTTTTTGTTTTTTTTTGTTTGTGTTTTTTTTTTTTTTTTTTTTACTAGTTATAGCAGCTCGGCCTTGTGATCCATAGGACCAAGGGAATCATGATATCTGGTAGTTGGGTGTGTAATCTCTGGGTTGTGTCTGGTTTTGTGAAAGAGAGAAACCATATCCCAAGGTTGAAGTAACTGATTTGATATAACCTCTCAGAAAAAAAAGCAGTTAGGAAGAATCAATGTTTTTTTGCGAGACATCATTATTCACAGGAGTCATGGATAGTGTAATGGTTATTGGTTATTCAGTGGGCTGTGTTCAGTTCCCGCTTGATTTTCTTTCGTTCACTTTATGCTAATGCATTTGGAACAGACAAACACCCATCTCCCCCTACCCCATCTATAGTGTTAAATAGTAGGTCAGACTAGTTTTGAGATGGCAACCTGTCTAGGGGAAGGAATGTTCCAAATTCAGAAGCAGTCTGTCTTGCCCTAGACACACCTTTTCTGCTATGGCTACAGTACATGTGGTGACCTTATGACCCTAATGGTTTATTGAACTCATGATGTGATATTACCCCCAACAATTTGTCAACTAATTTTTTGTTTTCATAATTCTTAGAAAAAACAATGATTCAAAGGGTACCATCTTGATGCCTATTCATAGTCTGACCGATGTCCTTCAAAGTTCAACATGCACAATACAACTCGAGCATCTGTAGCTTTTAGCTGTTTGGGTATCATTTTATATCTTTTTATTTAGATTTTTTATTTTTTGAGGGGTTTGAAAATTTAATTATATATAAAGATGTCTGGAGAGGTATAACTCCGTGATAATAAAACCTGAGGGGTGTTGTTCATTGTGTTCGTGGCAAATATTTGCACCAACTTATTATCAGCACTTCCAATCTTTTGTGTGGATAGTCTGCAGTTCAGTTCTGTGTTCCTTCTTTGCTATTCCACCTGAGCAACAAGTCTCTTGGTGATAGAGTTAAGGCAACTAGGACAGGTGCAGGATTAAACATTGAACTGAAAGACACTCACACATTGAAAATGATAGGAGAGAGTTCACCATATAAAGATGTGCTTGGTAATCTGTATGGACAATTCCAGGGAGAATATAATCCAGAGAGCTCAATGTAAAAACAGAGCAAATATATATATATATTTTTGAATTGGACAAGGTCCGACAATTTATTTAAAGACATTTATAATATGTTTAACGTTCTTTTTATAGATACAAGTATTTAAGCAAATGCTCTGTTTTATAATAAACAGTATTAAATAACATTTACCAGCCTGAATGTCCGAGAAATTTTCGTTCTCCAACAGGAATTGAACCTATACGGAACCATCATTTTGCGTGATGTGCCTTAACCGTTCAGCCACAGAGAAGCTTCTGGTTAGCAAGGTCCAATTCAAAAATATATGACGTCATTTGTTTACATTTGATATGCTAGAGCAGATATGAATAGAAGAGATTCATGGAAGATTTAAGTTTAAAGATAGTAAAATCGACCTTGCTAACCAGAAGCTTCCCTGTGGCTGAACGGTTAAGGCACATCACGCGAAATGATGGTTCCGTATAGGATACAGGTTCGATTCCTGTCGGAGAACGAAAATTTTCTATGAAAATTTCTCTGACATTCAGGCCGGTAAATGTTATTTAATACTGTTTATTATAAAACAGAGCATTTGCTTAAATACTTGTATCTATAAAAAGAACGTTAAACATATTATAAATGTCTTTAAATATATATATATATATATATATATATATATATATATATATATATACTAAAGTTCACCAAATACAAGGCTCGAGAGCCAAGGAATGCAGAGGTTTACTAAATAATTTTATTTCATTTGAAACTTTCTTTTCATTTGCTTACATTTACATGCTACCAAGAAACTTCTCCAAGTTTCCCTTTTATAGAAAGTACTATGCTGGGGGGCTGCTGCAATCTCGGAATTTATCTTGCACATTTATAAATCAATCGTTGATCCATGCATTGAATATTGCAGCCACATCTGGTCTCTCAGTAGCATGCAAATGTCACCAAATGAAAAGAAAATTGCAAATTAAATAAAATTACTCAGTAACTTGATGGTGGTGCAAAAGTGATTGAAGCCAAGATGCCAGATCAGGACCAATGATATTGCTGATTTTTCTTTGGATTTTATCAAAGAGCTGTAGATAAATAGCAGGAGTACTGGACCATATGTGGCAGCAATATTCTTAGTATGGACTTATAGATATGCAAGATAGATTCCAGGTAAAAAATTGTCTCGCATGTCACAGTGAATGGACCTTTTTAGCAGCTGACCTGGCAATGGATTCAATATAATTTTCCTACTTCATGTCAGCTGAGAACGTTAGCCCGAACGGACACAATGAATCACTTTCCTGGAAGTTAGAATCAGCCATGATGATGGAAGATAGGAAAGAGTCTCTCAGATAATTAATAGAAAGCAGCTCAGTTTTGGTACATTAAAATGAACAAGATATAGCAACAGACTGAAGGTCTTTTTTGATAAGTCACCAATTTGAACATATCGATTCTTCTTTGGATTATCAAGGCACAGCAATATTCTATGCATAGATGAATGGTAGACTTCTAGATATCTAGGATAGATTTTAGAGAGAAAAATTGTCTGGTGCAACAGAGTGAACAAACTTACTTAGCAGCTGACCTAGTGATGGATTCAATTTAGTTTTTCCACTTTATTAGCTGAGAACGTTAACCTAAGAAGGTGCAACATGTCATTCCTCTAGAGGTTACCATCAACCATGGTGATGGAAGAAGGAAAGTGATCTCTCAGATAATTGAGAGAGATTAGTTTTGTTTTGGAGACGTTAAAATTAACACGGCATCTTTTGCCCCAGTTAAAAACAGACTGAAGGTTGTTTTTGACATCAGCTGCCAAGGAGCTCTAGATAAATAGCAAGAGCACCGGATCATATGTGGCAGCAATATTCAAAGCATGGACAAGTGGTAGACTTATAGATATTTGAGATAGATTCTGGAGCAGCTGACCTTGCAATGAACTGGTATGATTTGTCTCCCCTATGACAACTTATCCCTGTGAATTGAATAAAGGGTTCAGTTCTAAATTCTCCGAACCTTACCAAGTATGATGATGAAGACAACTGAAGATAGTGGTAGGTTACAACAGCCAAAATTTTGCAATGATGATAACCAAAATGAAGAATCTAGTCCGAGTAAATCAATGTATAATAATAATGGAAATTTTACCTTTACAGAAGTAGCCAAGAGATTGTGACAACAACTTGTGTTGTTTTGTTTTTTTGTTTGTTTTTTTAGTCAATTCACTTCAAGTTGATAATGCCACTAAGACACAAGAGGCTACTGGTACTGAAAGAGAAGAAAATGTCTCCTAAACGGGAAACAAAGGTTAAATCTCTACTCTTGTTCAAAAGGCCAGGGAGGCATATGAATTGTTTGATATGTAAACATATTTACTGTTATTGATAAGAAAAAAAATAATAATTCGTAGACAAAATTTAAAGATAACATCTAATTCTAGACCTGAAGATATCAAAATATAATTAGTAAATTAAATTTTAGCTAAAATCATTAGAAGTATCAAGTATAAGTAGGTTCTAGAAGGGTCAGTGTTCAGGCAGAGACAACAGAAGTACAGAGTTGAAGTAGGCTTAAAAAGGAATCAGAAACCCAGTCCTAAACCAAGAACAAAGGATAAACCTCTACTACTGATCAAAAGACCAGGGAGGAGTGTAGACCAGACGGTTCATAATAATGCTAATCCCTAATCTCAGAAATAGCTGAAATTTTATCACTGTATCAACCAAGATGAGGATACTAGTCTAAGTTGTTTATAATAAAGAGAAGACTATCTTTTGATAAAACAAAGAAACTCTTTTTTTTTCTTCTCTGAAATGTAACCCGGTTGTAATTCATTCCAATTTATTTGATGGTCTCAAGATACAAAGGTTTTTATTCTATCCATGAGACCATCCTGGGTATGATGATAAACTACGTCCAGTAGCAAGGCCTCTGATCAGAAGGTTTTGAGGAGCGTGGAACCACCTCTTAATTGCTGGTGTTCCCAGGTCCACCCTGACCCGGGGTGGTGGCACCTGTCGGGGTTCCAGCTATAGGCAAATGGTTAACCCCATCCCAACAGGGGTCAAAACATTATGAAAGTATAAAAATAGGTTTTAATAACAGAAATACTTTTTCGGGAAAATTATTACCAACAGTACATTTTTGAAAAAGAAAAATATTACCAGCAATAAAAATCTTGTTGGTATTAAATAACCCATTGTATGCCATAAAACTTGCTGCCAGTATAGGTTCTTGATTATTCTAATATCTTTCCCAAATATATCAAGGTTGCTGAGCAGTTCCAACAGATTCTTGTGGCAAACTTTGTTGAAGGCAGACTGGTAACAATGCCTTACCAATTTACAGTTGAGTTGGTTAGATGTAACCATTATTTCTACGTTAACAGTTTCTTTTTTTGCACTACCCGCTTGTGAAACTCTTCTGGCTCTATGCTTTTTCCAGCCAACTTTAATCTTCAAAATTTCAAATGCCATGTCAATTGCTGTCTACTGTCCTCCTGATTACTCTTCCATTTTGTTCTTGCTCCTTGGTAATGTTTCTGTTTTCTAATTCTTCCAGACCCAGTAACCTCCTTGTGTCTTAGTGGCTTTAGTGCCTTGCTTGAAATGAACAAAAAACCCAACAATCTGGTCAGTTGGGCATTAAACGACTGACCAAGTTTCTTGTCTTAAAAACCAGCAGAGCATCTACTGAACTGAATATTGATTTTGGTTGTGGCTGTTCATCGCTGCCTACATTCGTTCATTCTCTGTAGAGACCGTTCTCCTTCTTTTATAGTCTATGACTATTTTTCATTTACAGGCACCTTCATGAAACTAGATGACTTGCAGCAGTGTACATATATATCCACACCATCCCTCTGATGACCCTACTCACTTCCCTGGATTAATGATAGTTTTGTTGTTGGCTTGTGGCTGGGACAGGATGGGAGGGAAAAAAAATAGAACAAAGGGAAGTAACTCTTGAATGTACAGAAATTTTTTTTCTTCAGTTCTGAACACGATGATAATGTCAGTATGCTTAAATGCACACACATGCACATATCTATATACATAAATACACATGCACATATCCATATACATAAATACACATGCACATGTCCATATATGCAAATACACATGCACATGTCCATATATATATATATATATATATATATATATATATATATACACACACACATATATGCATGACTATATATATACACACATACAAATTACTTAGATACAAACATACACATAATGATAATAATAATGCCTGGTCACTCATATTCAAGGATACCCATCTACTATTGCAGACACGTGCTCAGGTGCATTTTGTGTTTGCTGAAAACCCACAGAGCCCACCTATGGTTAATACTGCAACAATGTTGAGCAGATCTTAGTTAAAGTTTCTGGGAGAAAGTTTCTAGTGTGATCAACAATCTAAGCAAGGCCAGCATGTTCAAACCTTCAGTCATGATGACTTGTGACTTCATGCTAGTACAGCCATCGATGGTTCCCAAGGGTTCTGTCTACCCAATTTTACTCACAAGGCTTGGGTCAACTCATAGTATAGTTTTCAGGCACTTTCCAAATGTGCTGCACGCTGAGATCACCTTCTTCAGACTGATAGTATCAATATCTATATACATAAATACATATACACATTTTTTCTTTCTCTCTCTCTCTCTCTCTATCTATCTATCTATCTATCTATCTATCTATATATATATAAAAATTTATTGAAAACAAAGTAACTATTAACAACAAGCAAAATGCCCTTAGCAGCTAGAAGAATATAGAAAATGCTATTGTATTCAGATTCTCAACTAAAAATTATGTCAAGGACTATGACATGTAGAAATATTGCTTTTATTGTTGTGTTGACGGATATTTCTACACGTGATAGTACTTGATGTAATTTTCAGTCGACAATATGAATACAATAGCGTTTTCTAAATTCTTCTAGTTGCTAAGCACACACACATACACATAATAAATAAATCTTAATGAGCCAGATGTTACCTACCTCAGTTTCACCACATGGTATCATTAGTTCACCCTGATGATCCCATGTTGTGAAACCTAGGTAGGTATTACCTGGCTCATTAGGATTTATTTATTTTACTTTTGTTCTACTTAGTGTATTGAGCACTTTTCATTTTAATTTATTTCTTGCTGGTTTTTTTTTCTTTGTACCAGAGATTTAAGGTACTGGGTGATTTGTTTCACCCTGTTCTGAGGTTTCTGGTGCTATCTTCTTTTTTTTTCTTTTTTTTTTTCCTCGGACGCCAATTTATTTGAAAATTGCACTATCCAGGTTTTTTTACCCACCAAGTTTAGATTTACATTTTATATATATATATATTTATATTTTATATATATATATATATATATATATATATATATATATATATATATATATATATATAAAGTGAACATTGAAGTCAACACTCAGAGATAACAGACTTTCATGCGAGATGCAATCGATTGTGTTTAGCATGAAACAGTCTGTCGCCTCTGAGTGTTGACTTCTATGTTCACTGTTATGTTTACACACGCTCTATCTCTGATATTGAGCACTTTATCCCATAAATATAGCACATCTTAAGACTATATTTCTTCATATATATATATATATATATATATATATATATATATATATATATATATATATATATATATATCTTACAAATTTGTGACTGGTAGGGAAAATTTCAAGGAGGATATTAATCTAGGGAGAGATCAATGTAGACTACAGAGATTAATAATAATAATAATAATCAAGAAGAAAACATTAAAAATTCATTTCGGTTATAATTTATTTCATTGCCGAAGCTGATCCTTCAAATCTACAAATCAACCATTCAGCCTTGCATGGAGTATTGCTGCCATATATGGTCCAGTGCCCCTTCTGTTTGTCTCAAGGTTCTTGATAAAATCCAGAGACTGATATGCAATGTAATTAGCTCTGACCTGGCATCTCGTCTGCAGTCTCGCTCTCACAGATGTGCCATCGCCTCCCTCTGAATTCAGAGTTGTCCTTCTCCTAGACTAGTTGCCATCCAAGGCTATAGAACCCAGTCTGTCCTTCTATTTACCCATAGCTGGAGGGAGAAGGAGAGGAGTCATACCTTTCCCAAGGGTATTAGCACTTCAGTGATTTGACTGGAATTCGAACTCGGCTCTCCGATTCCTCAATCCAAGCCACTATCCATTACTCCATTGTGCCTCCTTATTATATATATATATATGTATACACACACACACACACACACACACACACACACACACATTTTTTAGGCACATAGTTTTTCTATATTTTACCTATTCTTTTTCTTTTATTTATTCTCAAATATATATCCAGTTTATTCAAATGGGTGCTGAAAATTTTTTAGCCTTACCTGTTTCTCTGCAAAACCTGACCAAATAACCAAACATAATAATTTCTTTTTTAATCCCTCCTTAGTTGGACTCGGAATTTTTCAGCACCTCCTCATCAATTCACATACACATATATATTTGTGTTTTCATTTACGAACTGTCATGCAAACTGGTTTGAATTCTTTTTAACCGACACACCTGCTTAGAGAAAAACAAGAAGAAAAAAAACTTGTTATTGCCTGCTTACTAAGTGGGCGATACCAAAGTTTTTTTTCTTTTTATTTTACCAATGTAAATAATTGTCATTTTAATATTATTTTTGTACACAAAACAACTGAATTAAATTTCCTGAACAAGAAGTCGACTGTAGTTGGGATCATTCAGCCTTTTCTTACCTGCATAGTATGTGCTTCGTCAGGGCTACATACACTTTTAAATTCAGAATTTTCCTTCTCTTAGACCAGTTGCCACCTAAGCCTATAGAACCCAGCCTACCCTACTATTTACCCATAGCTGGTGAGTAGGATTCATACCTTTACCAAGTGTATTAGTATGTAAGCATATTTGATCCATTGCTATGTTAGCTGCTAAAAAAGTTGGTTCGCTGTGTTGTGCAAGACAATTTTTCTCTCCAGAATCTTTGATATATATCTATAAGTCTACTATTCATCTATTCTTAGAATATTGCTTCCACATGTGGTCCAGTGCCCCTGCGATTTACCTTCAACTCCTTGATAAAATCCAAAGAATCAGCAATATTATTAGTCATGATCTGGCAGCTCAGCTTCAGTCACTTTCCTACTGCCATAAGGTTGCTACTCTGTTACTTTTCTATACTTTCATTGTAATTGTTCAAAGGAGCTCTTTGCTATGGTACTTAGACTTTAAGTGCGATACTAGACTGGCATCGAGATCTCATCAATTTGCACTTGATCTGGCTAAATCTAGCTGTAATTTCTATGCTAACAGTTTCCTTTCTTGCACTTCTGGTGCCATGCTTTCCAGCCAACTTTAATCTGCAAAAATTTAAATGCAGTATCAATCGCTATCTACTTTCCTCCTGATTGCTCTTTTCTCTTTTTACTCATGACTAATGTTTCTGTTCCTAATTATTCCACACCCTGTAACTACTTGTGTCTTAGTGGCTTTAATACATTGCATGGGGTGATACTGATTAATAAATAAATAAAAAAATTGAATATAATGGACTCAAATGGAATTCAAACTTGGCTCTCTGATTCTTCAACCCAAGTTGCAATCCCTTACGCCACTGTCCCTCTTGAACAACAATGATGAATTAATATCAGGTTCAAATAAAAGACCCTAACCTATAATCATCAGAAAATTCAATTTAATTCTTTGATTTTAAAGAATGCCCAGTAAACACTTGTTGAGCCTTCAAACTTTTGAGGAATTTGAACAGTGCCGTTTCATATGTAGCTCTAATTATGTACAAGTCATTTTGGTAAAAAGGAAGACGTGTGTGTGCATTTGTTCGAAAATTCTGCTGAAGCCAGTGCCAAAAAACATGCAATGAAACTATTAATATCATATTTAATGACATGTAACCAGACTTATTCAACATATAGTCAGGCAATTCTGATAGAATTAGAAGTCCTACCAGGATTCATTATTGGCAGCCACAATCCTAACAACAAAAATTATGCAATATTGATAGCAGACGCAGAAAGGGAACTTTAAGAATCCCTACAGAAGCTAGTGAGGGAAAGCAAGAAGAAAGGACTAAACATCAAATGCAAGAAGATAGAATGCATAGTTGTTAGGAAAAGGGACAACCTAACATGCAAATTACAAATTGGGGACAACAAAATCAAAAATGTATAACAATTTAAATGTCTGCGAAGCATTTTGACAGAGAATTAAAAGAAGATAGAATACATGGTTGTAAGCAAAAAGGACTACCTAACATGCAAATTACAAATTGGGGACAACAAAATCAAACAAGTACAATATTTTAAATATCTAGGAAGTGTTTTAACAGAGGTCAGAAAGTGCAACACTGAAATTTGAAGGGTATTAGGATAGGGAAAGATGTATTCCAAAAACTAAGCAAAGTATTAAAAAACAGAAAAATATCCGTCCTCCTATATGACAGTGAACACTCGACAATTTCATAGATGATGAAGAAACTTGAGGCAGTAGAAAAGTGGTAGTATAGAAGGATGCTGAAGATAACATTGAATATGTGAGCAATGACTAAGTTTAAACAATAGGGCACTAATACTTAACATCAGAAATAAGGAGGAAAGAGGGCGTGGTAATTTTATACTCACAGGGCAAATTGAAAGTAAGAGGGATTGAGGAAAACAGTGTGTAACCTACCTAGGTAGCTTGAGTAAATGAATGCCACCACAGGGTTTAGGAGAGATAACAAAAAAAACACAAAATTTATTTAGAGCTATAAAGGAGAGGAAATTTGGAGAGTCATGATCATCAACATATTGAAAAGAACCCAGCACATAAAAGAAGAATGAACTTGTATAAATGGATGGCAGGACAGGGTTTAGGAGAGATAAGAAAAAGACAAAATTTATTTAGAGCTATAAAGGAGAGGAAATCTGGAGAGTCATAATGTTACTCGGCATATAGAAGAAGACCATACCATTTAGATTGGTTGACTGCACACCCATGATTTAATTCACTCCTCCCACCACATCCTGAAATTGCTCTACGGGATTGAAATCCAGTGCCCGTGGAGTGAACGATAACAGAAAATGCACTGCTGTGTTCGATGAACCAAAATACCAACATTTTTGATTTGTGATACAGTGTGTTGTGACACAGTGTGCTGTCTTGCTAGAAGTGACCCCCAGAAGTTGGGGGCACAGTAGTCATTCCACTACCACTATCCTGTACCATTGATACAAATCAGGAATAGTCTGAGGATAAATTAAATCTGTCAGCATGACCGCCAACTGAGAGATTGGAGGATTTGAGGAGCATGGAACCACCACTTAATTGCTACTGTTCCCACATCTACACTGACCTTGAGTGGTAGCACCTGTTAGGGTCCCAGTTATGTGCAAATAGTGACCCCCCCGCCAAACAAAAACCAAACATCATGAAAGTATAAAAATACATTTTTATAGTAAAATGACCAGCAATACATTTTTATAGTAAAAATACCAACAATACATTTTTATAGTATAAATACCAGAAATACATTTTTATAGTAAAAATACCAGCAATACATTTTATATTGAGCTGAAGCCATAAAATTGTGTTCAAAATATTTAAATTGCAGTGTTAAATAGCCCACAGAGGTTGATATGCCACTAAACAAAATCAACTAACCAACATGAAAGAACACTTTCATGACATTAATCCATATAATATTCTACAATTTCTTAAAGCAATCAAACTGTATTCCAAAATATAACTCCAGCAAAACTGCAACATAAAACACGCATATCACCACCTCTAGTAATTATGTCCACACAAACATGTATATGCACAAAAGCTGAGTATCATCTACCATGTATTCAATTGTGAAAGCAGAATAACTGGTATCATATTTTTATTACTTCCAAGAAAATTAAATTTTGGCAATAAATAACCCATAAGGAGTTGATATGCTGTTAAACAAAACAAACAAGGCAGGATGGCTCTATGCATTCACAACGATTATGCCAAATTGGGGCCTTACTGACTGAATGTTGAAGCAAATATTCTGACTTATCAGACCCTGCAACGTTTTTCCAATCTTCTGTTGTCAATTTTGTTTTTTATCATTAGCCACAGTCTCTTCTTATCTGACAGTAGTGGCACCTGTTGTGGTCTTCTGCTGCTGTAGCTCATCTGCTTTAAAGTTATTTTTTCTCATATCAATGAATGAAACGAAATTCAGAAGGTCATCATGACAGTTATGTTTATTGCTGCCATGTCATTGGCAGATTAGAAATTTATATAAAAGTATTTGTTCATGTATATTTAATTAACTAGCTAGTGTTTGTGTGTGTGTGTGTGTGTGTATATATATATATATATATATATATATATATGAGAGAGGCATGTTTCATTGAATAATTTATACAAGTTTTATCTACTTATTTTCAGTTGGATCTTTTCATATTCACTGACAAGCTTTTTGGTGTCATTATTAAAGAAAGAGAGAAAATTATTGTGTTGATACATTAAGACAATGTCACCATCAAGGTGTTGTTTTTTTTGGTTTTTTTTCAAGACAAAAATTGTAGTGTTCATCATTTTTGAAGACAAATTTGCTGTGTTCATCTGAAAGTTAAAATTTTTACTCGTGAAGTGAAGAACGTTAAGTGCGATTAGTTTGAGTAATGCTTCAGGGGATGTAACTAAGTTATGAGATTGTCAGGAATTTAAAAAAAAATAAGTATTAAGAGCTATTGATACAAACCTCAATATTTTAAACTGCCTGCTTTAAACATTTTAAAACATTTCTGCAGTATTCATAATCAATTTTTATTAAAGATTGGTTTCAATTTTTTAATATCGATAGCTTCAAGAATTTTTAGTTTGTTTATTTTCGTGAAAAAGTATAGATATATTTTCAACAAGAATTTTTCTGAATTATGAATGTGGACAGGTATGTTGTTGTAAATGCTTAGAAATGTTTGATGCATTATTCAAATGAAAACTCAGTCGCCAAGACAACGTGGTCATAGTGTGGCCAACATAAATATTATTTTTTGAAAGGATCCAATTGAAAATAAGTAGTCAAAATTTGTCTAAATTATTCAAGGAAACATGTCTCAGTGAAAACATGCTACCAAAATATATGCAATATATATATATATATATATATATATATATATACACACACACACACAGGTTTATTAAAAAAGAAAGAGCACATTTTGAAAATTTACCATAAACAGAGAGAAACACATTCAACACATTACTGGATCGGAAAAGGTTCAACATTATTAAAATAAATTAATTTTTTTTTTCAGTCTTGTTCAAATGTTTCTTTTTGTTGTTTTTTTTCCCAGGTTTTGTCTAAATTTAAAGTGTTGCAATTTGTGTCAAATGGCCACACCACAAGAAAACTCATTTTGTACTGCAATTTGCAAAGTGTAACCTTAAAATAATAAACTTTGAACCTTTTCCTATCCAGTAATGTGTTGCATGTGTTTCATTCTCTAAGCATTTGTTTTTATTAAATTTTCAAAATCTGCTATTATATACCCCTTTGTGTCTCTGTGTGTATATATATATATACATATATATATATATTAATCATTTCACCAATGAAGCCACTAAGATGCAAGAAGCATAGAAAAAACTGTTAGCATAGAACTTACAGTTCCATCTCGCCATTTCAACTGTAAAATGTTGAGATATTGCTGCCAATCATGAAGTCTATGTACTATAGAGGAAAGTTCATCAGGACAATTACCATGCGATGTTATGGTGGCGGGAAAGTGACCAAAGCTAAGATGCCAGGTCAGGACCAATAACATTTCAGATTCTTTGGATTTTATCAAGAATCTTCAAATATACCAGGAGCATATATATATACAACCAAGAACAAAAATTGCATATGACTAAAAAAAAAAAAATCAGTTGACAAGGGTAATTCTGGAAGATAATGGTTTTAAAGTGAGCGGTCTTTGTAATTAAAGTGCTCAATATCAAGAGGCAGAGCATGAATTATAAATAAAATAATTGATTTGAACAAAACATTAAAAAAATTAATTTCTCAAGATGTTTGTTTAAGCAAATTTATTCTAATTATTATATAAAATATTGAGGCTTTTATTTGTTTACACTATTTATATTGTTTGAACTGTTGTCCTTGTCTTTGTTGCTATATTCATGATGTTTCATCTCTTGTACACTCCAGCCTTCTTCAGTTGATTGGAATTTTGAACCAAACCCTTTATTTTATTCAAAATGGAATGTCAAAAGATTTTAACTACCTTCACTCCTTGGCAATGTTTATTGTTTTAAGAAGCGATGATTAGAATTGTCATAAAACCTAAACACATGATGAAAGTGAATTTATGCATTTTTTGTTCTTGAGAATTTCCAAGAAAAATATGTAATGCAATTTATTTATTAGATTGTTTATTTACAAGAATTATTTTATATTTACAACGTTCTAAAAACTAAAACAGTTGTATTAAGATTAATGCAATGCAATGTTTATCATTTATCAATTTATAAAGAAATAAATATGAAAACAATGATTTATACACATTTACTAAATTATTAAAATATGTGAACCAACTATAAGGAAATCCTTCTAATTTACCATTTTATAAAGTTTGAATTGATTGGCAATTAGCTGATGTTTTGCCAACCATTCCAATAAACAATCAAATAAATAAATCGTGTAAATAAACAATCTAATAAATAAATAGTATTTATTATTTTTGTTACAAATTCTCAAGAACAAAATATATATATATATAAATTCACTTTCATCATATATTAAGGTTTTATTACAATTCTAATCATCACTTTTTAAAAACAAACATTCCCGAGGGAATATCTGTGTCAAGGGAAAACTGTCCTTTTGACACTGTTTTTTTTTTTTTGGGGCAATGAAGGTCCATGTTTGCTGAAGTTTCATTTTATGATCTGAGGAGGATGGAAATACACACTGAAATATTCAGACTTGTTTATCAAATATTATTTTCACATTTTTTTTTTTTCATTGTCGGATGAGTAAAATAAATTTCCTCGTGTTTCACTTGATAAATCTAAATATAATTTCTCAAGAAAGATTTTGTATTCTCTGAGCCGAATCTGAAAATGTTTTTGTGCAGACTTTTCCTGAGATGTTGGCATTCGTGTACATTCATTGTTAGTGGCTGGCTTGCTGTTATATAGTAGACAGAGGGAGTGAGGCGGAGAGAGATTTTGGTGGTATTGAAGGTGGGGGGGGGGGATGTTAAAATGATGGTATTGCTAACCACTCATGAAAAGAGGCGAAAACCCAACACTGAATGGCAGGCTGGCTGAACCTGTGTCCATGGCAACCATCATGGTGTTAATGAGGGAAGAGGAGACATGAGAAAGAAGGTGGAGCAGTGTGGAATGAGAATGAGGGGCAGTAGAAGATAGATGAAATAGAGAGGGGGGGGAGATAAAAGAAGGTGGTGAAAGATGGCAGAAAAGATGAAGATATAGAAAAAGAAAAAGATGGAAATGAATTTGAGAAATTTGGAGAGAATGGATAAAGGAACTGGAAAAAGCAAGTGAAGATCGAGACTGAGAGAAGAAAGTGGAAAAGGAAATATGGAATGAAAGAAGAGATGAGTAGGAAAGAAATAGGAAGAGAAAGTAGAAGATTGTTTTTTGTTTTTAGTTCTTTTTATTGATTTTTTTTTATGGTTTATCAACCCTTTGCAGGTTATTTAAAGCCAGAAAATATTTTTACATTGTAAAGATTTTTTTTTGTCTGGGAATAATAATGATTTAGTGATACAAGTATTACTAATTAACCCATAGCTGGGGGAAGAATATGTGTATTCATACCTAATCGAAATTTGATAAACAAACAGAAAATTATGTGGATATAAAGTGGGGGATCAATTCTGTATTACAATCGAGAGAATGTAAATAAATCTAAAAGACAAGCTCAACTCTTTGCAAGTTATTTAATGCCAGAACATAACATTTTTTTTTTTTTTTTTTTTTTTGAGATAATAATGATTCAGTAGTACAAGTTTTATTAATTAACCCATAGCTGGGGAGATGAGAGCTGGATTCATACCTTTCCCAAGCATATTTGCCCATAAGTGAATATAGTGAATCCAGTGGAAATTGGAAACCACTCTCGGATTAACAATTCCGAGTAATAATCCGTTACACCATTTGCACATGCAAGCTTAGAGCCCCTGTTATTCCCATGTGGGTCACCCATGTAAGGTCAACATGATTTTATCATAAAGCCATAAGTAGAAGATGAAAGCAAAGAAAACCAGCAGCAAAGATAAGAAAAAGAAGGAAAGAGAAATAAGGAAAGAAAAAGGCGAAAGTGTAAGAAAAAAGAGTAAAAAAGAAAGGGGATGAAAATGAAGATGAGAAAAGGAAATTGAAAGACTGAGAGAGGAGAACAGGAGAAAGAAGAGGAGAGGGGAAGAAGGTTAATTAGGAGAGAGAGAAAAAGAGAAGTTGAATTTAAGTGCAGTACTAGATTGGCAGCAAGGTTTATTCTCTGGCATTTCTCATTTTGAAAATCTCTACCAGTCAACTTTGATTTTCAAAAATTTAAATGCAATGTCAATCGTTATCGTCTCTCTTCTTAATTCCAGTTCTTTTATTGTCCTCTCTCATTAATAGTAGTTTTCTCATATTCTCTAGAACTCAGTAACCCCTTGCATCCTAGTGGCTTTATTGCCTTTGATCTTCAAAAATTTAAATGCAATGTCAATCGTTATCTTCTGTCTTCTTAATTTCAGTTCTTTTATTGTCCTCTCTCATTAATAGTAGTTTTCTCATATTCTCTAACACTCAGTAACCCCTTGCATCCTAGTGGCTTTATTGCCTTTGATCTTCAAAAATTTAAATGCAGTGTCAATTGTTATCTTCTGTCTTCTTAATTCCAGTTCTTTTATTGTCCTCTCTCATTAATAGTAGTTTTCTCATATTCTCTAACACTCAGTAACCCCCTTGCATCCTAGTGGCTTTATTGCCTTTGATCTTCAAAAATTTAAATGCAGTGTCAATTGTTATCTTCTGTCTTCTTAATTCCAGTTCTTTTATTGTCCTCTCTCATTAATAGTAGTTTTCTCATATTCTCTAACACTCAGTAACCCCCTTGCATCCTAGTGGCTTTATTGCCTTTGATCTTCAAAAATTTAAATGCAATGTCAATCGTTATCGTCTCTCTTCTTAATTCCAGTTCTTTTATTGTCCTCTCTCATTAATAGTAGTTTTTCTCATATTCTCTAACACTCAGTAACCCCTTGCATCCTAGTGGCTTTATTGCCTTTGATCTTCAAAAATTTAAATGCAATGTCAATCGTTATCTTCTGTCTTCTTAATTCCAGTTCTTTTATTGTCCTCTCTCCTCAAATGTTTTTTTTTCCTTACATTCTCACACACTCATTAACCCCATCCATCTTAGTGGCTTTATTGCCTATCTTTGAGTGAAAGGATTAAAAAATAACAACTGTACACTTTGGCACCATCTGGAGAAGAGTAAATAGATATACATGTGCAATATGGCATTTCATCACTTCTGGAAAGTATGGAATGACGGCCTTATCATTAAGAAGAAAAACAAAGTCAAAGTTAAAAGGCAACAAAGTATTGGTTGAATCCAGTCACTTGACCCAAAGAGTTGTGAGTTCGATACCTGGCTAGTGCAGTGGTGAACAAAACTTTGAAGAGTTGAATTAAAGGGAGATGACAGAGACATCCAAGAGATGCATGGCATGTGGAACTAGAACAGTCTACCCTGGTGGATGAAATAACAGGTTCAGTTCAAAATTCCAATCACCTGAGTGTACAACTCTGGCCTTCTTCAGGTGGTTGGAATGTCGAACTGAACACTTTCTTTCGCTCACTGGGGTAGACTGTTCTAGTTCCACATGCCATGTTTAATGGATGTCAGTTATCAGTTATCTCCTGTTAATTCCCCTCTCCAAGTTTAACCGGGTATTGATCTCACACTCTTTGTGTCCTGTTAGAGTTTGTCCTCAAGGACATATGGCACAGTAGATAAAGGCATTAGTTAGATCCAGTGACAGGACCCAAAGTGTGTGAGTTCAATACCCGGTTAAGGCA
This sequence comes from Acanthosepion esculentum, assembly GCA_964036315.1. NCBI lineage: Eukaryota > Metazoa > Mollusca > Cephalopoda > Sepiida > Sepiidae > Acanthosepion > Acanthosepion esculentum. The sequence goes on along the minus strand of OZ038509.1, from coordinate 54,569,553 downwards.
GTGGAGAACTTGCAGAAGGGAATTAATAGGAGATAACTAATAACTGACATCCATGGCATGTGGAATTAGAACAGTCTACCCCAGTGAGTGAAATAAAGGCTTCAGTTCGACATTCCAACCACATGAAGAAGGCCGGAGTGTACAACGGCCAAAATGTTGTGATAAACATGGCGACAAAAATGAGGACAATAGTCCGAATAATGTAAATAGTGTACATAATACCTCATCTCAGAAATATAGACAGATACTGAGTTTTATATTCTAATAAGATAAACTCATTGGAGAAATATTCCACAAGTCATTGCATTGTAGCAGTGCAGATTTTGTCATGGCTGCTGTTGGTTTTAGTTGCTGGCTGAAGACATTGCTGTTCACAGAATGACCTTGGTGTTGCTGCTGATGACCTTGGCAGTCATGCCAGCCTGGTTATATCTGCCTTTGTGGCTGAAATAAGTGTTGGCTTTATAGTGAGTCAGTGGCACAGAAATGGCTGCTGTGAACACTGCAGTCAGAAAAGATGCTTTCTGACCATGGATGATATTCGAGAAGTGGGAGCACGGAGCTGGACGAAATTAAGGTCTATTTTTGTCATGCAAGCTGTGGATGTCGAAGTGCAATCTTCCAAAGAAAGAATTAGAATTTCGACGATGCACAATGAGTAGCTTCACATTGGTTCTCAGGACTGAAAGAGAATGAGAAGACTTTAAAAGGAACCGGAAACCCAATTTTAAACCAGAAACAAGGGATAAACCTCTACTCCTGTTCAAAAAAACCAGGCAGGTACACCAATTGAGGAAAGAATAAAAATAAAAAATAAATGGTAAATAAAATTTCAGAGTTTAGAAGTAAAAATTTAAGTAAACTTCAGAAGGAACCAAAAACCCGATCTGAAACGGGAAACAAGGGATGAACCTCTGCTCCTGTTCAAAAGACTAGGGTGAACCAAAAGATAGGCAAACGTATCTACTCCTATTGAAATATATTTTAAAATGATTACTGGTACAGTCAGGGTACACTAATGCTCATATTATTTACATTATTTGGACTGTTGTCCTCATCTTTGTCGCCATATTTATTACAATGTTTTGGCTGTTGTACGCTCCGGCCTTCTTCAAGTGGTTGGAATGTTGAACTGAACCCTTTCTTTCACTCACTGGGGTAGACTGTTCTAGTTCCATGTGCCATGGATGTCAGTTATTAGTTATCTCCTGTTAATTCCCCTATCCAAGTTCTCCACTGCCTTAACCGGGTATTGAACTCAATCTCTTTGGATCCTGTTACTGGATCTAACCAATGCCTTTATCCACTGTGCCATGTGTCCTTAAGGATGTAATAGATATGACGACAAAGATAAGGACAATAGTCTGAATCATCTCAGAAATGTAGACAGATACTGAAGAGCTGAAACGTTGTAATAAATATGGTGACAAAGATGAGGACAATAGTCCGAATAATGTAAATAGTGTACATAATACTTCATCTCAGAAATGTAGACAGATACTGAAGGGCTGAAATGTTGTAATAAATATGGTGACAAAGATGAAGACAATAGTCCAAATAATGTAAATAGTGTACATAAAAATACCTCATCTCAGAAATATAGACAGATACTAATGCTCACATGTTAGAAACTATGATTTATACCTATACAGACCTCTTCGTACAAGGGCTGATCAAAAAGTATCAGGATTATTGATATGGTAACAGAACTAAAGTATGTAGAGTGAAGCCTCCTGGCATGGATTGACCTTGAACTCTGTAACACATACACACTAAATTATAATGATCTCATTCATGCTGTTGTTTATAGCAGTGCTTGGAAAGTGATTAAATGCAGAATTGATATGTAGTGTAATTTTCTTTTTATATAGCACTGATCACAATACTTATTGATCAGACCTCACACAACTAAATTTTTTCTAAAATTTTTTGTCTATACACTGTTTTTTTTTTCTTTTTTTTTCTTTTTTTTTCTTTTTTTTTCTTCTTTTTTTTTCTTTTTTTTTTTCCTCAAGTTCTGTTGCGTTCACTTTTGTGAATATCTCTGTTTAAAATAGCCACTGAATCATGTGGCTCTATTTTAGCTACCTTATACTGACCCAGCGTCGTGCAGTTCCGTTCCATTTTGCACTGTCATTTTTAGATATATATCTCAAGCGATAATTAAGGTAGGCACACTTTTATGTATAACATAAGTATATTCAAATTGTGGATTTTAGATGTTTACAAATGTATTCACAGTAGAAGCCATGGGGGTCAGACCAAGTTTCAGATGGAATTAAACTTGCTTCAATCATGTTTACACCAAAATGTCTGTGATTATTGTTTACAAGATAGGCCTGCATATTGCCACCAGGTGTGAACTCAAGTAATTACGTAATGGACAGGGCTGATTGGTCCAACCAGTAAAGGAATTGATTGGATAAATCAGGAAGAGTAATGGTGGTAGGAGGAAGGGTAAGAGTGATAGGTAGAGGCAATTAATACAATGAAGCCATCTGAAGGGAGAAAATTTTGTAACACTTCCACCATTTGAGGAGGACCGACAAAAGGGACTTGACGGGGGAATTGCTTCTTTCTTTTCTGAACTCACACGGCAAACTTCTCCCACATCCTTCAGTATTGACTTCTCAGTCTCCCCATAGAGATTAATAATTGGGCAAAAATGAAGGTTTTGTTTTTATTTCTACTTATTGATTTGACATACAGACACATTCTTCTGCTAGCATATCGGCTTTAAATAAACCACACTAGGGTTGGTAAGCCATAAAAGAAATCTCTCTGCATACACACACACACACACACACATATATATATATATATATATATATATATATGTTAACAGTATTACTCGCTTGAAAAACTTCGGATGACTCAACTTGTAGACACCTGAGGGCAAATTGATACCTGAGAAAAAATTAAGAAGTAAAAAAAGAAAGAACTAAAAACATTAGAACAAGCTGAAAACAATTGTCAAGTGTCTTAGAACCCAGTCTGTCCTGCTCCTTACCCATAGCTTGAGGGAGAAGAGGATTAATGTTTCCCCAAGGGAATTAGCACATAAGTGAATGTAATGGATTTGATTGGAATTCGAACTCAGTTCTCTGATTCCTCAATCTGAGCCACTATCCACTACTCTACTGTGTCTCATATAGTAATATATAATTATTATTATTAGAAACTACACATTTTGTGTCGATTAATTTTTATGATTAACCTTTCCAAATTATAAATAAATACTTCTCAGATGAGGAGGAAATTCTATCAGAAATTATTTGAAGTTCATTTCAGAAGAAAAAGACAAGCTTTTGGCTTTCTTAAATCATCATCATCCGCATAGGTAGCGACAATTGATGAGTTTCATAGAAATAGTGAATGTTGTAAAAGAGATGAGGTGTGACATCTATGTGTATTTTCTTTATTATATATATCTATCTATCTATCTATATATATATATATATATATATCTATATATATATCTATATATATATATATATATCTATATATATATATATATATATCTATATATATATATATATCTATATATATATATATATCTATATATATATATATATATGTTTTAGGGTATAGGCTCTTAAGTTATAATTATTTTTACTTCCTTAGGACTATGTCTGACAGAATTTCATCCTTGTCTGAGAAGGATTATTCATCATTTTGAAAAGTCAATCATTAAAATTAAGCAACACAAAATGTCTGTTTTTAATAATATTTACTTTAAAGAATGCTTAAATATACAGAATATAAATATATATATATATATATATATATATATATATATATATATATATATATATATATATATATATATATATTATAATTATTTTAAAAAAAATGATTCCTTCGCTACATACGAATTCTCACGTTTCAAAAATGAGTCAAAACCCTCAATATAATTATTAAAATTAAACTGAATTAAGGTATCAGGCCCTGTTTAAAAAATAATTATAATTTAAGCTCTACTTCTGTATGGAGCACTGTTTTTTTAAAAATAAAAACAAAAATACTAAAGAACTATGGATTATTTACGTAACGTGTTCTTTCCTATTTTTCTACATACCTGCGCACACACACAAACACACACACACATATGTGTGTGTGTGTATTATGAAATGGACAAAGCCTGACAATTATTTTAAGACATTTTTATGTTTATACATTCTTTTTATATATACAAATATTTAAGTAAATGCTCTGTTTTATAATAAACAGTATTAATAAAATTTACTGTCCTGAATGTCAGAGATTTTCCTAGAAAGAACATTTTCTATGAAAATTTCTCGGACATTCAGGCCGGTAAATGTTGTTAATACTGTTTATTATAAACAGAGCATTTACTTTGTAAATATTTGTATCTATAAAAAGAATGTATATACATAAAAATGTCTTAAAATAAATAAATGTGTATATATATATATATATATATATATATATATATATATATATATATATATATATATATATATATATATATCTGTAAAGAGAACATTAATAAAAGAAATGCCAACATGTTTTGTTCTTGGAGGAACATTCTCTAGGCATGCATAGAAACTTTATTTAGTAACCTGTATTTATACACTGAAGTAATGTGGAATTTAAACTTTGAATTATAGAATGCTCTGAAATATTCCAAACTGCTTAAAAGTAAAGTTAAACAATGGTTGACACTAAGCAACATAAACTTTTGTTCATTTTTAAACCCTTAGCATTATTTTCTAATGTTTTCATATATTGGAAAAAAGGACCTTGGTATATATTGGACTTAGTTCTATCCACTGTTTCAGGAATTTACTGTGTGAGTTTTGGTACATTTTGATTAAATAATTGAAATTGCTATCTACATATAATTTAAATTATGGTAATGGGAATGGCAGAAGTGGACAAACGTTACGAAGAGGTAGAGAATCAAAGGTTCTGGAGAATCATGATTGGCCAAGTCCTGAAGGGACATGGCACATAAAAGAAAAAATACTTAGGCAACATAGAATATACAATTTAGCTGAAAGGAGGCATCAGGTCATAGAAAGCCAGGGAAAATACTTGGATGACTGAATAATGATGCTATGAATTTATATGAATGTTTGTATCAACCTAATATGATGGAATACACAATTTAGCTGAAAGGAGGCATCAGGTCATAGAAAGCCAGGGAAAATACTTGGATGACTGAATAATGATGCTATGAATTTATATGAATGTTTGTATCAACCTAATATGATGGAATACACAATTTAGCTGAAAGGAGGCATCAGGTCATAGAAAGCCAGGGAAAATACTTGGATGACTGAATAATGATGCTATGAATTTATATGAATGTTTGTATCAACCTAATATGATGGAATACACAATTTAGCTGAAAGGAGGCATCAGGTCATAGAAAGCCAGGGAAAATACTTGGATGACTGAATAATGATGCTATGAATTTATATGAATGTTTGTATCAACCTAATATGATGGAATACACAATTTAGCTGAAAGGAGGCATCAGGTCATAGAAAGCCAGGGAAAATACTTGGATGACTGAATAATGATGCTATGAATTTATATGAATGTTTGTATCAACCTAATATGATGGAATACACAATTTAGCTGAAAGGAGGCATCAGGTCATAGAAAGCCAGGGAAAATACTTGGATGACTGAATAATGATGCTATGAATTTACAAGATTTTAACAAATTGTATGAAAATTTTACATCAACTGCATAAATTACAAAAGAGATTTTTTTTTTTTTTAAATTCTGACTGAAATCTTTCCACCTCATCGTCCATGTTGAGTTTTTAATTTCTGCTTTTTTTTTTAACTGAGTTTGTGATAGAACAAAAGAAAGAATGATTCACTTCAGGGTTTCTCAGTAGGGAAACACACAGCTCACTTGAGTGTTTTAGATTGAATAAAGGCCAGAGAGAAAAGAGAGAGAGGGAAAAAAATGGTTGAAGTCTGGAGAGTTTGCGAATGTGATGCCACCAGGGCTTGTTCCAGTTCCGAGTCCGTCATCTTTTCCTCTCTCTCCCCTCCTCCTATTGATTCCTGCGTTTGCAAAGGGGCTGGAACAATTTTATGGAAATTTCTACAAGTGCAGGAAGAATAGTCATAGATTCTAGTTAGCTACACCCAGCCTGGACTGACCTTGCTCGGCAAAAGCCAGAACCAGCCTGCAAAGACCATGATAAACAAAATGAATGGCTAACTGGCATTGTGCCAAACACTGTAATATTACAAAGTAGGCAATATTGAGTTCTTTCTCAGCAGACTGATTTAGAAAAACTGGACAGTGGCTAATGGGATGAATGAACAGCCCTTGGGTTATTTTATTCAGGCATTCACTCTCTCAGGATGTTATTGATCATGGCTCTCCACATCTTTCTTTTGCTCAAAGTAATTCTTAATTTCTTACTGTCTGTCTCTGTTACTATTTTGTGTGTTAACATCTGTCTTTGTGAACATTTTGCCTCATTTTCTCCTGCACACACACACACACACACACACACACACACACACATACATATATATATATATATATATATATATATATAGTTTGCTTTGTTTTCTGACATATCAACCTCAGTGGGTTATTTTATGCTGACAAGATTTTTATTGCTGGTAATACTTTTTTTTCAAAAATGTATAACTGGTATTTTTTATTTATTTATTTTTTTCCAAAAATCTATTGCTGGTAATAATTTTTTTCAAAAATCTATTGCTGGTAATTTTTTACAAAATATCTCTTTACATTGTTCAAACTGTCATCCTCATCTTTGTTGCCATATTTATCATAACGTTTAAGCTGTTGTACGCTCCGGCCTTCTTCAGGTGGTTAGACTGTTGAACTGAATCCTTTATTTCGCTTGCTGGGGTAGACTGTTCAAGTTCTACATGCCATGTCTAATGGATGTCAGTTATGTTATCTCCTGTTAATTCCCCTCTCCAAGTTCTCCACTGCCTTAACCAGGTATTAAACTCACACTCTTTGGGTCTTGTCACTGGATCTAACTAATGCCTTTATCCACTGTGCTATGTGTTCTTGATACTGAAAATATTTCTGGTATTAAAACCTATTTTTATACTTTGCAAAGACCATGATAAACAAAATTAATGGCTAACTGGCATTGTCCCAAACATGAGGTATTATGTACACTATTACAAAGTCGGCAATATTGAGTTCTTTCTCAGCAGACTGATTTAGAAATCTGGACAGAAAATGTTATATATATTTCTGATTAATATATAAAGAGAGATATAACTAACGTAGCCTAAAGATTTTTTTTTTATTTTCAGAGAAATATTTTTTAACATAACCTCCTTCTTCAACTCATCATCACTTACATCATTGCATAGATTGAATAAAGTGAATATTTCATATCAAAAATCCAGTTGAATTTGTTACAGGTTATGGACTTATTGATCCCTATCTGTCTATGCATTCACTCGTAGAAGACTGATTATGAAAGAAAGAAAAATTGATGAAGAAGGCTGTAGCATACAATGTTGTGATAAATATGGCAACAAAGATGAGGACAATAGTTCGAATAATGTAAATAGTGTACATAATACCTCATCTCAGAAATATAGACAGATACTGAAAGGCCGAAACATTGTAATAAATATGGCGACAAAGATGAGGCCAATAGTCCGAATAATGTAAATAGTGTACATAATACCTCATCTCAGAAATATAAACGGATAGTGAAAGGCAGAAATGTAATAAATATGGCGACAAAGATGAGGACAATAGTCCGAATAATGTAAATAGTGTACATAATACCTCATCTTAGAAAAATAAACAGATACTGAAAGGCTGAAACGTTGTGATAAATATGGCGACAAAGATGAGGACAATAGTCCGAATAATGTAAAAACTGATGAATGTAACGTAGCACAAACAAAAGACAGAAAGAAGAAATAAAGGAAGATGAATATAATGTAGCTGAAAAGAAAGAAAAATTGATGAATACAACTGATGTGGCCTTGTTAGGGCCAGAAATAAAGACACAAGGGAAGAATTGAGTTAAACTTTAAATGTTAATTTTAGTGGATACTTGTATTTGAGTAGACGCTCTGTCTATTTATTAAACAGAGTATTTATTCATTTTTGTCTGCCAGCCTGAATGTTCCAGGAATCTTATTAAAGAAAAATAAGTAGCCTCCAGCAGGAGTTGAACCTGCATTCTTTAGAGCAGCAGGAGCTACTGTTAAATTCGGCACATCTTTCTCCTATCATAGACCTCTAAAATTTGTTCATATCTGCACAGTTTCATATAGATAAAGACAATTTTAGCATGGATTTTTTGATTAATCTGTCAGATTTTTATCATTTTCAACATTAATTTTTGTGGATACTCATATTTGAGTAGATGTTCGATTTATTTATTAAACAGTATATTTATTTATTTTTATCTACCAGCCTGCATATCTGGGAAATCTAATTAAAAAAAAATTGCACTTTCCTGCCTATTATTTGGTTCACACTCCTCTCTGGTCTTTTTAACAGGAGTGGAGGTTTATCCCTTGATTCTTGATTACGATTAAGTTTCTGGTTCCTTCTAAAATCTACTTCAACTCTATACCCTTAATGCTTAACGATTGCGCACACAGAAAATCTTCTTCAATCCAAGTTCAATAAGTTCCTTAGAAAAAAAATACCTTCATTTATCTTAAGTCTCAGGTAAAAGATTTGGTAAATGATCACATCAAACAAGATAGATTCACTTATTGCCCGGTTCACACTCCTCCCTAGTCTTTTGAACAGGACTGGAGGTTTATCCCTTGTTTCCTGATTATGATTAAGTTTCTGGTTCCTTCTAAAGTCTACTTCAACTCTATATTCGTAATGCTTGTCCTTACTTATGCTAATATAACTCCTACCTTGAGTGGCTCTTGGGCCGTGTATTGGGTGAACTTTAGTTAAAGAAAAAAAAAGAAGCATACTTCAATAAGCAAAAAGTTCAATAGAATGCTGGGGTATTGAATTCAATAAACGCAATACTGTAACTAAAATATAAGACAAAGTAAAAGAATCTCCCTCCACCACTTGGTTGAAAATCCCTGGCTCTGAGGATTAAAGTGTTAGTTCAAAAATTTTAGTGGCACAGTAATTGTGTGTTCAATTCCTGGGCAGAGCCATACTGACATCGACTCACAGGAAACAGAACTAGTAATAACTGAATAATATAAATAAGAACAAGACTAGATATCCCTAGAGAGAGGAATGAGAACAATCTGCCACTGTAGATTGAATAAAGGGTTCAGTTTCAATTTCCTGAACGTTACCTGGATTGAGAGACAACTGAACAAAGAAATATTGTGATCATGACAACAAAACACTGGCATGAGTCTGAGTAAAGTAAATCATTCAGTTTAAATTGCCTAGAATAATTTTTCCAGGTATTCTCCAAATTATTTGAAAGAGTTCAGAAGTGCCAGAAATAGGTATGTGGAGCTGAAACATTTGAAGACAGACTTGAATGAATGTGAAGACAATTATATACAATAAAAATCTCATAAAAACCTCAAGAAATTACCTTCCACTATAAATATCTGAAAATTTCATGGTCTTGCTATTTGCAATTTCTGATGAATCATATTTATTAAGTTAATGATTAAATAAGATACTTGCAAGTCTATGACTAAAACAAATCATTGCCAATGATTTTCACTATGAAAATGCATTGGCCAATGATTTTTAACGATGAAAATGCATTGGCCAATGATTTTTAACGATGAAAATGCATTGCCTGTAGGTCAGACTGATTTTGAATTTGTCAAATTTTTAGTTATTTGCATTTCACAAACATTACTTTGGTTGTAATAAATAATTCTAAAGCTTAGTTATTATTTATCTTTTATTTAACAGTAGTGAGAAAATTTCAAACTGTATCTTTCCATAGAGTGCACATTGAATGTCATTCCTGAATACAGCCATCAAATACATTTTCTATTGATGAGAAACAATTTGGCTAGGGTGTTTTATAAACTTCTTTGAATAGTTTATTCTGTCACCCTTTTTGTTATAATGCGGTTATTTGTTACTGACATTGTGTTTATGAAATGAAGACCTAATGTGGAATGAAACTATTTCTGTTAAATGTCTTCTTACCAAATTAGTAGTTTATGTTTTATATGTTAATTTTTAAATTGAACTTCTCTTTACTTTCTTTTGCAGGTAAGTCTACTATGAATCATTGCTTCAACAGTTTTTGATGAAGGTAAAAACTTTCTATTTTTATATTTTTCCCAGGTTAAATCTTATGTCACGTGACCTCAATTTGAACCGCCATTTTTTTTAATCTGTATTCTTTTTCATTTTTTCTTTCTTTCTATTTTCTTTTTCTTCCTTTCTAATTGCATTTCTTTTTCATTGATTTTCTTTTTACATTCATTTTCTTCTCTTTATTTTTTGTTCCTTTCTTTTTCTTCACTTTTCCTTTTCTTCCTTACATCAATTTTCTTCTTTTCTTTCCAATATAAAATGTTAAAAAAGAAAGTAAATTGACAAAAGTGAATGTAAATTTATTCCTTTTTTTTCTTTTTCCTCTTCCTATTAAAATCTTCTTCTTTTTCTTCTCTTTCCTTTTTCTTCCATTATTTCTCTTCATTTACACTTCTTTCCTTTTTCCTTCTTTTTTCTTTTCTTCTTTTACTCTTCTTTACTTTTTTATTTATTTCTCTTCATTTTCTCTTCTTTTGCTTCCTTCATTCCTTCCTTCTCTGCTATCTGATACAATTTTATAAAAGAAAATAAATTGACAAAAATGAATGTAAATTTATTCCTTTTTTTTCTTTTTCCTCTTCTTATTAAAATCTTCTTCTTTTTCTTCTCTTTCCTTTTTCTTCCATTATTTCTCTTCATTTACACTTCTTTCCTTTTTCCTTCTTTTTTCTTTTCTTCTTTTTCTCTTTTTTACTTTTTTATTTATTTCACTTCATTTTCTTTTCTTTTGCTTCCTTCATTCCTTCCTTCTCTGCTATCTGATACAATGTTATAAAAGAAAATAAATTGACAAAAAAGAATGTAAATTTATTCCTTTTTCTTTTTTCCTTCCTTTTTCTTTTTCTTTCCTTTTTCTTTTTTCACTTTCTTCTTCTCTTCCTTTTTTCTTCTTTTATTTCTCTTCACTTTCACTTCTTTCCTTTCCTTCTCTTCTATCTGATACAAAATGTTACAATGGAAGAAGATTTAAAAAGTTAATGTAAATTTATTCTTTTTCTTTTTTCCCTTCCTATTTACATTTTTCTTTTCTTTTTCTTCCTTTATTTCTCTTCATTTTCACTTTCTTTCTTTTTTTTCTTTCTTCTTTTGCTTCCTTCATTAACTTCCTTCCCCGCTATCCAATACAAAGTGTTATAAAAGAAAAGAAATTGACCAAAATGAATGTAAATTTATTCCTTTTTTTCCTTCCTTTTTCTTTTTTTTCACTTTCTTCTCTTCCTTCTTTTCTTTTTTCTTCCTTTATTTCTCTTCACTTTCTTTCTCTTCTATCTGATACAAAATGTTACAATGGAAGGAGATTAAAAAAAAAGTTAATGTAAATTTATTCTTTTTCTTTTTTTTTCCTATTTATCTTTCACTTTCCTTCTTTTTGTATTCATTTTCTTTTCTTTTTCTTTCCTCTTTCTTTCTGCATTTCACATACCTTTTTTTTCCTCCTTCCTTCTCTTCTATCTGATACAAAATGATATAACAAATTGACAAAAGTTTGTATGATTTTTCAAATAACAGAACAAATCTGATGGTTATTTTGGTTATTTTGGGTCTAGTTCTGCTTTCTTTACTGCGATATTTTCAACAGCCATTTCTACAATGGCTATTTTAAATTTTATGCATTCTTTTTTCCACAAGAGATAACAGCTACAAAAATACTGATTATTGAAATTTATTTCCAAACAAATATTTTCTAAATTTTTGCCCTGTATAAATTTATTCTTTCATCTTTAACTTTATCTAGATTCTCAAATATCCATTTGTTCTGGGTATGACAATAAACTACATCCATTTCATGTCTCACACATCTCGCCTGTGGAACTCCCTTCCTTATTCCTGTTTCCCTGACAAATATAATCTCCAACTATTTAAGTTGCCTTGATCTATCCACTTCACTTCTCCACATCCTTTCACCTTTCATTCCTATCTGCTCTCGCTCCAAATCTTCTGTAACCCCCTTGCTTTGATCGATCCACTATCTTTCTCCACATCCTCTCCTTTACCACTCCTATCTGCTCTTCCTCCAAACCTTCTGTAACCACTTGCATGCTAGTGGCTTCCAGCCTTGCTTGGGGTGATAAGTTTAAAAAAAAAAAAGTAGTAAGGCTTCTGATTGGGAGATTTTGAGAAGTGTGGAACCACACCTTAATGGCTGTTGTGCCCAGGTCCACCCTGACCTGGGGTGATAGCACCAGTAAGGGTCCCAATTATGGGAAAATAGTGAGCCCCTCAAACTGGAGTCAAAATATAAAAAATTACCAGCAATACATTATTTGAAACAATAAAAAATTACCAGCAATATATTTTTGGAAAAACAAAAATACAAATACCAAAGCTCACAAAAAATAAACTTTCAGTATTAAATGACCCATAAAGAGTTGATGTGCCATTAAACCAAACCAATTAAATATCAATCTGCTTCTTTTGCCTTTCCTTAGTGTGTTGTTGCATCTTTAGTTATTTTATTTTCTAGAGAGTAAAAAACTTGTTTCCATTTCTTGTTCTATTCCTCTACCTTTTCAGAAGCTTATTGGATCACTGAAGTTAAGCAGTGTCAAGATTAGTCGGTACTTAGATGGGTGACCGCTTGAGAACCTCTGGTAGTGTAACGAACCTCTCTTGTATTATGAAATATGGTAATGGTGATATTAGCTGTTTCCTTATGAGGAAACATTCAGCATTCATTGACTGAGAATCCAGTGCCAATGACAATTGAAATTTATAAATTCTTTCCCTTAAAACAATTTTTCATATATATGGTAATGGTAATATTAGTCATTTCCTTATAATGAAACATTCAGCATTCATTGACCGAGCAGCCAGTTCTATTCATTACGCTTTTCTTCACTCCCTGGGATCAAAGTGTAGTATCTGTTCTCATCTCTAATGGTAATATTAGCCGTTTCCTTATAATGAAACATTCGGCATTCATTGACCGAGCAGCCAGTGCTACTCGTTACGCTTTTCTTCACTCCCTGGCCATCGGACTGGGATCAAAGTGTAGTATCTGTTCTCATCTCTAATGGTAATATTAGCCGTTTCCTTATAATGAAACATTCAGCATTCATTGACCGAGCAGCCAGTACTACTCATTACGCTTTTCTTCACTCCCTGGCCATCGGAATGGGATCAAAGTGTAGTATCTGTTCTCCTCATCTCTAATGGTAATATTAGCCGTTTCCTTATAATGAAACATTCGGCATTCATTGACCGAGCAGCCAGTGCTACTCGTTACGCTTTTCTTCACTCCCTGGCCATCGGACTGGGATCAAAGTGTAGTATCTGTTCTCCTCATCTCTAATGGTAATATTAGCCGTTTCCTTATAATGAAACATTCGGCATTCATTGACCGAGCAGCCAGTGCTACTCGTTACGCTTTTCTTCACTCCCTGGCCATCGGACTGGGATCAAAGTGTAGTATCTGTTCTCCTCATCTCTAATGGTAATATTAGCCGTTTCCTTATAAGGAAATATTTGGCATTCATTGAAGGGAAAGCCAATACTGCTTTTGATTGAAATCTATAAAATCTTTCTCTTAAAAGAATTTTTTCGGAAAATAGGTTTCTCAAGTCTCGTAGCTGTTCTAGCTCTTTCCAATATTGATGGAGGTTTCCTTCCTACCCTTTTCTTTGAAGAATATCAACATAGTGATTAGGTCATTATTTTCCCTTCTAGTAACACATGCTATCCATTTTAGTTGTTGCTGCTGTTGAAAGTTTTCAAGTGCTGTGGTTTCGGTGATTTGGTACAGTTCTTTGTTAGTGATTATGTAATGCAGTTGGTTCGAAGAAAGATGGTCTTTGCTAAGACCTACAGACTTCATTTGCTGGAAGTCGTTTTTAATCATTAACTTGATAGACATGAACATAGATGAACAAATGTGATCGATAGTTTTGAACAGGCTCGATTCCATATCCTTTGACACAAAAGCGGGTGTCCCCCTAAGGCTCTACTCTGGATCCTACATTGTTTCCGATCTTCATCAATGATCTCTCTGGTCATATGCTGATGACACTACCATTTACTCCTGTCTTAATATCAAATCCGTCAGAGTTGACAAAGTTAACTTGACCGTTGCTCTTGAAAAGGACCTCCAATTGGTGGTTAACTGGGGCAAGAAATGGCTTGCAAATTTTAATGCTTCCAAAACTAAACTGTTCTCATTTAATCATTATAGAGAAACTTTACTACCCACCAATTACATGGCTGAGGCTAGACTCATGGAGAGCAACACATTGTGCCTTCTTGGCCTCGCATTTTCAACACACTTGAAGTGGAACGACTACATCGAATCAATAGCTGCATCTACTGCAAGGAAAGTTGGGTTACTGTGATGCCAGGTTTTTTCTCATCAGAGTCCATCTTGCACATTAATAAACCTACCATTCGACCGTACATTGAATACTGTCACTTATCCATTACCATGAGGTTGCCTCTCTGTGCCTTTTTTTTTTTTTATAAATACTTGCATGGTAATTGTTCAGATGAGTTCTTTTACCTACACTTTACCTACACTTTACCTACACTTTACCTAGACTTTATGATTTTAAATGCAATACTAGACTGGCAGAGGCACTAATGAATAGTGGCTAGGATTGAGGAATCGGAGAGCTGAGTTCAAATTCCAGTCGAATCCATTACATTCACTCACATGCTAATACCTTTGGAAAAGGTACGAATCCTCTTCTTCTCCCTCCAGCTATGTTGTAAATAGTAGGACAGACCAGGTTGCCTTGGATGGCAACTGGTCTACTGCAGTAAAGAAATGGCAACCTACTGCGGGAAAATTTGCTTCATCAAAGCGTGTATAACACATGGCACATAACTGACCGACTAGACTGGCATTGAGATCTCATCAATTTACATTTGAGCTGGCTAGATGTAAATTCTGTGCTAACAGTTTCTTTTCTCACACTTCTCCTTTGTGCAATTTACTTCTGACTCCAAGCTTTCCAGCCAATTTTAATCTGCAAAAATTTCAATGCAATGTCAATCACTATCTACCGTCATACTGATTACTCTTTCCTCTTCCTGTTCATTATTAATGTTTCTGTTTCTAATTCTTCCACACCCAGTAACCCCTTGTGTCAAGGTGGCTTTACTGCCTTACTTTTGGAACTCCCTTCCAGCTCCATGCTTTCCAGCCAATTTTAATTTTCAAATATTTAAATGCAATGTTAATCGCTATCTACTGTCCTCCTGATTACTCTTTCCTCTTCCTGTTCAGTATTAATGTTTCTGTTTCTAATTCTTCCACACCTGGTAACCCCTTGTGTCTTAGTGGCTTTACTGCCTTGCTTGGAGTGATATCAATTTAAAAAAAAAAGAAAGCCCATCTCTTAAGATTTTTTACGTAATATGTTTTCAACCACGTTTGCTTGTTGGTCTAGACATGATTTAAAACCAAAGACAGAGAGGAAGCCCAAGTGATAACTTGCATTTTTGTTTTTTTTTTCCTCATAAACATGATTGTCTAAGCAATGATCCGCTTACCTACATTAAGGGTTGAGACATAGTGAGATGACAACAAAAGAGACTTTTTTTTTTCTCTCTCTCTCTCTGTTTTCTGTCACACCATTTGTCCTTCAGATGTTCTGCAGTGCAGGTAAGCTTCTTATCCGATGGACTTGTGAGATGAAATCTAGGATGAAGAGTTTATTTTACCCCTCTCAGCTTTCATAACAGAAATCTTTTAATGTCGTGTCACTGATTAGAACAATGAAAGTATTGCTTTCTGTATTGGTTTCTCAGCAACCATCTCCTGCTGCGCTCAAACAATCGCCTACTTCCTCTATTCTCTCTGCTTTCTGCATCTGAAAAAAAAAAAAAAAAATTCCCAGCTCAGTCATCATCATCAGTTCCATGACTTGACCAGCTCCCTCCATATATCTCTGTTGCATACCAATGTCAGAGTCTCTCTGAATTATCGTCCAGTCCATTCAGTGATGTTCTCAGCTCATTTTTTTTCCTCTCTTCTTTTTTTGCCTAAAATTGAACCTTGTAGTTTAGCAGTGGAAAGATTGTTTGTACTTACAATCAAGCCATATTTTTTTAAAGGTATTTTTTTTTTAACTAGGCCACACCTATAAGGTTACGTGCTTCTTTTCTCAAAACCTGTCACCATATTGCAAACTTTGGTTGTGTTGCATGTACCTGGTATATCTTTATTGAACTATGTGTCATGAGAAGGTATTGAGCTTCCTTCTAAAATTTTTTTTTCATTCACTTTCACTCTTAGTGACATTATCACCTTGCTTGAGGTGAATTGATTAAAAAAAATATCTTTTTTAATATTTTTTTTTTAATAATTTCACCCTAAGCAAGGTAGGTATGCCACTAGTATGCAGGGGTTACAAAGAGTGAAAGTGAAAGACTGAGGATAGGGAGGATTGAGGAAAGGACAAAAATGAACAGGATTTAAGAAGACAGAAGATGGCAGTTTACTTCAGATTTAAATTTTTGAAGATTGTATTTATCAGGGAAGCAAGTAAAGAAAATAGAATTCCACAGGTAGGAAGTGTGAGAAAAAAACTGGAGTAGAAGTGACTATTGCATTTAGCTATTTCAACAGTACATGGGTGAGACCCAGATAGTAATCTAGAGGCACACTTCAATTCAGTTGGGGCACCAGGAAAAAAATCTCGTCAGAGCAGTTGCCATGAAAATATTTGTAGAAAAGACAGAGGAAAGCCATGTCACATCAGTGAGAAAGTGACTGAAGTTGAGATGCCAGTTCAGGATCGATTATATTACAGATCCTTCTTTGGATTTATTCAAGAACCTCAAGATGAATAGCAGGAACACCAGACCAGATATAGCAGTAGTATTCAATGCATGGCTGAATGGTAGATTTATAAATATGAAAAATAGACATACATATATATATATATATATATATATATATATATATATATATATATATACTTTTTTAATCCTTTCACACCAAGCAATGAAAGAAAAGATTGGATATGGATATGGTAGCAGTATTCAACGAATGGAAGATTTGTAAATATGCAAGATAGATTCTGATGAGAAAAATTTTCCGGCACAATACAGTGACCCAATGTTGCTAAGATTGTATTTGCTGATAATAAATCCTGGTAGGACATCCAGTTCTTTCAGGTTCACTTCTCAGTAAAGCTTGAATAAGTTTGATGAGAAGACAGATCCTTATCTTATTGCAAAAACCGAGCATCTTCCTCATGGTTTCTGATTGGAAGCGTTAAACTGTGAATGTTTTCTTGAAATAAGATTGCCACCAGTAAATATCCCATTCAGTATGGTAGAACTGCTTGTTATTTGCCTGGCCATAACCAGCTGTCCCCTCAGGGCTGATACACTATGCATCTGTATTCAACAGCAGTAGTGCATCCTGGTTATGACGATAAACTACATCCAGCAGCAAGGCTTCTGATAGGGAGGTTTTTTAGGAGCGTGGAACTACCTCTTAATTGCTGGTATTCCCAGGTCCATCCTGACCCAAGGTGGTAGAACCGTTAGCCCTGATCTGTCATCTCATCTGCAGTCGCTCTCTCACAGACACAACGTTGCCTCGCTCTGTCTTTTTTACAAATACTTTCACGGTAATTGCTCCGAGGAGCTGCTTTCGCTGGTTCCTAGGCCTCATGAATTTAAACGTCCTACGAGGCTGGCATCCCGTTCCCACCCCTTCACCGTTGAAACTGTTAGATGTAGACGTCTCTTCTACTCCAATAGCTTCATGTCTCGCACATCTCGCCTGTGGAACTCCCTTCCTTATTCCTGTTTCCCTGACAAATACAATCTCCAACTATTTAAGTGTAACGTCAATCGACATCTCCAGTTGCCTTGATCTATCCACTTCCCTTCTCCACATCCTTTCACTCCTATCTGCTCTCGCTCCAAATCTTCTGTAACCCCCTTGCCTTGATCGATCCACTATCTTTCTCCACATCCTCTCCTTTACCACTCCTATCTGCTCTTCCTCCAAACTTTCTGTAACCCCTTGCGTGCTAGTGGCCTCCAGCCTTGCTTGGGGTGATAAGCTTAAAAAAAAAAAAAATATATATATATTTACCCCCACCCCCAAAACTGTGGTCAAAACACTATGAAAGTGTAAAAAAAATGTTTTAATATAAGTAATACATTTTTTTTTTTAAATTACCTGCGATAAGATCTTGTTGGCATTAAATAGCTAATTGAGGTTGACATGGCCTAAAAGAAGCCAAACCGAGCAACAGCAGTCCTAAGGGGCATTATGGCTGGGTATTGAGAAGATTGTTTTTTTACGTGCGAAGGCTGTGTGGGTCAAAGCAACTGGGGTGTCACGTCTAGATTTTTTGGAACATCCTCCATCTGAGATCGTCCGTATGAACTGGGTTACCCTTCTGAAGATATTTGAACTGAGCCTCACCTGTCAGGTTATGTACTTCTTTTCTGAATACCTGTCAACATATCCCCAAAATTTGGCTGTGCTGCATGCACCTGGTATACCTTTATCAGGCAGAATGTCATAACGAGGCACTTAGCTTCTTTCTAATGTTTTTTTCATTTTTTTTTTTCACTCTGAGCATCATAGTGGCATTATCGCCTTGCTTGAGGTGAATTTATTAGACTGGTTATCGTAACAGGGTATATTGGTCTTCCTGACCCAGGGTAATTTTTCTGTTGTGCTATTCTCTCAATAATAAAGTCCAACATGACAGATTGTCAAACGTTATTCCATAGAGACAGGATTATAAAACATCAAAGAATCTAATATAGAAATTATCATCTTTTAAGAGCAGTATCCTTTGAGAATGTGGGGGTTCATGTCTCTCCACAGTTTCCTGCTCTTTGTCAGATTAGACAAGGTTTCTCCTTTTACCATCACTCCAGTTCCCCTCAAACTCGTTAAGTTGGCTACATGTTGTTTCTCCCTGCCCCTCTTGACTTCAATAGGTTCTGTGGGTATTAGATTCGCTAAAGCTTCTTTCCTCATCTGTCTATATCTCTTAGATGAGGTATTGTAATTATTTACAATGTTCAGACTGTTGTCCTCATCTTCGTTGTCATATTCACAACGTTTCAGTCAGTCTACACTCCAGCCTTCTTCAGGATCTGTCTATATTTCTGACATGAGGAATTGTAATTATTTACATTATTTAGACTGTTGTCCTTATCTTTATTGCCATATAAATATGGCAATAAAGATGAGGACAACAGGCCGGACAATGTAAATAGTGTAAATAGTTACAATACCTCATCTGAGAAATAGAGACAGATGTTGAAGGTGAATATGGCAATAAAGATGAGGACAACAGTCCGGACAATGTAAATAGTGTAAATAGTTACAATACCTCATCTGAGAAATAGAGAGAGATGTTGAAGGTGAATATGGCAATAAAGATGAGGACAACAGTACAAACTATGTAAATAATGTAAATAGCCTCTTTCCTCCTCATTTGTTCCCCACACTTTAACTTTCTCTTTCAAATAGTATGTGTAAGTAGCCATTTTGTTGCTAACATGTTGTATCTATAGTAATCTTTGGTAGAACAAAGTCTTTACATTTTCCTATCTCTTCATACTTTGCTTAGTTTATGAAAGGCATAAAAGATTGTCCAGTATTTACTGCCATATAGGAGATAAGATATTACATAACAGTTCAGCAATGTTTTCTTTGTTTTTAATGACATTTTCCTATCTCTTAATACTTTGCTTAGTTTAGGAAAGCATTTTCATTATCCCAAGATGCCTTCATTTAAATTTCATCTGTGACATTCCATACCAATATAGAAATGAAATATGATATCTGGAGTGACTTTAGTCTCAATTGGTGTTCAACTGTTCTTTCACTTTATGAAAGATAATGCAAAGTTTTGCATCAAACATATATATACATGCATTTTTTGTTTCCATCAAAAAATGTTTCATAGTTACATTATATATAAAATTTGTGTATATCTATATTTTATGCTTAAGATGTTTTTAAAATGTAATTTGTTTCATATATTGGTCTGTACCATAAGAATTCTTTTATGTCAAACTTTTATAAACAATTTTTAAAAATGCAATAAGTATTATGTATATATCTATTATGTATTTTATACATATATATATATATTAAGTAATGCAGAAATTTTTTATTTGTGTCTGAATTTTTGGGAGGAGAATTTATCATTATTTACATTTACACACAGACTATTGTCCTCATCTTTGTTGTTATTATCACAATGTTTTGGCTTTCTGGGATGAGGAGTTATCATTATTTCCATTATTTACATGCAGACTATTGTCCCCATCTTTGATGAAAAGACTAGGACAATAGTCTGCATATAAATGGTGTAAATAGCAAGTTTTCTGACTGGAAACTTTGTTTTATACAAATTGTTTGATACAATTTCCTCTATAAATTATAGATACTTTCCAGGAAAAAAAAATGGCTGCTCTCTGCCTTCCTTGGAGGATATTTCTAATTCTCATTGTTGCAGCAGAGCAGAAGGCATAATGAAAGACAGCACACATCCTGGGTACCACTTGTCTGAATGGTTACCCTCAGGGTGACATTTTAGTTCTATTAGTTGTAGTACAAAGCACCTGAGGGGAAGCTTTTATCCTTGGGCCCTTCATAAAATTAACTCTGTCGCACACTGACAATTTTCAAGTTATTTTAAACATTATTACTTTTCTTCATTCAATGCTGTGCATGTCTTTTTTTGTGTGTGTGTGAGTGTTGTTGTACCTGGGGTCTGCAGTCCAATTTCATTGTGCGTTGCAGAGAGCAGTGACAGAAAAAAGGAATGAATGAAAAAGAAATGAAATAAAATTACTTGAATTTAATGCATTTTAAGGCTAATAGAATTTTTTAGCAAAGAAGTTCTCAAGAGATAACAAAATTAAATGTTCAAGCGACTCATCATGTATGTACATGTATGCATGTGTGTGTAATATATATATGTATGTATGTATGTGTGTGTGTATGTGTGCAATATATAATATATATGAAGAAATATAGTTTTGAGGTATGCTATATTTATGGGATAAAATGCTCAATACCAAAGATAGAGCTTATGTAAAAATAAAAGTGAACATTGAAGTCAACACACAGAGGTGACAGACTGTTTCATGCTAAACTCAATCATCAGGCCTGATGATTGCATTTATCATGAAACTTTGAGTGTTGACTTCAACGTTCACTTATGTATACCTCACCCTACGTCATTAATTTGTTCCAGAGATCACAACTTAGGTTGAAATTACCACACTATAAACCACAAATAAGCGCTCCCCATTGCCTATTACTGTATTAATATGTACATACAGTATTCTGAATGAAATAATTTATCAGTGATACAGCCTTACAATATAGCTTTAACACCACTAAATAAGATGACAACACAGTCACAGATGTTTTCATATTTCGTTCTCTAGGATTTATGACTATATTAACATTTACTGTAAATGTACGTATTTTAATATGATTTTATATACTTTTATTCTTATTTCTTGTGCAGTAACATGATTTCATGTGCTTTTGATGCTTTTCTTATGAATTCAATATTTGTGGTGGACAGACGTAAAGTCAAATAAAATGATTTAAACTTGATTTTTATTTTTCCATATATTTTTTTGACAAATGATGTATAATCAAGAACAACTTAACTCGAAATGACATAACCCGAGGTATACCTGTATTATACATTCATATATATATATATATATATATATATATATATATATATACACACACACGCACACAATCAAGCCGCAAATTTGTTTACTTTTTTGTTTTGTTGTTTTCAACATATTTTTATACATGTATATCCTTATGGTGTCAGTTTAAACTGACTCTTTTTAACTTTATATCTAAATTATAATTGTAACTATAATTTTGGAAAGTGAACATTTTTTTTTTTTTACTCATTCCACCCCAAGCAAGGTGATAAAGCCACTGAGACACAAGGGGGTTATTAAGTGTTACAGATTATGAGAAATAAAAACAATATTAAGGAGAAAATATTAAAAGATTAAGAAGACAGAAGATAACAATTGTCATTGCATTTAAATTCTTGAAGATCAAAGTTGGCTAGAAAGCAAGAAGCCAGGAGCGACTTACACAGCAAGAAGTACGAGAAAAGAAACTGTTAGCATAGAACTTATGCTTATATCTGGCCAATTCGCCTGTAAAATGATGAAACCTTGCTGCCAATCTAGTACTGCACTTAAATTCTTAAAAATCTAGGTATCACAGAGGAAAGTTTATTTATTTTGAATAATACAAAAATGTGGCAGGGGCCAACAGGGGGGGGTAGGAGAAGGCTTGTCTTGAACTTAGCTAGCCACAATTACTGACCCAAAAACACCACAGTATTCCTTATACCAAAACAACACATTCTTACTTACCATTCTTACTACAACCACCATAATACCTCAGAGTCTCTATGAAGTCCTAAGTAGTTCCTATATGTAAAATTTGTCTGTTGAAGGTGGAGAATAAAATAACACTTAAAAAAAAATCATAGAGGAAAGTTAATCAGAACAATTACCATGAAAATATTGATAGAAAAGGGAGCGGAAAATTACATTATGATAGTTGGAAAATGACTGAAGGTCAGGACTAATGTTATTATTAGCAATCTGTAAATATATAGCAGGTGCACCAGACCATATGTGGCTGCAATGAAGCATGGATGAATGGTAGATTTATAAATATGTAAGATAAATTCTAGAGAGAAAACTTATCTAGCATGACACAGTGAATCACCTTTCTTGGCAGCAGACATAGCAATGGATTCAATATAATCTTTCCACTTCATGGCGGCTGGAAAACTTAACTCAAGACGGTACAATGAGTCACTCTCCTGGAGGCTAGCATTTCACTCAAATTTCTTGGAAAATTTCCAGCTTCTTCTGAAATCAAGAAAATATGAACTTTATCTCTAAAGATAATGAATTAAAGAAATTCCTTTTCTGACCTGATTTGACGTAATATATTTGGAACTAATAAATAAATATGACAAATTTGCACCTTCATGCCCACAACAACTTTAAGCTGTGCACAGAAATCTTTATCTCTCCATCGCAAGAGTCGTATATCGTTCTAAGATGATTTAACAACAAGTCAATCACAACCCACTCTCTCTATGTCTAAAATCCAGTGTATGAGTTTTTACGTCAATTATTTTCTTTTCTGTAACCCGTTTCTTTTCTATACTATTCTTTTCTGCTATATAAAAGACATTAACAATTCAACCATTGAATAGTTGTTTGTCCGGCTTTCTGCAGATATATATTTTTTTGGTGTATTCTAAATTTCTTAGTACAGACTCTCCAGCCGTGTCTACATCTTCAGTCGACCGTGACTGGATGAACATCACTTCTGCTTTCTGGATCAAACCAAACACAATGTGGGCAGAAAGCAGGATTAAACCAGTGGGCCGGTTGAATGATCTTCGGATGCTCAGGGGACCTATGGCCACTCCCTTAAGTTCGGTTAAGACCGAGTAGACAACTCAACCCAGAGAGTAAGATGTCAGAGGTTGAGGGGTGTGAGAATTTATAAAGAAATAAACGTGAAAACAATTTTTATATTCATAAATTTATAAACATTTACTAAATTTATTAGAATATGTGAACCAACTATAAAGGAAATCCTTATTATTTACCATTTTATAAAGTTCGAATCTTTTGGCAATTAGCCGATGTCTTAACAACCATTCCAATTAATAATATAACAAATAGTGTAAATAAATAATCTAATAAATAAACAGTGTTTATTATTTTCGTCAATTCTCAAGAACAAAGAAAATGAATAAATTTACTTTCATATGTTTAGGTTTTATTCCAATTCTAATCATTTAATTCTTTTTAAAATAATATATTTTAAGGTTTTATTGAAATTTTATTTAAGTTTCCGCATGTCCTCCATCATTAACAATACAAAGGATAATACGATTTTGCAGTTCACGGAAAACATTTGCCAACTGATTTACAGTAATGCCTGAAATCACATTAGTTAGCTATACTTAAAACTAGGTACATTAAACTTTATAACATTTTTTGCAGATTATTTCTATCGCAAATACAAATAAAGTTATAAATTTTTTAAAGTGCACATGAACTTTATGGACACCCTGTATATATACAAAACTATATAATACATGCCACATATAGTTTCCTCTTTTGAAAGATATTCATTTAATATATATATATATATATATATATATATATATATATATATTAAAATAATAAGAAAGAACAGTAAGATTTACAATCCGGTGTTCTTAGTAATTATTTTGATTTAAAAAAAAAAAATGCTCGATAAAAAACAGTAGAGCTTAATATAATTATTTTCCATTTTAAAAATATGATTCCATCACTACACAGGAATTACCATGTTTCAAAACAGAAACTAAAATTTAATTATAAAATTAAATTTCAAATCTATAGCCCATCCCCTTCCAAAAATCTCCTGAGAATGGGATGGGCTATGGATTTTAAATTTAATTTTAAAATTAAATTTTAGTTTCTGTTTTGAAACATGGTAATTCCTGTGTAGTGATGTAGCCATATTTTTAAAATAGAGAATAATTATAATATATATATATATATATATATATATATATATATATATATTAAAAAGAAGAGAGGAAATGCAAATGGTTTTGGTTGTAATGTGGATTAAAAAAAAATATATATATTATGCTTTATTTTTCATTATGGAAAATAAAGTATAATATAAAATATAAAAAGATCCACATTACAACCAAAAACATTTGCAGTTTCTCTCTTCTTTTTAGTACATACACTTTTCTCTTATTGGACCAATTATAACCTCTCCCCTTTATTTATTCATATATATATATA
>OZ038509.1:54479509-54542009 GCA_964036315.1 Acanthosepion esculentum | reverse complement strand
CAGCACTGATAAGAAGACTAGTTTGCTTACACCATGGATTGCGATAGGCTAACAACTGCCTTGGTATGGTTACTACCAATGTAAATATTTCAAGTTGAAATAATTCACATTATAAAGCTGTACTACACTTATAAATGTAATAAAACTACTTTTACATCTTGATTTCACATTAAGATGCAATATTCAAGAGACGATTACACAACAATTTCTAAAATTTCCACTGAGCAACATGCACAAGTAACAAGTAACGTAAACAAATCTTTTGTTTTTGATTTGTAGAGCTATGGGTGCGTTCAAACCGATCTTTATTTGATTTAATTAAATAACAAAATTTAGGATGACATACAATCGATGTTTCTAATTAAAATTCATTATCATTGTGGTGTTAAATAACAACAACATTTAGTATAACATGCAAACTTAATTTTTCAATCACATTTTTTATGCATTTTTTTTGCAGTGTTAAGAAACAAAACATTTAAGATGTCATAAAATCTTTTTCTCGTGACAGAATATGCAACTTTTATTTTCATTCATAGGAGTCATAAGAATGAAATTTGTTATCGTTCTTTTCATAAGGATTCATGTTAATACTTTGTATTATTTTATTCCTTTTCATTTGATAATGAGAACAGTAAGCAAAGCATCAGCTTATTTTATACTTTTAGGAATCATTATGAATGGCCTAACTGCTACTAACGCCTTAGGCTAGGCTACATTTTTGGTTTGTTTTTATACGATGGATATCGGATGAAAATTTACCTAGATTTTGGGTCTCATCTTATCTATAGGTCTCCTTACACATGGAAATATACTTTAGTTCCATAGAATATTATGTTGCATTCACCCCCACCCCATATAAACATCATCATCATCTTTTGCTGAAAACTAACATTTGGTATAGTTGGGGGGGGGGTCTATTTTGCTTGTCCCAAGATTTCATGTGTTTCAATGTTCTTGTAAGTTGGATTTTTCATCAGTCATTAGAATTTGTTTTTAAGTAAAAAAAGAAGAAAAAAATTCATTACATTTAAGGAGTAGATCACACATCGATAATACAAACCAGTAATTTTTATTTTTGCCAACTCTTCACTGACTTAGTATCACTCCAAAAAATGGTTGACTCCTTATACCACTGCAGAAAGAACCCAACTCCTCCTACCAGGCTCTATCTTTACAAGAGTCAGATATGAAGTAGAGTGACTATATCGAATCAATTGCTATGTCTACTGCAAGGAATGTTGGTTCACTGCATTCTGCCAGACAATCTTTCTTGTCAGAATCCATCATTTGTGATCATTTTATACTATGGATACCGATACCAGATGAAATCATGAAAATTTATCTAGATTTTGGGTCTTATCTTATTTCTTGATTTGTAGAGCTATGTCTGCATTCACACCAATCCTTATTTCTCATAGTGTTAAATAACAATATTTAGAATAACACAGAATCTATATTTTTAATTAAAATTCATTATCATTGTGGTATTCAGTAACAATGATATTTAGTATAACATGAAAAATTTATTTCTCAATAATATATATATATATATATATATATATATATATATATATATATATATATATATATATTATACAGGGTTTTTTGTTGTTGTTGTGTTCGGCAACAAAACATATAAGATGCCATAAAATCCTCATTTCTCATAATGCAATAAAAAATAAGACATCTACATACAAAATTAACACCCTTCAAAAAAAAACTATGATCATCACCATCTGATGCAATGAGCTTATGAACATCGGCATTTACAGTTTTGTCATATGGGTTCCAGTCAGATGTCATACTATGGATATCAGATAAAAACACAAAATTTACCTAGATTTTGGGTCTCGTCTTATCTATAAGTCGCCTTATTTGTGGAAATATACGGTATGTATTAGAGCCGGTCAGGGGTGGGGTCTATTCCTTTTACACATCTGTTTTGAATTCTATTATATATCCCCCACACACACACATATATATATATTCATCTCCAGGTACAATGAAAATGAATAGAGTACAATTCCAATCTTTTATTTCCTAGGAAAATGGATTGTCTGGTTTGTATAATTTACGTAACCATATATATCAGATTTAAGCTAATATTTGGCTGGTGTTAGTTGCCAATTTATGGGTGATGACCCATTTACATAAAAAATAATTTTTAATTTCTGCTTCTTCATTTAGTTTAAATGTAACACAGGCCATATTTGATTGGTTGATCAGGGTAAAGTTCTCAAGCCTTATAACTTTGTTTTTTTTTTTTTTTTTAAAAAGAGGTTGTATTTTGCTTTTAAATCCAAATAAATCATTGTAATTTACAATCACTTAATGAGATGCATTGATATGCATTGAAACAACTGCAATTGTGTAGCAATCTTACATGTTTTCGGTGTAATATACTAAAATTTATATATTTATATATATATATATATATATAGTTTCATTGAATGTTATATATATATATATATATATAGTTTCATTGAATGTTATATATATATATATATATATATATATATATATATATATAGTTTCATTGAATGTTATATATATATATATATATATATAGTTTCATTGAATGTTATATATATATATATATATATAGTTTCATTGAATGTTATATATATATATATATATATATAGTTTCATTGAATGTTATATATATATATATATATATATATAGTTTCATTGAATGTTATATATATATATATATATAGTTTCATTGAATGTTATATATATATATATATATATATAGTTTCATTGAATGTTATATATATATATATATAGTTTCATTGAATGTTATATATATATATATATATATATATATAGTTTCATTGAATGTTATATATATATATATATATATAGTTTCATTGAATGTTATATATATATATATATATATATAGTTTCATTGAATGTTATATATATATATATATATATATAGTTTCATTGAATGTTATATATATATATATATATATATATATATATATATAGTTTCATTGAATGTTATATATACATATATATATAGTTTCATTGAATGTTATATATACATATATGTATAGTTTCATTGAATGTTATATATATATATATATATATATATAGTTTCATTGAATGTTATATATATATATATATATATATAGTTTCATTGAATGTTATATATATATATATATATATATATATATAGTTTCATTGAATGTTATATATATATATATATATATATATATATATAGTTTCATTGAATGTTATATATATATATATATATATATATATATATATATAGTTTCATTGAATGTTATATATATATATATATATATAGTTTCATTGAATGTTATATATATATATATATATAGTTTCATTGAATGTTATATATATATATATATATATATATATATATAGTTTCATTGAATGTTATATATATATATAGTTTCATTGAATGTTATATATATATATATATATATATAGTTTCATTGAATGTTATATATATATATATATATATAGTTTCATTGAATGTTATATATACATATATATATATAGTTTCATTGAATGTTTATATATATATATAGTTTCATTGAATGTTATATATATATATATATATAGTTTCATTGAATGTTATATATATATATATATATATATATATATATATATATATAGTTTCATTGAATGTTATATATATATATATATATATATATATAGTTTCATTGAATGTTATATATATATATATATATATATAGTTTCATTGAATGTTATATATATATATATATATATATAGTTTCATTGAATGTTATATATATATATATATATATATATAGTTTCATTGAATGTTATATATATATATATATATATATAGTTTCATTGAATGTTATATATATATATATATAGTTTCATTGAATGTTATATATATATATATATATATATATATATATATAGTTTCATTGAATGTTATATATATATATATATATATATATATAGTTTCATTGAATGTTATATATATATATATATATATATAGTTTCATTGAATGTTATATATATATATATATAGTTTCATTGAATGTTATATATATATATATATATATAGTTTCATTGAATGTTATATATATATATATATATATAGTTTCATTGAATGTTATATATATATATATATATATATATATATAGTTTCATTGAATGTTATATATATATATATATATAGTTTCATTGAATGTTATATATATATATATATATATATATATATATATATATATATAGTTTCATTGAATGTTATATATATATATATATATATATATATATATATATATATATAGTTTCATTGAATGTTATATATATATATATATATAGTTTCATTGAATGTTATATATATATATATATATAGTTTCATTGAATGTTATATATATATATATATATATATAGTTTCATTGAATGTTATATATATATATATATATATATAGTTTCATTGAATGTTACATATATATATATATAGTTTCATTGAATGTTATATATATATATATATATATAGTTTCATTGAATGTTATATATATATATATATATATAGTTTCATTGAATGTTATATATATATATATATATATATATATAGTTTCATTGAATGTTATATATATATATATATATAGTTTCATTGAATGTTATATATATATATATATATATATATATATATATATATATATAGTTTCATTGAATGTTATATATATATATATATATAGTTTCATTGAATGTTACATATATATATATATATATATATAATATAAAATAATATACAGAAGCGAGCATAAAGATCAGAACGATGTTAAGAAAAAGTCTAAATGTGAAATAACATTTTATTTTAAAGCTTCAAAGAATATTTTATCAAGGAAAAATAAGGATATAAAGGTAAATTATATAATTCCAAAATATAAAGCTCAATAAACTTATTTTGATAAAGTTATAAGAATAATTATTTAACATTCGAAAAAAATAGATGATCAAAAACATCAGAACGATTAGATAAATCCATAAAATTTAATAATTATTTTGCATTATTGAAAATTTTTTCGGGTAAGAATATAAAATCGGGTATTTTACTAAATTACACTGGCTCTTTACTGGCTCTTGCATTGTAAATATGGCGAAAAAATCTGTGACAACATTGGAACTTAGAAAACTGATAGTCAAGTTATGTAATGAAAATAAACCCTCAACTGGGGATATTTCAAAGAGTGTGGGGAAATCTAAGTCTTATTTATAGTATTTTAAAAAACTTGAGGAAACTGGGTCATTTGAAGCCAAGAAACCACCTGGCAGGCCTAGGAAAACTACTGCAAGGTAAGACAGATGGATTGGTAATGAATCAAAAAAGGATCGATTTGTGACAGCAACCGCTATCTCTAAAAGAGCTAATGCTAACCTTGGCATTAAAATATCAAGGCACACTATTTCCCAAAGACTTAATGAAATAAATTTGAACAGTCGAGGAGCCTCTATGAAGCCTTATATTTCTAAAAAGAATCAAATGAGCAGATTGAAATTTGCCACTGAACACGTCATATGGACTGAAGAACAGTGGGATTGTGTTTATTTCACCGATGAGTCAAAGTTTAACATGTTCGGTTATGAAGGGAGAAGGTTTGTTCGACGCAGTCCTAAGGAATGATATTCGCCTCACGGCACTAAAAGCAGCGTTAAATTTGGAGGCGGAAGTGTGATGGTGTTTGGAATGATTTCAGCTGCTGGTACAGGACCTCTTGTCAGGCTGCTCGGTAAAATTTATGCAACTGTATACAAAGAGATATTGAAGAAACATGTGCCTAATTTGAGAACTGCAATTAATCAACCAGCTGTATTTATGCATGATTATGTGCCGTGTCACACAGCAAAGTCTGTTAAGACATTTCTTTCTGAGGAGGATGTTACTGTTATGGAGTGGCCTGCTCAAAGCCCAGACATGAGAATGTTTGGAAGTTACTAAATGAAAGAGCTAAGGAAAAGAATCCAACAAACGTCGAAGAACTATGGACTAATTTGAAAAGAGAATGGGAGAAAATATCTGTTAATGAATGCAAGACATTAATTCGCTCATGTAGCAAAAGATGTCAAGCTGTTATTGCAAGTAAAGGTCTACACATCAAGTACGAATGAATTATGAACGCTATTTTCATTTGGATATGATGTATCCATTATAATAGTATGATTTTGTTAGTTATTCTGATGCTTTTGATCATCTATTTTTTTCGAATGTTATATAATTATTCTTATAACTTTATCAAAATAAGTTTATTGAAATTTATTATTTATGTAGTTTATTATTTATATTTTGAAATTATATTATTTACCTTTATAGCATATTTTTCCTTGATAAAATGTTCTTTGAAGCTTTAAAATAAAAAGTCAACACCTAAACAGTCCTGCTACCTTTGCTGGAGGCTATTGTGAATTCAGCACTGGACAAAGGCTTTTCCCAAATTATCTCATGGCAACCTTGATTGTCATTCCCTACCAACAAAACTCCTATATTTAATCTCCATAGGTTTTAATACCAGCAATACATTTTTGAAAAAGAAAAATATTACCAGCTATACATTTTTAAACATTACCAGCAATACTTTTTTGAAAAGAATAATATTGCCAACAATACATTTTTCAAAAATCTTACCAGCAATACATTTTTCAAAAATCTTACCAGCAATACATTTTTCAAAAATATTACCAGCAATACATTTTTCAAAAATCTTACCAGCAATACATTTTTCAAAAATATTACCAGCAATACATTTTTCAAAAATATTACCAGCAATACATTTTTTGAATAGAAGAATATTACCAGAAATACAATTTTTAAATATATTACCAGCAATACATTTTTCAAAAATATTACCAGCAATACATTTTTCAAAAATATTACCAGCAATACATTTTTTGAATAGAATATTACCAGCAATACATTTTTCAAAAATATTACCAGCAATACATTTATTGAACTAAAAATATTACCAATATTTAAAAAAAAATATTACCAGCTATCTTGTCAGTATCAGATAACCCATTGAGGTGTTGATATGCCATAAGACAGACCAAACCAAACCTCTGTTAAATATGAGAAGCATGCTTATTCTAAGAACTTAAATATCAACCTCTAAATGAATAATACGTATAACTAAGCTAGTCGACTACTATGTTGGTGAGCTTCATCTGCTGAAGGCACTGCACAGCTTTTTTATTTTTAATTTTATTTTTCAAGTGTTTAACGGACTCTGTGTGGAGGGGCTGACTCAACTCATAAGTATATACCATAAGTGCAGTGCTCATTTTACTCTGCAGCCTATTATTTCTTAATGTTCTGAAAACTATATTTTTCGTTATCATTATTTCCAACAAGAGAAACTAAAGAAAAGAAGTGGATGGCCTTTTTTAATTATTTTCTTCACCATCCCTCAACTACAACGCTATAAGAAATATTCCCACCATGTAACGGCTGGGTGCTTTAGGCCTGACCATTTCACATCTGACAGCCTGCCCCATTTTCACAAGCAATAAAATGCACTTTCTATGAACTTGTCACAAAGAAGGCGATGTTTACATCATGACAATACCTTCATGTGAAAACATTCAGGTGCTTCAATACTTCAGGCCGTCCGTTTTCTTCATGTCTCCGTTTTCTTCAAGACCTTTTGTTCAAGAAAAGTATGCTAAAAAAAAATAAGTGGGACACTGATTTTCTTAAAAGCTAATTTCAAATTCAAGTTGAACAAGTTAAATCCTCATTGGGTACCCCATGATTGCAGTCCTGTGTCATACTAAGCCAGTGGGTCCCAAACTTTTTTTTTTCTGAAATGCATTTTCAGAATGAAAATTTGCTCGCAGCTCACCAAGTTTTATATAATTTGTTATATTCCGTGCTAAGGGAATAAATACTTAACACCAGGTGGATAATAGAAGAAAGGTTCATTGTACACAACCAGTACAATATGAAATATGATACAGTTATACACACAGGTAAATCTAGTAGTGAGTGCCACTAATTGGAAGGTTGAACGTGTTTGAGTCTTCTCTCTCTCACTCTTCCTGCAGTCTCTTGTAGACAGTTGACTTTATAGGTGCTTACTACCTATAGTGTAATCATTCATGGGGGTGAGTGGTTATTCCATTACATCATAATTAAAAGTACATTTAAAAATAAAAAAGAGAGAGACAAAGAGGGTTAAAGGGAGATAACTACAGATTTGCAGTCAGAACATTATTATTGATAACTCTTTCATCCAATTTGCAGACCCAAGTTACCATAGTCTTAATACTTGATATAATGCAAAAATATCAATGATAAAATCTTTTTTTTCTCCCTTTCTCTTTTCAGTCACTCTCTTTTCCGTCACTCTCTTTTCTCCCTTTCTCTTTTCAGTCACTCTCTTTTCTCCCTTTCTCTTTTCAGTCATTCTCTTTTCAGTCACTCTCTTTTCTCCCTTTCTCTTTTCAGTCACTCTCTTTTCTCCCTTTCTCTTTTCAGTCACTCTCTTTTCAGTCACTCTCTTTTCTCCCTTTCTCTTTTCAGTCACTCTCTTTTCTCCCTTTCTCTTTTCAGTCACTCTCTTTTCTCCCTTTCTCTTTTCAGTCACTCTCTTTTCTCCCTTTCTCTTTTCAGTCACTCTCTTTT
Source organism: Acanthosepion esculentum (assembly GCA_964036315.1). Classification (NCBI taxonomy): domain Eukaryota; kingdom Metazoa; phylum Mollusca; class Cephalopoda; order Sepiida; family Sepiidae; genus Acanthosepion; species Acanthosepion esculentum. The sequence goes on along the minus strand of OZ038509.1, from coordinate 54,533,374 downwards.
CTCCCTTTCTCTTTTCAGTCACTCTCTTTTCTCCCTTTCTCTTTTCAGTCACTCTCTTTTCTCCCTTTCTCTTTTCAGTCACTCTCTTTTCTCCCTTTCTCTTTTCTCACTCACTCTCTTTTCTCACTCACTCTCTTTTCTCACTCACTCTCTTTTCTCACTCACTCTCTTTTCTCACTTACTCTCTTTTCAGTCACTCTCTTTTCAGTCACTCTCTTTTCAGTCACTCTCTTTTCACTCTCTTTTCACTCACTCTCTTTTCACTCACTCTCTTTTCACTCACTCTCTTTTCACTCACTCTCTTTTCACTCACTCTCTTTTCACTCACTCTCTTTTCACTCACTCTCTTTTCAGTCTCTTTTCACTCACTCTCTTTTCAGTCTCTTTTCACTCACTCTCTTTTCAGTCTCTTTTCACTCACTCTCTTTTCACTCAAATTTGTTCTCTCCAAAATAGTCACAATAAAGAGGAGAGTAAGGTGTCAAAAAATGAAGAGCAAAGGGATTTGTAAAAATGACAGCCACTAAAGAGAGTAAGTCTAAAGTCTTAAAGCAAATGAAACTTCCTAAAGAATGACCTATTTTTTCAGATTCCTTTGTAGATCTTACCATTATAGAAAACCTTTAATGTGTTTCTTTGTGTCTCTGTATTTTCACAAGAGTTTTTCTCCTGTTCAGCCTTTGAGAAATCTTATCGTATTTTGAGTTAGTGTGAAGCAAAAGAAATATCTACAGTCATGCTGTGCTAATAAATTCTTTCGTTTGTCATATTTCCGTTGCTTGTAGACCAATAAGCTTTTGCCAGTATAAATTTGTTTTTTGCTGGACATGGGTTTGATAGGCCATACTACCTTACTGGCTAATTCTGGACCTCTATTGATCAAGCACAAGTAACTAGTAATGACCAGTGATTGAGTGGCGTACCTAGGGTAGCGCACATGCTCTAGGTCAGTGGTTCCCACGTTTTTTTGGCCAGGCCCGACCTAAGTATCTCTAAAATCTTGATCTCTCCTCCCCACCAACATAAAATTCTTATTATTCAAAAAGTGAACTCCTATTCATATGGAGGTAGCCTAAAAGGCCATTAACTTGGTCGAAAGTAGCTTCCAAAGAACATGGCATCCACAAAAGATAAAGATAAAAGAACGAAAGGACAGTTGAATATTGAGGAGAAAATTACTAAGAAATTGTTAATATATATGTAATGTAGTGTTACTGACTCACGGAAGTAGTATGCGCTCAACTGCCTCATGGGTAATAGCTGTAGCTATTTATAATCTTTGTGACTTCATATGTAAATGTCAGCTCATCTCTCTGTACCAAAGACGTTTTATGCCCTTATTTTTCCTGGCACTTTTGGGAACTTTTATCTCCTCACTATCTTCCTCTCTCTCCCTGATCTTTTTCTTTCTTTATAGGAGTTTTCCGCCAATGATTGTTCCTCTTCAGAGTCCATATCAATCTTGATTTCACTATCGCGTTGCAATCTAACTTGGTCTGCATGTGCTAATATCCCATATCCATTTTTTCTATTATCATAGTATTCTGTTCATTTTTGCATTACGAATCTTGCCTCTTGTAGATTAGATTCACTATACTCTTTTTGTACCATAGTTTTTCATTAGTAGCATAGGACATTGTCAATGGGGCTTTGATTTGTCTACCTATGAGGGCAGATAAGCTTTTTGATCTTCCCGTCTGCGGTATTGTCCTATCGTTTAGCAACAATCTAGGAAGAAATGTTTATATCTTTTCTTTCCATTGTACACATATTTTCAATCTGTTTTTTTTTATAGCTTGCATCATCCTTCCTGCTAATCTGTTTGATTACGGATGGTACGGTGCGGGTTTTATATGGTTTGCATCCAATTCTGTTCAACCATTGGCATAGTTCCTCATCACAGAACTCTGGGGCATCGTCAGATACTAGTGTCCTCAGAATTACATTTCTTGAAAATATGATCTTTAATGTTTGTTTCATGGTTAAACTTCTTTTGTGGGAAACCTGTATTACTTTTGGCCAGCCTGAATATGAATCTATCAGGATTAGTAATAATCCAACTCCATTAGCATGGACATAATCTATGTGCATTCTGTCCCAAGGTTGAGAAGCTTCAGGCTATGTATGTGCTTTTGTCTGTTTGAATTTTCTTCTTTCATTGCACATTTTACACCTTTTTATGTATTCTGCTACATCTATAGAATAGCCTGGCCACCATGCCTCTAGCCTTAATCTCCTCTGTGTAGATGTTGTTCCACAATGAACATTGTCATGTATACTTTTTATAATTTTGCTCCTTTGCATTACTGGTAAAACCACTATATCTCCATTACAAATTACACCATTTTCTACAGTTTCTACACATTTCTGCCTGTGAGCAATTATTCCACTTATATTTTTATCCTGAAAAATATAATGTTCAGTATGGGACCTCACTTTGTATCCTCAGCTAATTTGTCTATCGACAAAATATCAGTTTCAACCCAGTGTAAGAAAGTATCTTTGAATTTTTCCTCTTTTTCACTTTCATAAGTAATGAGCCTCAATCTTCACAGGTGGAATGGTATTGCCTTTCATGTACTCAATATCAAAGTGAAATGCCATTAACATTAAGACCCATCTTAGAGTTCTAGATGATGTTACCTTAGGACGTTCCTTCATAGGATTAGATATGAATTCTAAAGGTCTATGGTTGGACCTTAGAAATTTCTTTCCAATCAAAAATTGACAAGCTCTATTTGTTGTCCGTATTATGGCCAACGCTTCTTTCTCAATATCTGAGGAGTTCATTTTGTCTTTCGACAATTTTCTTGAAAGATACATAATAGATGACCATCCTGAGCTAATATTCCCAATAGTCCGAATAATGTAAATAGTGATTTTAAATCCCTGCATCAGTTGTTACTACTATTTCCTTTCTAGGGTCAAATATTTTTTTACTCCTGATTTCTTTGCTAGAACAGCTTTTAAATTTTCAAATGCCACTTGTTCTTTCGTTCACATAAATTCCACATTCTTTTTTCTTAGAGCAGCAAAACATTCTGTCAATTTGGAGTACCACTCTACATATTGTCTGTAGACATTTACAAGACCTAAGAAAGATTCCAATTCTGTTTTTGTTCTTACGTACTTCAACTTTTAATATTTTGTCAATTAACAATTGGTCTGATGATAGGCCTTCATTAGATATGAATATCCCCAAAATGTTATTTTTTTATGTTGTTCACACTTTTAAAAAATTTTTTTTTGTTAATCTAGCATTTTTGAATGTGTTCAAAACCATACTGGTTTTTCCTTTCAGATCTTCATCATTAATAGCACCAACACAAATGTCATCCTGGTAGCATAGTGAATTTTTTTATATTGCTACCAATAACTTGCTCTATAACCCTGTGAAAAATGGACTTGTTTTTTTAATTCCATCTTAACAAGCCTGTCAGTGTTTATTGTTGTAACTTCTTTAAAGTCTTCGTCAATAGGTATTTGATATTATGCCGACTTTCGATCAATTGTAGAGAATGTTTTCATTCCTGCGAGGGATTTCAAAACCCATTCTACATTGTGGATTGGATATGAGTGTGCACATATCTTGTGGTTTACACCTATTTTGCAGTCACCACAAATGTGCAGATCCCCATTCTTCTTTCTTAAAATTACTAATGGGGAGGCTGACTCCGGGTGGTAGCACCTGTTGGGGTCCCAGCTATGAGAAAATAGTGAACTTCCAGGTCTTTTCCAGCACATTGAAACAATGATGTTGCCAACTACACTTTTTGAAAAAATGATGTTGTCAGCTATATGTTTTTGAAACAATGATGTTGCCAGCTATACGTTTCTGAAACAATGATGTTGCCAGCTATACGTTTCTGAAACAATGATGTTGCCAGCTATACGTTTCTGAAACAATGATGTTGCCAGCTATACGTTTTTGATATATTTAGTAAATACTGGATCTGGCATTAAATAACTCATAGTGGTTGATATACCATAAAAAAAGAAAAAGAAAAAAGTAATGGGGAGGCCCATTTGCACCCTCCTGGTGGAAGACATTCAAGTAGATCTTCTTCCAGTAATTTTTTTTAGTTTTTCCACAACTCTTGGTAGTAAATGGACCAGCACTTTTTATACTTGAAAATATGAGGGGGAGACATTATCTTTTAGTCTTAACTTTGCTTTATTTTTTTATTTTATTTAACGTTCCATTTTCTTCTGCCTTGACTTTGTTTTGCTAATTTATGTCAAATACATCCTTTCCTACTAGACTGATTTTTTTTCAGTTTGCTATGATAATTGGTAATACTTCAAACTTATTTTTTAGTTCCATGAGGGCTTCAAAATAGCCTAAAGTTTTTATCATGGATCCATTGAACTGATTTAATTGAACCAGACCTTTCTTTTATCTTGGTTTTCCTAATTTCTTCCAGAAATTTAAAAGTATCAACATTATGTTGCTTCCTGTTACATGTCCAACGAAACATTATTGATTCAGATTTTAAGTAGCCCCCCCTTTTTTCATTTATTTTTTTCAATGGAAAGAAATCCATACTTATTTCCTTTTCATTTTGTTAGACCGTTTATGTTTCTCTTTTTCTACATTTAAAATGATTCATTTTGAAACACTTTTCACACTTTTTTTCATATGCTGGACATTTTTGTTTATCTCTTTGATGCTGAAAGCCGTTTGGATCAAATCCTCTTCAATTGGCCGGTTTTTCAAATTCACAATATTCAGGAGCCTGTTTTAAATCAAGAACATATTCAATAACTGGTTTATTTAGTTTTTGAGAAATATTCATGAACTTAGCTCTTGCTGCATTCATGAGATTTTTTCTTGGGTCCTATGTTTTTCATTATTAGTTGACTTATATTGTCAAACATCATTTCCTCCAACAGTCTTGGGTGTGCAGTTGCTGATAATTTTATAATGGCCCCACGGCCAGTAGTTGCCAAGAAAAGATCCATTATTTGGTTTTCTCCTCAAACTGATTTTAAATCGATATCTGTCTATAGGACACATACCACAGTGGATAAAGGCGTTAGTTAGATCCAGTGACAGGACCCAAAGAGTTGTGAGTTCAATACCCGGTTAAGGCAATGGAGAACTTGGAGAGGGGAATTAACAGGAGATAACTGACAACTGACATCCATTAAACATCTCGCGTGGAACTAGAACAGTCTACCCCAGTGAACGAAATAAAGGGTTCAGTTCAACATTCCAACCACCTGAAGAAGGCCAGAGCGTACATTGGCCGAAATGTTGTAATAAATATAATGACAAAGATGAGGACAATAGTCCAAATAATGTAAATAGTGATTTGTAAATCCTTCAGCTTTTTAGTTCTAGCTTTAACTGCTAGTATTTTAAGCCATTAATAATTATCCAATGATAATTGTTTGTTTAGTTCTTTAGATATTCATGATGCTATTGTAGGGTTACTGACTCATGGGAAATGTTACTGACTCATGGGAAGTAGTATACACTCAAATGCCTCATAGTGAAGTCACAAAGGCTATAAATAGCTAGTGCTATTACAGCTGTAGCTATATATAGCCTTTGTAACTTCATATGTAAATGAGTCACCTCAAGATGGTAACACATCTATCAGGAAATACTATAAGCAAGCTTGAAATTCAGTATATGTCATTTTGCCAAAGTGTAAACAACTTTGTTTTTCATAGCATTAAACATGTCAGATTTTGTGCCAAAGAAAGTGTATTTGTGGGGAATTTTACTGCACTACTTTATTCAGAAGAAATCTGCAGCTGAAGCACAGAGAATTCTTGTTGAGACTTACAGTGACCATGCTCTGTCAGAAACAACATGCAGAGATTGGTTTAGATGCTTCAAAAGTGATGATTTTGATGTTGAAGATAAAGAACGCTGTGGTGCACCTAAAAAGTCTGAAAACAAAGACTTGGAGGCATTACCTCATGAAGACTCATGTCAGGTGCAAGCTGAACTTGCAGAATCATTAGGAGTTGATCACACAACAGTTTTGAAGTGTTTGAAAGCATTAGGAATGATTCAAAAGCAAGGTCACTGGGTGCTGTATGAGTTGAAGCTGAGTGATAACGAACGCCGTCTTGTCACGTGTGAACAGCTACTTCAACGGCAGAAAAGGACAGGACTTTTTGCATTGTATCATGACTAGTGATGAAAAGTGGATGCACTATGATACCCTTAAGCGTAAAAGGTTGTGGGGTAAGCCTGACCATGCATCAACATTGGTGGCAAAGCCAAATATCCATAGTTTGAAGCTTCTACTCTGCATTTGGCAGTATCAGTTGAACGTAGTTTATTATGAGCTGCTCAAGTCGAGTGAAACCATCACAAGAGATTGCTATTGACTACAAGTAATGCATTTAAGCTAAACATTGAAGAAAAAATGGCTGCTATACGAGCAGAGACACAACAAAGTGATTTTGCAACATGACAACTCTAGGCCACATGTTGCAAAACAGGTGGAAACCTACTTGGAAACACTTAAATGGGAAGTTCTACCCCACCTGGCGTATTCACCAGATATTGCCCCATCTGATTATCACTTGTTCCAATCGATGGCACATGGCCTGGCTGAGCAGCACTTTCATTCTAATGAAGATGCAAAAAAATGGGTCGACTCATGGTTAGCCTCAAAAGATGCCAGAAAGATGGGAAAAAGTAGTGGCTAGTGATAGACAATACTTTCAGCGACATGTTTCTTAGTAATTTTTGTAAATAAAACATTACTTTTCATGAAAAACCAGTGAGAACTTATTCAAAGTCCATATATATATATATATATATATATATATATATATATATATATATATAATATGGATAAAACAACTGAAAAGTTGCAAATTAAAAGAAAAAAATTGGGTGCTTTTTTTGTGAAAGTATTTATTTATATGTATATGTTTTTATATATTTGATATTTCAGACCACCTCGGTCCTTCCTTAGAAATTAATTGAATAACTGTATTTGTTTACAAGTAGCGTTCGTCGCTGGACGTGGACGTCAGGTGATGTGGAATGCAACTATATAATATATATATATATATATATAATATGATGTAGGAAAAATTTGAAAAATTTTTTTGTAATACATTTTATCCAGTAGGACCTCATTTTTTCTTTCAAAACTGTTCTTGGTATATAAAAATTTATATATTGTTATCCTATATATATTATATATAGTACATACATAATTATGCATGTACATAAATACACACAAATATTTTTATGTATGCATATCATATTCTTTATGCGCTGTCTGTATTAACTTATACTTAAACAGATACAGACTCATTAGAAAAAATTCACTTTTAATAGCTCATTCTCAAATTGCCACCCTTAAAAGTCAAATTGTTCCCCTGTGTGGAACCATGGTTCTTGATATTAAAGCTGGGTGGGGAGAGCCACTACTTGAGTTACAAACTGAAGAATTATTCAAAATTTGACTAGTCAGATGTTTTTAAGGGCACACACAAAAACTTGAATTTAAGAGGCACACATAAGAGGTACACATGAAAACCTAAATTTAAGGGGTACATATGAAAACCTGAATTTAAGGGGTACACATGAAAACCTGAATTTAAGGGGTACACATGAAAACCTGAATTTAAGGGGTACATATGAAAACCTGAATTTAAGGGGTACACATGAAAACCTGAATTTAAGGGGTACATATGAAAACCTGAATTTAAGGGGTACACATGAAAACCTGAATTTAAGGGGCACACATGAAAACCTGAATTTAAGGGGTACACATGAAAACCTGAATTTAAGGGGCATACTTATGAAAAACAACAAAGAAAATAAAAGTGGAAACACATGCCAGAGAGAGAGAGAGAGAGGGGAGGGATAATAATAAAAGAAAAGGTAGAGTATGTGAAAAGAATTAGGAAAGCACTGGGAAGAAAATGGTCAATGCAAAAGTCTATCTTCTCTCCCACCCTTTTGTTTTAATAATCATTGTTCTTCCTTTTCTCTCACTCTCTCTTTGCTCTTGCTATTGTGCTTGATAGAGAGAGCAGGGGTGAGGTGGGAATAAATAAAGACATAACAGGCGAAATGAAAGAGGAGTATATTTAAGAATATATAAGAAAAGGAAGTAATGATAAAGCCTACAGAAGAAAGAGTGACAAAAAATAAGCTGGAGAAGAAAGGAGTAAATATCTAGCGAAATGGCAGGGAAAATGTCAGACAAAATGTAGAAACCATGGAAGAGATTAGAGAATAAGGATCTAAGGGAAGGAGAGCAAGAGTTAGGGTGGGGAGAGTAATGATGTAGGAAAAAACAGCAACAGGTGGAAGAGTATAATGATATAAGAAAATAACAAGAGTTTGGGGAGAGTAATTATGTAGAGAAAGAGCTGGGAGAGAGTAATGATTTAAAAAACGGAGAGCATGTGTTGGGGAGAATAATGATGTATGAAAAGAAGAGCAAGACTTTGGGGAGAGTAATGATGCATGGAAAGGAGAGCAAGGGTTGGGGGAGAGTAATGATGCATGGAAAGGAGAGCATGGGTTGGGGGAGAGTAATGATGGATGGAAAGGAGAGCAAGAGTTCGGGGAGTAATAATATAAGGAAAAGAAAACAAGATTTTTTTTCAATCATTTCACCCCAAGCAAGGGGATAATGTCAATGGGACACAGGGTGAAAAAGAAAGAGAAGACTTTAGTGAGGAAAAGTGATGAAAAGGAGAAAAAAAATGAACAAGATTCAGGAAGAAAGATCGTGGCAATTGACATTGCATATAAATTTTTGAAGATATCCATTAAAACATGGCATGTGGAACAGTCTACCCCAGTGAACGAAATAAAGGGTTCAATTTGACATTCCAACCACTGGAAGAAGGCTGGAGCATACAACACCCAAAACATTGTAATAAATATGGTGACAAAGATGAGGACAATAGTCCAAATAATGTAAATAGTGTAAAGCTCTTGTTTTTTTCCTTTTTAACTACTGAACAAATCACTAAAATTATAATAAAACCGTTTTGTTTTTTTTACTATAAATGTAGTTTATCTTGTTATTCCTTTAATTTCCCTTTATCTCATTTCTTTTGTTGCAAACATGATAAAGCAAAAGTATGGTGTGTCAAAAGGACAGTTTTTCTCTTGACACCACTATTACTGTAAACTCCATCGGCAATGTTTATTATCTTAAAAAGATTCTCATGCTTGCCTTAGGGAGTCAAAATCAGAAGACACAAAGAAGAATAAGAGTAAAGAAAATTAAAAAAGGCTTGAGATCTTCATCTTAGTTGTTTTGATTATTACATCTCAGCCAATGCATTCTATGGCCTTCCTTGTATTTGTTTAAACTATTTTTATTATTTCATGGTCTATTTAAACTAGGCATCACTATGAGATTGCTGGAAAATGAGCATAGCATGATGAAAACTGTCTTAAACTTGACAAAAATAATTTTTTATTGTCTAAATGTTTGTTATTATCAAGAGGAAAGATCAAAGTATTTTTTGATTATTTTTTTTACATTTTTTAATCATTCCTAGCATGTCCAAAATTTTCGTTAAAAATCACGTTTTTTTTAATCAGGAAAATTGACACAAAATCAATCCTCAGACATTTTTTGAAAAAATTTTGTAAACAAAAGTGATTTTTTCCATTTAAAATTTTGTCAAAAATCAATTATACTTTTTTTTTAAATTTATTTTAAGAAAATTAGAAATTATAAAGTTTATTTAATATATTTTAAAACAAACATTACTTACTTTCTACGCGAAAAAAATGTAGCTTAAAATAAGAGAAAGCAGGTCTTAACAGTGGTGATGATTGACAAGTGATAAATGATGATGACATCACGTATTGGCAGCTTACATGAAGAAAAGTTATCATACAGAAGGACAGAAGGGACATAATTTAGCTTTAAGTGAATCAACTTATTTACTTTATTTTTAAGGAAAAGTTTCAGCACTCTAATTTTTTTTGTTTTTTGGTATTTAGCTCTCCACCTTTACATTTCAATGCCTTATGAAAAATATAATACTATAAAAACATTTTAAAATAAGACTGTTGGGAGTGAGATAAAATTTCATAAGAAAGGTACGTAATTAATTAGGTACCTTTCTTATGAAATTTTATCATAAGTGTACATAAAATATAATTTTATGTACATTTATTACATTGTATGGGGAACAATGTTTATATACCAATGCAAATCATGTGATATTTTACTGTATTCATCCATCTTCCAGTCTTTTGTACATCTGAATTACAGCCATTTTATAGACACAAAAACCCATGTTATATTAAATTTTTATCTTGTCAGGGTTTGCTGATTGTAATAAGCTTTACAATTTATAATCTGTAGGGATAGATCTACTTAATAACATGATTGACTAAACTGTACACCATTTTCATTAATTTTAGAATATTTAACATCTTTAATGTAAAAATAATAAAGTAATTTAAGAATAACAATTATTGGAAAAAATTTATTTTTCATCAAAAAAGTTTTTTGCTTTCAGACAATATTATCCATATTCATAAAAACAAGTAAAAGCAACTAAAAGCTTTTGAAATTAATATCTTTGTTTTATTGAGTTTTGTATGTTACAATTCAGAGTTAATTTTAAGGTGCGGGGGTCCAACTAAAATAAAACTAAACATGATTTACTTTCCTCAAAGTTTTATGCTTTTAACTAATATAATCACTAACTTGTACACTTTTGAATTTCTAGAGTTTTTATAAAATTAGTTGGTGGGGGTGGGGTAATAAATATAAAAAAAATTTACCATGACTTTTAAAAAAAAAATAAACATATAATAATTTTCATTTGTGAATAGTTTCTGAAAGTTTCATTAAAATCCAACAATTATTTTTGCAAGATTTTCAAAATTAATGTTTGTCATTATAAAGAAAAAAAATGCACTAAAATTTGCTATGTTATTTACTAAGACTTCCGCTGATGAAGAGAAACAAGCTTTTTTAATCAAAAGTTAGAATGTTCTAAAAAAAAGACAGAAAATTTTTTCAAAATAATTCAAAATTACTTTGTTCTTTCCTCTTGATAACAACATAAATATTTTGATGATAAAGTTTTGTTTTTGTCAAGTTTAAGGCCGTTTTTATCATGCTATGCTCTTTTTTTTAGCTATCTCATGTAAGTACCTACCTAATTTAAACCAGGTTTGTTTGTTTTAAATCAAACTGATTTAAATCGTTGATTAAAAAAGGCTTGATGTTCATCTTATTTGTTTTGATTATTACATTTCAACCTGTCCATTCTGTGGTCTTCTAAGTATTAGATTAAACTATTTTTATTATTGCATTATCTATTTAAAATGTTGTTTGATTTTAATTTACAATTTAAATCAAATGATAATTTTTTTTTAAATCAGATTCAAATCAATTTTAGAAAAATCTTTATTTAAAGCAAAAGATTTAGAAATAAAAGAATTTTTTGGTTTTCATGTATTTTTATGAAGGAGGAAAAATGTTAAAAATATTGAATCAAATATTTATTGACTGAATAATTTTTACTATAAAATAAAAATTTAGCCATTAACAAATTTTAAAATTTAGTATAGGCAGTATTTGCATTCTGGCATTTAATTAGAAAGATCACTTTTTCTGCTTTATCTGTACCGAGACAGTTTCTTAGTTTGGAATGCACCAGTCTATAGGACAAGAAAACTCGTTCATCGTCTGATGAAGCTACTGCTGACAAGAGTTGTTTAACTGCAGAAAGTATATCACTTCTTAACACACTTATCAAATTTCAAAGTTAAAAAAGGAAAACAACAGAGAAAGCAATTGAAAAATCAAGATCTAAAAAGCACCACTGGCTGGTAGTGTTGCTAGCAAACTCATAAGAAAATTACAAGATTATTTATGTATAAATCAATCATACGTAGTTGATCACCATGTCAATCTGTTATTTTAAAATGCTTTAAGAAGAAAGTAGTTATACACTACAAAATGGACAAAATCTGAGTTATTTTAATATATTTTATTGTTAATTAAATATATTAAAATAATTGTCAGACTTTGAACATTTCATAATGTGTGACGTCATTTGTTTATATTTAGATACGCTTTGAGCAGATATGAACGCTTGAAGGAAATCATGGAATATTGTAGTTTAAAAGCAGTAAAATCAACCTTGCTAACCAGACGCTCATCTGTAGCTAAACTGTTAGAGCACATCAGGATATATGATGGTTCCATGTAGGATACAGGTTCAATTCCTGTTGGAGGACACATATTTTCTATGAAAATTTCTCGGACGTTCAGGCCAGTAAATGTTGTTAATACTGTTTATCATAAACAGAGCATTGTGTCTATATAAATAACGTATAACAATAAAATATATTAAAATAGTTGCACCAACTAAATTGAGCAAAAGTCAACCAAAAATAACCAAAAATTGTTAATTTGGTAACCCTAAATTATCCAACTATCTTAATCTATCAAGCTACAAGTTGTTCTACGACACATGATCAGTAATCAACTAGTTCTGATCAGTAATCAACTTCTGCCTGTCTCTTAGTTTACTATATATTTTATTTCTTTTCTACTTAACATAAGCAAATAGGTACAATCCTATTTAACAATCCACTACACCTCCCTGAACCAGAGAGGTTTAATGCCTTTGGTTGTTCTTGAACTTCTACAAATTCTTTCCTCCTCTCACCCTTGAGGTTTATGTCCTGTTCTTTTTAATGGAGATCTTAGTCTCATTTCATCTTCTTTCATGTCTGAGTCATTCTCGCTATCATCCATAGGCTCCTCTTTTATTCCATTATACTGATCTGAGGAACTCATCCTTTCTTCTCTGTCAAGATCTTTTTCCATCCCAATGTCTTCCTCTTCAATTCTGGGTCTTAATTGGTCAGAATAGGTCATTAAGCTTTTTCCTTTTCTTGATGTAATGACAGTGTTGCTAGCATACTCAAGAAAATTACAAGATTATCAGTCATATATAGTTGATGATTACCATGTCAATCTGTTATTTTAAAATGTTTTAAGAATAAATTAGTTGCATCACCTTAACTAAAAAAAAAAACAACAAAAATATCTTAAAAAATGGTAAAAATTAAATGTAGATGTTTATCGACTAAATTGGGGAAAAAAGTCAGCCAGAGATAACCAAAAATTGTTAATTTGAAAACCCTAAATTATCCGACAGTCTATTTTAATCTCTCAAGTTGTTCATATCAGCTTTGCTTTTTCTTTTGCTTGCTTTGTGCAAAAATGAAAAAAAAAGTATGATTTTTTATTATTATTTTTTTGAAAAAATCAACAACCCTGATTTAAATTCTAGTTCATTTTGTTATTTTGATAACCTTGTTTCAGTGACTCTGCTCTCTGGCCAATTTTATGTTCTTTATTCAGTCTTGCTATATTGCCTCAAGTTTTATGATGAAGTCGTTTAATCTTTCAACATAATGTGCATGCGAATTATGTAAAGACTGAGGCAACACATATGCAAATGCAGTGAAAACTGGATTATCACATATGCAAATGAAGTTGAGCCTTGTTTGACATATAATAATATGGTAAAAACTGAGTTGAGACATGAGAGAATGGAGTGAAGACCAGGTTAACAAATATAAGAATAGTGAGAATGAGGTGATGACTTGGTTCACACATATACAAATGAAAAAGACAATAGGAAAACTGTAGTTTTAGCCGATGCATTTTGTCTAATGTGGACTCTTCCAAGGCAAAAAATGAAATGAATTTATTGAAACAAAGTATCTATAAACAACAAACAAAATGTTGTTAGCAACTGGAAAAATTTAGAAACACTATTGTATATTTATATGGTCAACTGAAAACGTACATCAATTACTTTGTTTGAAGAGAATATTTTCACATGTAGAAATATTGATGTGAGCAAAGATGGAAAAACTATAAGAAAAGAGCATAAAAAAGAGAGCAAGCATGACTAAAAGGAGGACAACTAAGGGAAAAGTACAAAAAAGATGTGAGGAAAGATGGAAAAACTATAAGAAAAGAGCATAAAAAAGAGAGCAAGCATGACTAAAAGGAGGACAACTAAGGGAAAAGTACAAAAAAGATGTGAGGAAAGATGGAAAAACTATAAGAAAAGAGCATAAAAAAGAGAGCAAGCATGACTAAAAGGAGGACAAAAATGAAAAGATATTAAGGCAATCGATAAAAAGAAAAAATATCAAGTCTGTATGAAATAAATACGAACAACTAAAAGGAAGTAGAATGAAAGGAAGTAAAAAGTAAGAAGTGTAAAAAACAGAGAGCCAGCATGACCAAAAAATAAGAGTTTATTTAAAAGAATCGCCTAAAAGGAGAATAAACAACATTGGAGAAAAAGTAATCATGTGAAACAGATAAGCAAAGGAGAGTAAGGTTGCAAGAACTGAGAATATAAAACAAGAAGGGTTAAAGTAAAGAATAAAAAAAATGAAAGTGTAAAAGGAGAGCAAAGAAAAAATTGAAAAGTAGAGAGTAATCATGAAAGTTACAAAAAAAGAAGCAAGTAACTGAGAGCAGGCAATCGAAAGGAATAAGTATACCCCCCCTCCAAATAAGTGTAAAATCCCCCCCCCCCAAATGACAGAATAAAAATAATGCAAAGGAAAAATGATGGAAAAGAGCAGAGTGTAAAATGGACTTGAAGAGCAAGAAGCCTGAGAAAAGGTGGCATTGCAGAAAACTAATCAATATTCCAAATGAAAACACAGTTGAGCGATTGTACAACCAGGGAATTTGCACGCTTGGGCTTTTCTCGCCTGCTTGTAACTTTGGCACTCTTCTGCTAAGTCCTTCGTGATGGCGCCAGACTGGTTCACTCTCCCTGACTGCAGATCAGCCATGTCCAGTCAACTGGCTAGCATAGGAAATGAACCAATGAACACAGTGCCAGCTTACCTGCAAGCCGGTGTATCTTTGTGGCTGACAGGAGATGGAGGCCGCAAGTTGCTTTAGTTAGTGACTATGTTAATGTATACTATTTATTACTATGAGCTTTGATAAAAACAAAAAGATGAAAAAACAATGATTCTGATCTAATGTAGTTACTCTATTTACATCGTTCGGACTATTGTGGTCACCTTTATTGTAATAGTCACAACGTTTCAATTGCTGTATGCTCTGGCTTTCTTCAAGATATTTGTTGGGATTCCAAGCTAATCCCTTTTAGTCCTCAGGGATAGATTGTTTTATTTTCACATACAAAGCCTTTTGGATATCTCTGTTTTTAGTTAATTCACCTTGAAATATCACCTGGAGAAGGCCGGAGCATGCAATGGGCAAAACATTTTGAATGTGATAATAACGATGAGGACAATAGTCCAAACAATGTAAATAGTGTAAACAGTTACAATACCTCATCTGAGAAATAGAGACAGATGCTGAAGGTGAATATGGCAATAAAGATGAGGACAACAGTCCGAACAATGTAAATAGTGTAAACAGTTACAATACCTCATCTGAGAAATAGAGACAGATGCTGAAGGTGAATATGGCAATAAAGATGAGGACAACAGTCCGAACAATGTAAATAGTGTAAACAGTTACAATACCTCATCTGAGAAATAGAGACAAATGCTGAAGGTGAATATGGCAATAAAGATGAGGACAACAGTCCAAACAATGTAAATAGTGTAAACAGTTACAATACCTCATCTGAGAAATATGGACAGATGCTGATCTAATGTATTTTATAATTCTATGGCTATTGAACAGGAGTAGAGGTATTTACATTAGTCGGACTATTGTCCTCATCTTTGTCGCCATATTTGTCACAACGTTTCGGCCGTTGTATGCTCTGGCCTTCTTCAGGTGGTTGGAATTTCGAACTGAACCCTTTATTTCGATCACTGGGGTAGACTGTTCTTTCTAGTTCCACGTGCCATGTTTGATGGATGTCAGTTATCAGTTATCTCCTGCTAATTTTCCCTCTGAAAGTTCTCCGGTTAAGGCAGTGGAGAACTTTCAGAGGGAAAATTAGCAGGAGATAACTGATAACTGACATCCATCAAACATGGCACGTGGAACTAGAAAGAACAGTCTACCCCAGTTGCTTCTGAAAATTTTTTCCTTCTGTTTCACTTCCAGTAGCCCCCTTGTGTCTTAGTGGCATTATCACCTTGCATGGGGTGAATTGATTTTAAAAAAAATATATACAAATCATCCATCATTATTGTCAATAATACATTTTAATAAACAATACATTTAAAGATGATTTGTTTTTTTTGAAGTTCTGGAAAGTCAGTCAGTCATACTTGAAGAGAAATGAAAACCCATAGTTACAAGAAACCAAATACATATCAGAGATAAGATAAGGAAAGTGTCTAGCACGTTGTTGTCCCAACACACCATCAGAGACTATGACTTATATATCAGAATGCTGAGCTTAGCCAAAAGCCAAGCACAACATTCCCCAGGCCTGACAACCACCATATTCCCCAGATCAAGCCCCTTGCAACTTTTTCCTCTTCAAAAATCAAATCCTATTTGAAAGGATCAAGATTTCAAGATGTTGAGGAAATCCAACAAAATGCGACGAGGCAGCTGATTCCTATCCCAAAAAGGGAGTTTCAGGAATGCTTCCATCAATTGAAATGACATTGGATAAAGTGTGTGACTTCAGTAGGGGGAATACTTTGAAAGAGATTAAATACCAAATTGATATGTGCTCTAGTTTGCTTTTTATAACCCCTGTCCCAATACTTTTTGGTCTGATTTTGTACATATATACATGCGTGCACACACACACACACACACACACTGTGTGTGTGTGCATGTGTGCTAATATTTGCTGTGTGTATATGTTTGTTTTTATCTGCATATGAAATAAGTTGTGTGTATGTGTATATTTATATATATATATATATATAAATATATATAAAATGTATAATTTCAGTATTTGTGTGTGTGTCTAAATGTGTATATATATATATATATATATATATATATACGCACACATATGTACATACACACACACACACACACACACATATATATATATATATATATATATATATATATAAAATTCAGACAGTATTTTAAACACTAAAATGTGTGCAGCATTTAGCTCTAAGCAAAAAATGTTTTCCTAATTTCCTGAACAGTATGATAACATCCCTGAATCATGATGTACGTGCAGTCAGACCATTTCTTTTTTGTCAAACCATGTCAGTCCAACCCTTTCTGTGTTCACGTCTGAAAAATTACTTAGAAAAAATGTGATTTTCTTTTCTTTTATGTTCTCCTGACTTGGGCCAATCATTAACCCCAAGCTCTTTCCCTCTTTTTCACTCCCTCCTTCCCGCTTCCTTTCTTCTTCTCCTAATCTTTATCCTGCTAGTCTTCTCCTTCTTTCAATCTTAGTCCTTCTCCCCATCTACTCCCCCCATTCTACTTTTCCCAATCTTTCTCCTTCTCTCCCCTTTTTCTCCCCTTTCTCCTTCTCTCCCCTTTTTCTCCCCTTTCTCCGTCTCTCCCCTTTTTCTCCCCTTTCTCTGCTTTCTCTGCTTTCTCCCCTTTCTCTGCTTTCTCCCCTTTCTCCGCTTTCTCCCCTTTCTCCACTTTTTCTCCGCTTTTCTCCTTTTCTCCACTTTTCTCCGCTTTCTCCTCCTTCTCTTCAATAATAATTTATCATAGATATATTTGTAAGTTTAAATTTTTAGTAGTGCTGAAATTCATAAAGTCTAAGTACCAAAGTGGAAAGCTCATCACAAGAATTGTCATGAAAACATTTATAGAAAAGATGCAGGGAAGCTATGTTACAACAGTGGGAAAGGGACCAAAGCTGAGATGCCAGGTCTGGACCAATAACATTGCATATTATTCTTTGTATTTTATCAAGAATGTCTAAATACATAGCAGAAGCACAAGACTAGATATGGCAGCAATATTCAAAGCAAGTAGCAAATGGTGGACTTATAAATATGTAAGATTTATTCTGGTGAGATAAATTGTCTAGCATGACACATTAAATCAATTTTACCCTCTATCATATGGTTGATGAACAATGGCATTAAAAATATACAATCTATAACATCAAAATAATCAAAGAATTTGTCTTTATTGCTGACATTTGTGCATTGAATTTCTTCAACCATGAAGAACTTGAACGCTTTATAGCCTTTTTTGTGGTCCTAAAAAATGACTTCATCATCACCAAACCACTTTTTCTATCAATGGAATTAGAAAATTATCCTGGATTTCACTATGCCCATGTACATTGACTGTTGAGATAATGCTTTCCATCTCCCCATGTCCTTGAAATGACATGCAACCCCATATCATGAGTGACTTGGAAAATTCACTTGTTTTCTTCAGGCAGTCATTTTGATGTTTCATTTGAATGGCACCAGATAAGGTTTCTAGTCTCGTCACCTAGGCCAATGCAGATTCTTGATTCATCACTGAATATCACTTTCACCTGATCGTTCGCACATCATTATTGTGTCTCTTGAGACCATCTTAATTTCTTCGGCTGATATCTCATTGTTGATTGTGGTTTTCATTTGGCTTTATTTTATTTAATTCCTATTTCATTCAGCCAATTTCTTGGAGGTTTTTCCAAAGCTCTTTTGACCCAATTCGATTTTCATTTGTTTTCTTGTCAATTTTTTTTATTTGCACTGTCAATTTTCAGTTGGATTTAGATCCATATTGTTCATTGACTATGTTATTGATTTCCTGAAGAAAAGCTTTGATCTCTTTTGCTCTGTGACAAGCCGCATTTTTATTCTAAAAAAATGACTTCATCATCACCAAACCACTTTTTCTATCAATGGAATTAGAAAATTAGCCCAGATTTCAATATGCCCATGTACATTGATTGTTGAGATAATGCTTGCCATCTCCCCATGTCCTTGAAATGACATGCAACCCCATATCACGAGTGACTTGGAAAATTCACTTGTTTTCTTCAGGCAGTCATTTTGATGTTTCATTTGAATGGCACCAGATAAGGTTTCTAGTCGCGTCACCTTGGCCAATGCAGATTCTTGATTCATCACTGAATATCACTTTCACCCAATCATCCGCACATCATGATTGTTTCTCTTTAGACCAGATGTGTGAAAACTTTTCAGTGCAAAGGCCACATTCAAAAATTCAGTTTTATTGGGCCGCATAGTATATTAACCCAAAATAATTAATATTAAAAATAGACAAAAAATGACTTTTAAAGAAAAAAACGCAATTAATTTTTAAAGTACTGTAGAAGATTCACATTAAACCCATTTATTTGTTTGAAAGACAAAGTAAAAGTTTAAAGTACTTTAAAGAAAAAATATTAATAAGTATTTTTAAGTTAAAGATTTACATGAAACACATTTGAAAGACAAAATAACCTTGTTTTAAGAAAAAATGATTTTTTATTAATTAATAGTAGAAAACATATTTATTTGAAAAACAAATTAACTCTGCCTAAAGAAATAAAAAAAACAATTCTTACTAATATTTTAAAGTAGAAACTTCAAATAAAACACGTCTAAAGTAACAAAATTTAAAGAAAAAAATTAATTTAGATTTTAAAGTAGAAACTTCACATGAAACAGATTTGTTTGAAAATGAAGTAATTCAGTTTAAAGGAAAAAAAATTTTATTGATATTTTGAAGAAGTAACTTCACATGAAACAGATTTATTTGAAAAACAAAGTAACTCAGCAACATAAGGATCTCAGTGACTCAGTGAGAATAATGTATCTGACTGCAGTCATATACCAGTTTCTTAAAATTAGGCGTCAAATTGCTTGTAACAATTATTTGGTGTTGCTTGGTAACTTTTTCTTTCAAATTTATTAACATTTGGCGAGAGCACCAAACCCAATATGGCAACAGTATTCAATGCATGGACGAATGGTAGATTTGTAAATGTGAAAGATGGATTCTGATGAGAAAAATCTTCTGGCACGATACAATGAAGCAACTTTCCTTGCAGTAGATGCAGCTATTGATTCAATATAGTTGTTCCACTTCAAGTCAGTTGAAAATGTGAGGCCAAGAAAGCATGGTGAGATGCTCTCCAGGTGTCAAGTATCAGCCATTCTGATGGTGGGCAGGAAAGTTTCTCTATGGTGGTTAAATGAGAACAGTTTTTATTTTGGAGGCATTAAAATTTACAAGCCATTTCTTGCCCCATTTAACCACCGATTGGAGGTCCTTTTCAAGAGCAGTGGCCAGGTTAAATTTGTCAGCTCTGATGGAATTGCTATTGAGACAGGGGTAAATGGTAGTATCATCTGCATAAATGCCTACTTGGGAACTGATGACATCAGGCAGATCATTGATGAAGATCAGAAGCACCATAAGACCCATGACAGTCTTGACACACCCGTATTTGTGTGAAAGGATCTGGAAGCAAGCACATTCTGAACAACCTTCATTTTGTAATTTGATAGGAATGACTTGGTTAAATAAAAACTATCATCCTGTAATACTGTAGCCCTGAAGATTATGCAGAAGACCAGCATGCCAAACCCTGTCAAACACCTTTGAGATATCTAGATCTACAACTCAAGCTTCACCGTTATTATCAAGAGCTTGATATACATATTCAGTGATGGTCATAGCACATCAGTATTAGACTGGGCAAAACGGAAGCCATATTGTTTGTCTGAGAGTAGGTTGTGAGAGGTAAGCTGCTGAACCAATTCAGTATTGATTAAAGCCGTGAATTCTTTGCCAAAACACGGTAGGAAACTAATAGGGTGATAGTTAAGGGGTCAGAAGATTCTCCAGAGTTTTTATGAAAAAGGAACTACAGAGGAAGACTTCTAACAAGCAGTAACAGCAAAGGAAATAGTTTTAGAGTTTGGTGAGAAATGGAGTGACCTCAGGAGCACATTTCTTTAGAATGATGGCTGGTATCCCATCATCTCCACTTGCCTTATAGGAGTCTAATTTAGAAATGATGTCTGAGACCAGTGACAGTTATGTGAATATCACTCAGTAGAACCACAGTCCTATGGGGGAAATCAGGTGTGGGTACTTCAAATGAGTTGTATTGAGTTAGAAGAGAATTTCCAAGCAAAGAATTCAACCTTA
This sequence comes from Acanthosepion esculentum, assembly GCA_964036315.1. Classification (NCBI taxonomy): domain Eukaryota; kingdom Metazoa; phylum Mollusca; class Cephalopoda; order Sepiida; family Sepiidae; genus Acanthosepion; species Acanthosepion esculentum. The sequence continues at coordinate 54,512,369 of OZ038509.1, read as the reverse complement.
TCTGCTGTAGATGTCAGGACTTTGAATTGATTGAATAGAGGAGGGTTTGAAGATTTATGTTATTCAACGCTCTCTTGAAGAGCTGCCAATAATCTCTAGAACCAAACTTGTGAGATGTATGTTGTTTCATTCTATCAGCAAACAGTAACTTTGGTTCATCGAGGACACACTTGCACCGTTACAAGCAAAGACATGTCTGTTGCAATCAAACATGTTGCTCTGGTACAGCTGGAAGAAGTGATTCCTGTGGGCTATAGCAGCTGAGCATGCAGATGAGAACCAAGGAGATAAACACAGTTTAACTTGGTATTTCCTTACTGGAATGAAAGCATCAATACTGGCTTTTACCGAGGAGAAGACCTCAGATGCGCATTTTTGAACAGTATCATTAAAAACTTAATTCCAAATGTCCACAAGAGCACCTCTTTGCGACTACTCAGTCTAACATTGCTGACCTGAGATGGAACAAATACATTGAGTCAATTGCTTCATCCACCGCAAGGAAAGTTGGCTCCCTGTGCTGCGCCAGGAAATTTTTCTCGCTGGAGTCAATCCTTCAAATCTACAAATCAACCATTCACCCTTGCATGGAGTATTGCTGCCACATATGGTCTGGAGCCCCTTCTGTTTGCCTCAAGGTTCTTGATAAAATCCAGAGAAGGATATGCAATGTAATTGGCCCTGATCTGGCATCTTGTCTGCAGTCGCTCTCTCACAGACGTGCTGTCACCTCCCTCTGTCTTTGTTTTACAAATACTTTCATGGTAACTGCTCCGATGAGCTGCTTTCGCTGGTTCCCAGACTTCATGAATTTAAGCATTCTACTAGGCTGGCATCTCACTCTCACCCTTTCACTGTCAAAACTGTTAAATGTAGCTGTCTATTCTACTCCAATAGCTTCATGTCTCGCACATCTTGCCTGTGGAACTCCCTACCCTTTTCCTATTTCCCTGATAGTTATAATCTCCAACTATTCAAATGTAATGTCAGTCAACATCGCCAGATGCCTTGATCTATCCCCTATCCTTCTCTTCATCCTTTCCTCTGTCACTCCTATTTGCTCTCGCTCCAACTCTCTGTAACCCCTTGCCTTGATCTATCCCCTATCCTCTTCTTCATCCTTTCCTCTATCACTCCTCTTTGCTCTCGCTCCAACTCTCTAACCCCTTGCATGATAGTGGCTTCCCGCCTTGCTTGGGGTAACATGCTTAAAAAAAAATATTATATTTATATAAAATAAAATAATTAAGTTTTAACTTGGTATAAGTTCAAAAACCAACTTGTTCGAACTGCATTCTGATAATCCTCAGTCAGTAACAACCAAAAAAAAACTTTATTAAACACCGCGACCCAAATCAATTGACATTACATTAACAAACACGCTATCAGTACGAGCATATATCTATATATATAAAGTTGTAGCCTATGCATGTCTGTCTGTTATCGAACACCTCCTAGGTTTTTGGAGATAGACCCCCATAACCATATATATTCTGAAACTACATTACCCAGGGTACTTGGATAAATATATTTTGTTTTGATCAAACCCTCCACTGAATTATTTTTTCCATTTAAATTAAATTTAAATTTGAACAAGAGAATGAATCCTATTGAAATATATAGAGTGGAGGTCACATCAGCAAGATCAAAATGAGAGATCAAGTTGAGCAAGAAATCACCAATCAACAGGTAGTGCCTTACAATACATGTTTGTTGTGACAATTCAACTATCATGTCAATGTTGAAATCTGATCATCAATTCATTCAATCAAGTATTGCATCAAATACATATCAAAGGGGTCAGATCAAGCTGTTTTTGCACCCCCACCCACTGAATTTTTAAAAATTTGAACAAGGGAATAACTCCTATCCAAAATATAGAAGGCAAACGCCAGAAGATAGAGGTCTCATCGGCAAGTTTATTGAGTAATATTGAAATGCATAATTTTTCTCCACAAATTATAACAACAATTTAAAATCATTCATCATTTTTTTACGAAACATGTGTAATGCAGTAGGGCGTGGGTAATTCAGCTAGTGTATAAAATAATTTGAAATACAAACAGATTTCCCACTCTAAGCCAGAAGACTGGATTTGGTCGTCGTAGACAAAATGAAGAAAGCATGTCAGAGTTCTTTGTTCTGCTGATCTACAGAGTAGAAGTGAATGAAAGAAATCCTAGCTAGTTGTAGAACATGAAGCTAATAGTCATGCCAGTCGTTCTTAGAATGTTGAGAACAATTCCAAAGAGCCTCGGAAGAAATCTGGAAGAATTATGTGGACATTTCATAAGACAAGCCCAAGGAATGGTAATTATATGTGACATGCAGTAAGGCTTCTCATTCTTTCACACCCTGTAAACCTCCTGTGGACGAGTGGCATTACTGCTCTGTTTGGAATGAAATGATTAAATTATATATATACACACACACACACACACACAAGGTCCTCGAGTTATGTTGAACATAACGTACAGCATCTTGTTGTTATGGCATCATCTCCCATAATAGGTTGTCATGCGGTGCTATATGAGGAAGATGGCATTGTTCTTTCATCAGCTGTACATCTTATTGTATTGTGTCATATTCGATATCTCTCATTTGTGTCATTTTTTGCCCTTCATTATGGCTCCCAAGCATAAGGCAGACTTCTGTGTGCTCATGTAGATGAGTTTCGACCTACGTTGAAAATCTGGTTACGTTGCTCTGGCATTTCACAGGCCCCCTATATATATATATATATGTATATAGAATGTTAAATATATCATATATATATATATATATATATATAGAATGTTAAATATATCATATATATATATATATATATATATATATATAGAATGTTAAATATATCATATATATATATATATATAGAATGTTAAATATATCATATATATATATATATATATAGAATGTTAAATATATCATATATATATATATATATATATATATATATATAGAATGTTAAATATATCATATATATATATATATATATATATATATATATATAGAATGTTAAATATATCATATATATATATATATATATATATATATAGAATGTTAAATATATCATATATATATATATATATATATATATATAGAATGTTAAATATATCATATATATATATATATATATATATATATAGAATGTTAAATATATCATATATATATATATATATATATATATATAGAATGTTAAATATATCATATATATATATATATATATATATATATAGAATGTTAAATATATCATATATATATATATATATATATATATATATATAGAATGTTAAATATATCATATATATATATATATATATATATATATAGAATGTTAAATATATCATATATATATATATATATATATATATATATAGAATGTTAAATATATCATATATATATATATATATATATATATATATATAGAATGTTAAATATATCATATATATATATATATATATATATATATAGAATGTTAAATATATCATATATATATATATATATATAGAATGTTAAATATATCATATATATATATATATATAGAATGTTAAATATATCATATATATATATATATATAGAATGTTAAATATATCATATATATATATATATATAGAATGTTAAATATATCATATATATATATATATATAGAATGTTAAATATATCATATATATATATATATAGAATGTTAAATATATCATATATATATATAGAATGTTAAATATATCATATATATATATATATATATATATATATATATATATAGAATGTTAAATATATCATATATATATATCATATATATATGTATATATATATAGAATGTTAAATATATCATATATATATGTATATATATATAGAATGTTAAATATATCATATATATATATATATATATATAGAATGTTAAATATATCATATATATATATATATATATATAGAATGTTAAATATATCATATATATATATATATATATAGAATGTTAAATATATCATATATATATATATATATATAGAATGTTAAATATATCATATATATATATATATATATAGAATGTTAAATATATCATATATATATATATATAGAATGTTAAATATATCATATATATATATATATAGAATGTTAAATATATCATATATATATATATAGAATGTTAAATATATCATATATATATATATATATAGAATGTTAAATATATCATATATATATATATATATATATAGAATGTTAAATATATCATATATATATATATATATATATAGAATGTTAAATATATCATATATATATATATATATATATAGAATGTTAATTTATATATATATATATATATATAGAATGTTAAATATATCATATATATATATATATATATATAGAATGTTAATTTATATATATATATATATATATATATATAGAATGTTAAATATATCATATATATATATGTATATATATATAGAATGTTAAATATATCATATATATATATGTATATATATAGAATGTTAAATATATCATATATATATATGTATATATATAGAATGTTAAATATATCATATATATATATGTATATATATAGAATGTTAAATATATCATATATATATATGTATATATATAGAATGTTAAATATATCATATATATATATATATAGAATGTTAAATATATCATATATATATATATATAGAATGTTAAATATATCATATATATATATATATAGAATGTTAAATATATCATATATATATATATATAGAATGTTAAATATATCATATATATATATATATATATATGTATATATATAGAATGTTAAATATATATATATATATATATAGAATGTTAAATATATCATATATATATATATATATATATATATATATATATATAGAATGTTAAATATATCATATATATATATATATATATAGAATGTTAAATATATCATATATATATATATATATATATATATATATAGAATGTTAAATATATCATATATATATATATATATATAGAATGTTAAATATATCATATATATATATATATATATATATATATATAGAATGTTAAATATATCATATATATATATATATATATAGAATGTTAAATATATCATATATATATATATATATATATAGAATGTTAAATATATCATATATATATATATATATATATATATAGAATGTTAAATATATCATATATATATATATATATATATAGAATGTTAAATATATCATATATATATATATATATATATATATAGAATGTTAAATATATCATATATATATATATATATATATATATATATATATATAGAATGTTAAATATATCATATATATATATATATATATATAGAATGTTAAATATATCATATATATATATATATAGAATGTTAAATATATCATATATATATATATATAGAATGTTAAATATATCATATATATATATATATAGAATGTTAAATATATCATATATATATATATATAGAATGTTAAATATATCATATATATATATATATATATATATGTATATATATAGAATGTTAAATATATCATATATATATATATATATATATATATGTATATATATAGAATGTTAAATATATCATATATATATATATATATAGAATGTTAAATATATCATATATATATATATATATAGAATGTTAAATATATCATATATATATATAGAATGTTAAATATATCATATATATATATATATATAGAATGTTAAATATATCATATATATATATATATATAGAATGTTAAATATATCATATATATATATATATATAGAATGTTAAATATATATATATATATATATATATATATAGAATGTTAAATATATCATATATATATATATATATAGAATGTTAAATATATCATATATATATATATATATATATATAGAATGTTAAATATATCATATATATATATATATATATATATATAAATAGAATGTTAAATATATATATATATATATATATATATAAATAGAATGTTAAATATATCATATATATATATATATATATAGAATGTTAAATATATCATATATATATATATATATATATATATAGAACGTTAAATATATCATATATATATATATATGATATATTTAATGTTCTTTTTATAGATACAAGTATTTTAAGTAAATGCTCTGTTCATAATAAACATTTACTTAAAATACTTGTATCTATAAAAAGGACGTTAAACATATCAAAAATGTCTTTAATAAATTGTTCGACTATGTCCAATTCAAAAATATATATATATATATATATATATATATATATATATATAAACTTTCAAGTGAAGGTAGAAAGATATTGCAGAGAATCAAGAGAAAAAAAGAAATATTAAATTAAAATAAAAAACATTACATTTCATTCAAAAATGATTGAATTTGCCCATTTCCCAGCTGGCAAGTTCTTCTTTGCAGGGAGTTTTGACCAAAAGTAAGGATTCTGGGATATACCACTAGATGCCATAGAGTTGGGATTAAATTTGGTTTTATTTTATCTAAATTCTATTTCATTCAGCCATTTTCTTTGAGTTTTTTCCAAAGCTTTTTTGACCCATTTGTTTTTCATTGGTTTTCATGTACATTTTTTTATTTTCAAAGCTTATTGCTTTGAGTTTTTTATCCTGACGCTCTGGTGTCTTTCCTCATCTCCCAGCATGTTTTCCTTTTTAACCATCCCGTTTCTTTCATATTTGCACCAAATTTTAGACACAGCTAACTGGGGCATGTCTTTTGCCGCACCCCATTGTGAATTGCCTTCTTCAATATATTTTATGATCCTTCCTATTGTTCTAACTATGATATATTTTATTTTATTTTTTATTTCTTTACTAATGTTCACCCAGTACAAGGCCTGAGGGCCACTCAGGGTAGAAGGTTACTGTGTAGTGATACATTAGCGTAAGAAAGGACAAGAAGTGAAATTCTTGGGGGTGTGTAGGAAAGATAACAGCTAATTCTAGACTTGAAATGGTCAGGATTTAATTAGTGAATAAAATTTCAGAGTTCAGTTTGAGACGTTAGATAGAGTTGAAGTAGACTTCAAAAGGGTTCAGGGGGAGATATTAGAAATATAATGTTGAAGTACAGGGTGGTCTGAAAGTCTTGTCACCCCTTACCAAAACGTAATGAGAACAACAGAACAAGTAATTCAAAGCACATGTACTGGATTCAGTTTATTCACTTATATTGATGCTGTCACATATCAAGAAGGTCTGTATGAACATCATCATTTTCGAGTCAGCCATTTGAAATAGAAAATTATATTCTTTAGGAGTGACAAGAGTTTCAGACCACCCTACAGTTTCAAAAGCATTGTGAAATGGTTCTGAAGTAGGGGTTCAGTTTAGCATATAAATTTAATACCAAACCTGACCCTGACTTTGTGATCGGATTTCTTCATTTTTTTAGACAAATTTACAGGGAGGTACGAAAGTCCTGTCCCCCGTTACCAAAAAGTAATGAGAACAGAACAAGTAATACAAAGAACATGTACTGGATTCAGTTTAATCGCTTTCATTGACTCTGTCACACATCGAGAAGGTCTGTATGAGCCCCATCATTTTCAAGTCAGCCATTTGAAATAGAAAATTATATACTTTAGGAGTGACAAGAGTTTCGGACCATCCTGCAGTTTCAAAAGCATTGTGAAATGGTTCTGAAGTAGGGATTCAGTTTAGAATATAAATTTAATACCAAACTAGACCCTGACTTTGTGATCGGATTTCTTCATTTTTGAGACAAATTTACAGGGTGGTCCGAAAGTCTTGTCACCCGTTACCATAAAGTAATGAGAACAATAGAAGAACAAGTAATACAAAGAACATGTACTGGATTCAGTTTATTCACTTTCATTGACGCTGTCACATATGTGAAGGCCTGTATGAACACAACTATTTTCATGGCACAAAATGATGTGGCACGATGTCCTGAGAGATATTTTATGAAGCTGTGCTTTGTTGATTGTTACAAAGGCTCTCTGAACAGTGTCCTTTAATTGATAGGAATTCTGGTATCATTCATGTTAAACTCTCTCCTTGATAATGCCCCACAGAGTGTTGAAACAGAAAATTATGCTATCTAGGGGTGACAAGGCTTTCGGACCATTTCAGAAGGAACTGGGAAGCTAGTACTAAACAAGAAACCAGAGATAAACCTCTTCTCCTGTTCAAAAGACTAGAGAGGAGAGGGAACTGGATGACAGGCAAAACTATTTACTCCTACTGGGAGAGGAAAAAATAATAATTACTGAATAAAATTTCAGATTTCAGGCAGAGACGCCAGGTGTACAGAGTTAAAGGAATCGGAAACCCAATTGTAAACAGGAAATACGTGATAAATCTCTACTCCTGTTCATTAACCAGGCAGGTGTATAAATCGGATGATAGGTGAACCTCTCTGCTCGTATTGGGGAAAATAAACAGAAATTAATGCAAAACAATTCAGAGTTCAGGTGGAGATGTTAGAAGTATAGAATTGAAGCTGACTTTAGAAGGAAGCGGGAACCCAGTCCTAAATGGGAAACAAGGGATGAACCTCTACTCCTGTTCAAAAGATTGGGTAGAAGTGTGATTCTTTAATATTTTACAAAGAAATAACTATGAAAAGAAATGTTTGTATTCATAAATTTTTAAACAAGTCTGAAGGAAATTTCAGTAAATACTTATAAATTTTGAAATCCAATTCCTTTCTTTTTTTTTCTCACCACATCAATTTACTAAAATGGGTTGAGAGAATCTCTTCCTCTGAACCAAACATTCTTTTAATTTTAGATTTTAGGTGAGACCACAAATACTCAATATTTCGAGTGTGTATCTCCCTATCCATTGGGTGGACAACATTTTCCTTGTGTACAATTATAGAATGTAATTTTTTTACCACAAATATTGTAGTTGGTTTACATATTTTGATAATTTTGTAATTGTTTTTTTATATTTTCAAATAAAAAGGTTTCTTTTCACATTTCCTTCTTTTATAAAAGTTAAATAATAAATATCGCATTGTACTTGGTTCATATATTTTTATAATCTTTTAAATAAACATAGGAAGCAAAGGGGAGTAATGAATAGAGGATAATTAGAGAGCTGAGTTTGAATTCCAGTCGGATTCATTACATTCACTTATGTACTTATACCCTTGGGAAAGGTATGAATCTTCTTCTTCTCCCACCAGCTATGGGTAAATAGCAGGACAGACCGGGTTCTATAGCCTTGGATGGCAACCAGTCTAGGAGAAGGAAAACTCTGAATTCAAGACTACGTAGCCCTGGCGAGGCACATACTATGCAGCTAAGGAAAGGAGTGTTCACATTGACTCGATGATCCTGACTACGGTCGCCTCCTTCCTTGAATGTGTTTCTGTCTCTTAGCATTTGATTTTATTAAAATTAGATCCAGTTAGTTTGAATTCCAGTCGACTCCATTACATTCACTTATGTGCTAATACCCTCGGGGAAAGGTATGAATCTTCTTCTCCCACCAGCTCTGCGTAAATAGCAGGACACTGGGTTTTATAGCCTTGGGTGGCAACCAGTCTAGGAAAAAGAAAACTCTGAATTGAAATCAGCGTGGAGAGTGTTGGGCTCTGTCAGGCTATTCTGACCAAGAAACACCTTCTACTGCAAATATAAATATAAAATAGATATTAGAACTTATGCTGGGAGCAAACTCCTTAGATAGAACATGAATTCAGTCAGTTCTCAAAAATAGGAAGGAGCATGAGACAAGGTTGTGTCTTCTCACCAGACTCAATCTTCACAGTGAGGAAATCCTGAGAGAATTAGAAATCCTACCAGGTTTCATTATTGGCAGCCACAATCTTAATATAAGATATACAGCTGATACAGTGTTGATAGTAGACACAGAAATGAAATGACAGTACAAATTCTCTTCTCCTCCAGGACAGACTGAGCTCTATAGCCTTGGGTGACAACCGGTGTAAGAGAAGGAAAAACTCTGAATTCAAAACCGGCCTGGAGAGGATTGGGCTCTGTCAGGCTATCTTGCCCCAGAAACACCACTTCTACTACAATAGCAGTATATGTGGTGCCCCTTAGACCCTGATGGATCATGGGATTCATGATCATGATTGTGAAATAAACATTGCCGAGACAGTGAGTAACCAAGTCTCAAAGAAAATGTTTTGCATTTTCCAGGCTTTTCTTTTATTTGCTCTCACCACATAAATTCCCTAAAATAGGATGAGAGCATTTCTTCCTCTGAACATTCTTTTAATTTTAGATTTTAACGAGACCACAAACACTCGATATTTTGAGTGTGTATCTCCATATTCCTTGGATAGACAAAGTTTTCCTTGTGTTTAATTACTGAGTGTAATTTTTATCACAAATATTTCATTTATATATTTTGATAATTTTGTAATTTTTCATAAATTTTTTAATGAAAATATTTCTTTTCAAATTTATTTCTTTATAAAACAGTAAATAATAATTTTTTATGAAAGGAACGAGCAAAAGTAGCTTGTCAGAACAGTTGCCATGAAAATATTTATAGAAAAGACAGAGAGAAGCCACAGCACATCTGTGAAAAAGAGACTGTAGACTAGATGCTAGATCAGGACCTATCACATTGTATATTTGTCTCTGGATTTTGTCAAGGACCTCGAGACATACAGCGGGTACACCAGACCATATATGACAACAATATTCCATGCAAGGATGGATGGTTGATTTATAAATTTGAAGGGTGGACTCAGGCAAGAAAAAACTTTCTGGTATGACATAGAGAACCAACTTGCAGTTGTTGAAGCTATTGATTCAATGTATTTATTCCACCTCATGTCAGCAGACAGCGTGAGACCAAGTCCTTGAAAGGCATAAAAATTATAGATAGAAGGAATAATTGCTATTATAAAAACTATCAATAATTTAGTAACATAATGCTGCCAAAGGTCACAGTCACTCTGGTTGAGTTTGGCTAATATTTCGAGACAATGAGAGCAGGTACTAGCAAGGATAGACACTTATGTCTGTGTATTGGAGGTTCTCATAGAGTGAGTGAGAAACTCCCTGGATGAAACAAAAAAACTCTGTGACGTGAATTGGGCAATCGACTGAAGCCCTCACTTAAATAGCCATTTGTCCAGGGAAATGACATTGATGGATGTTATCTTCCTATAAAGACACTCTTTGTTAGGAAAACATGTGGCCCTTCTAAAAGTACCACTAATCAGATTCTGAGTTTTGATATTTTGGTAAGAATCAATGTAATTTGGGAGGATAGTTCGTTAAGTAAACAGTTCCCAGACTTGGCAGAATTTTGTCGGATTTTGGCAAATATATTAATCTTGCCACCAGAACCTCTTTTGGGATTGTGAAGTGTAGTATGGAAATTTCAGTCATACTGAATTTACTAAATCTTACGAGGTTTATTTTTACTTCAGTACCTCAAGTTACTGTCTGTTATATATATGAATAAAGACAAAACTTCTTAGCCAATGTTTTTGTCCTCTGTTGGACTTTCTCAAGGCAAACGCAAGGATTTTATTTTGTAACAAGTACAAGAGCAAAAATGGTACTGTTTTTTTTTTTTTCAAAATTTTTAGATTTAACAATCCTCATAGATATTCAACAGGTTAGCCAAAAAGTCAGGTTATGGAAGATGCAAAGTGACACAATTCAGTGTCTAATAAACAAAATTTAAAGCAGTGCTCAATATAAATTAACAATAAGAAAAAACATGCTCAATGTAAAGTAACAATAATAAAACAAAGCTAAAATTCATACTAACAATAAATATACATCTGTTCCTTACTGTAAAATGTATTTTATATATATATATATATATATATATATATATATATATATATATATATATATAAAGGATGTTTCATTAAGACAGATCAGAGTCAGTAGTAAATAAATCAGTGTCATTGGTGAAAATTTATTTATTTCTCTATTCGATCATGTTATTTAAGTCATGGCAATTATGTATGAAAAATAATGTCGTCCAAATGTCCACCAAGGTTTCGGCGGCACACCTCCATCGATGGTCAAAATTTTTGATGACATCTCTGCATAGTTACTCCTCAATCTCACCAATATACCTTATTATCTCATCCTTCAGCTGTTGGATTGTTGGCATAGACCTTACTTTTGAGATGACCCCAAAGGAAGAAATCTAAGGGCGTCATGTCGCATGATCGTGGTGGCCAATTGACTTCACTGTTTCGAGAGATCTGGGAACTTCACATTCAAATTCTGTTTGAACGTCCATTTTCGTCTATTTTCATAATAGGCTTCGTTAACTTTAACACGTTGTTTGATTGGCAATTTCAACCATGGAAAGATTGACAACGATTTAAGTTGTTAATTCTGAAAGAAAAAGAAAAAGAAATCATTAGACACTTAAACTTAATTCACATTTAAAATTGTTCCAAGTTATTGGAACACCCTTTTATATATATATATATATATATATATATATATATATATATAAACAAATAGGAAATGTTTATAAATTTAATGTTTCACATTTTATATGAGCTTCATCAGAAAATGAAATAAAGAGAAGAAAAGAAAATGCTTGTAATTTTTTAAATTTTGGTTTTTGTTGTTCATTGGTTAAGTAGACATCATGTGTCTTTGTCCTGTCAAGCAGCATTTGTGTGTATAATTTTTGTGTATCACAATTGTAGTTGGGCTATGCAAAATTTGGTTGAAAAAGTTCAAAGGGTTGTCTCTTATATGTGTGGATACAGGCTTTTAGATTTCTAGATGTTTCATCTATATAGCTTTTCTGACCTGTAGGTATTTTATATCATAAATGCCAGTATCTGATTTGTTGTTGGATCTATTTTTTTTTTTTTTTTTTTTTTTTAACTGTATCTCTGATTGTCTTGGAGGTGATGCTAAAGATCTTAGTATTGGGGATAACTAGATTGCTTTGAAATTTTGTTGATGGTGTTGGAGGATATGATGATGAATTTTGTGATTTTGTTGTTGGAGCTGTCTTTGTTGCCTACTTTTGTGGTCTTTGTATGCTCATTTTCCAACATTGGGGATGAAATGATACAAGTAGTTAAGAAGCCTAAACGTTTTTGTTTTTTTTGTTTTTTTCAGTATATTTCTCTTCATCTACATATTGATGAAATCATTATTGTTTACAGTAAACTTTAAAATCTAATTTGTTTTTCTTTTGGTGAAAAGTAGTTTTATTTATTTTATGTTGTGACTGAATCCAATATTTGACTCTATATTATTTAAGTCTCTTAATGAAGTTTACTAGATTTTCATTGTCAGTTAGAATATCATCTATGTATCTGTGATAAGTAAAATCTTTAGGTATGACATGTTTGAATTGTTCTAGGAACAGACACAAGCAAAGGGACCCATTGATAAACCAATTTTTTGTTTGTAGAAATTTTTGTGGAAAGAGAAAAAACAGTAATTAATTTGCACAGTTGTATAATTTTATGAATTGGTAGAGGAAACTTTTCTTTGGATTTTGTGAGGTGTTTTCTTAATATTTGTGATGGATATGTTTGTGTATAATGATTTGACATCTAAGCTAGCCATAACTGTAATGGAAGTGAAAGGTAAGATCAACTACCAAATACCTTTCGAAGAGGATGCCTGTCCCCATTGATCAAAAAGACAATGCTTGGTATACTGCATATGCAAGAGAGGAGGGCCAGTGCGAACCCAAGAACGTCCCCTTGCGAAAAATATGGTTGCAGTGCCTAGAATTTGTTTATACAAATGTTTTGTGTCATGCATAGCAATATTATGGATGTTTCTGGGCTCAATATATTGATTTTTGTTTTTTTTTAAGCGTAGCTTAGCTGTGGCACAAGGCCAAAAATATGGAGCACCTAGTGAGGATCAAACTCACTATTCAATCATAACTGTTTTAGCTTGCTAACCATTACACCATGCTGAGGTGCCCTGTTTCTGGGCTAAACTGATTTCTGTTTAGTGAGTTGCCAGGGGTATAAATATTGTACGGAATGTTGTGATTTTGATTCCCATTACTTTCTGTGTCCTGGTTACATTCAACCTTCGTCCTCACCATTTCTGTGCGGAATTCTTCGCCGTCTCTGCCATGGACATGTCGCCGTTTTACATGCTTCGCCGGTGCTACTGTTTGTTCCATCCCTCCTCATTTGTGTTCTGGCTGCAGAAAAACAACTTCAAAAAAACCTTGTTTTCCATGTTTATGTTTATTAACTTCGGGATTAAGTCAGGAGAGTTAACATATGCTGGGTTAATGGTAACTCGGAAAGGAGTTAGCAGTTTTACGATTACTTTAGCTAGTTTATTGGGGTGCTGTTGATGCAAGATAAAATGGGTCTGATGGGTATGTCGGATTTGTATGTTTTGGATAAACTGTCAGTGAAGTAATGGATAGTGGCTTGGAGTGAGGAATTGGAGAGCCGAGTTCGAATTCCAGTTGAATCCATTGCGTTCACTTATGTGCTAATATCCTTGGGAAAGATATGAATCCTCTTCTTCTCCCCCCAGCTATCGGTAAATAGCAGGACAGAACAGGTTCTTTAGCCTTGGATGGCAACTGGTCTACTGCAGAAAGAAATGGCAACCTACTGCAGGGAAAAATTTTCCTCGTCAATCATGTATCGAATGATACATGATTGCTTAAGCATGTATCATACATGGCACATAATTGACTGAATGGATAGTTGCTCAGAATTGAGGGAATCGGAGAGCTGAGTTTGAAATCTAATCGAATCCATTACATTCACTTACATGCTAATACCCTTGGGAAAGACATGAATCCTCTTCTTCTCCCCCCAGCTATCGGTAAATAGCAGGACAGAACAGGTTCTTTAGCCTTGGATGGCAACTGGTCTACTACCACCGAAAGTAATGGCAACCTGTTGTGGGAAAAAGTCTGCCTGGTCAGTCATGTATTGAAAGGTACATGATTGCCTAAGCGTGTATCACATATGGCACATACTGACTGTATATTGTAGGAGTTAAAGGGTGGTACGTGATTAGTTTAGCCCATGATTTGTTGTTTTTTACCAGTCTCTTGACTGTTTTGTTGAATATTTTTATGTCTGTATTTATCGTTCAATTGTTGGTTTTCTTGTATTATCATCATTTAAGAGAGGTTCTAATTTTTCAATGTAATTGTTGGTGTCTATAATGACACACACACACATACATACATACATACACATATATATATATATATATATATATATATATATATATATATATATATATGACTTGAAGATGGCATTCAAGCGTGAAATAGACTGTTGCCATTTGATGTTGACCTCAGTGTCCACTTTTATATTCACATACACTCAAACACAACTGACAAAGTACAGTGTAACCCGGATATAAGAGACCCGGATATAAGAGAAACCTGGATATAAGATAGATTTTATCTGGTCCCAAATTAGACCCATACTTACCTAAACAAAATAGACCAAACCCGGATATAAGATACTTCTTCTCCGGTCCCGACAACTCTCTTATATCCGGGTTATACTGTATACCTGACAACTGTTCTTGAAAAGAACCTCTAATCAGTGGTTAACTGGGGCAAGAAATGGCTTGTAAATTTTAATGCCTCCAAAAACAAAACTGCCTCCATTTAACTGCCACAGAACCGTTTCTGCTTGCATTCTTGGCCTCACATTTTCCACTCACATGAAGTGGAGTGACAGTATCGAATCAATTGCTTTATCTCCTGCAAGGAAAGTTGGTTCACTGTGTTGTGCCCAAAACTTTTTCTCATCAGAATCCCTATTGCACTTTTACAAATCTATTATTCGTCTGTGCCTTGAATACTGTTGCCATATCTGGTCTGGTGCTCCTGCTGTACATCTCGAGATTCTTGACAAAATCCAAAGAAGGATCTGCAATGTAATTGATCTTAACCTGGCATCTCGACTTCGGTCACTTTCTCACTGAGGTGACATGGCTTCCCTCTATCTTTTCTACAAATATTATCATGGCAACTTCTCTGACGAGGTTTTTTTTCCTTGATGCCCCAACTACATGAATTTACATGAACTGCTAGATTGGCAAATAGGTCCCACTGTTTTATTTCTGCTCTGACAATCTTTTTCTCACACTTCCCAACTATTTTGCTTCCCTGATAACTACAATCTTCAAAAATTTAGATGCAATGTCAAAATATGAGCGTGAAGTGGTGTAATAATTACCAGCAGAGCATGGAAATTGGAATTGGCAATCTGAGTTAAAATCCAGTCAATTCTGTTTCAATCATTTTGAGCTAATTTCTTTTGAAAAAGGCATGAACCTAACTTATTCCAACTATGTTAAATAACAGGACAGATGGATTTCTCTTGCAGTGAGTGGCAGCCAGTCAATGAAAAGAAAAATTTAAATTTCTAAAAATCATGTCTTTCCAGGGAGGATCCAGTTTTAGTGCTAGTACTACTCTGACGTTTTGATATTATTTTCTTTTCTTTCCTCTCTCTCTCTTCCTTTCTTGCTTTCCTTTCTTTTCTCTTTCTGTTCTTTCCTTTCTCTCTTTCTCACTTTTCTTTCCTCTGTCTCTCTTTCTCACTTTTCTTTCCTCTGTCTCTCTTTCTCACTTTTCTTTCCTCTCTCTCTCTCTCACTTTTCTTTCCTCTCTCTCTCTCTCTCTCTCACTTTTCTTTCCTCTCTCTCTCTCTCACTTTTCTTTCCTCTCTCTCTCTCTTTTCTTTCCTCTCTCTCTCTCCCTTTTCTTTCCTCTCTCTCTCTTCCTCCCTTTTCTTTCCTCTCTCTCTCTCTTCCTCCCTTTTCTTTCCTCTCTCTCTCTCTTCCTCCCTTTTCTTTCCTCTCTCTCTCTTCCTCCCTTTTCTTTCCTCTCTCTCTCTCTTTCTCCCTTTTCTTTCCTCTCTCTCTCTCTTTCTCCCTTTTCTTTCCTCTCTCTCTCTTTCTCCCTTTTCTTTCCTCTCTCTCTCTTTCTCCCTTTTATTTCCTCTCTCTCTCTTTCTCCCTTTTATTTCCTCTCTCTCTCTTTCTCCCTTTTATTTCCTCTCTCTCTCTTTCTCCCTTTTCTTTCCTCTCTCTCTCTTTCTCCCTTTTCTTTCCTCTCTCTCTCTTTCTCCCTTTTCTTTCCTCTCTCTCTCTTTCTCCCTTTTCTTTCCTCTCTCTCTCTTTCTCCCTTTTCTTTCCTCTCTCTCTCTTTCTCCCTTTTCTTTCCTCTCTCTCTCTTTCACCCTTTTCTTTCCTCTCTCTCTCTTTCTCCCTTTTCTTTCCTCTCTCTCTCTCTTTCTCCCCGCTTCTCTTTCCTCTCTCTCTCTTTCTCCCCGCTTCTCTTTCCTCTCTCTCTCTTTCTCCCCGCTTCTCTTTCCTCTCTCTCTCTTTCTCCCCGCTTCTCTTTCCTCTCTCTCTCTTTCTCCCCGCTTCTCTTTCCTCTCTCTCTCTTTCTCCCCGCTTCTCTTTCCTCTCTCTCTCTTTCTCCCCGCTTCTCTTTCCTCTCTCTCTCTTTCTCCCCGCTTCTCTTTCCTCTCTCTCTCTTTCTCCCCGCTTCTCTTTCCTCTCTCTCTCTTTCTCCCCGCTTCTCTTTCCTCTCTCTCTCTTTCTCCCCGCTTCTCTTTCCTCTCTCTCTCTTTCTCCCCGCTTCTCTTTCCTCTCTCTCTCTTTCTCCCCGCTTCTCTTTCCTCTCTCTCTCTTTCTCCCCGCTTCTCTTTCCTCTCTCTCTCTTTCTCCCCGCTTCTCTTTCCTCTCTCTCTCTTTCTCCCCGCTTCTCTTTCCTCTCTCTCTCTTTCTCCCCGCTTCTCTTTCCTCTCTCGCTTTCTATCTCGCTTTTTCTCTCTCTCTCGCTCTTGCTTTCTCACTCTTTTCTCTCTCTCTCTCTCTTGCTTTCTCACTCTTTTCTCTCTCTCTCTCTCTTGCTTTCTCACTCTTTTCTCTCTCTCTCTCTCTTGCTTTCTCACTCTTTTCTCTCTCTCTCTCTTTTCTCACTCTTTTCTCTCTCTCTCTTGCTTTCTCACTCTTTTCTCTCTCTCTCTCTTGCTTTCTCACTCTTTTCTCTCTCTCTCTTGCTTTCTCACTCTTTTCTCTCTCTCTCTTGCTTTCTCACTCTTTTCTCTCTCTCTCTTGCTTTCTCACTCTTTTCTCTCTCTCTCTTGCTTTCTCACTCTTTTCTCTCTCTCTCTCTCTTGCTTTCTCACTCTTTTCTCTCTCTCTCTCTCTTGCTTTCTCACTCTTTTCTCTCTCTCTCTCTTGCTTTCTCACTCTTTTCTCTCTCTCTCTCTTGCTTTCTCACTCTTTTCTCTCTCTCTCTCTTGCTTTCTCACTCTTTTCTCTCTCTCTCTCTTGCTTTCTCACTCTTTTCTCTCTCTCTCTCTTGCTTTCTCACTCTTTTCTCTCTCTCTCTTGCTTTCTCACTCTTTTCTCTCTCTCTCTCTTGCTTTCTCACTCTTTTCTCTCTCTCTCTCTTGCTTTCTCACTCTTTTCTCTCTCTCTCTCTTGCTTTCTCACTCTTTTCTCTCTCTCTCTCTTGCTTTCTCACTCTTTTCTCTCTCTCTCTCTTGCTTTCTCACTCTTTTCTCTCTCTCTCTCTTGCTTTCTCACTCTTTTCTCTCTCTCTCTCTTGCTTTCTCACTCTTTTCTCTCTCTCTCTTGCTTTCTCACACTTTTCTCTCTCTCTCTCTTGCTTTCTCACTCTTTTCTCTCTCTCTCTCTCTTGCTTTCTCACTCTTTTCTCTCTCTCTCTCTCTTGCTTTCTCACTCTTTTCTCTCTCTCTCTTGCTTTCTCACTCTTTTCTCTCTCTCTCTCTTGCTTTCTCACTCTTTTCTCTCTCTCTCTCTCTTGCTTTCTCACTCTTTTCTCTCTCTCTCTTGCTTTCTCACTCTTTTCTCTCTCTCTCTCTCTTGCTTTCTCACTCTTTTCTCTCTCTCTCTCTCTTGCTTTCTCACTCTTTTCTCTCTCTCTCTCTCTTGCTTTCTCACTCTTTTCTCTCTCTCTCTCTTGCTTTCTCACTCTTTTCTCTCTCTCTCTCTCTTGCTTTCTCACTCTTTTCTCTCTCTCTCTCTCTCTCTTGCTTTCTCACTCTTTTCTCTCTCTCACTCTCTCTTGCTTTCTCACTCTTTTCTCTCTCTTGCTTTCTCACTCTTTTCTCTCTCTCTCTTTCCTATATTTCTTTCTCTCTGGTGCTTTCTCACTTTTCTTTCCACTCTTTCTTTGTCTTTTTTTTACTGTCTTTTCTTATGTCACATTTCTTCCTTCTTTCTCTCTTGCATTTTTCCCTCTTTCTCTTTCTCACTTTCGTTCTCTTTCTCTTTCTCTTTCTCACTTTCGTTCTCTTTCTCTTTCTCTCTCTCACTTTTCTTTCATCTCTCTTCTGCTTTCCCTCTTTTTCACTCTTTTGTATTTTCTTCTCTCCCTTTCTACTTCTTTCCCATCCCCTCTCTCTCCCATTTTCTTTTTTTTACCCCTATCTCCACACACCCATCTCTCGTTTTTCATTCACCCTCCCTTCCTCATAATCCATCACTAACTCTTATCCACCCCCTGCAGCTCTTCTCATGTTGCTATGGTTACACACGTGCTGCTTGCCTCACATTTAAAACAGGCTTTTACAAAGTTATTCAGTTTTAGTCACGTTTTTAACTTTTCTCTTTTGTGTATATGTATATTTTTTCAAATAAATCTTCTTTTTATACAAAAGATTTTAAAAAAAATTCTATTTTCAATTCAAATTAATCTACCCGTGCCCCGATGCCAGATGAGGTGATTAGCTAGAGTGTTAATGCACTGGTCCAGATATTTTTGAGTTGCATTGTTCAAACCGAACAACATTAGAAGCTGAAAGAGAATTTCAGAGCGTGTCACAATTCAGCGAATCCAGTCAGCAGCTGCATTGGTACTGGATGTGTAGTTTTGTCGCTTTGCATGGATCGCTGAACAGAATGCACTTGCAATCACATGTGTGAAGAGACCCTTTCTCTCTTTCATGCTGTTTTTTTTTTAATATAAAGTGCAACATGGGGGAAAAATATTAAACTGGTTCTGGTGGAAATTGCATATTTAGTTGTCTTGTGCAAAAAGAAACAGATTATGAGGAAATTGTATTCAAAGCAACTGGACAATGCTTTGTTAAAAGATCTAACCAAATTTATACCTTATTCTCTTTAATATTTTATTGTCAAAACTTTTCTATTACCCTTTCCTTCACTCTATCCCTCCTCTTCCTCCTGGCACTCTCCTCCCCTTTTCTCCCACACTCTTTTTGTCCCCCACTTTTCTCCCACACTCTTTTTGTCCCCCCACTTTTGTCCCCCACTCTTTTTGTCCCCCCACTTTTCTCCCCCACTCTTTTTGTCCCCCACTTTTCTCCCCCACTCTTTTTGCCCCCCACTTTTCTCCCTCACTCTTTTTGCCCCCCATCACCCCCGCACTCTTTTACCCCCCCATCACCCCCGCACTCTTTTTACCCCCTTCTTCCACACCTTTTGTCCTTCCACTTTTCTTCCACACCTTTTGTCCTTTCACTTTTTCTCCCACACTTTTTGTCCCTCCACTTTTCTCCCTCACTCTTTTTTGTCCCCCCATTTTTCTCCCTCACTCTTTTTTGTCCCCCCATTCCCCCTCACTCTTTTTGTCCCCCCATTCCCCCACACTTTTCCCCCCCTTCTCCCACACTTTTTGTTCCCCCCACTTTTCTCGCTCATTTTTTGTCCCCCACTTTTCTCCAGCACTCTTTTTGTCCCCATTTTCTCCTGCACTCTTTTTGTCCCCTCTTTTCACTCACATTTTTTTGTCCCCACTTCCTCCAGCACTCTTTTTGTCCTCACCTTTTACCTCTTCCCCACTTTTCTCCCTCTCCCTTTCTTGTCTCCCACTTTTCTACTCCTCTCTTTTTATTCCCCCTTTTTCTCCCTCTTCTTTGTCCTTTTCTCCCTCTTTCTAGCCCCTCTCCTTCCTATCTTGTCTCTCTTCTTTTACTCTTTCTTATTCCACTCTATATCCGTCACTTTTTAATGTCATGCTTTTGCTCTTCTCCCCTGTCCCACTTCCTTCCTCCTCTGTAATAATTCCTTCTCTCTCTTCCCCACTAAAGCTTATCTCTTTTATTCCAATTTTTCTTCTCTTCCACTTCTTCCTTCCTGTCTGTCTTTCTTTCTTTCTTCCATCTTTTATTTTTATTTTCTGCCACCTCTTCTATTCCATTCTTAGTCCAGACAAATCAACTTGAACGACTTTGAATGGATTAAATTCTAGTGCCACTCCACAGAATCATATAAAATTAAATCTTTTGTTTTTAACTAAACTGACTTATTTTGAAAAAGTATCACAAATTATTCGCGAAACATCGGAAACAAAACTTTTTTATTACATTATTCAGTCGGTGATCAATAACTCGTATATATTTGCACAAAAGATAACCACACTAAAATTAAAATATAAATCACTTTCTTTCCTCAAGCTGCTTTCATAAATTTGATTTTATTAAGAATTAATCTCAGTGAGTATGAGTGTGGGATGTGCAGTGGATAACAGCTTGGGATGTGAAATCAGAGAGCCGAGTTCAATTTCCAGTTGATGCTCAACAAGGTGATTAGCTAGATTCTTAGTGCACTGGTCCAGATATTTTTGAGATTTTGTCCCCCTTTTCTCTCACACTCGTCTTCTCTCTCTTTTCTTTTGCTCTCTTTTTTGTCCCCCCCCCCTCTTCCTACTGAACTTGAAAAACCTATTTTCCTGAAAAATGGTTTTAAGAGAGAGATTTTATAAATTTCAACTAATGGTTACATTGACTGCTCAGTTAGACACCAAGGTATAACAACCAAACCCTTAAAAATGAAAGGGAAAATTTCGAACTCGGTAATAAACTGATATTAATAAATCTTGATGGAAACAACGTAGAGGGAACCAAATAACATTATCATATTTTCATTAGCTGACATGCATGAAAATATTCCAAGAATACCTAAAGGAAAAAATATACACAATCTTGAGTTAAAGAAAAATCTTATGCACGAAAGAAACAAACAGAAATGTAAGAAAAATAGAAAAACAATTAACAAAGAAGATTAAAAAAAATAGTTAATGTACCGAGAAACGACTATTTCTGGAAAATTGGAAACAAAACGAAGCAAAGCAGCATAGACAATGTGTTAAAATGTGGAGAAAATCAAAAAATTACAATAACATCATACAAGAAAAAAACAAACCCAAAACGACACAGAAGAAATGTCCCGGTCTCAAAAGACATTTTTGTGTTGCATTTCAACCCTGATCACACTTAACTAAAAATGCCTACAGAAATAGAAAATATACCAATATACATCTAATCATTACAAAGTCAGCATCCAAACATAAAATAATAATGAACCTAATGATGAGGAAATTAAGAAAGCAATTAAAAAAACATATCACTTAATATTGAGGCTGAATTTTTGAAAATATATTACTTTCTCTCCAAATTCAATATCAAGTTTCTCAATTTCACAAAGGAAGTTTGGAATCAGAAACATATTCCAAAATAGTGGGGTTTATCGCACATGGAAATGAACTATGGAAACGAAATGGTAGCCCTCGAGATTCACCCACATACAGAGGGATCTCAACTGGATCTATTATTGTGAAAGTATTAATGAATATTATGTTAATTAGGCTCTCATCGTTTTAGGAAAGTTAACTCCTCATGACATAGTTTGGTTATTGTTGTGGTAAGTGATGTAATGATAGGCATATATGTCATCAAACAACTCCAGGAAATTGCTTACCTCTCTAATAGGAAA
Source organism: Acanthosepion esculentum (assembly GCA_964036315.1). Classification (NCBI taxonomy): domain Eukaryota; kingdom Metazoa; phylum Mollusca; class Cephalopoda; order Sepiida; family Sepiidae; genus Acanthosepion; species Acanthosepion esculentum. Next base: position 54,489,682 of record OZ038509.1, on the reverse strand, counting down.
TTGTATGCCTATTATGTTGACCTCACAGTAGCAGAATAACCACATCAATAGAGACTTTCTCTTTTCATCCATTAGAAACTACCTTCCAAGTTCCGAATGCACTGAATATATAAATCTAATAGAGGAACTTTATATTCAGGAAAATAGCTTTCTCAAGTTCTGTAATTGTCATTGCTCTTTTCTGTACTTTGATTTTGTCTAGCTGCACATCAGCATCTCTATGGCTTATTTAATGCAGAAATCTAAATATTTTGTACGTAACTTCATGCTTTCAATTACAGATATTTTGTAGATAATTTTATGCTTTCAGGGTAAAGGTATGTTTTTTTAGATATAGAGTTTGTAGGTAAATATATATGCAAATATTTAGATTTCGGCATTAAATAACACATAGAGGTTGAAATGCCATTAAACAAATTCAATCAACCAACAATATATATTTATAGTAAAATTACCAACAATACTATATTTAAAAAAGAAAAATAACTAACAATACATTTTATCTATAGTTGAAGCCATAAAAATGTGTTCAAATATTTAGATTTCAGCATTAAATAATCCATAGAGGTTGATATGCCACTAAACAAAATCAACCTGACCAAACCAATCATATTATTTAGATTTCGCTATTAAATAACCTATAGAGGTTGATATATCGCTAAACAAAATCAACCTGACCAAACCAATCAAATTATTTAGATTTTGCTATTAAATAACCTATAGAGGTTGATATATCGCTAAACAAAATCAACCTGACCAAACCAATCATATTATTTAGATTTCGCTATTAAATAACCCATAGAGGTTGATATACTGCGAAACAAAATCAACCTGACCAAACCAATCGAATTATTTAGATTTCGGCATTAAATAATACATAGAGGTTGATATGCCACTTAAAAATCAGCCAACATCAAAGGAGGAAGGTCTTTGTTAAGATCTACAGACTTCTCTCACTCAAAGTCATTTTTAACGATTGATCTGAAAAAGTTGTATACTGCTGACAGTTTAGATATTTCTGAATGTGCTTGGCGGTATGCATGAAAGTCTTGATCTGATGAGGCAATTTAAGAACATGACTCAAGTTTTTAGGCAAATGTTTTGGTTTTGTAGCAGTTTGCATTGTCTCTTTTTGTTTGTTTTTTTACAATGATGTTCCCCTTGTGCAAGGCCCAAAAGCCACTCAAGGTAGAGGGTTACAGAATAAGAGGCACCACTCTAATGCAAGGTGATAATGCCACCAAGATGCAAGGGACCACTGGATGTGGAAGAGAAGGAAAAGACTTTAGAAGGAACCAGAAACTCAGTCCTAAACAGGAAACAAGAGATAAAGCTCTACTCCTGTTCAAAAAATCAGGGAGGAGTGTGAACCGAACATATATAAAACTACTACTAGCAGAACCTCAAAAATGAATAATAATTAACAAGGCTTCATCTAAGAAATTCAGACAACTTAATACTATTACAACTTGGTGGAAAAGCAAGAGAAATAAGATGAAAGAAATACTAGTGAAAAATGAATAAAAATTGACAAGGCTTCATCTAAGAAATTCAGACAACTTAAGACTATTACTACTTGGTGGAAAAGCAAGAGAAATAAGATGAAAGAAATACTAGTGAAAAATGAATAATGATTGACAAGGCTTCATCTAAGAAATTCAGACAACTTAAGACTATTACTACTTGGTTGAAAAGCAAAAGAAATAAGATGAAAGAAATACTAGTGAAAAATGAATAATAATTGACAAGGCTTCATCTAAGAAATTCAGACAACTTAAGACCATTACTACTTGGTTGAAAAGCAAAAGAAATAAGATGAAAGAAATACTAGTGAAAAATGAATAATAATTGACAAGGCTTCATCTAAGAAATTCAGACAACTTAAGACTATTACTACTTGGTGGAAAAGCAAGAGAAATAAGATGAAAGAAATACTAGTGAAAAATGAATAATAATTAACAAGGCTTCATCTAAGAAACTCAGACAACTTAATACTATTACAACTTGGTGGAAAAGCAAGAGAAATAAGATGAAAGAAATACTAGTGAAAAATGAATAAAAATTGACAAGGCTTCATCTAAGAAATTCAGACAACTTAAGACTATTACTACTTGGTGGAAAAGCAAGAGAAATAAGATGAAAGAAATACTAGTGAAAAATGAATAATGATTGACAAGGCTTCATCTAAGAAATTCAGACAACTTAATACTATTACAACTTGGTGGAAAAGCAAGAGAAATAAGATGAAAGAAATACTAGTGAAAAATGAATAAAAATTGACAAGGCTTCATCTAAGAAATTCAGACAACTTAAGACCATTACTACTTGGTTGAAAAGCAAAAGAAATAAGATGAAAGAAATACTAGTGAAAAATGAATAATAATTGACGTGGCTTCATCTAAGAAATTCAGACAACTTAATACTATTACTACTTGGTGGAAAAGCAAGAGAAATAAGATGAAAGAAACACTAGTTAAAAATTAATGACAATTGACAAGGCTTCATCTAAGAAATTCAGACAACTTAATACTATTACTACTTGGTGGAAAAGCAAGAGAAATAAGATGAAAGAAACACTAGTTAAAAATGAATAATAATTGACATGGCTTCATCTAAGAAATTCAGACAACTTAATACTATTACTACTTGGTGGAAAAGCAAGAGAAATAAGATGAAAGAAATTTAGGTCACCTAAGATTATTGCAACTTATTGTAAACAAGCAACAGAAATAAGATGAAAGAAACACTAGTTAAAAATTAATGACAATTGACAAGCTTGTGCATGTTTGATCTTTTACATGAATTACTGAACAACTTGAATTGTGACCTTGAAGAGAGCTGTCTAAAATTAAGAGATCACAATTAATCATAAACAATAACTTGATCTGTTACTTAGACACAAGGTTAGTAATTTCTTTATACTAAATAACTTTTACTAGTAGAACTGCTTGTTATTAATCTTTTCAAAGGAGACAGGATTGTACTTAGAGTATTAATCGGCCATCTTTTTTTTTTTTGATCCCCAAATCCAGGATTTACAGGAATATGAAGGTCATAATTCAAAAACATTCTGACTGCCTACACTGCCATCTTGTTCCTAAAATCTATAGTTATTTTTATCTTTTAAGAAGATGGAGGATTTTAAAAATTCATTTTTTGGTGATATCTTAACTTGTTTACTTTGTTCGTTTATAATTTGTTCGAAAATTGATTTGTGGAATTAGAACAAGTTAAAAAAAAATGTTCTTCCTCTCTTATTTAGCAGGATGTTGGAATTTAAAAAAAAAATGAGATGTATGTTGGAAGACACGTGATTGGGAACTCTTACATGAATTTACATAAGTTATGAGCAAATATTCTTTGCTTTTTATCAGTGGATCGCAATAAATATTGTGGATTTTTGTTTAATTTATAAAAGAAATTGGGTCTTTTGAATAACAATATATGCAACTATGTGCATATATTATTGTGTGAATTATTCTTCTATATGCCATGTCTATTCTAGATGTGGGTGATCATGGCTCTCCATAAGTACCTATCCTTAGTAAAGTTTGTGTTTTTGCTATAAATCATAATGCATGTTCTGCTAAGCATTTGCATAAGCTTTTTAGGTGTTGCTTTCCTTTGTCCCTCTTCAATATGTCCTGTGGGTGTACTCATTTAAAAAGTATTTTTTAGGGGATGCATGATAGGCATCTTTTATTTCTTTTCTTTTTTTCTTTCATTTTTTCCTTCTCTTTTTTCTTTCCCTTTTTTCTTTCTCTTTTTTCTTTCTCTTTTTTCTTTCTCTTTTTCTTTCGCTTTTTTCTTTCCCTTTTTTCTTTCTCTTTTTTCTTTCTCTTTTTTCTTTCTCTTTTTTCTTTCTCTTTTTTCTTTCTCTTTTTTCTTTCTCTTTTTCTTTCTCTTTTTTCTTTCTCTTTTTTCTTTCTCTTTTTTCTTTCTCTTTTTTCTTTCTCTTTTTTCTTTCTCTTTTTTCTTTCTCTTTTTTCTTTCTCTTTTTTCTTTCCCTTTTTCTTTCCCTTTTTCTTTCCCTTTTTTCTTTCTCTTTTTCTTTTTTATTTCTCTTTTTCTTTTTTCTTTCTCTTTTTCTTTTTTCTTTTTCTTTCTCTTTTTCTTTTTTCTTTTTCTTTTTCTTTCTCTCTTTTTCTTTCTCTCTTTTTCTTTCTCTCTTTTTCTTTCTCTCTTTTTCTTTCTCTCTTTTTCTTTCTCTCTTTTTCTTTCTCTCTCTTTTTCTTTCTCTCTTTTTTTCTTTCTCTCTTTTTTTTCTCTTTTTTTTCCTTTTTCTTTTTTCTTTCTTTTTCTTTTTTCTTTCTTTTTCTTTTTTCTTTCTTTTTCTTTTTTCTTTCTTTTTCTTTTTTCTTTCTTTTTCTTTTTTCTTTCTTTTTCTTCTTTCCCTTTCTTTTTCTTCTTTCCCTTTCTTTTTCTTCTTTCCCTTTCTTTTTCTTCTTTCCCTTTCTTCTTTCTCTTTCTCTTTTTTCTTCTTTTTCTCTTTTTTCTCCTATCTTTTCTTTTTTTTCTTTCATCCAGATTAGTGATTGGCTGAACTAAACTTCCCATAATTCCATATGAAGAATTTTCAATTTTTAAAAAATGTTTGATAATTTCTTTTGTATATTACAAGTTAGCTTTTTTATATTTTTCCCATATATATATATATATATATATATATATATATATATATATATATATGTGTGTGTGTATTATTTTATATATTTTTATTTTTTGTTTATTATGCTTTCTTTCAATAACAGTATTTTTTTCCATTATTTTATTACTTTAATATTGGAAAAGATTTAAGTTTTAATATTTTAAAACATTTTTCTCTGTTTGAAAACTGGACATTTTTTTTTTTTTCCATAGAAAAGCAAATTTTTAACATGTTAATTTTTTACAAAAATTTCATGGTTATATTTTATTTATGCTTTTGTATCTCACATCATATCTGGCAGAAAATTTTTTATATCTGTAAATACTTTTACAAATTTTAAATTCACTCCTTTTTAGTATAGACTGATCTACCAGAACTGTTATTCACATTTTGTTTTAGTCACCACAGTCCTCATATTCTGATATGCTTTCCCCATTAAATTCATGAGGTTGAGGTACCAAAGGTCATTAGAAGATGAATTTATATTTACAGAAAAGGCACAGGGAAGCTACATTTTGGTGGCAGGAATGTGACTGAAACTGAAATGTGAGGTCAGGACTGAAAAAGTTGCAGATTCATTAGATTCTATTAAGAATTTGCAGATTTCTCTCTGGAGCAGCAATATTTAGTGCACTGATGAAAGGTAAATTTATAAACATGCAAGATAGAGTCTGTCTATATTTCTGAGATGAGGTATTATGTACAGTATTTACAAGGACACATGGTACAGTGGATAAAGGCGTTGGTTAGATCCCGTGACAGACCCAAAGAGTGTGAGTTCAGGCAGTGGAGAACTTTCAGAGGGAAAATTACCAGGAGATAACTGATAACTGACATCCATCAAACATGGCTCGTGGAACTAGAACAGTCTACCCCAGTGATCGAAATAAAGGGTTCGGTTCGAAATTCCAACCACCTGAAGAAGGCCGGAGCGTACAACGGGCGAAACGTTGTGACAAATATGGCGACAAAGATGAGGACAATAGTCCGACTAATGTAAATAATGCAAGATAGACTCTGGCAAGAAAAATTGTTTGGCACAACACAGTGAACCAACATTCCAAGCAGCAGACTTAGCAAATGATTCGATATAATCATTCCAATTCATGTCAAGTGCAATGCATCACTCACCAGGAGGTTAGCATCAGCCATACTGATGGATGGCAAAAATCTTTTTCTGAGATGACTAAAAGACAACAGTTTTGTTTTGGTAGTGTTAAAATTGACAAGCCATTTCTTGCCACAGTTAACAACTGATTGAAGGTCATTTTCAAGATCAGCTACCAGTTTTATTTGATCGTGAACCAATAAGTAAAATTTAGATATGCATTCACACAGATCTGAGTGTAATCTCTTGATATTTTTCTTCATGTGCTATGGAGAGTTACTGTTTGTAAAATAAATTTGCAGTGCTTTATCAACATCAAGATAAGGGAATGAGGGTAGTTTACCTCAGCGTATGTAGTGTTGCATGTCTTAGCTGGAAGGGGTGGAGTTTAGGGCATGTCTGGTAAGTTCATCATGGGGAAAGTCCACTGTAAAAGGATGAAAATTTAACAATTTTTAATGACTTCCAATTTTATTGATTCACGTATCTTAAATATTTTTAAATTATGGTAAAAGTAAATGACTGACATTAAACATTTTAATTTAATTAATTTAATAATTAAAACTTAAGTTTCTAATAACTAATATTATGTACTATCACTATCAGGTAGTCAGGGATATAATTACCTTTGTTGTAATTTAGAACGAGTCTTCGACCTCACCCAGCAGAAGATTTTAGTTGGGGTTTTACTTTTTCCATTATGTTCATTTCAACCTGTTTAGATATTATGGAAATTTCTAGCTTCAGATTATATATATATATATATATATATATATATATATATATATATATATATATATATATATATATATATATATATATATATATATATACACACACACAAGTGTGGGATTGGTATATACGGAGTAAATTCCAATAACCAACAATTACTATTCTTTAAAGAGTGCTCAATACAGAGTAGAGCAGATATAATTATTTATTTGAATATTACAACATAAATATGTTATAAAATCACTACAAAAATAGCTATTTTGTTTCAACACTTCTGGTTCGAAATCGATTTTATCCATATTATAAGAATATAATAGATAGTGCTCGACAGTAATAGGAGAAGTGTTGAAACAAAATGGCTATTTTTGTAGTGATTTTATAACATATTTATGTTATAATATTCAAATAAATGATTATATATATATATATATATATATATATATATATGTGTGTACGTTGCGGCATTCACTCTGGATCAGTTAAGCCGGCTCCTTCCAAGGAATTCACCGCGTCCGGAACGAAGGCCAACCAAGCACGGCGATCCGTTGCCAATGCTGAAACGAGCGACAGCCATTCCCGATTCCAACAGTGGCGAATTCTTGAAACAGAGTAACTTCACACGTGGTCCCCACACCTCGCATGCTATCCCAGTGGAGGGAGGAATATGCTCTTACTTGCCACAGAATTTTTTGAAATATATATATATATATATATATATATGCACATTAATAGTAATACTCGGTTGGTAAAAAACCTCAGATAGCACAACTTGTAAGTCTATCAAAATAAATTGGTACCCGAGGGAAAAAATTGGGAAAAGAAAGAAAGAAAGAACTAGAAACATCTGAACAGGGTGAAACAAATCGTCCAGTGCCTTAAGTTCTTAGTTCAAAGAAAAAATCCAAATGAGTAATAAAGCTAAAACATAGAGTGCTCAATACACTAAGCAGAGCTGGGATAAATAAAATAAATCCTAAAGAGCCAGGAACAACCTACCTAGGTTTCACCTAAACGGATCTTCAGGGTATTGATAAAACCTGAAGATCCATTTAGGTGAAACCTAGACAAGTTGTTCCTGGCTCTTTAGGATTTAATTATATATATATATATATATATATATATATATATATATATATATATATATATATATATATATATATATATTCTTCTATTCTGGACCTAAACTATGGAGAAATTGTTTGAATGTTCTGTATGCCCAACATTGTATTGGTTATACTGCAACATGCCTAACAAGATGACTCACGTTACATCTCTCTGACCATAGCTCTATTAGGTCTCATTTAAATACACATGGAGACATACTAAATTCCATCTACAAGGTAATCATTGATAATACAAATATATTAGTCTCATCCACGTGATGAAAGTGCTTGGATATGCAGAACATTTGGACAATTTCTACATAATTTATTTCCAGAAAGGAAGAAAATTATTAGAACACAAGAAAAGTTAAATAAAAAAACTTAGCCACAGTACCTTGTCAGTTGTTTTTAATGAAACTTGTATAAATATATATATATATGCTAAAATTATTAATTATTAAATCTAATGAATTTAAGGCTAAAAATAATGGGAGCATTATTAATAAAAAAGAAAAAGCCAACATTCAAGAACATGGCCACAATGTGCTGACCATGTTTGGAAAATAAAACATTCCTGTAACTCTGTATGCATTCATACATTCAGCTAAAAGTGAAAATAAAATTATCCTTAAAGATTAAAGATTGGTTTGGTTTATTTTGTTGTATGGCATATCAACCTCAATGGGTTATTTAATTCCGGCAAAATTTTTATTGCTGATGATGTTTTTCTTCGAAAATCTATTTCTGGGAATATTTTTCCTTGAAGAAATGGAAAGCTGATCATATTTTTTTCAAAGAATGTATAACTGTTTGTGTTGCTGGTATTTTTCCTTTTTTTTCTTTTTTTTTAAAGTATTGCTGATAATAATTTTCCCTTCAAAAATTATTGCTGGTAATAATTTGTTTTATTACAAAGTATTTCTGGTATTAAAATCTATTTTGACACAAGTTTAGGTGTTAACTATTTGCCCATAACTGGGACCCTAAAAGGTGATACCACCCCGGGTCAGGGTGGACCTGGGAACACCAGCAATTAAGAGGTGGTTCCATGCTCCTCAAAACCTCCTGGTCAGAGGCCTTGCTGTTGGACGTAGTTTATTGTCATACCCAGGACACGGATGTAGTTTATCGTCATACCCAGGACGGAAAAGATTAAAGAGTTAAGAAATGACATCAAGTAGGATAAAGAGGTGAACACATAGCTACACCGTACAGGATAGAAATACATGATAAAATGGAGAAAAAAAATTTGGTGTGACACATTTTCTCCTTTGGGGTCTTCACTGGGTTAAAGTGATTTTTCTTCTGATGTAAATATACATTCACATGAAGAGGAGGGATGCTGAAATTTTTAAACATTTTAAATTAATTTTTTTTTTTTTTTTTAGGTGTGTCTCTTGTTATAGTCTAGTCAATTCTATTGTTTTTTTTTTTTTTTCCATCACTTTTGTTATTAAGTACCCCTTCTTCATCTATGTGCTGTGTCCCTTCAGGGTGTTAGCAATCCCTCAACAATTTTCTGTTCTTTGTTCGTCCTGGGTAAGACGATAAGCTACATCCAACAGTAAAGCCTCTGATCAGGAGGTATTGAAGAGTGTGGAATCATTTCTTAATTACTGGTGTTCCCGGGTCCACCCTAACTGGGGTGGTAGCACCTGTTAGGGTCCCAACCATGGGCAAATAGTTAACCCCCAAACTGTGGTCAAAAACTATGAAAGTGTAAAAATAGGTTTTATTACCAGCAATACATTATTAGTCAGAACTATGAGCTTTATAATAATGTGATATCCATTTTAGTTGTTGCTGCTGTTGAAAGTCCTCAAATGATGTTGTTTCTGTTATTTGGTACAGCTCTTTGTGATTCTGTGACACCAGTTGATAAGTTCCAAAGAAAAGTGATCCGCGCCAAGATTCACAGTCTTCATTTGCTTGAAACCATTTTTAACTATTGATCTTAGAAAGCAGATATATACAGCTGACAGTTCGGATATTTCGAGCTGTCAGTACTACATTCAGTTGAAATTTATAAAGCTTTCTCTTAAAACAATTTTTCTGGAAAATAGGTTTGTCAAGTTCAATAGCTGTTATCACTCCTTCCATTATTGGTGGAGGTTTCCTTCCTAACCTTTTGTTTGATGTCGTGTGGAACGTCAACGTCTGGATTATGTCATTATTCTCTCTTCTAGTTACATGTGTGTTGTGTAAAAATACGACTGTCTTCACTACATTAAATTTTTGAACATAGCCTTTTCCAGTCACTATGAGAGGAACGTCAGCTCTTGGGAAAGTGAGTCGCAATGTGGATTGCACACCTTGCCACACTAACTATACTATAGTATTTGCTATTATTGTATTATCAATCGATGTGATTAAACAGTTTCTTCAACTAATCTTTTGTTCCTGTGTTTCCCTTAGAATATTATTAGCCAAAACTATGAGCTTTATAATAATGTGCTATCCATTTTAGTTGTTGCTGCTGTTGAAAGTCCTCAAATGATGTTGTTTCTGTTATTTGGTACAGCTCTTTGTGATTCTGTGACACCAGTTGATAAGTTCCAAAGAAAAGTGATCCGCACCAAGAT
>OZ038509.1:54467009-54477009 GCA_964036315.1 Acanthosepion esculentum | reverse complement strand
CCTTCCTTGATGGCATCAGCTACCAACTTGGTATCTATGCTGATGACATAACTATTTTCTCTTATCTCAACGGTTAGTCTGATCAGTTGATATTGTCAAATTGGTAGCTGATGTACTGTCTGTTGTTAACTGGGGCAAAGAATGGCTTGTTAATTTTAATGCCTCCAAAACAAAACTGCTCTCTATTAATCATCTGAGAGAGTTCTTTCTACCTTCCATCAGCATGGCTGGTTCTAACCTCCAAGAGATTTGACTCATTGTTTCTTCTTGGGCTGACATTCTCAGCTGACGGGGTAGAAAGACGAGGTCTGCTGCTAAGAAAGTTGCTTCACTGTGTTGTCCTTCTAGTGTCCTATCTATGGGCAAACAGAGAACCACAAAAACAAAACACTATGGAAGTATAAAAATGTATTATTATAGTAAAAATATTAGCAATACATTTTATCTGTAGTTGAAGGCATACAATTGTATTTAAAATGTTTAGATTTTGGCATTAAATAACCCATAGAGGTGTTGATATGTTGGTAAACAAAACAATCAAATGGACAAATAGTGAACTCCCAAAGAAAACACTCTGAAAGTATATAAAATACATATTTATAGTAAAATGTGCAGCAGTACATTTGATAGTACGATATACATTTCAATATAGCAAAATGACCAACAATACCTTCATCTGTATTTGAAGGCATGCCATTTGGTTCAAAATATATTTAGTTGAAGCTATAAAATTGTGTTCAAAATATTTAAATTTCAGTATTAAATAACCCATAGAGGTGTTGATATGCCACTAAATAAAATCAACAAAACAATCAACATGAAAGAACTCTTTCATGACATTAATCCATATAATATCCAACAATTTCCTAAACCAAACTGTATTTTAAAATATAACTTCAACAAAACTACAACATAAAACACATATATTACTGCCTCTCGTAATCATATCCACACAAATGTATATGTACAAAAGCTGAGCATCATCTACCTTGTATACAATTGTGAAAGCAGAATAACATATATCATATTTTTATTACTTCAAAGCTCTCAAGAAAATTAAATTTCTGCATTAAATGACCCATGAGGAGTTGGTGTGCCATTAACCAAACAAAACAATCAATCAATCACTGTATTGTGCTAGACAGTTTTTTCTCTAGAATCTATCACATATATCTATATGTCTGCTATTTTTCCATGCTTAGAATATTGCTGCCAAATATGGTCCAGTGCTCCTGCTATATATTTAGAGATTCTTGATAAAATCCAAAGAATCAGCAATATTATTGGTCCTGACATGGTGTTTCAGGTTCAGTCACTTTCCCACCAATGTAACCTGGGGGGGCTGTAACACCTGTTAGGATACCAGCTATGGGCAAATAGTGAACCCCCAAAGAAAACACTCTGAAAGTATATAAAATACATATTTATAGTAAAATGTGCAGCAATACATTTGATAGTACGATATACATTTCAATATAGCAAAATGACCAACAATACCTTCATCTGTAGTTGAAGGCATGCCATTTTGTTCAAAATATATTTAGTTGAAGCTATAAAATTGTGTTCAAAATATTTAAATTTCAGTATTAAATAACCCATAGAGTTTAAACAAAATCAACCTGCTAGGGTACCAGCTATGGGCAAATAGTGAACCCCCAAAGAAAACACTATGAAAGTATGAATCTATAAAATTGTGTTCAAAATATTTAAATTTCAGCATTAAATGACCCATAGAGTTTAAACAAAACCAACCAACCAACCAACATGAAAGAACTCTTTCATGACATTAATCCAAATAATATCGTACAATTTCTTTAAAAAAATCAAACTGTACTCCAAAATATAATTCTAACAAAACTACAACATAAAACACATATATTACTGCCTCTAGTAATCATATCCACATAAACATGTATATGTAGAAAATCTGAGCATCATCTACCATGTATTCAACTATGAAAGCAGAATAACATGTATCCTATTTTTATTACTTCAAAGCTCCCAAGAAAATTAAATTTCGGCATTAAATGACCCATGAAGGAGTTGGTGTGCGATTAAACAAACAAAATAATCACTCAATCACTGTATTGTGCTAGACAGTTTTTTTTCTCCGGAATCTATCACATGTATCTATAAGTCTGCTATTCTTCCATGCTTAGAATATTGCTGCCAAATATGGTCCAGTGCTCCTGCTATATATTTAGAGATTCTTGATAAAATCCAAAGAATCAGCAATATTATTGGTCCTGATATGGTGTCTTGGCTTCAGTCACTTTCCCATCAATGTAATGCTGCTTCCCTGCTTTTTTTATATCAGTATTTTCATGGTAATTATTCTGACAAACTTTCCTCTATGATACCTGAATTTAAGCACAGTACTAGATTGGCAATAATATCTCATCAATCTGCAGTTGAATTGGCTAGATGGAACCGTAAGTTCTATGCTAATAGTTTCCTCTAATGCACCTCAAACTTTTGGAACACTCTACCAACTCTATGCTTTCAAGCCAACTTTAATATTCAAAAATTTAAATGCAATGTCAATCGCTATCTACTGTCTTCCTGATTACTCTTCTATTGTTCTCGCTCACTTCTCACTTGTGGAACACTCTTCCAACTCCATGCTTTACAGCCAACTTTGATCTTCAAAAATTTAAATGCAATGTCAATCGCTATCTACTGTCTTCCTGATTACTCTTCTATTGTCCTTGCTCATTAGTTATGTTTTTGTTTTCTAATTCTTTCACACCCTGTAACCCCTCGTGTCTTAGTGACTTTATTGTCTTACATGGGATGAATTTGATTTTAAAATAAAAAAGAATTACATGTGCGCTCAATTTCTCAGCTTGAGCAAGAATTGGTTGATTGATTTGTTTTTACGGCTTGACACTGCTAAACTTTGGTGATTGAACAAGAACTGATGTTTTCAGTGGCCAGAGCAAGAAGGAATTTCTTAAGAAGTCAGATGCTTGATCATCTGGTCAGATTTTTAGGATGCGGTTCTGGCCAAGATCTTTTCAGCACCCCCCCCCCCCGGTATAAGTTCAAAGTTAACTTTTATTTAATGCCTGAGAAAAAATTTATTTAAAAACATTAAACCCATTAAATCAGTAAACAAACAAATAAATCATCCAAGTGAGAAGAAAAAAATTGATTACCAATACCCGGTTCATGGCTATCACTGCTTGAATCTCCTATCCCTGAGGTAAAAAAAAAAGAAAAAAAAAAGACGGGTTGCTTTGAAATAAGGTCAACATTTCCGATGGATGCGAGTTGATTCAACTCTCTCTTGAGATAAGAAGCATAGAAAATAGAGAGGAGGAGAAAGTCATGTAAAACAGATTTTAGACCAATCAGAATCAAGCTTACACTTAGGCTTTGTTTTTGTTTTTTTCTTTTACCAATTTTCTTTTTTCCTTTTTTTTTTTTCTGTCTCCTTTGCTTTCATCAGCTCATGGTTGATAATTTTGTTTCTGCATGTTGATAATTTTATTGAACAGCATTTGAAGAGGTCTGAATTTTTTTTTTCTTTTAACACTATTTCCTTTCATTATAGCTGTAAGCTAAGTTGACACACAGACAGACGAATGGATATCTACACACACAAATGCTGTAGTTTGGTAGGCATTGCCTGTGATAAAAGGCCAATATTAATATGCTCACAATTTCATCATCTTTGATTTTCTTTCATTTTTATTTATGTGAAGGATAGGAAATTTGCAGACCATGCTGGGAAGGCTTTATCCAATCACTAATCTTGTTCTGAGATTTAAATTAAAAGGGAAAAAAAATTCCTCTTCAAAGCAGAAAGATTCCTTTTCAGTACCAAGTTTCACAAAGAATATACAACTAAAATTTGTATCAACAAATATAAACAAAATTTCAATGAAATGATTTTTCAGGGGAGTTGAAGAAAATTAAAAAAAAAAAAAGGTTTAACATTGACAAGCTGGACTATCTCTGTTTAATACACCAAAGAGTTATTACACAAGGAACATTTTTGGAATAGTTCTCCTACTATAGGGGTTGTCTTGTATTGAGAGTAAGCTGAGTGTTTAAGAAATATGGCCTTGTGTGAAAGTTGGCTTGATCAGACGGAATACTAGTAGTAGCTCAGTGGTTATTGCAATGGCTTTGAAGATATTTAAGCTTAAAATTTTGTTGATTTGTCTGCAATACAAGGATGGCTTTGAAAGCAATAACTCCTATTCTGTTTCTGTCTATATTTCTGAGATGAGGTATTATGTAGAGTATTTACATTAGTCGGACTATTGTCCTCATCTTTGTCGACATATTTGTCACAACGTTTCGCCCGTTGTACGCTCCGGCCTTCTTCAGGTGGTTGGAATTTTGAACTGAACCCTTTATTTCGATCACTGGGGTAGACTGTTCTAGTTCCACGTGCCATGTTTGATGGATGTCAGTTATCAGTTATCTCCTGGTAATTTTCCCTCTGAAAGTTCTCCACTGCCTTAACCAGGTATTGAACTCTTTGGGTCTGTCACTGGATCTAACCAATGCCTTTATCCACTGTGTCATGTGTCCTTGAGGACATCTGGGTATGAATTTCTGGGTATTATAAACCTAATGTTTTTCAGCAACATTTTTTACCAGTGCTCATATTGCAATTTTGCTGTTATCATTGCATGTTTTACCAGAGCTCATATTGCAACTTTGTTATCATTGCTTTTCTCTGGCACTCCTTATTACTGGTTCCGATATTTTTATTTGTCACAACGCCCGAAACGTTGTGACAAATATGGCAACAAAGATGAGGACAATAGTCCGATTTATGTATATACTGTCCTATTCTGTTATATAGACACGCAACAGATATTTATGGTATATGAGGTGTGATCAAAAAGTATCGGGACTGGTGCTATAAGAAGAAAACTACAATGCATACCAATCAATATTAATCTCCTTCGAAGTAGTCACCTTCTGAAGCTACACACTTTATCCAGCATCACTTCCCTTAATGAAAGCATTCCTGGAACTCCTTTTTTTGGGGTAGTGAGAGTCGCCTCTTCACATTCTCTTGGATTTCCTCAATTTCCTTCAAATGGAATTTCATATCTGAAGAGGAAAAAAGTTGCAAGGGGTTGAGATCTGAGGAATATGGTGGATGTTAAACCTGAGGAAAGTTGTGCTTGGCCAAAAACTGCTGCACAATCTATGATCACTGATGGAACCTCTGTGGTGTGGTGAGATGACCACACCCTATACACTCTTCTTTCAGGCACTAATATAAACAATGGAAGTGAGTAAGAATATTAAAATTAACTTTGTATGTACAACAAAGTTCAAGGTCAATCTGTACCAAGCGGCTTCACTCTGTGGGCTTTAGCTCCATTGCCCTAGCAACAGTCCCAATACTTTTTTATGGCCTTGTATATATATCACTTAAATATTATATTTTAGGGGATACACCTGTTTGAGTAGACACCCTGGATTTTTTTTTTTTTTTTTTTTTTAAACAGTGTGAATTGCATGTACTGGTCTGTTCATTTGAGAATCTTCATAAAGAAAATTGACAGTGGAACAAGAAAAATCTATTCCTGTAGCTTAAATAAAATAGTCATGGACACATGGCACAGTGGATAAAGGCGTTAGTTAGATCCAGTGACAGGACCCGAAGAGTGTGAGTTCAATACCCGGTTAAGGCAGTGGAGAACTTTCAGAGGGAAATTAACAGGAGATAACTGATAACTGACATCCATTAAACATGGCACGTGGAACTAGAACAGTCTACCCCAGTGATCGAAATAAAGGGTTCAGTTCGAAATTCCAACCACCTGAAGAAGGCCGGAGCATACAACGGCTGAAACGTTGTGATAAACATGGCGACAAAGATGAGGACAATAGTCCGAATAATGTAAATAATGTACATAATACCTCATCTCAGATTCATTGGAATCCCTTGTAGATTAACCTGATTGATATACGCCTAATGAAGGCTAGAGGACACGGTGGCTGAAATATGACAACAACAGAGAAGAGGACAATAGTCCGAATGTAAATCGTGTAAATAATTTGAAATCTGTTTATTTGCAACAGGTGTATAAATTTGTTAACTGAAGTATTTCCATGACTTATTTTAGACAAATCACTGGAAAAGTTTTGTGAATATATTTGTCTATGGTTGTCTTACCTCAAGAATTTTCAATATTAATTTTAGATTAGTTTATCTTTCATCTTATTTTTGTTGCTATTAATTGTAACATTCAGACTTAGTGGAACTTATTTGATGTCTTGTTTCCAATCAACTTTGATCTTCAAAAGTTAAAAAGCAGTGTCACTTGTTATCTTTTATCTTGTATATTCTTGTTCTTTTATTGTTCTCTCTCCTTGTAATGAAAAGACATGCAGTAGAGAAACCTTATTTAGGCTTTATTCAGCATATATGATAATTAGTATAGACAGGACTACTTATAAGCAGGAGCAGTCCATTTTACAATGAAAGACGCAGAGGCTGGTGTGGCTGGGAAGGAATGTTCACCACACTTCTTAATAATTTTTTTCTTTGTCTCTTATTCTTTGCATCTTAGTGGCTTTATTGCTTTGCTTGGGGTGAAATAATTCTAAAAAATTGACAACAAAAATGTTGCACTTTATTTATTTGATTGTTTATTTACAAAATCATAAAAGTATATGAACCAACTGTAATGAAATATTTATTATTTACCATTTTATAAAGATTTATTATTTCAATAGAATCCAAAAGCAATTCCATATCCTTGTAAGCGCAAAATTATTTTCCACTCTGCAAGCTCTTTCTTAGAGATGAGACATTGCAAGCCTCTCGCTTTTCTATTACTATTTCCATGGAGAGTGTTCAGATAAACTAAACTCCTGAGTTCCACCAGTCATAACCCTCACGGCTAAGATCTGCCAAGCCACACACATTGTTGTGCCCCACCCTTAGTAATCCCCTGATAAAACATAAGTTCCACTCAAGCAGTTTCTTTCCATAAACCACTGCCTTGTGGAAATGACTCCCCAATCACTACAATCTTAACCTGTTCAAGTCTTGAGCTAACCATTACCTTCCACACACATTCATATAAGCTGTGCTTCTTACTCTGTAACCCTCTACCTCCAGTGGTACTCGGGCCTTATATAGGGAGAACACCACTGTGAAAAAAATGTATGTTAAACTTTGTCGAAAATTTCTCAAAAGATTCTTCTCCAATGAAGAAGTCTGATCATTGCTAAAAATGTCAGTTGTTATTCACAAAGTTTCTTGACAAAATCCAGAGAATCTGCAACATTATTGATCCTGACCTGGCATCTTCAGTCACTTTCCCACCACTGAAACATAGCTTCCCTTTGCCTCTTCTATAAATATTTTCAAATTATTTATTTTGATGAGCTTTCCTCTTTGGTGCTTTGACTTCACAAATTTAAGCAGAGTACTAGAAAGGCTGTTAGGTTTCATAATTTCCCTGTTGGAATTGCTAGTTGTAACTGTAAGTTCTATGCTTATAGTTTCTTCCCTGCACTTCTTGCTTGTGGAACTCTCTTTATTCTTTCCTGTCGCTTTGCTGCTCTATCGCTATTTCCATGGAAAGTATTCAGATTAACTACATTACTTAGTTCCACAAGCTCTTACCTTCATGGCTAAGACTTGCCATGCCTCACACAGTGTATTATTTAAACAAATTAGCCACAAACAATGAACAGTACATTTTTATACTCATCTGTCACTTACATTATTGCCATTTTAACAAACCCTACTCTTATTCCCTTCATATTCCATTAGTGAGATGTATGTTCCACTCAAGCAACTTCTTCCCAAAAACTACTTCTTTGTGGAAGCAGCTCCCAAGAGGATGGTTTCTTGACACTACAATCTTAACCTGTTCAAGTCTCAGGTTAACAGTTATTTTCCCCCTAAATATATGCAATGATGTTCACCTTGTACATGACCCATGATCCACTCGAGTTAGAGGGTTACAGAATAAGAGGCATCACCCCCAAGAAAGGTGATAAAGCCCTCAAGATATAAGGAGCCACTGAAAGTAGAAAAGAAGGAAAAGACTTTGGAAGGAACTTGAAACCCAATCCTAAACAGGAAACAAGGGATAAACTTCTAGTCATATTCAAAAGATCGGGGAAGAGTGTGAACTGACCGATGGGCAAACCTACTTCTCATAAACTGTACCTTTTACTCTGTAACCCTCTACCTATTTTGAGTAGCTCTTGGGCCTTGTACGGGATGAACATTATTGTAAAACAAACAAAAAATGATGATCTTCAAAAATTTAAATACAATATCAATCATCATCTTCTGTTTTCCGTGTCTTGTATTTTTTTTACTGACCTCTGTTTTTTTGTTGATTTTTTTTCATTCTCAGTAACCTCTTGCATCTTAGTGGCTTTATTGCCCTTCTTGGGGTGAAATAAAAAACATTTTAGAAGAAAATATCCAAGAAGATCCAGAAATAGCAAAGAAAATGAAACACTTGTTTGACATTAAATTCCAAAGTTTCATAATCATGTCAACAATCGAGTGTCTCTTGATCAAATTGAATATTGTCTCAAAAAAGCTTACTGAATAATCATAAGCAAAACAAGGAATAAACAAATAAATAAAACATTGTCTTCTGTCACCTTTAATCCTTTCCTTTTATTGTTCTCTCTCCACAGTAATGCTTTCTCCATTTCTTTCACTCTTCTGGGATATCAGTGGATTTATAATTTTGCCTGGAGTGAAATGATTAAAAAAAAACCTAAGTAATGTCTCCATTTATATCCACTTAGTTATTAATCAAATGTTCATTATATTTTCTGGATGAGGAAAGATATAAAAAAAAATCTGCATTGGTCAACAAATGAGGGATCATTTTGTAACAAGTTTCAAAACAAAAATGATCCCCCACTTTATATCCACGTATTTCATATTATCTGGCTGAAGAAAAAATAAACTACATTGGTCGATAAATGGGGGATCGGTTTGTAACATGTTTCAAAACAAAATTGATTCCCCACTTTATAACCACTTATTTGTTCATTATATTTTTTTTTGAAGAAATATAAAAAAAAGTTTACATTGGTCAATAAATTGGGGATCAATTTGTAACATTTTTTAAAACAAAATTGATCCTACACTTTATATCCACTTTCTAATCCATTTACTATGAATTGAAAATCCAGAAAGAAAAAAAAATTTTTTTCCCTAAATTGTTTTCGATATTCTTATCAGTGCCGACATTGAATCTAATAATTCATAATTTAATGATTGTCACATGAATTTCTAACATCATATCATCAAAGGGACAGGTTAGTGTTCAAGGAATATAATTTTTCCTGTAAAATTAACACTTGCATTATCCATAGCACTAGTCCCATTTCTCATGTAAGGGTACATGTTGCTATAGCAATATCTGTTTGAGAACAAAACCATGTTTGATTCTAGGGAATTTATAGATGCCGACAAATAATTTCAGCACAGGTACATGGTGAACAGGTGTGCTTCCTTGTGGATTACTCAAAGAAAATATCACGAATGGCTTTCAGTTTTTATAATGGGTTGTTATGACTCAAATGTAGGAAGCAGTCTCCATGGAAATTTGACTTGCATTAGTTGTCACATTAAAAGGTTAAATCTCTAACACAATCTCCCATACGTCCAGTAGGGGTAAGATAAACTGCTGGAGCAAACTGTGTTTCATCTAGATCCATAAACAACTGCCATATCTTTTAAATCATGTTTTCCATTCAACATAATGTCCTTCGCTCCCTCTTTTTTCCTTTTGTTTTTTCTTTAATCATTTCACCCCAAGTAAGGCAATAAAGCCACTAAGACACAAGTGTTAGAGAAATTGAGAAAAAATAAAGGAGAGAGGACAATAAAAGAAGAATTCAGAAGATAATGATTGACATTGCATTTAAATTTTTGAAGATCAAAGTTGACTGGAAAGCAAGAAGCCAGAGGAGAAATGTGATAGAAGAAACAGCATAGAACTTATGGTTACATCAAGCAATTTCAACTTTAAAA
>OZ038509.1:54414509-54459509 GCA_964036315.1 Acanthosepion esculentum | reverse complement strand
AACACGTCTGTAAACTACAAGATGAGTATGATATATAAGATGTATTGAGGCAGCAAGAATTCATGAAAAGATGTTTTATTAAAATCAACTGACATGATTCCTCTTTTTAGTTTTTTATTATATTTTCTAATTTCCAAATAAGATGTTGAAACATGAACATTGAACAGGTTATTCTCTATTTTGATCATCTTACGATACGATAATTACATATTTGTTCCTCACCGTTTGATGCTATCAAAGTTTCATACAATACAATCGCTATTAATCTTGTTTCCTGGTTGTCCACCATATCACATTGTTGTGCATTCACTCCTTTTTGTTTGTGTTATGTTTGTTGAAACTTATTGCTTTTCATTATGGCTCCAAAGCACAGTGTAACCTCTTCTGATGGTGGGACTTTGAAGAAATGGAAAGCCATCATCAGGGAAGTGAAATTAAGAATATTACACAGAATATTTTATTAGGATTTATAGTAAGAACAGAGAACTCTGTCGTAAGTTGAGGCCTTGCTGCATAATAATTATGTATTTGTTCCTCAGTGCTTGATGCTACTCAGTCTCATACATCTAGCAATTGTCAGGTTACATGAAACTCTGAGTCACATTGTGTAGTGAAGAACTTATACTTATAATTTATTCTTAGTATAAATTTTAGCTCTGTTATTTTTCATCCAACTCTGTTTTATTATCACTACCATCAATCACTGTGTACTATTTTCTATAAAGTAGAATCCCTGACAACCAGACTAAGAAGGCCTTCCGGATATGAGGAATTGGTTACAAAGTTCAGATATGAGGGGTTATATTTACTTTAAAATAAAAGAACTGAAATCAGGTTTAACATTTATTTTCAATGTTTTATAGTAAACAAAATAAGCTAATGGTGAGTGAAATATAACGAAATTGATTTTAAGGAAAGAAAAAAAAATGATGTAATGTTAATGAAAATTCATTAAATTAATTATTCCACGTATGCAAAACAAATAATGTAACGAGGATTTTGTAATCGCTGTTGCATGATGATTCTTTCTCTTCTAATGTCATTCTCCACTTTTTCCTGCATTTCATTTTACTTTTGTTCTTGAAATTTTTAAACAAAAGACACTTTTTAACTGTGTGTTATTGCAGTTATCATAGCTGAATGCTGGCTTTCTTTCCATAAAACTGACAACCTTTTCAATAGCTTTTTCAATTTCAGTTCAGATTTCATCACACTCATGTCTTTCATTACTATCTTGTTACAGATGTCTCGCTGTCATACTTTCCTCTTATTCCCATCATCTTTTGCCCCAATACAAGCCATTAAGATGAAATAAGCATAAGCAATTATCCAAAGTAAATTTCCTAAAAAAACAGAAATTTCAAATCGGTTACATATCACTCAAATAGTTCAAATATACACATCAAAATCATGACCTGATATGCGGGATTCCGGATGTGAGGATTCTACTGTAATATGGATCATTTTAGAATCATGGGCAAATGTGTCTGATGCTACTCTTCGTCTGTTTCATTGACACTCAGAAATTAATATAATATATTTCCGCATATAAGGCGACCTTCAAATAACACAAGCTCAAAAAATATAGCAAATTTTCATGAATTTATCCTATACCTGTAGTATAAGATTGCTGCTTATTGACTATATAAAGATGATGTTCTTGGAAATTCAAAATAAATAAAATAACAAAACCGATTCTAATTCATATTTTTCATATAAGGCGACCTTCAAATAACACAAGCTCAAAAAATATAGCAAATTTTCATGAATTTATCCTATACCTGTAGTATAAGATGGCTGCTTATTGACTATATAAAGATGATGTTCTTGGAAATTCAAAATAAATAAAATAACAAAACCGATTCTAATTCATATTTTTCATATAAGGCGACCTTCAAATAACACAAGCTCAAAAAATATAGCAAATTTTCATGAATTTATCCTATACCTGTAGTATAAGATTGCTGCTTATTGACTATATAAAGATGATGTTCTTGGAAATTCAAAATAAATAAAATAACAAAACCGATTCTAATTCATATTTTTCATATAAGGCGACCTTCAAATAACACAAGCTCAAAAAATATAGCAAATTTTCATGAATTTATCCTATACCTGTAGTATAAGATTGCTGCTTATTGACTATATAAAGATGATGTTCTTGGAAATTCAAAATAAATAAAATAACAAAACCGATTCTAATTCATATTTTTCATATAAGGCGACCTTCAAATAACACAAGCTCAAAAAATATAGCAAATTTTCATGAATTTATCCTATACCTGTAGTATAAGATGGCTGCTTATTGACTATATAAAGATGATGTTCTTGGAAATTCAAAATAAATAAAATAACAAAACCGATTCTAATTCATATTTTTCGTACACACATCCACTAAAAGGGAAACCATTGTTTTGTTTACGTTTCATCACATGATTTCTTGCAAATACTGATTCTTCTTTTTTATCTAAACAGTTACAAACAACCTGGTGTATTAATGGCCACTTACTTATACTTCATCAACAATAATGAATTTTTAATGAGAAAATGAACATTATGCTATCATAAATGTTATTATTGCCATAATGATAATTATTGAAAATTTAGTGAAAAATAAAGTTTGTTTTAAATGCAATCATAACTTATTTACATTTTCTGAACTGAACTTGCATGGATACAAGTTGACTTCATTGATATGGAATTATTCTTCAAATAGGCAATTTATTATAAAGTTATGCCAGTCATATATAAGGTAGAAATGGTTTTATTATTTTTATTATCAGTTTATTTGATAATGTGAATCTTTTTACAGTGGAGTAATGGATAGTGGCTGGGATTGAGGAATCAGAGAGCCGAGTTCGAATTCCAGTCAAATCCATTACATTCACTTATGTGCTAATACCCTTGGGAAAGGTATGAATCCTCCTCTTCTCCCTCCAGCTATGAGTAAATAGCAGGACAGACTGGGTTCTATAGCCTTGGATGGCAGCTGGTCTAGGAGATGGACAAGTCTGAATTCAAAACCTATGGAGGGTCTTTTTGGGACCTTGTGTCATTTAGTGCACCAGGTCTCTGTATTCAGCTCTTCAAACAGTGTAGATAGTTCTGCGCAAAGCCCTCACCGCTACAATCAAATCATATGTGCTGGGGGTCTGGGTGTCGGTTCCTAGGAACTGAGCTGCTTCACCCTCATACGTTGAATACAATAGGAGAATCTACCATATATATATATATATATATATATATATATATATATATATATATATATATATAGAGAGAGAGAGAGAGTGAGGCACGGTGGAGTAGGAATCGGAGAGCCAAGTTCGAATTCCAGGTGAATGCATTACATTCACTTATGTGCTAATACCCTTGGGAAAGGTGTGAATCCTCTTCTTCTCCCACCAGCTATGAGTAAATAGCAGGACAGACCGGGTTCTATAGCCTTGGATGGCAACCAGTCTAGAAAAAGGAAAACTCTGAATTCAAGACTACGTAGCCCTGGCGAGGCACATACTATGTAGCTAAGGAAAGGAGTGTTCACATTGACTCGATGATCCTGACTACGGTCGCCTCCTTCCTTGAATGTGTTTCTGTCTCTTAGCATTTGATTTTATTAAAATTAAATCCAGTTAGAGTTTGAATTCCAGTCGACTCCATTACATTCACTTATGTACTTATACCCTTGGGAAAGGTATGAATCCTCTTCTTCTCCCTCCCCCCAGCTATGGGTAAATAGCAGGACAGACCCGGTTCTATAGCCTTGGATGACAACCAGTCTAGGAGAAGGAAAACTCTGAATTCAAGACTACGTAGCCCTGGCGGGGCACATACTATGCAGCTAAGGAAAGGAGTGTTCACATTGACTCGATGATCCTGACTACGGTCGCCTCCTTCCTTGAATGTGTTTCTGTCTCTTAGCATTTGATTTTATTAAAATTAAATCCAGTTAGAGTTTGAATTCCAGTCGACTCCATTACATTCACTTATGTGCTAATACCCTCGGGAATGGTATGAATCCTCTTCTTCTCCCTCCCCCCAGCTATGGGTAAATAGCAGGACAGACCCGGTTCTATAGCCTTGGATGACAACCAGTCTAGGAGAAGGAAAACTCTGAATTCAAGACTACGTAGCCCTGGCGAGGCACATACTATGTAGCTAAGGAAAGGAGTGTTCACATTGACTCGATGATCCTGACTATGGTCGCCTCCTTCCTTGAATGTGTTTCTGTCTCTTAGAATTTGATTTTATTAAAATTAAATCCAGTTAGAGTTCGAATTCCAGTCGGATCCATTACATTCACTTATGTGCTAATACCCTCGGGAAAGGTGTGAATCCTCTTCTTCTCCCTCCCCCCAGCTATGGGTAAATAGCAGGACAAACTGGGTTCTAAAACATTGGATGGTAACTGGTCTACTGCAGAAAGAAATGGCAACCTACGGGAAAAATCTGCCTCGCCAGTCAGGTATCAAAAGATACATGATCGCCTAAGCGTGTATCATGCATGGCACATAAGTGACTGACTGACTCTTTTCATGTACTGTATTGGGTATCAGCTGAGGGTAGCTTACTAACAAACATCACTTAGAATTTAAGGTTTCTTTTTCTAAATTACAGTATAAGAAAACCACCAATTTTCAAGGGGGATTTTAGAATTTAAAAGTCGTTTTATATGTGCAAATATATGGTAAATATATATATATATATATATATATATATATATATATATATATATATATATATATATTTAGAATTCGGTGTATTGATAGAAGTGGAAGTATTGATTTGCACTGCATTTACTTGTGTAGCTTTTGTGTCATTAGGTGGAGTAAGGGTGTTTAAATCTTGAGCAATCATCATCATCATATAAATCACCTCAAAGACCAAAGCAAAAAAGAAAAATGTCTATTACAAATAAACAAATGTTAGCTGGGGGCACGTTTTACAGTTTGCTTTAATGAAAATGTTCAGAAGTAATGTTGTGATTTTGTAAGGGATTTTTCTTTTATTTCTTTACCTGTGCAAGGGTCTCGTGACCCCCACCCACATCTCAATTTTCATAAGGTAGTATTCATATGATATACAAATTTTATTGTAACCTTTATGTACAATAATGGATCATGTGCAATATAGATGAACAATTCAACTAGAAAATTTTTAAATAAATACAATGTATCTAAATACAAATTAGAGACCTGTTATAATTGATCTTTCCATCTTAAATATATCAACAATGTTTTGCGGCAGGTTTTAACATCAACCTGAAATTTTTCTTGTTAAAAAGTTGAATAATTTTAACACATTTAATATTATAGATAAAAAATAGTTAATTTTATATATATATTTTTTTCGAGGCTTAGCAAGAGCAAAACAACTTCACAGATTTGGACAAAAAAAAAAAACAGAATGACATCAAAATCCGTGAAATTTTTTTATCCTTTAAATGTCAGTTATGTTTAATATAATTTGTAATGTATATAAATGCAGGTAGAAAAAATTAAACATTGATAAGATAGCAAAAGTCACAAAGCACTGGCAGGGGCCCTAAATCAGCCTCCCCCCCACCTTGTCAAGGGGTTCAGGGGCAGTATGTGCCGGGTGTCATTACCTATTTTTTACAATTTTCTTCACAAAATCAATCAATATCTTTTTTTGTTTTTTATTTTTTTAGAATTTAGAATTTTTTTTAGAATTTAGTAATTAAAGTGTTTTTTTTTTTTTTTACTTAAAATCTTTTTTTTTTTTCTAATTTTAAAAATTATAGTTTTTTTTTTTTTTTTTTTTCTAAAATTCTCTCTAACAGTGAAATTTTTATTCAAAGGTGTAGAAGGTTAGAAACACAATTTCAAAATGTTTTTAAATACAGATGAGTATGGTGCAAAAGAAGAAATTCTCTGAACTCTTGAAATTGGAGGAACCAAAAAAAAAAATAAGGGTTGAGGGCAGAAAGTTGCTTTTTTTTTTTTTCATTTTTTTTAGAAATAAATTTAAAAAGAAAAAAAAAAAATGAACATTTCCAAAATGGAAGATTCTAGCCTCGTTTCTAAAATTTTTTTTTTCTCTCCATTACCGCCGTGTGTCAACTGAAGATGAAACATTGGATCATGTGACTTGTCAAATTTCCTGAGTTCCTCAGTGTCCTTCCCTTTGTGGCTGTTCTTCACTATCATGTGACCTTTATTCTCACATTTTTCTCTTCCCTGCTCATCATCTAACAGCAAGATGGCTTTGTGTTTCTTTCTTCTATCCATCTTTGTTTTAGGATAATGGATAAACAATAGGAACACAAGAAAAAGCATGTGACTGTGAGTAGGAACAGCAAACCAAGTCCCTATGCATAACAGGGGCACCTCCAATGATCTCATACATAATTCTTGATGTTTATCTTGTGTCTATACAACAGCTGCAGTTAGCTGATTCCAAATGAGATAAATCTGTCTTTTTTTTATCATAACCCTATACATATCATGGGCACCTCCAGTGACTTCTAATAATTCTTATTGTTTATCAAGAGTTAA
This sequence comes from Acanthosepion esculentum, assembly GCA_964036315.1. NCBI lineage: Eukaryota > Metazoa > Mollusca > Cephalopoda > Sepiida > Sepiidae > Acanthosepion > Acanthosepion esculentum. The sequence continues at coordinate 54,452,994 of OZ038509.1, read as the reverse complement.
TATAGTCAGTGAAAGGGCCTGTCTCCAGATAAAAATTAATGTTTTTACTAAGTTGTTATCTATTGCTGGGCACCCCTAATGATCTCAAACAATTCTTACTGTTTATCAAGAGTCAGTATAATAGGCTTCAATTGATGATAAAAATGATTTTTTTTTATCTAACTGCTATAAATTGCTGGTTGTTAGATATTGTTGTACATCTTAATGATCTCAGACAATACTTTTTTCTTTACTGCTAGAATTTCCTGGGTCGCAATGAATGCAATCATTAGAATGATTTAAACTGTTAGATTTCTGACCACTCTCTTGACTTGGTTATAAAGTCTAGGAAAAGGAAATCAGAATTAAAAAAAAAATAAAGACAGAGAAGTCAACACTAAGCCACTCTACTGTCTTTCATAAGAACATGATTTTACTTATATTAAAAATGAAATCTGTGAAGGATCATTATATTTTTATCTCCTAAAGTTTCTTAGATTGACCTGCGATAAAATTCTATTTCTAGTTACATTTTTATTACACCTCATTCTTTCATAAAGGTCACGGGTTTAGAAATTCATATGGTATCTTAATGACTACCAAAAAGAACTTTACACCTTGACTTAAGACTCAAGACTGTTGATTAAAAAACAAATGTCTTAACTGACTGGTCACAGGATACTTACATCAATGGTAATTGAAGTGTATCTTAGAGTACTTTTAATTTGTGGATTAACCTAAGAAATCCCTGGATTTGCAAGTAGCAGACTTTTCAGATCAAATCACAAAGAATTTTGATAGTTATTCCAAAACATTGTATTTTTTGGCAATTTAAAAAAGAAAATATGTTGGTTTCAGTCTTGTAGAAATGACTGCAAAAAACTTCTCCCTCCCCAATTTATAAACAAAACACACAGATGCATGCTGGGATTTCTTCCTAGCCAATAAGATAGGCCATTTCTCAGTCTCTTCTGACTTAGTTCTGTTCTATGTTGTCTTGAAGCCAGAATGCTGTGATCGCTTGTCAGTATCCCCTTTTGTTTGTGTTAACACCATTTTTACTTTGTGAATCTTTTGCCTTACCTACTGTTGCTTTGCCTTACATTTGCTCAATATTACTTTTTGCCCTGTGGTTCTGTTTTCTTTCACTTGTTTTTGTTTATTGCAAACTTTGTCAATTTTGTTTGTTGGGCATTTCGGCCAATGATCTACCAGGGTGCCCTGTCACAACCAGATGTGACACATGGTCAAGTTTTAAAGTGGGTTTAACGGCAATACCGTACAAATATTCCCAAGTTGTTTGTTGCTACCTACCTAATGTAAGGTGGTTCATATCTATATATCTAGCTAGCTAGGTATCAAATAGTGTTCACCTGTCTGCCTGACTGTCTCTCCCTGTTGGTTTCAATCTAGTAGGGAATGATTGCAAAAACATCCCCCTCCCCAAATTTATAAACAAAACATACAGATGCATGCTGGGATTTCTTCCTAGCCAATAAGATAGGCCACTTCTCGTTCTTTCTTGTCTTAAAGTCAGAATGCTGTGATCGCTTGTCAGTATCCCCTTTTGTGTGTGTTAACACCATTTTTACTTTGTGAACCTTTTGCCTTATTTACTGTTGCTTTGCCTTACATGCAGCATTTGCTCAATATTACTTTTTGCCCTGTTCTTCTGTTTTCTTTCTCTTTTTTTTATGTAAATTTTGTTTGTCAAGCATTTCTGCTAATTATATTTAACCATGGCCAACTAGTCTACCAAATGATTTCAGAAAATTCATGTGTTTTAAAAAAAATACATTTAAAATAAACAAAAAACATAGAAGATTAAAGGGAGATAACTGTGCATTTGAAGTCAGAAGATTTTCATTGATAACTCTATCCTCCAATTTGTGGAGCCTAATTACTATATTCTTAATATTTGATATAACACAAAAATATCACAATGCTAAAATTGGTTAATAATTATTTATAACTATTTATACTGGGACTCATGCATGCAATTACAAGAAATCAATAATTATATTTTAAATTTTGAAATGATATTTATTTTTTGGCATATTAATTTTTTTGAAACTGTTTCTAAATTTTTGATTGTTTTTCAATCATTCTGCCTCACCTGCTATCCTCTTCCACTGCGCCTATGAAGTGTGCCACACCATTTTGGAACCACTGGTCTACTTTCCAGAAGTATGATGACAAAAATGGAGGCAACAGAAATGTGGTTCTACAGAAGGATACTGAGAATTCCATGAATAGAGCGAGTAAACAACAATAAAGTCGTACAAAAAATTGCAACGAACAGAATGCTTATCTTCCAAATCAGGAAGAGACAGCTTAAATTCCTTGGATACATAATGAGGAAGGTGGGATTAGAAAATTTAACCCTCACAGGGCATATTGAAAACAAGAAAGATAAGGGAAGCCAGCAAGCTACCTATCTGATGAGCTTCTGTCAATGGATGGTAGAATGGGGTGGCAGGAGCCTTAGTAATTTTTTCCTGACCACTGACAATCCCTTTCTTTCTGATTTTCAATGTATTTTGATAGTGAAATCATTAGCCTTGCATTTTTTTGTATTAGTAATGCTTGCAATTTTCTAAGCCCTCTTTCCTCATTAGATACCTGAGAAATTTAAATTATCTCTTTCTGATTCTAAGTGTGTGTGTTCTTTTTTGTTTGTATTTTCTCTAAGACTTTGTCATTACTAACATGTTCTGTCTATAGTATTCTCAACATCCTTCTGTAGAACCACATTTCAGTTGCCTCAAGTCTCTTCTTAATCTGTGATAGGATTGTCTAGTATTCACCGCTGTGTAGGAGGACAGATATTACATAACAGTTCCGTACTCTTCTCTTTGTTTCTAATAAAATTTTCCTGTTTCTTAATACTTTGTTTAGCTTTTAGAAGGCATCATTTGCTATTTTAATATGCTTTCAGATAATGTTGCTTTTTCTGTCCCATGTTAAAACACTTCCTAGATATATGAATTTTGTAATTGCTGGATTTTGATAACTCCAATTCGTTGTTTGAATTTTGAGTTGTTCCTTTTGCTGACAACCTTGCATTGTTTTCTTATAAATGATAGTTAGTCTTTTCTTCTTGCTTTCCTTTACTACCTTCTGTAGGAGTTCTTGTAGTTTACTTTTTGTGTCTGCAATCAATACTGTGTCATCTGCATATCTTACAGTGTTAATATTGTGGTTACCAATAATGGAGCCTGTTAGTACTTCTAATTCTATCAGAATTGCCTTACTGTAAAAGTTAAATAAATCTGGTGAGAAGATGCATCCTTGTCTTACACCCCTTTTGACACATACTATGGCAGTATTCTCTATTTCCTTTTCTTATGTTCACTCTATTTCATTATAATAGAATTGTAAAATAATTTTTTCTTTGTTGTTTACATTATTTACATTGTTTCGACTTTTGTCCTCATCTTTGTTGCCATGTTCACAATGTTTCGGCTGTTTTATGCTCTGGCCTTTTTCAGGTGATTGGAAGTGGAACTAGAACAATCTACTCCTTTGGATGAAATAAAGGGTTTAGTTTGAAATTCTAATCACCTAAAGAAGGCTGGGGCATACTACAGCTGAAACATTGTGAACATGGCAACAAAGATGAGGGCAACAGTCCGAACAATGTAAATAATGCAAATAATTACAATACCTCATCTCAGAAATTTTTTCATTGTTGTTCTTTAGTAGGAATTGGTAAATATTTTCATCTTTAAAGCTAAGGGTTGCTTTTCTGATTAGGCAAAGATTTCAATCTCATAAAATTCCCACCAACACATAAATTAATCCAGAAGGTTTTGACCAAAATGTGCCCCTAAAAAACTCTACGTAATCCTTAGAGTAATATATACAATAGTTCCCTCTTATTATCCATTAGGAAGAAGGATATGTTCCAAGAAACCCCCACCCCATCCAGTTTGCAAGGTTTTGGCCAAAATGTGCTCTTAAAAACTCTACATAATCTTCAGAGTAATATATACAATAGTTCCCTCTTATTAGGAAGAAGCATATGTTCCAAGAACCCTCCACCCCATCCAGTTTGCAAGGTTTTGGCCAAAATGTGCTCTTAAAAACTTTATGTATTCACAAGCACATGCAGTAATTCATTGAATGCATCAAGTTGAGAATGAAAGTAATTCTGAAGGCCTTGCTTGTAGAAAATCAATATTTATTTAAAAAACACAAACACCAAAGGCAAAAATCTCCCCAGCAGTTATTATGATATTTTACAGTGAAATAGAAAAAGTTTAAGCAAACATTTTCTAAATTTACATTCCAATATTTAAGTCAATGAAGATTGTATTTTATAGGAAGAAAATAGTTATTTAAAAGAAAGGTTAGCAATATAAATGATTCTGACCTGGCATCTCAGTTTCACTCACCAACCTGACGTGGTTTCCCTCTATCTTTTTTACAAATATTTTCATGTTCTAATAAGTTTTCCTCTTTGGTGCCTTGACCACATGAATTTAAGCATGCTACTAGATTGGCTGTTAGGTTTCACCATTTTACTGTTGAATGAGCTAGATGCAAACATGTGTTCTATTCTAATAGTTTCTTTTCTTGCATTTCTCACCTGCGGAACTCTCTTCCGGTTTCTTACTTCCCTGCTACCTCCAATCTTCAACCGTCCTGGGTATGACGATGAACTCTGTCCGACAGCAAGGCCTCTAATCAGGAGGTTTTGAGGAACATGGAACCACTTCTTAATTTCTGGTATTCCCAGGTCCACCCTGGCCCACGGTGGTAGCACCTGTTAGGGTTCCAGCTATGGGTAAATAGTTAACCCCTAAAATTGGGTCAAAACACTATGAAAATGTAAAAATAGGTTTTAATACCAGAAATAGTTTTTTGTAAAAAAATTATTACCTGCAATAAATTATTGAAAAATATTATTACCAGCAATAAATTTTTTGAAAAAAAAATATTGCCAACAATATATTTTGGGGAATAAAAAATACATTGAACAAGAATATTACCAGCAATAATAAAAATCTTGTCGGCATTAAATAATACATTGAGATTGATGTGCCGTAAGACAAACTAAAACAAACCAAGCCAAATCCAATGTTCAAAAATTTAAATGTAATGTCAATCACCATCTTCTGTTTTCTTGAAACCTGTTATTTTATTGTCCTTTCTCCTCACTGATCACTTCTCATTCTCTTTCACTCTCAGTAATCCCTTGCGTCTTAGTGGCATTATAGCCATTTTCTCTCTTCTTGAAACCTGTTCTTTTATTGTCCTTTCTCCTCACTAAAGTCTTCTCATTCCCTTTCACTCTCAGTAACCCCTTGTGTCTTAGTGGAATTATTGCCATCTTCTGTCTTCCTGAAAACTGTTCTTTTATCGTCCTTTCTCCTCATAAATGTCTTCTCATTCTCTTTCACTCTCAGTAACCCCTTGTGTCTTAGTGGCATTATAGCCATCTTCTCTCTTCTTGAAACCTGTTCTTTTACTGTCCTTTCTCCTCACTAAAGTCTTCTCATTCTCTTTCACTCTCAGTAACCCCTTGTGTCTTAGTGGAATTATTGCCATCTTCTGTCTTCCTGAAACCTGTTCTTTTATTCTCCTTTCTCCTCATAAATATCTTCTCATTCTCTTTCACTCCCAGTAACCCCTTGTGTCTTAGTGACATTATCACCTTGCTTGGATTGAAATGATTAAAGAAAAAGTTTAAAGCCTGCTTGTCTTCAGACTTTCAACATAAAGGACTGAAAGAATATTACATGTTAAGTCTGCCTACTGTATTGTGATCTGATTCATCAGCTGAAGACACTGCACAGTTTTTCATTATTAATTGCTACATATTTTATGCCTCCATTGTTTGCTGTTAGTAAATGGGAAATACTTTTGTCTAAAGATGTCAGTTGTACGTAGCCCTTCCAGCCTTTCCTTAATTTTAACCCCAGGAAAAAAATCAAACTGGATTAATGGCCAAAGTATTCAGTTCCAAAAGAATTGCCTCTCATAAAAAGTGGCAGGACCAAATGGACTTGTAATAGAGATGCTGGCAACCCTAAATGATCTCAACATAGACAAGATTAGACATGATAAATGAAATCTACAACAGTGGCGATCTGTCTTCATAGCGCTGTGTAAGAAACCAGGTGCAAATAAATGTGAACTCCATCAGACATTCAGCCTAATGAGCCATATAACAAAATTTGTCCTCATCTTTATAGTCATGTTCATGATGTTTCGGCTGTTGTATGCTCCAGCCTTTTTCAGGTTATTGGAACTTGGAACTGAACCCTTTTTTCAAACTGAACCTGGAGTGTACAATGGCTGAAACATTGTGAACATGACAATAAAGATGACAGTAACAGTTCGAACAATGTAAATAATCACAATTCCTCATCACAGAAATATAGACAGACTTAAAACATTTTTTTTAAAAACAGCCTTATCAAAGAATAGTGATGGTAATATTAGCTCTTTCCCTACAGGAAACATTTGGCATTCACCAACTGAACAGTCAGTATCTGCTTTTGGTTGAAATTTATAAAATCTTTCTCTTAAAACAATTGATTCAGGAAAACTGGTTTCTCAAGTTGTTATATTCCGTGCTAAGGGAATAAACACTTAACACCAGGTGAATACTAGAAGAGAGGTTTATTGTACACAACCAGTACAATATGAAATACGGTACAGTTATACACACAGGTCAATCTAGTAGTGAGTGCTACTAATTGGAAGGTCGGACATCCTTGCGTCGTCTCGCTCTCACTCTTCCTGCAGTCTCTTGTAGACAGTTGACTTTATAGGTACTTACTACCTATAGTGTAATCATTCATGGGGGTGAGTGGTTATTCCATTACATCACAAGTACATAAGCTATTATTGTTCTTTATAGTTTTGTTGAGGGTTTCCTTCCTAACCGTTTGTTTGAAGTAGTGTGGAATGTCAGCATCTTGATTATGTCAATATTTTGTCTTCAAGTTACAGATGCTATCCATTTTCATTTTTGATTAGTCTTCAAGTGACGTGGTTTCTCTAATTTTGGAACAGTTCTTTGCTTGGGATTGTGCATCACTAATCCACAATGTTGAAAGAAGGATAATCTTCACCAATACCCACAGGCTTCAGCCACTCAGAGCCATTTTTTACCATTGATCTTAGAAAGTGGTTGTATGAAATGTGGTAATTCTGGAAAGAATAAGAAAGAATAATGGGGGTGATAATGTAAAAAAAATAGTATTTTTTTAGCTGAAAACTTGCTCCATCCAACAGTGTTATTGTGCTCCCTGTATCGGTCAAAGCTTCCATTATTTTTGGACAGACTTGTTTGTTTATGTGCATATATGTATATATAATGGAACTTTTAAAATTCTATAGAGTAGAATTTATATATATAAAATTCTATATTACACCAATTTAAAATGAAACACAGCAACTTTCAACAAAAAATTTCTTTTTTCCTCCGCTAGGCTTGGAAATCAAAATTTTGTTGCAAATTTAGTTGTAATTTGGTTAGCTTCATCAGCTGAAGACACTGAACAACTTTATATTATGAATTACTAAATATTTTCTTTATTATTTACCATATCTACATGTTGACTATTGTCCTCATCTTTGTTGTTGTTAACCTAAAGTTTCGACTGTTGTGCCCTATAGCCTTCATCAGGTGTATATCGATCTGGGTAACCTATAAGGAATTTCAAACTGAACTCTTTACTTAATCTATGGAGGTAGATGTTGCTCGTTCCACTGCCCACGTCTACGGATATTTTGTCTAGTTCTTACTTTTAGTACTGCTCGGTTATTGCTCATCCGTTTCCCCTGACTCCCATTTCACACTGCTCAGCCCAGAGATTGAACTCACAATTACTATGTCACTAAATTCATGAACCAACAATTTATTTCCATGCATGCATTTTGTAATAATTGATTGATTAATTTTTTATTGCTTATCAACCGTTTCTAGGTTATTTAAAGCCAGAAAATATTTTTGTAGTGTAAGAATATTTTTTTTTTTTTGAGTTAATAATGGTTTAGTGATACAAGCATTGCTAATTAACCTATAATGAGGAGGAGGAGAAATGAATTCATACCTTTCCCAAGAGTATTTGCATATAAATGAATATCTGAACCCAACTGGAACTTGTCTCTCCAATTAACAATTATGAGCCATTATCCATTACACCACCCGCACATCCAAGCTTACAGCACCAAGTATTCCCAAGCTGTTACACATCTAGGTACTGAACATTACCTAACTTTGCTGATTGTCCAGGAACCGGTGTTTCAACATGATGTAAATACTGGTTATTTTTAGACTGTTCACTATTAAAAATGTCTGTGCCAATCCTGAAAACCTCATTTATTATTGTGTAGTGGCGAAATACACCCTTTAAATGAAAGTAAATTGTTGCAGCACAAGGTTCCGAACAGAAAGAAGCATCCTGGGTATGATGATAAACTTCATCCGGCAGCAAGGCTTTTGATTGGGAGGTTTTGAGGAGTGTGGAACCACCTCTTAATTGCTGTTGTTCCCAGGACAATCCTGACTCAAGCTAGTAGCACCTGTTAGGGTCCCAGCTATGGGAAAATAGTGACCCCGCCCTCCCGCAACAAAAACAAACACTATGAAAGTATAAAAATATCACCAGCAATAATTTTTTGAAAACTATTACCAGCAATAGATTTTTAAAGGAAAAATATTACCAGCAATAAAAATTTTGTCAGCATTAAATAACCCATTGAGGTTGATATGCCATAAAACCCAACCAAACCAAACTGAAAGGAACTCTGAAAGATCAATGCACACAGTGCAGTTCTTCTTGTTTATCACAGATTTCCCCAAATATTTTTCTAAATAAAAAAAAAAAAAAAACTTCCACAGATTATGGAATAAAGGATTTGGGATCAGAACGGATTGGATGGAAAAAAATCTGAGCAGTACAGATCCGGGATTTTTTCTTTTGTTAATCTACAAAAATCTTGAAAAGGATTTGCTGACTTTATTGGTATCACAGTAAAAACAAAAAAGACAATTTCAGGTTATATTTTTAGGTAGCTTTTTCTTGATCTGATCTTATTAGGTGACTGAAGATTCAAACCAATGGATTTTTCAAGAATCTCTTAGAATTGGTTGCTCCAAACTGCAATACAAAAGAAACAAAAAGAAAATATTTGTGGATTTATATAACATGGAGCAGCAACAAGTTACAATCTGATTTATTGACCATTGTAGATTATTTATCTTTCTTCAACCAGAAAACATATTGGTTTGATGAACAAATAAGTGGATATAAAGTGGAGGTTCAATTTGGTTTTAGAAACGAGTTGTAAACCCCATTTACTGACCATTGTAGATTATTTATCTTTCTAAGATAAAAATAAGTTACACCAAAATTTGCTTGAGGATGAAATGGAACTAATGTTTTTAATTTAATTACAAAATTAAATTTGAAGTTTTTAGCTTCCATTTTTGAAACATGGTTATTACTGTGTAGCGAAAAAAACATTTTAAATCAGTTAATTTATAATATATATATATGTATATATATATATATATATATATATATATATATATATATATATGTAAAAGACAATAGGAAAACTGTAATAATTGCCAACGCATTTCATCATTTTGTGGACTTTTTCAAGGCAAAAGCGAAATGAATTTATTAAACAAAGTGACAATAATAACAAGACAAAATGTACTTTGCAACTCGAAGAATTTAGAGAAGTCTGTTTTTATACTGTTAACTGAAAATTACATCAATTACTGTCATGTTTGGAGATATTGTTTTTATTGCTGTGTTTACATTTATAAATATTGTCTTTTTCTACGGGTTAACTTTGAGAAATTTTCATATATATATATATATATAGAGAGAGAGAGAGATAGATAGGTAGGTAAATCAAATAACTATATATTAGCAACTATATATGTGTGTGTGTTACATGCATACACAGGTAAGCAAATACATATATATTTCTTCGCTTTGTCTAACCAGCGCTGTTTTGTTTACCCCTTGAAGTAAATATAGTAAATATTTACTTGCTTACCTATGTATGCATGTAACACACACACACACACACATATAGTTGCTAATATATAGTTATTTGATTTACCTACCTACCTATATATATATATATATATATATATATATATATGAAAAATTGCTCAGAGTTAACCTGTAGAAAAAGACAATATTTATAAATGTAAACACACCAATAAGAACAACACAGAAATTTCCATGTTGCGATGGAAAAATATTTTTAAATAATAATATTATATATATATATATATATATATATATATATATATATATATATATATATATATATATGGCCTGATGATTGTGGTCAGGCATGAAACAGACTGTCAACACTCACTGTTGCCCTCAGTGACCCCACTCTCATATTTACACAATCTCCATCCCAGATATTGAACACTTTTACTCTTAAATATAGCATACTTTAAAACTATATTTTATAATATGCAGATATATTAAAATAATTGTTGGATTTAATCCATTTCATGATATATTTTCTGTTCATGCATTATTTTTATAGATATAATTCATTTAAGTAAACAATATTAATTACATTTACTGACCTGAATTTTCAAGAAATATCATAAAAAATATGTGCTTTCCTTGACAGGAATCGAACCTGTAACCCCAATGGGAACTATGATTTGATCTGATGTGCTGTTAACCATTCAGCCACAAAGAAGTATCTGGTTAGCAAAGTTTGAATTACTGTTTATAAACAACAAATCTTCTATGATCTTTCCAAAATGATCATATCTACTCACGAAATGTATCTTAATGTAAACATTGACAACACATTATATATATATATATATTATGAAAAACATCTAAACATAATATAGTAATATTGTAAAAGTCTAAACAATAATATAGTAATATTGTAATAAGTCTAAAAATAATATAGTAATATTGTAAAAGGAGGTGGGAAAGTGACTGAAGTAATTTCATAATTTGATATGTATTGTTGGGCTGTAGAGAGAGAAAGAAAGAATATATATATATATATATATATAGACCAACAATACATTTTATTATATATATATATAGACCAACAATACATATTATTATTATATATATATATATATATATATATATATATATAGAGAGAGAGAGAGAGACCAACAATACATATTATTATTATTATTATATATATATATATATATATATATATATATAGACCAACAATACATATTATTATATATATATATATATATATATATATATATATAGACCAACAATACATATTATTATATATATATATATATATATATATATAGACCAACAATACATATTATTATTATATATATATATATATATATATATAGACCAACAATACATATTATATATATATATATATATATATATATATATAGACCAACAATACATATTATATATATATATATGACAGTTATTTAATATTTTCTGTTTATATGTTATTTTATTAGATACAATTTATTTAAGTAAATATTCTGTTTTTTAAACAGTATTAATTACATTTACTGGCCTGAATGTCAGAAATTTTGTAGGAAATATGTGCTTCTGCGACAGGAATTGAACCTGTAACCCCAATGGGAACCGACATTTGATCTGATGTGCTGTTAACCTTTCAGCCACAAAGAAGCATCTGGTTAGCAAAAACTGAGTTACTGATCATAAGCATACACCTTCAGTGACTTATATATATGTACACTAATAATAAATATACATATATATACAAATAATAAATACGTGTTGAATAAAACATTTATTATTAGTACAAATTTTAGCTCTGTTATTATACATCGAGTATTGATTTACTCTAATCACTGTACGCCCTTTTTATAGAAACATGGCCTGAAGATTGCGTTCAAGCATGAAACAGACTGTTGCCACTTAGTGTTGACCTCAGTTCTCATTCAGTGTCTACTCTTATATTTACAAACACTCTATCCTGGATACTGGCTAATTTTACCGTTAATAAAACTATATTTTATCATATATATATTTATATTATCGCATGTCCAACAAAAATAAAATAAAGCAAAGAAGACCAACTAAGATTTATATTAAACAAAAAAACTTTTATTATAATTTAAGTGATTATGGTCAGTGGCTAAAAAGGAAAAAATGTAAAAGCTTACTGTCAAGAAGTTAGAAATACTTAAAAATAACTTCAGTTGAAAGTTGTTGTTTTTTTTGTGGTATAGTTTACATGTCATGTCAGTGAATCATAGTAAACAGACTGCTCTGAAGCAGATTTCTACAACAACTGACTTTGCCAGCCAACTCACTTAATTTTAGAACCAACCAATGAATACAAATAGAATACCCGATATAAAAAACGTCCACTCTGTAAGGTCATCCAACCACATCAAAGAGTTCTTTGAATTTTTTTATCTAAATGACCCAGAAATCAGTGAACTTTCATTCATAAAACAAATTCTCTTATATATATATATATATATATATATATATATATATATAAAATATTTGAAAATTATAACATAAATATGCTATAAAATCACTGAAAAAATAGCCATTTTGTTTCAACACTTCTGGTGTCTTATCATGTGATGGTGTTGAAATTATATTTGCTCTACTCTGTATTGAGCACTCTTTTGAGAATAGTATTTTTGGGTTATTGGAATTTATTCAATATGCACCAATCCTAAACTTATCGACTTTAAAAATCAGGAGGAGTAGAAAGAAAGCAGGTGTACTGTAAATGTTCTGACCATTAACATTTTATATATATATATATATATATATACACTACTACTACTACTTTTTAAAGCATTGCAATAAGGCCAATTAGACACAAGGGAGTCCTGAGTGTTAAAGAATATCAGGAAAAATAAAACATTATTAAGGAGAGAGAGAGGACAATAAAAGAACAGGAACTAAGATGACAGAAGATAATGATTGACATTGCATTTAAATTTCTGAAAATCAAAGGCAATAAAGCCACTAAAGTTGCAAAGGGTTACTGAGTGTTAGAGAATATGAGAAAAACTACTATTAATAACTGAGGACTATAAAAGAACTGGAATTAAGAAGACAGAAGATAAAGTTTGACATTGCATTTAAATTTTTGAAAATCAAAGACAATAAAGCCACTAGGATGCAAGGGGTTACTGATTGTACGAGAATTTGAGAAAAACTACTATTAATGAGATAAGACAATAAAAGAACTGGAACTAAGAAGACGGAAGATAACGATTGTGATTGCATTTTTGAAAATCAATGTTAACCAGAAAGCAAGAAGCTAGAAAAAAGTTTAACAAGCGAGAAGTGTGAGAAAAGAAACAACCAGTCTAGTACTGCGTTCAGACTTGTAAAATCTAGCTACCAAAGAGGAAAAGATCATCAGAATAATTTTGGATTTCAGCTATTTTCAAAGTTGTTTTTTTGGCCACCGGGGGTCGATTATAATTTGTTGAATTGTATCTGTCATTTACTGACACCCCCCCCAACATTTCCTGGTCAAAAAGATTAAAAGATAAATTTGATACGTTTTGTTTCAGGTTTGCTATTATATGGATTTAGAAATATTATAGAATTATATACTCACACTCCTCCCCAGTTTTTTGAACATGAATTAAATGCAAAAATCTGAAAGAGAGTTTCACAAGAGAGAAATACCAAATAAACTGTTAACATTTCAAATGTAAAATGATGAGACCTAGCTGCCAATCTAGTACTGCACTTAAATTCATAAAGTCTAAGTATCAAAGAGGAAAGTAGATTAGAACAATTTCCATGAAAATATTTATTTAAAAGAAATAAGGGTAGCCACATAACGATTGTGGGAAAGTGACTGAAGCTGATGTGCCAGGTTAAGACTAGTAACATTGCAGATTGTTCTTTGTATTTTATTGTGAATCTCTGAATACTTAGCCAAATGATTGACTTATAAATTTGTAAGATAAATTCTTGTTGCTAGTACTGTGCTTTTCCCCCTATAAATGAAAATGAAATGTGTATTTAGGCTGTCGTTGTTGTTAATCCATATTTTGTGGCATTCTTCCAAGTGGGGAGGGTCATTCAGTTAGGAAAATCAATTCTGCTTGAAACAGCAGCACTAGAGATAAATGAACAATCATGTCAGCATTCTGAGGTAAGAAGACACACCTATGCTGACAGTAAATAAAATTGCAACTCCTTGGATCTGTTTTGCAAATTATGCAAGATTAAACAGGTAATATAGTAATAAATATAAACATAATAATATAGTAATATTGTAAAAGTCTAAACATCATAATATAGTATTATTGGAAAAGTCTAAACATAATAATATAGTAATATTGTACAAGTCTAAACATAATAATATAGTAATATTGTAAGTCTAAACATAATATAATAATATTGTAAAAGTCTAAACATCATAATATAGTATTATTGGAAAAGTCTAAACATCATAATATAGTAATATTGTAATAAGTCTAAACATAATAATATAGTAATATTGTACAAGTCTAAACATAATAATATAGTAATATTGTAAGTCTAAACATAATATAATAATGTAAAAGTCTAAACATCATAATATAGTATTATTGGAAAAGTCTAAACATCATAATATAGTAATATTGTACAAGTCTAAACATAATAATATAGTAATATTGTAAGTCTAAACATAATATAATAATATTGTAAAAGTCTAAACATCATAATATAGTAATATTGTACAAGTCTAAACATCATAATATAGTAATATTGTAATAAGTCTAAACATAATATAGTATTATTGTAAAAGAAGGCGAGAAAGTGACTGAAGTAATTTCATAATTTGATTATAAATATGTATTGTTGGGCTGTAGAGAGAGAGAGAAAGAAAGAATATATATATATAGACCAACAATACACATATATTTATATATATATATATATACCAACAATACATATTGTAAAATTAATTAGTAACTAATATGTTGATACAATATGTTAACCCTCATGCCCCTTATTGAAATAATTGCTTCAGCTGTTTCCATAGTAATTAATTTGACGAATGAATATACTTATAAAGCTGCGTAAATTTGAAGATTAGTTATTCCATAAACTTTGCTTGAAGATGAAACAGAGCTTGATACTTTAATTCAATTTAATTTTTATAATTAAATTCAAGTTTTTAGCTCCCATTTTTGTAACATGAGAACTCTTATGTAGCGAAGGAATTTTAAAAAATAATTATATATATAAAGGAAAAACTGTTCTTTACTGACCTGTTTCATCCTCTGAACTTTATCAAAGCAAATATAAGGATTTTATTTTCCAACATAAACAGAAATAAAAATATTGTTAGGTTTTCAAAATTTTTGAAAAGGTCATAAACAGAGTAGGAAATGCTCAACAAGACATTTCAGTAGTGAGTTGCACAGCCATCATTGTGAATAACTTCAAAAATTTGCTTTGGCAAGGTCGATATAAACGTTTGCAGCGGGCTGGTTGGAATGCTATTCCAAGTGGTAAAATTGATGTTCGCTTCTATAGACATCTCTTGCCATGCACCCCCACCAAACATTTTTAATGGGGTTCAGGTCAAACGAACATGCTGGATCGTCCAAAAGAATCACATTATTCACCATATTTGTCCTGCAGGCTTTATGGATTGCAGTCCACTCATTTCCATACAAGTCAATAAGGATGCTCTCTCCAGTATGCCAATGTAACCAGATGCAGTTTGACACCACTGCATTACCTGAAGCTCCATTGTTCCTTGGAAGGAGTTAGGATCTCAGATCATGATGGAACCTCCTCCACTGTGTCATGTAGAAGATGTCTCCAGTTGTATGTTCTTATCATGCCAATTACACTGAAAGCCACCTGGACCCTCCAGGTTAAAGTTTTTCTCATCAGAGGACAAAACGTTCTTCCACTTTTCTATATCACGTGTTTGGTGATTCTCAGTAAAGTTTAACCAAGACATTTTCTGATGTTCAAGGAGACGTGGACTTTGAAGATGTTTATGGTATTTAAAGTCTTTCTCCCAGAGATGCCGTCTTATTTTTCTTGAGCTGCATTCTGCATCCGTAAGGGCCTTAATCTGGTGCAATGATTGGCTGGTGTTTTTCTTGACAACCCGTGGAATCCCCCCAACACCGACAAAATTTTCTTGGGCCGACCACTTGAAATTCTCATTCCATATCTCTCAGTGACTTTTAAGAAATTTACAACAGCAATTTTACAATGTCCAATCTCACCAGTGTGATGTCATGTTGATAGAGGTCATACATTTGCGACCTTTCAACTCTGTCAACTTTGTAGCCTTTGCCATGTGTTTACTTAATGTATAGCACGAGATTCTATTAGGAAATGCTGACTGCGTTAATGCATCAACACAAATGACTAAATTTCATTACGTGTTTACCAATTAAAGCTTCATTTAAATAGGGTCTTAAACTTTTGACCAGCTAATATTTAACTTAATTTCCCAGTATTCAAATGTTTCCTATTAAATGCTAAAAAAAATTTGCAAATTTTCTTTTTTCATTTTTTGAAGCATTACTCAAATTAAGTGGCTGAGTCTAACAACGCAAAAGTCATATTCTTCATTTATTTTCATTGGCCTTAAGATTTTGGCCAGTTGTGTATATTAGTATATTTGCCTAGTGTAAGATATTCGAATGGAAAGCCTCTGATAAAAACAAAAATTGTTAATCATCTAATGATTAAATGTGGAAATGGACAAGCAATAACTGAACAATAATAAAAATAAGAACTAGACGAGATATCCCGAGACATGGGCAGTGGAACGAGAACAGGCTACCCCCGGAGATTAAATAAAGGGTTCAGTTCAGAATTCCTTTTAGATTACCTAGATCGGTATACACCTGAGGATAGCTAGGGAGCGAGCAATAAGTGAATACTAAATGAAAATAAGAACTAGACGAAATATCCCGAGACATGAAAAGTGGAACGAGAACAGTCTACCCTTGGAGATTAAATAAAGGGTTCAGTTTAGGATTCCCTGTAGGTTTCCCAGATCGATATACACCTGAGGTAGGGCACAATGTCCAAAACATTGTGATAACAACAACAAAGTTGAGGGCAAAAGGTATATTTTTTCTTTATTTTAATTGGCCTTAAGATCTTGACCAGCAGTATATATTAGTATCTTTACCTAGTGTAAGATATTCAAATGGAAAGCCCCTGATAAATACACTTCACAATATCAACACTCAGTGAAGGACAGCTCAAGTCATTACTCAAATTTAACACTCGCTTCAAGCGATTAGAACATTCTGGTTCTACCCACCTGCCAATCAGCACTTTGTGAAATTTGATTAGTGACTAGAGGTATTCTTCGTTGAGTGTTGACGTTGTGAAGCGTTTTTTGCTTGGTCTAGATAGTCTAGGCTTTGAGCACTTGAATTTACTGTGTAGGTTGGTGTTTGCCTTTTGATTTTTTTTTTTTTTTTTTTTTCTTATTGCTTTCCTTGTCCAGGATTTTTTTCTTGTTTTAGATATTAGATCTTTTGGCAAATTGTCTGTATTAGGCCTTTAGACCAAATAGAAGGAAGATGAGAAAAAAATGTTAAAAATCAGGAAAAAAAGTCCAACTTCATCTTATTTCTCATTGAGAAAGGACACAGACATATCCAAAAATTCTGATTTTTAACATTATGCTTCTATTTGGTCTAAAGGCTGAGTAATATACAATAAATATTATTAGTCTTATCAATATTCAATATTATTATTTTGTTGTTTTTTTATCTCTCAAATTTCTTTCATCTGCTTACAATATATATATATATATATATATATATATATATATATATATATATATATATATATATTATGAAATGGACAAAGTCTGATAATTATTTTAAGACATTTATTATAAAACAGACCATTTACTTAAATGTTTGTATCTATAAAAAAGGATGTATAAACATAAAAATGTCTTAAAATAATTGTCAGACTTTGTCCATTTCATAATGTGTGACGTCATTTGTTTACATTTGGATACACATCGAGCAAATATGAATGTATGTGAGAAAATCATAGAAGATTGTAGTTTAAAAACAGTAAAATCGATGTTGCTAACCGAACGCTCCTCTCTGGCTCAATTGGTAAAAGCACATCAGGCTATATGACAGTTCCATATAGGATACAGGTCCGATTCCTGTCGGAGGATGCATATTTTCTATGGCAATTTCTCGGACATTCAGGCAGGTAAATGTTGTTAATACTGTTTATTATAAACGGAGCATTTACTTAAATATTTGTATAAACAAATAAATAAGAATGTATAAACATAAAAATGTCTTAAAATATATTGTAAGCAGATGAAAGAAATTTGAGAGATAAAAAATAACAAAATAATAATAACTACAAATTTAACAACATGGATAGAATTAATATATCATCCCATAAATCAAACCCTACCCATATTTCTCACCCACACAAGACAGACATGCTTGTGGAGGTGTTGAGGTCTCACACTTATACACACACCAGTACAAATATATACACTTACACACATCATACACACTCCCAAAGAACTAAATGATAACATAGACTTAACACACACACATCCCCTTCCCAGCCACCAATAAAACTGTCAAAATGACCAAGAAGGGTATTCTGAATCTCTCCAGTCTCTATCTTAAAAAACAACTTAAAAGAGGTCATTTGACGACCACAAGGACTGACCAAAATTAATGATAAACAAATGAAAACTACAGATAAAATTAATTTTCTTCAGAAAATCATTCATTCCTGTAATTCACTGCTACTAACAAGTTGGATTCTTTTTTTTTTTCTTCTGATGATAGCCATACTGGCCGAAACTAGTCAAGGAACCTAACTGAGATAAGAAAACCAAAAAAATATTAATATACAACCCAGTGTGTCTGAAAATTTTAATTTTTTACTATTTTTTTATTGTTCAAAACATATAAATATATATCCAAATAAAGAGTAAGAATAGGCAGATTAAGAATCCACAGTTCTTAACATTTAATTATTTTTTTTAAAGTGCTCAATACCAAGTAGAGCAAAATATTATTGTAATATTTTACACCACTTTTCAAGGATAATTTTACTAATTTTTACCAATTTCTAGCCTAGTAGGGTTTATGATCCTCATGGTAGGCTTAGTTTCAAAGTCTGGTTTGTGGGCCTTGATAGTTATATAAGATTCATTTGTACAGAGTTTACTAACTCTGTCACTAATTTTAATTTTGTCCATCATATTTTTGTTAGTTTCATTAATTCTGTCTACCAAGTTAACTAAGTTATTATCTACTGTTCTATAATTTTTAGTTAATTTTTTTCTAATTAGATTATTATAATCCTGAGCAGTGATTTTATTGATGCAAAATATAATAATAATAATAATAATAATAATAATAATAATATATATATATGTGTGTGTGTGTGTGTTTCATGTTTCCTAGCAACAGAAACTGATAAACAAATATTCTATAGTTTGAATTATCTTGCTTGTGTTTCTGTCTGAGCAGCAGGGCAAGTGCTGGCCTGATTGGAGAGGCAGCAGCTGGGGTGTTGAGTAGACCACAAACAACTTGGTCGATGTTGGGTATGCGTATTTCAACTGAAAAAGCATATACACATGCTGATTAACCAAAATATTATAACAAGTGACATGTGGCAAGAATGACAGCTACTGTCTGGTAACAATTGTTTATATCAGAGATATATGAACTGGTAAGCTAGTATCAGATGTTGAAATTAGAGACAAAAAGAACAATTTTAATGACTTTAATATAAAGGTTTAATTGTTAGGACTAGAAACATTTTTAAAATGGCATGGCTTTTTGAGTGTTCACATTTAATTGTAATGAGTACATATTTGTATTTAGCCAGTACTTTTCCTCTGGAGATATTCTTAAAATTTTAAAAAGCAATCTGATGGGGTTCCTTTCTTTAAAATATTGTCATATATATATATATATATATATAATTTCTCAGTCAACCTGTAGAAAAAGATATGTATAACAGTAAAAGACAATAGGAGAACTGTATTATGTGTCAGCTAATAATAGTTTTCCTATTGTCTTTTACCATTATATATATATATATATATATATATATATATATATATATATATTTATATATGAGAGAGAGAGTAAAATGCTGATACTCTCTGAAGAGTGGATGGACAGGTCTGCCTACAAAACTGGAATCGGGATGCTGAAAGCAACATCAGTCAGCTAAGTGATTATATTAATCATATATATATATATATATATATATATGCAGAAATATAGTCTTAAAGTGTGCTATATTTATGGGGTAAAGTGCTCAATATCAGAGATAGAGCGTGTGTAAATATAAAAGTGGACATGGAAGTCAGCACTTAGAGGCGACAGTCTGTTTCATGCTAGTGCAATCGTCAGGCGATTGCACTAGCATGAAACAGACTGTCGCCTCTATATATATATATATATATATATATATATATATATACACACACACATACATTTTTATGTTTATACATCCTTTTTATAGATACAAATATTTAAGTAAATGCTCTGTTTTATAATAAACAGTATTTATATCATTTACCGGCCTGACGAATATTTTTTCTATGGAAATTTCTCGGACATTCAGGATATAAATGTTATTAATACTGTTTATTATAAAACAGAGCATTTACTTAAATATTTGTCTCTATAAAAAGGATGTATAAACATAAAAATGTCTTAAAATAAATTGTCGGATTTTGTCCATTTCATAATATATAAATAGTTTTAAGGTACGCTATATTTATAGGTTAAAGTGCTCAATATCAGGGATAGAGCATATAAAAATATAAAAATCAGGTCAACTCTGAGTGGTGACAGTCTGTTTCATGTTTGAATGCAAGCAATCTTCAGACTCTTTGCACTGGGTATTGACCTCAACATCCATTTTTATAATTATATATGTATATAATTATTACAGTATTTACATTAGTCGGACTATTGTCCTCATCTTTGTAGCCATATTTGTCACAACGTTTCGCCCGTTGTACGCTCCGGCCTTCTTCAGGTGGTTGGAATGTCGAACTGAACCCTTTATTTCGATCACTGGGGTAGACTGTTCTAGTTCCACGTGCCATGTTTGATGGATTTCATGACAAGAGGAATTTTGCTTAAAGGCACTATTTAGTCTTGCATGATTGGCAAAGTTCTTCATAGCTGAGCCAGTCTAAAGCACATTGGATCTAACAATGCTTCCATCTGCTCAGTGAGACACAAGTTTATATTCTTCTGGGGAGGGTATATTTTCCTTTAGTAAGATTTCTCAAATATTCAGACCAGTAAACAAAAATAATTAAACTGTTTAAAATAAATAAACAAAACTAAATATACTGTTTAATAAATAAATGAGGCGTCTATTCAAATATGGATATCCACTAAAAAATAACATTTGAAATTATAAAATTTGATCCCTGCATCCCATTAGAATGTCTGAAGACCAACTTCTCGAGAGCTCCTCTCTGCGGCTGCTCGGTCTCACGCTGGCCGCTGATCTGAGATGGAACAAATATATCGAGTCAGTTGCATCATCCACCACAAGGAAAGTTGGTTCCCTGTGCCGAGCCAGGAAATTTTTCTCCCCGGAATCGATCCTCCAAGTCTATAAATCGACCATTCGCCCTTGCATGGAGTATTACTGCCATATATGGTCTGGGGCCCCTGCTGTTTGCCTCAGGGTTCTTGATAAGATCCAGAGACAGATATGCAATGTGATTGGCCCTGATCTGTCATCTCGTCTGCAGTCGCTCTCTCACAGACGCGATGTTGCCTCGCTCTGCCTTTTTTACAAGTACTTCCACGGTAATTGCTCCGAGGAGCTGCTTTCGCTTGTCCCTAAGCCTCGTGAATTTAAGCGTCCTACGAGGCTGGCATCCCGTTCCCACCCCTTCACCGTTGAAACTGTTAGATGTAGACGTCTCTTCTACTCTAATAGCTTCATGTCTCGCACATCTCACCTATGGAACTCCCTTCCCTATTACTGTTTCCCTGACAAATACAATCTCCAACGGTTTAAGTGTAGCATCAATCGACATCTCCAGTTGCCTTGATCTATCCACTTCCCTTCTCCACATCCTTTCATTTTTCATTCCTATCTGCTCTCGCTCCAAATCTTCTGTAACCCCCTTGCCTTGATCGACCCACTGTCTTTCTCTTTCTCCACATCCTCTCCTTTACCACTCCTATCTGCTCTTCCTCCAACCCTTCTTTAACCCCTTGCATGATAGTGGCCTCCAGCCTTGCTTGGGGTGAGACACTTAAAAAAAAAAAAAAAAAAAAGAAAAAAAAAAAAAGATTAATTAATTAAAAATATCATTGCTTCTTTAAACATTACTTAGAAATATCTGTCAACTGTCAACTGTGAAATAAACTGTCAACTGTCAACTGTGAAATAAACTGTCAACTGTCAACTGTGAAATAAACTGTCAACTGTCAACTGTGAAATAAACTGTCAACTGTCAACTGTGAAATAAACTGTCAACTGTCAACTGTGAAATAAACTGTCAACTGTCAACTGTGAAATAAACTGTCAACTGTCAACTGTCAAATAAACTGTCAACTGTCAACTAAACTGTCAACTGTCAACTGTCAACTGTGAAATAAACTGTCAACTGTCAACTGTGAAATAAACTGTCAACTGTCAACTGTGAAATAAACTGTCAACTGTCAACTGTGAAATAAACTGTCAACTGTCAACTGTCAAATAAACTGTCAACTGTCAACTGTGAAATAAACTGTCAACTGTCAACTGTGAAATAAACTGTCAACTGTCAACTGTGAAATAAACTGTCAACTGTCAACTGTGAAATAAACTGTCAACTGTCAACTGTGAAATAAACTGTCAACTGTCAACTGTGAAATAAACTGTCAACTGTCAACTGTGAAATAAACTGTCAACTGTCAACTGTGAAATAAACTGTCAACTGTGAAATAAACTGTCAACTGTCAACTGTGAAATAAACTGTCAACTGTGAAATAAACTGTCAACTGTCAACTGTGAAATAAACTGTCAACTGTCAACTGTGAAATAAACTGTCAACTGTCAACTGTCAACTAAACTGTCAACTGTCAACTGTCAACTAAACTGTCAACTCTATATAAATTCTGTCTGTGATCGATGATATAAAATGGCTTTGAGAAAATGAAGGGTGTAGGTCTCTGTGAGAACTATCCTGAATTCATCATGAAACTCCAAGATTTGGAATTGGTGAATACTAAGTCCTTCAAATACCTCAGCGTATGGACGGGTTATAACAAATTTAGCATAAGAGATAATGAAATTGAAAATAGAATGGGCCTGATGTTTCCAATGTGGAGTGCATGGCCCACGGTGTGGGGTGGATTTGATTTTTACTGTGTGTGTGTGTGTGTGTGTGGGAAGCAATTCAAGAATGAGTTATTAACAGTGAATTTTTTCTAGTGAGTATGAATGTGTGTGTGCGCAAGTTAATAAATACGGGGCATATACGGTATACATGCATAAATGTATTTAACAGAAACCACATCACTTGAGGACTACCAACAGCAGCAACAGCTAAAATGGCTAGCACACGTTAGTCGAAGTGAGAATGATGACATAATCAAGATGCTGACATTCCACACTGCCTCAAACAAAAGGCAAGGAAGGAAACACCCATCAATATTGGAAAGAGCGATAACAGTGAACTTGAGAAAACCTATTTTTCTGAAAAATTCTTTACTGAGAAAAGATTTTATTATTTTCAACCAAAAGCAGCACTGACTGCTTGGTGAATAAATATACATGAATATATATACCGACTGTTTCCTTATAAGGAAATGGCTAATATTACCATTATCATGCCAGACTCTGGGAATATGAAATGTAAATCCAGATCTTGTCAAAGGACGTTGAATGTTTTAACCTCAAACTCTGCAACACGGAACAAGAAAATTGAAAGAAAAACTAGTGAAAAATTTGTCGTTAATCATATACGTTGGATAAGAGGGTTAATGATTAATGATACAGCGAACGGAATTGGCAGTGTCAGTTCAATCTCCAGCTGGGACAGTTTTTGTGTTCCCTTCACTCTAAAGCTGATGGCAGGAATCCACTTCTTCCCCCAGCTGTAAATAGTAAGGTAGTCACCTTCACTGTTGTCAGGCAGGTCATTTTGGGCAACTGGTTCACAGCCCAATCCCATAAAAATTAATTTGCAACTTGAAAATGCAGCAGCATGAATCGAGTAGTTTCGGTCCTAACATCCACAAGAATTCTGCAGAAATAACTAATATATATATACATATATATATATATATATATATATATATATTTGAGCAGCAATCCCTCTTTTATATAATTTTCGTTAAAAATGACCGGCAAGGTACTGTGGTTAGTTTCCTTGTTGGCTGTGGGGTCATGTAATTTAATAATTGTCAGTTGTTTTTAATGAAACTTGTATAAAAGAAGGATTGTTGCCCAAATATCATTAAATTACATGACCCAGCAACCAACAAGGAGAGTAACTGCAGTACTATGTCAGTCATTTTTAATGAAACTTATATATATATATATATATATATATATATTTGTGTGTGTATGAATAAAGACAAAGGGAAAACTTATCTTACCTGATGTGTTTCATCCTTTGATGGACTTTATCAAGGCAAATGTAAACATTTTATTTTGCAACACATATTTATACAGAGAAGTAAAAATGACATTAAAAATTTTTACTTCTGTAAAAAGAATATAAATTCCTCTGTAAAAAGAATTTATAAGAGTTCTTGAATTTAAAAACTTTGAGAAAAACCTAACAATATTTTTTACTTGTGTTTATAAATACTTGTTGTAAAATAAAATCCTTACATTTGCCTTGATAAAGTCTGTCAGGGAACAAAATGTGTCAGATAAGTTTTCTTTTTTGTCTTTATTCATATTATCCTTATCCAGATATATTTTTAGATCGAGCAGAATTCTTACACATGTACGTGCGTAAAATTCAAATATAAATAAAATGACAAGAAGAAAAAGCGTTTCTATTATTAGTTCCTTGAGGAACATTAGCAAAGCAAATGCAGAAATTTTATTTAGGGGTTAAATTTAGTGCCCGTCCTGGGCAAGACGATAAACTACATGCACGTCCTTGATAAGACAATAAACAGCAAGGCCTCTTGATTGGGAGGTTTTGAGGAGCATGCAACCACCTCTTAATTGCTGTTGTTCCCAGGTTCAACCTGATCCAGGGTAGTAGCACCTGTTAGGGTCCAAGCTATGGACAAATAGTTAACCCCTAAACTGGGGTTAAAACATTATGAAAGTGTAAAAATAGGTTTTAATACCAGCAATAAATTTTTTGAAGGAAAAATTATTAACAACAATACATTTTTGAAGAAAATAAATATTATCAGCAATTCATTTTGAAAAAAAAAGTATTGCCAGCAATACATTTTTGAATAAAAAAAAGTATTGCCAGCAATAAAAATGTTGTCAGTATTAAATAACCCTTTGCCACAAAACAAAACCCAAACCAAATTCACTGCCTGTAAACACTTCAAATACCTTGGTCAGCAAATTTAGTATAGGAGATAAGGAAAATGAACATTGAATAAGCTGTATGAGAGGCAGCTTCACCCAACATTGTGTTTTTAAAATAGCCTTCACTTATTCAAAGTCATTCTTAACCATTGATCTGAGAAAGTGTTTGTATACAGCTGACAGTTTAGATATTTCTGAATGTGCTTGGCGCCATACATGACATTCCCATGAAAGTCTCAATTTGACAAATGATGCTATTTAAGAACATGACTCAAGTTATTCAGCTAATGTTTTGGTTTTGTAGCAGTGATCTTGGATCTCTTCGTCCTCTGTTCATTCTTATAGTATCTTCGTAAATTTATAATTGAATATTATTTTGTTTTATTTTTATCCATTTTTAAATCTGACGCTTAGCTAAGGAAAATGAGAAGAAAGGATTAAACATGCAAGAAGACAGAATGCATGTCATTCCAGGTAACCTACAGGGAATTCTGAACTCAAGACTTTATTTAATCTATGGAGATTACGAGGATTGACGTACACCTGATGAAGGCCGGGGAGCACAATGGCCAAAAATGGGAATTAAAAAGACACCTATACTTCAGAACAAATTTCTGGAACATGTAATAAGGAAATAGGGCTTGGAGAATTTAACATTCACAGGAGGCATAGGAGAGGGGGAAACAGTAAAGTTGAATGACTTTTTGCAAATAGATAGCAAAGTGGGTACCAAGAGAGGATGATAAAGTATCAAATGTTCCTTTGAGCTACAAGAGAAAGGAGGTAAGTGGCAGGGGGCTATGGTCACCCACATTATGAAGGGGCACAAAAGATTTCACAATTAGAAGGATGGTCCTCACTAAAACCTACAGTATCAAACAGTTGTATACAGCTGACAGTTTAGATATTTCTGAATGGGTTTGGTACCATGCATGAAATCCATATGAAAGTCTCTCTTTGATAAGACTATTTGTGAACATGACTCAAGTTCTTAGGTTAATGTTTTTGTTTTGTAGCAATGATCTCGCTTTATTTATTTATTTATTTATTTTTTAAGTAAATGCATTTCTGGACCTCTTCATCCTCTGTTCATTCTTGTAGTCTCTTCATAAATTTATAATTGAATATTATTTTGTTTTATTTTTATCCATTTTTAAATCTGACACTTAGCTAAGGAAAATGAGAAGAAAGGACTAAACATGCAAGAAGACAGAATGCATGTTGATCTGGGTAACCTACAGGGAATTCTGAACTCAAGCCTTTATTTAATTTATGGAGATTACTCGGATTGACATACACCTGATGAAGGCCGGGGAGCACAATGACCAAAAATGGGAATTAAAAAGACACCTATACTTAAAGTCAGTTGAAAATTTCTGGAACATGTAATAAGGAAAGAGGGCTTGGAGAATTTAGCACTAACAGGACATGTTAAAAGTAGGAGAGAAGAAACAGCAAAGTAACTATCCAAACAACTTTTTGTATAGGGATAGGAAAGTGGGTGCAAAGAACATGACTTGAGTTTTCAGGTAAATATTTTGGTTTTGTAGCAGTTTATGGTGTTGGGCAAAACGACCTCTTGTGCAGACTATTCTGTGTTTAATTTCCTTATCTTTTATACTAAATTTGCTGATCCATACACTGAAGTACTTGAACTGCTTGGTATTTACTAATTCCACATCCCGAATTTTTATGATAGATTCTGGGTAGGTGCCATCACTACTTTCATTCCAATTCCATATCATAGTTTCTGTTTTGGAAAGGTTTATCTTGAGGCCTATTTTCCATTCAAGAGAGTTTTTTAAATCGTCAGTCTTTCCACTTAAATCCATTCCTTCTGGTCATTTTTGATAGTTGATTTTGTTTAGAAGCATATAAATCTCTGTGAGTTATTTAATGCTGAAATCTAATTATTTTGAACACAATTGTATGCCTCCAACTACAGATAAAATGTATTGTTGGTCATTTTACAATAAATATGTATTGCGGTAATCTTTTTATATAAATAGGTATTACTGGTATTTTTACTATAAATATATATTTTTATACTTTCATAATGTTTTGTTTTTGTTTGAGGGGTTCACTACTTGCTCTTAGCTGGGACCCTAACAGGTGCTACCACCCTGGGTTAGGGTGGATCAGGGAACAATAGCAATGAAGATGTGGTTTCAAATTCTCAAAACCTCCAATCTCTTGATCAAAGGCCTTGCTGCCAGATGTAGTTTATTGTCATACCCAGGACTACATTCCTCGTGGAAAATGTTCTGTTTTAACCCAATATTTGTATAAACAAGTAATAAGGGTAGATTATTCTGATTGCATTGTCTGTGATTGGAAATATTTTGCATGAGTTAATTATTCTATTTAATTAAATAAATTAACAGCTAAATTAATACATGGTACCCCCCCCCAAAAAAAAACAAATAAAAATGTGGACACTTTGTCTTTAATCAAGAATTCAGTCTGAAATTCCAGTTGAATAATTATTCTGTTTTAACAACATACCAGTTCTATTGATTATTTAATGTTGTTTGGTTTGGTTTGGCCCATCAACAACTAGAGTCATTTAACCTTTATCACTCTGTATGTGATTTTATTTGATGTGCAGAAAGTTTATCCTACACTGAATTTGAATTTGTTTGAATTTCATAGTTGTGCTGTCATATCCTGCTATGGCAACAAAAAACTCCTTTGAGTGAAAATAACAATAAGGTTACTTCAATTCAGAGACCTTGAAAAAGAATACAGTGGAAGGGGAAGTAACTTTAATAATGCAGAGGGCTAAAGGTTAAGGCAAGACAAAGGTTTTGAATTATGCTAAATTTGAATCATGTTCTGTGTATAGCTTGATGTGATATGTGGCTCAGTGATACTTTCAAGTTAGTGTTTTTCATTCTAATTTAGTAGAAATGTTATTCAGCTTCTAATATAAGTTGGTTATAAGTTGAAGCTATTATTATTATTATTATTGAAATGCCATATTTTTTATTATAAATTTATTATTGTGATATATATATATATATATATATATATATATATATATAATGTCATTATTATTATTATTATTATTATATCCATATTATTGTAGTTATTATTGGGGATAAATTGAAATGTTATTCAGATTCTAATATAAGTTGGTTATTAGTTGAAGTTATTATTGAAATACCATATTATTATTATATATATTATTATTATATTATATACTATATCATTATTATTATAATATTATATATATTATTGAAGTTATTATTATTGTTTAAATAATATATAAACATTAATACATAATATATATAATTTATAGTATAGACCCACCTTCTTCAAGTAGGTTTGGATAGTCTCAACTTTTATCTTCTTGAAAATGTCCTCTAGACGAGTCATGTCATAAAATTGTTTTTTTTTTTTAAGGGGAAATGAATGAGTGATCGATCTATCTCACCCACTCGGGGTCAGTGTCTCAAGCGGTGCCGCTACCAGGACAAGACCCTGGATCAGCATCTGCCATATTAGGACGTCACAGGGATAAAGTGCTCAATATCAGAGATAGAGCATATATAGATATAAAAGTGAACATTGAAGTCAATACTCAGAGGTAACAGATTGTTTCATGCTAGATGCAATCATCAGGGTGGCCTGATGATTGCATCTAACATGAAACAGTCTGTCACCTCTGATTTTTGACTTCAATGTTCACTTTTATAACTATATATATATATATATATATATATATATATATATACACACACACACAATGAAGTAGTGAATGTATTGTTACCAGTCTCCACAATATATATAAATCAAATTTGTCACTTAGCTGATTGATGTTGTATACAGAACTTTGACTCTGGTGTTTCACTGATGAACCATTTGGTAACTGTCCTGTCCACTCATCTAGAGATTTCAAATATATATATATATATATATATATATATATATATATATATATATATATAAAATACTCATGTGTGTTCCCCAGATAGTATCCCACCATTGCACCAATAAGGAATGAAAAAGATAAAGGAGGGCAAGGGAGAGAAGCAAAATGGCCGAATGAGTGAAGGCAAGGAAGAAAGGAAGATTAAATGAAGAATCAATGGAAGGAAAAAAAAAATAAAAAAGATACCTGCTCTTCCTTCTCTATCCTCCTTTCATTTCCTTGCCAAACACCACCTCTTTGAAGAAACTGGAACCAAAATTAAAGACAGTCTCCTTGGCAGTTATCTTTTGCAAGTTGAAAGTAAGACAATTCTTACAAATTAAATAAAGTCAAATTCTCTCTTTTCCAAAGAGTTGAAAAGACAAACTTTCCCTTCTCATTTTTTCACATTTTCCCACTTTTTGATTCTCCAAATCTTTGAAAATCCAAGGTTGAAAAATTCAAATTAACCTTTTCTTTCCATTTTATTCCTTTGGATGCTTTTTTTTTATTTATTTATTTATTTTTTTTTTTTTTTTTTGGCTTCCTTCATCATCATCATCATCATTGACATCATCATTATCATCATTTTTCAATTTCAAGAAAAAACACTTCTATAAAAATTTTTAAAAATTAAATAAAAAAATGAAATATTTCAAAATTTTTATTTTTTATTTCCTAAATTTTTCTTTTCTTTCCAGTTTTTTTTATTGCTGTTTTTCCCCTTCATTTTTCTTCATTTTTCTTTTAAATTTATCTTACTGCTTTTTTCCTTCATTTTTGAAAAATTCCTTCATTTTCATTTTCCTTCATTTTTGAAAAATTCAAATTAACCTTTTCTTTCCATTTTATTCCTTTGGATGCTTTTTTTTTATTTATTTATTTATTTATTTTTTTTTTTTTGGCTTCCTTCATCATCATCATCATCATCATTGACATCATCATTATCATCATTTTTCAATTTCAAGAAAAAACACTTCTATAAAAATTTTTAAAAATTAAATAAAAAAATGAAATATTTCAAAATTTTTATTTTTTATTTCCTAAATTTTTCTTTTCTTTCCAGTTTTTTTTATTGCTGTTTTTCCCCTTCATTTTTCTTCATTTTTCTTTTAAATTTATCTTACTGCTTTTTTCCTTCATTTTTCTTCCAAATTTATTATTATTTTCTTTCTTTCTTTCTTTTATTTTTCTTCAACATATTTTAATTATTTTTATCCTTCTATTTTTTACTTCAATTTTTCTTCTTTTTCCCTTCATTCTGCTTTGGCATTGTACTTCACACCAACGTTTTTCATCAACCATTTTTGCCTCATTGAAAAAAAAATTCAATTCAGCAAAAATAGAAAGACAATTTCTTCAATCTTTCAAATTTTATTTTTTCTTCCTTCCTTCATAATTCTCTCAGGTCAATCCCATTTATACGATCTTCCTGTTTCATTCATTCTCACATTATAACTCCTCACTCTTCCCATTCCTCTCGCCTGCTTTCTTTCCTTCACCCATTTCTACTACCTTCTCCTGTTCATCACTCTTCTTTTTCCTTCTTTTGTTCCTTCTCTTATTTCTTCTTTTTTTTTTTTGCTTCTTCTACTTTTGTTTCTTTCACATTCCTTTTCTGGTTCATTTCCCTTTCTTCTTTCCTTCATTAATTTCTTCTTACATTTCTTCCTTTGTTCTCTTTCCTTCTCTATTCACTCACTTATTTCTCATGTTCCTTACTCATTCTTCATTCCTCCTCCTCCAGTTTTCTCCCTCCTCTTCTCCTTGCTTCCTTCCTCACTTCTCTTCCCTCCACTTCCTCCCCCCTGCTTCCTTCCTCCCTCCTCCTCCTGCTTCCTTCCTCCCTCCTCCTCCTGCTTCCTTCCTCCCTCCTCCTTGCCTTGCTTCCTTTCTCCCCCCTCCTTGCCTTGCTTCCTTTCTCTGTCCTCCTCCTCCCTTTGCTTTTTGCTTTGTTTCTTTCTCCTCCTTCCTCCACTTGTTTCTCTTCTGCCTCCTCTTCCTCCCTTCCCCCTTCTCATCCCATTGCTTCACTTCACCCTCCTCCTCCTGCCTCCTTCCTCCTTGTGCAACCTTTCTCCCTCCCCTTGCTTCTCTTCTTCCCTTGATTTCCTTCTTCCAACTTGCTTCTTGCCTTCTCCCCCATTGGTTCTTTTCACTCTCCTCCTCCTCCTTGTTTTTTTTTCCCTCATCCTCTTGCTGCTTCCTTTCCCTTTCCAATTCTTCTTTCCTCCCTCATTCTGTTATTTCTTCCTCATCTTGTTTCTTCTTTATTCCTCCCATCTTTTCTTTCTTCCTTTGTTCCTTCTTTCTGATACTAACACACAAACACATACAACGTGACCAATTTTTTTGTTTTTGTTTTAATACATAGAATAAATGACTTTCGTCTCTGAAAGACAAATTTCTAGCGGGTTCTTCTGGCAGTAACAAAAATCTTGCTTTGCATCATTCCGCTGGATGCAATGGATAAAATGGTTAGCAGCAGCTGTCATTACCAGTCTAAGAATTAACTGCAACAATTAACAAAGCCTTGTTAGTTTGCTCGTAATGGAAACAGGTCATTCCATGAGCAAGTTACTGTACTTGTAGATTTTACAAGTATAGAGTACTTTTTCTTAAATGTTGCAAACAAGATAATTTGAAATTTGCTTAGATGAAGCCTTGGCAATTATTATTCATTTTTCACTAGTATTTCTTTCATCTTATTTCTCTTGCTTTTCCACCAAGTAGTAATAGTCTTAAGTTGTCTGAATTTCTTAGATGAAGCCTTATCAATTATTATTCATTTTTCACTAGTATTTCTTTCATCTTATTTCTCTTGCTTTTCCACCAAGTAGTAATAGTCTTAAGTTGTCTGAATTTCTTACATGAAGCCTTGGAAATTATTATTCATTTTTCACTAGTATTTCTTTCATCTTATTTCTCTTGCTTTTCCACCAAGTAGTAATAGTCTTAAGTTATCTGAATTCCTTTTATTGTTTTGTAATGGCAACTTACTTAGTTAACTGCTTTAGTAACCATTCACCTAGTAACCTAGTCTGAGAGTGTGTGTATTCTAATTTGAGTCAGTGTCCTTTCCTGGCACTTTTGCATCAGATCTGTATAGTATCTGTGTGTACTATGCAAATTTTGATATGCACAAAACACACACACACTATACACACAGTATAAATAATAGTAGCATTGTCAATAGTTCAAATATAAATAATGTAAATAATAATAACTCCTTACCCCAGAAATTCAGAGAATAATTAACAAAAGAATTTTCAGTGAAGAATCCAAGCAATGGAAAGGAGATTCTACAGAATCATCTTTGGCATCTCCGATGTAGACAACATCACAAATGATGCCATGCAAGACATCATCAGACAAGAAATGGGCCTCTTGGAAGATCTTATAGCCAAGAAATGTTCAAACATGTCAACAATTTTTCCACTGTCATCCAACAAGTTTAATACAATTGTATTAGTTTTTAGAATGCAAGTATAAAAATATTCTTTTAAATAAACAATCTAATAAGTAAATAATGTTTAATATTTTTGTTATCAATTCTCAAGAAAAGAGAAGATGTATAAATTCATTTTTATCATATGTTTAGATTTGATTACAATTCTAATCATCGTTTTTTAAAACAATAAACATTGCCAAGGAGTAAAGGTAGTTAAAATAATAACGTTGCAGATGGAAAAACTTGTTTTGAAACTCTGTTTTTTTTAGGGGGGGGGGGTGTAGATCCGTATTTGCCAGGTTTTCAACCAACAAAAAGGTTGATGGTCGGGAACTTAAAATAGTGAGTCAATTCAAATATCTTGGCTCAAATATTAGTAAAGAGTGCTCCAGAATAGAAATGTTTTCAAGCGCAACACAAACAATGGCAGTTGTTGCAAAACTAAAAGCCCACTTTGAAAGACACGAACATCATCCTTAAATAAAAATAAACAGACTGTTGTGAGCATTGGTATTCTCAATCTTTCTGAATTATGGCAAAAATCCAAGCATTAGGAAGGAGATGTTACAGAACCTTCCTCAGGATCTATTTTCATACATTTGAAATTACCAGCAATACATTTCTGTAGTGAATTACCAGCAATACATTTCTGTAGTGAATTACTAGCAATACATTTAAAAATGAGAATGGGTATGAGAATATCTATCTATAAAAGGCAGGATGTGTGTGTGTGTGTGTGTGTGTGTGTAACAAATGCACGGCCGCAATTTTTGACGGATTTGCACCAAAATTTACATGCACATGCTCCAAGTTAATAAAAAAGCCAAGACTGACTTTGCATTTCCCAACTCCCATCAATAGTGGAAATAATCAATTTTTCCATGCTTCTACGGCAGTTTTCATGTAGTTTGCGGCCATTTTCTACTGGCCAGAGTGAGAGCCTATAGCTGGCTGCCATGAATAGGCAGGAAGACGCTATTGGCCAGTGTGAGAATCAACAGCTGACTGACATGAATGTTAACTAGCATGCTAGCATGCAAAAAAAATCAATAGATGCATTCGTCACAAGTGGGAAAAATTTAAATCTGCATGGCACTTTACTCCAATTGGCTCATTTGCTTGCTTAAACTCAACGTTCATTCTGATTCCACAGAACTGGGTTGGGTGTGAAAAAGTATTTGTTATTAACATTCTTTTTTCATTTGGTTTTTCCAGTTACGAGTCCTTTTTTAAAGCTGATCGTTTTGTGTTCATTTTGTTTCGTTCTTTTTTCGTAACAGTTTTAATGTTTAGTATAGAGCTTAGAAAAAATTTGCAGTGTGAGATAGGCAAGAAGTAAGGCATGTAGCAACATCAGCACAGCAAAGGGCACTCCTTTAAAGGCAAGGAAGGGCAAAAATATTTTAAGTCAAGTGATAGCGATTGCTGTATGAGTCGTATGATTTTTGAATCAAGCACGGGCAACGCCGGGCCATGCTGCTAGTAAATTATATCCAGCAGCAAGGCTTCTGATCAGGAGGTTTTGAGGAGCATGGAACCACCTCTTAATTGCTGTTGTTCCAAGGTTCACTCTGACTCAAGGTGGTAGCACCTGTTAGGGTCCCATCTTAAGGAAAATAGTGAACCCCCTAAACTAAGGTCAAAACATGAAAATACATTATAAAAAATTACCAGCAATACATCTTCATAGTAAAAAAAAAAAAAAAAAATTACCAGCAATACATTTTTGGGAAAAAAAATTGCCAAAGCTCACAAGAAAATAAAATTTCAGTATTAAATGACCCATAAGGTGTTGATATGCCATTAACCAAACCAAACCTGAAGTATAAAATTATGTAAAAAAAAAAAAAATATCTGTAGCTGAAGCCATAAAATTGCATACAAAATTGTTAGATTTCAGAATGAAATAACCCATAGAGCAGGGGTTGGCAACCTTTTGCTAACTATGTGCCGACTTAGGGTTTTAAAATCATTCAGTGTGTCAACAGCATATGTATTTTTTTATACAAGTCAAGGTCAATATACCTGTTCTACAATATATTTTATATAGTAATAGATAGTATATATACTTTAGTATATATTAAAACTGAAACTGCTAAATATCCTCTTGCATTGTAATAGTTATTGGTTTGGACTTCGTGATGTCATTTGTGGCTGCATGCCATTGGAAATTGCTTGGTGTGCCACAGGTTGCCAACCCCTGCCATAGAGGTTGGTATGCAGCTAAACAAAATCAACCAACCAACAGCCAATGGATTGAGTACAAGAATCCAGATGTATATTTAACATAATTTCAAATTGCATTTAACATATTTGTTAATTGAAAAGTATAAAATTTCTAGCTTTCTATAAATGTTTAAAAATTTAAACTTTGCAGATAAATCATTTTTTCAATTTAATTTTGTTTTAAATGGGGTGTATGTGTGTGTGTATATATATATATATATATATATATATATATATATATATATATATATATATATATATATATATATATATCATATTATAAATTAATAGATTTAAAATATGGTTTTACCGCTACACAGTGATAACCATGTTTCAGAAATGGAAGCTAAAGCCCCTGAATTTAATTTTGTTATTAAACCAAAGACATTAGGGGCTTTAGCTTCCATTTCTGAAACATGGTTATCACTGTGTAGCGGTAAAACCATATTCTAAATCTATTAATTTATAATATTAATGCTCTGTAAATTTAAATTTACATAGAGCACTATTGTGTAAAAATAAAAATATCTATAAGAACACCGGATTTTATATCTTACTGTTCTTTCCTTTTTATTTATATATACATACATACATACATATATATATATATATATATATATATATATATATATAACCAAGTGGATGACAAATATATATATATATATATATATATATATATATATATATATATATATAATGTGTGTGTGTTATCTTTCTCTATTGAATTATAAGTTAATTAAATTTTAAGTTGATATCCACTCAGTAGGCATATTGTATCTTATGAATAATTTTCAATAAAATGTTTTTATTTTGTCTAAAATTGATTAATTAACAGAATATATTCTAGTAATGTGTCTGCTATAATTTGAGCCTATATAATTTGGTCCTTTGCCAAATCTTAATTTATAGAAATTTTAAAAGATTTTCTTCACAAATATTACAAAATAATTAAATAAGAGTAATGGAGGACCATGATCACAGACATCCTTATAGGACATAACATATAATGGTCATTGGAGTGATTTTTTTTTTTTTTTTTTTTACACCAATCAAGGCAATAAAGCCACTAAGATTTAAGGGGTTACTGAATGTGAAAGGACATGAGATAAAGAAAAGCATTTATGAGAGAGGACAATAAAAAGAAAAAAAAAGAATCAAGAATACAGTAGATAACAATTGTCATATAGCAAGAAAATGAGTAACAACAGACACCAAGGTTCAAGCGTGACACTCTGGACTTATGAATATGTTTTCTGCCAGGTGTATAAATAGCAGCGTCAGGCTACTGACTGCAATGATTATTAAGTGACTATTGAGTGGAATTATCCAGTCAAATTAGTGTGAATTATTGTGCATTGATGATTTGGGTTTTAGTTTAGGATTTACTGGATGTTAAACCGAGCTGCATTACTAACAGGGTCTTCACTGAAATGGTTAATTATCTTTGGTTGACTTTTACTTTGTTCTTGTTAAGTATTTATTTGTGATTGTAATTAGATACTGTTTTATCAAAGCATTGAAGTCTTAAAGTTATATTTGATTATTAATGGCCACCATACGCCACAAAACAATTGACATTACATTTAAAGTTTTGAAGATCAAAGCTGACTGGAAAGCAAGAAGCCAAAAGAAAGTTCCACAAGTAAGAATTGTAAGAAAAGAAACTGTTAGCATAGAACTTATGGTTACATTTAGCCATTTCAACTGTAAAATCATGAGACCTATCTGCCAATCTAGTAATGATCATAAATTCATGATGTCTAGATATCATACAGGAAAGTTCATCAAAATAATTTCCATGAAAGTATTTATAGAAAAGGCACAGGGAAGCTACATTATGGTGATGGGAAAGTGACTGAATGCAAGGCCAGATTCTGCAGATTCTTCTTTGGATTTTATCCAGAATCTCTAAATATATAGCAGAAGCATCAGACCAGATGTGGCAGCAAGATTCAAAGCAAGGATGAATGGTAGACTTATAAATATGTAAGATAGATTCTTCTTTGGATTTTATCCAGAATCTCTAAATATATAGCAGAAGCATCAGACCAGATGTGGCAGCAATATTCAAAGCAAGGATGAATGGTAGACTTATAAATATGTAAGATAGATTCTTCTTGGATTTCATCAAGAATCTCTAAATATATAGCAGAAGCATCAGACCAGATGTGGCAGCAATATTCAAAGCAAGGATGAATGGTAGACTTATAAATATGTAAGATAGATTCTTCTTTGGATTTTATCCAGAATCTCTAAATATATAGCAGAAGCATCAGACCAGATGTGGCAGCAAGATTCAAAGCAAGGATGAATGGTAGACTTATAAATATGTAAGATAGATTCTTCTTTGGATTTTATCCAGAATCTCTAAATATATAGCAGAAGCATCAGACCAGATGTGGCAGCAAGATTCAAAGCAAGGATGAATGGTAGACTTATAAATATGTAAGATAGATTCTTCTTTGGATTTTATCCAGAATCTCTAAATATATAGCAGAAGCATCAGACCAGATGTGGCAGCAATATTCAAAGCAAGGATGAATGGTAGACTTATAAATATGTAAGATAGATTCTTCTTTGGATTTTATTAAGAATCTCTGAATATATAGCAGAAGCATCAGACCAGATGTGGCAGCAATATTCAAAGCAAGGATGAATGGTAGACTTATAAATATGTAAGATAGATTCTTCTTTGGATTTTATTAAGAATCTCTGAATATATAGGAGAAGCACAAGACCAGATGTGGCAGCAATATTCAAAGCAAGGATGAATGGTAGACTTATAAACTTATGAGATAGATTCCGGTGAGAAAAATTGTCTAGCATAACACAGTGAATCAACTTTCTTAGCTGTGGAGTTAGCAGTTGATTTTATATAATCATTCTAGTTCATACCAGTTTACACTACTTATATTCATGTTATTGTCCTAATCTTTGTTGTTATCATAACATTTCAGCCATTGTACCCTCCAACTTTCATCAGATGTATATCAATCTGGGTAACCTATAAAAATTTTCTGAACTGAACCCTTTATTTCATCTACAGGAGGTAGACAGTTCTCATCTCACTGCACATGTTTAGGCACATGTTTAGGCACATCTCATCTAGTTGTTATTTTTAGTACTGCTCAGTTATTGCTTGCCTGTTTTCACTGATTCCAAGTATACACTACTTGGCCCAGGGATTGAACTCCCAATTACTATATCAGCAAATTAATGAACCAATGTTTTAATCCCCTAGGCTATTGTTACACGGGTTCAGTTTAGAATACCCTGTAGGTTACCCAAATCAATATACACCTGATGAAGGCAAAAAAATAGCTGTGAAACATTGTTGATTTATTTAAGATTGAATGATCTATTATAACAGGTCTCTAATTTGTATTCAGATACATTGTATTTATTTTCAGTTTTTCTAGTTGAATTATCCAC
>OZ038509.1:54407009-54409509 GCA_964036315.1 Acanthosepion esculentum | reverse complement strand
ATGCATTAGTAAGCAGCATAAGGATCATAGTAACACTGGACAGCTACTCAGAAACAATACCAAAACACTAGTAAAATCAAATAGTAAAACATATTTATGATCCTCAAAGCAATACTCGTACAACAAAAACAAACATCAGTAAAAAGAAAAAACAATTATAACTTAAAAGCCTGTATCCTTAAATGTGTATAAAAAAAAATTCATGTTACACTTCACCCGCATCACAACATTCATTGTCTATGTCACAACACTCACTAGTTTCACTAAACTCACCAATTGTCTCTACTTAAGTTGATAATGATTTAAAGTCAAAAGCTTGGACCAATGTGTCACAAGAAAACTTTTTCCACATGTAAGACATTTTGTCATACAATTTCCCTATTTTTTGATTGATAAATTTTAGAAAAATTGAACATCATAAATAAACTGTAATTTTGTTGCAATCTTTTCTTAGAACTTTTGAGACCAAAGAATTGAGTGCTAAGCAAATTCTTTTAATAATCATCTTTCAAAACCTTTTAAGTTGGACCTTAATAAACATTAACACACACGAGAAGATACTTTAACAGAATAAATTATGAAAATCTTGTCAATGAATATTATCTTTTAGTTTTATACTTTCCAGTTAATTGATAAATGTTAGAAAAATTGAACATCATAAATAAACTGTATTTTTGTTGCAATCCTCTCTTAGAACTTTTGAGACCGAAGAATTGAGTGCTAAGCAAATTCTTTTAATGCTCAACTTTTACATGATCCAACTAGCTTCAGAGTTCACAGAGTTGGGCAGCTCAGTTTAAGGATCCCAGATTTATAATATTTATGCTCTGTAAATTTACATTAAATTTATAGCCTCTGTAAATTTACATTAAAATTATACCCTCTGTAAATTTACAATAAATTTTTGCTCTCTGTAAATTTACATTAAATTTATGCTCTGTAAATTTACATCAAGTACTGTTTTGTAAAAAATAAAAATATCAATAAGAACACCGGATTACTTTTTTTTTACTATAAAATTATATATATATATATATATATATATATATATATATATATATATATATATATATATATATATATATATGTTTGTAGGCATTGTAACAATTATAGGTAAGCAAGAGTTCAAATTCTGGCCAAGTTCGTTTTGCATTCACTTTCACACACTAATAAAGATAATGCCCTTCCAACATTAGTCTATGAAAAACCAATTCAGCAAGTAAGCGAATTTGTCTTTCTTGACCACATATTTTCATCATTGAATGATAACTCAGTTCCTGTCCAACATATAATATTTCTTGGTCGGGGAGTGTTTGAAAAAAATAAATCACTTGTAACATGTTCTCATCTTTCCAAGAAAATAAAATCTAAGATCTCCAAGACACTTATTCTGCTTGTAATATGTTATGCCCTGTACTGCATAAACTGGATGATAAGACTTCTTAAGAAAGTGGAAACCTTCCAGAATCACATCATGTGAGTCATGTCCAACAACCAAACCCTTCTGACCCAAATCGTCTCTCTTAATAAAGAATAAATTTCTTAAGTCACATCAAATAAAAACTGAAAAGATTATTAAAAATGTGCATTTTAAGGGATGTTTGTCAGAAAAAAAGTAAGAGAGGTGGCCCAGCGGAGAAGGTGGCATGACAAATGGACACAACTCGATCTGGGATCCTTAAACTGAGCCGCCCATATCTGAGAACTCTGAAGCTAGTTGGATCATGTGAGCTATCACATATATCAGTTGGGAAAGTGTTCAATGATGAATATTCTTAGAAAAGGCATGAATCCAATTCCTTTTTTTTCTGAAGCTATGGGTAAATAGAAAGCTAGACTAGGCTTTCTAGCCTTGTATGTCAGCCAATCTAAGAAAAGGACAACTCTAAATTCAAAATTGGAGAGAAAGCAATGGGAAACCACTTTAGTATCTTTACCAATAAGTTATAGCAATTCACAGATAATAAAGAAAAGGAAGCTGTGGAGAGTATAAATACAACTCAATCTTAGCTCCTTAAACCAAGCTCTCCAGAACCATGAACTCTGGAGTGAACTGAGTCATGTGAGTGCATGTTCTGCTATCACCGAGGAGAGTGTTTTATGACGAATGCTCTTTAAAAAGGCATGAATCCAATTCTTGTGTCAAGCTATAGGTAAATAGAAAGGTAGACTAGGATCTCTAGCCTTGTGTGGCAACCAGTCTAACAGAAAGACAACTCTGAATTCCAAATTGGAGAGAAAGTAGTGGGAAACCACTCTACTATCTTTACTGTGAAGTTATGGCAATTCACAGATAATAAAGAAAGCTGTGGAGAGCCGTGATCGCCTACTTTCTGAAGAGCCATGGCATTCTCCTTAAAAATGTGTATGTGTGTGTGTATATGTAATGTATGTATAAAATGTGTGTGTATGTATAATATATCCTATTATAACTCTGTGTGTGTCACACAAATGTTTCACTATTTTTCTTGATTTGAATATATATATATATATATATATA
>OZ038509.1:54389509-54404509 GCA_964036315.1 Acanthosepion esculentum | reverse complement strand
ATATATATATATAATGTATATAATATATATATATATATATAATGTATATAATATATATATATATATATAATGTATATAATATATATATATATATATAATGTATATAATATATATATATATATAATGTATATAATATATATATATATATAATGTATATAATATATATATATATATAATGTATATAATATATATATATATATAATGTATATAATATATATATATATATATAATGTATATAATATATATATATATATATATAATGTATATAATATATATATATATATATAATGTATATAATATATATATATATATATATAATGTATATAATATATATATATATATATAATGTATATAATATATATATATATATATAATGTATATAATATATATATATATATATATATATATATAATGTATATAATATATATATATATATATAATGTATATAATATATATATATATATATATATAATGTATATAATATATATATATATAATGTATATAATATATATATATATATATATATAATGTATATAATATATATATATATATATATATAATGTATATAATATATATATATATATATAATGTATATAATATATATATATATATATATATAATGTATATAATATATATATATATATATAATGTATATAATATATATATATATATATATATAATGTATATAATATATATATATATATAATGTATATAATATATATATATATATATATATAATGTATATAATATATATATATATATAATGTATATAATATATATATATATATAATGTATATAATATATATATATATATAATGTATATAATATATATATATATATATATAATGTATATAATATATATATATATATATATATGTATATAATATATATATATATATATATAATGTATATAATATATATATATATATATATATATAATGTATATAATATATATATATATATATATAATGTATATAATATATATATATATATATATAATGTATATAATATATATATATATATATATAATGTATATAATATATATATATATATATAATGTATATAATATATATATATATATATATATAATGTATATAATATATATATATATATATATATAATGTATATAATATATATATATTTATATATATGTATATTTATGTATGTATGTATGTATGTATATATATATATATATAAGTTCTGTCTGAATTTTAACCTTTTGTTAAAATGAACGAAATTTAAAGAGTATTTTATAATGTCTAATGGAGCTGAACATCATTTTTATGTTTAGATACATTTAAACCTATCAAATTTTATTTCAGAGAACAATAAAATTAAATTTTGTTTCATTAAAACCCTGCTAACATGGAAGTACCCAAGAATCATTTGAGGCACATAATGCTTTATGAGTTCAAGAAAGGAAACTCAGCAGCCGAAGCGGCTAGAAACATTCACTCAGTTTATGGCGAGGAATGTGTGAATGAAAGAACTTGCAGAAGATGGTTTCAGATTTCACCCTTGAAGTTGAAGATCGAACCGGACATCCAGTGAGTTTGATGAAAAGCTTCTTGAAGCAGCCATTGAAAAAAATCCTGCCTTATCATTTGAGGAATTGGCAGTGGTTCTCAGTTCAAACCATACAACTGTTCATCGTCATCTTCAACAACTTGGAAAAGTTCCTAAAAGTGGAAAATGGGTGCCTCATGAATTGTCTGAAAACAACCTCAAATACCGAGTTGACATCTGCTCTTCTCTCCATTCTCGCCAACTTGTTTCACCTTTTTTGGATAGACTTGTGACT
The DNA here is from genome assembly GCA_964036315.1 of Acanthosepion esculentum. Taxonomy (NCBI): domain Eukaryota; kingdom Metazoa; phylum Mollusca; class Cephalopoda; order Sepiida; family Sepiidae; genus Acanthosepion; species Acanthosepion esculentum. Next base: position 54,402,708 of record OZ038509.1, on the reverse strand, counting down.
GGCGACAAAAAATGGATCTTTTATCGAAATGTTAAGCTTTGTAGACATTGGCTTGGTAAAGGGGAAGGGCCCCAGCCACAGCTGAGAATGGAACTTCATGGGCAAAAGGTTCTTCTTTAATCTGGTGGGATTGCCAAGGAATAATCCACTTTGAATTCTTACTACCTAATGCAACTGTCAGCAATTAGAGCATTTGAACCAAGCTTTGAGGAAAAAAAGACCTGCTCTAGTGAATCGAAAATGGGTGATGTTTCATCAGGACGATGCGCGACCACACACAGCAAGAAGCACGTCACAAAAGATCAAAGAACTTGGTTGGGAGAAAGTTCCTCATCCACCTTATTCTCCCGACCATGCTCCTTCAGATTACCATTTGTTTCGTAGCTTACAGAATCATTTGGAAGAAACAGCTTTTGTAACACAGGAAGAGGTTAAAACTGACATTTGTGAGTTCTTTGAATCAAAGCCAAAAGAATTTTACAGTAATGGAATTAGTAAGTTTGTTAATAGATGGAAGGAAGTCATAGATAATCAGGGAAAATACATTGTTCATTGAATCTGTAATTAAATGTAACGTAACATTTGGTTACTTGTTTTCTTTATTCAAACTTCGGACAGAACTTATGGGATGACCTGATATATATATATATATATATATATATATATATATATATATATTATACGTGTGTGTATATATATATATGTGTGTGTGTGTATATATATATATATATTATACGTGTGTGTGTATATATATACATATATATTATACGTGTGTGTGTACATATATATATATATATATATATATATATATATATATATATATATTATACGTGTGTGTACATATATATATATATATATATATATATATATATATATATATACATATATAAAATATGATGCAAAAAATTCATGCTGCAGTAATCAAGGCTAAAGGAGGATATTTTGACGAGAGCAAAATTTAATCATGAAATGATTTTTTCCTTTTTGTCATAATAAAATTTCTAATAAGAAATCATGTCTCACTTTTTTTTAACCATGTATAATAATTTTCTCTTATTTAAAGTATATTTTTGGGACATTTTAAAAAAATTACCTTTTAAAAAAAATTAAAGGAAATTTAAAAAAAAATTAACTTTTGAACTGTAGTTGGTGTGTAATATATATATATATACATATATATATATATATATATATATATATATATAAAAGTGATAGAAATCTTTGGGGTGGGGGTTTGAATAATCATTTATAGTAATTCATCGAGTCTAGAAGAATCTTCAACAGATTGCAGAAAGCACTAGACTGCCATTTTGTCCGACTTGGGACTAATCACCAGTGCGCATTCACTACCGAGAATTGAATCTTGTGGTATAATGTGTGCGTTGTAATGGTCTGGGTCAATTTTCTAACAGTTTCTTCTATTACGTTTCTTGCCTGTGGAACTTTTTGGAATCTCTCTTTCCAGTCAACTTTCATCTTCAAAAATTTTAATGCAATGTCAGTCATTATTTTGTCTTAATTCTTGCTCTTTTATTGGTCTCTCTCCATAATAGTTTTTTTCCTCATATTCTGACTCGGTAATCCCTTGCATTTTAGTGGCTTTATTGCCTTGCAAGAATAAGAAAAAAAAACGTCATTTATAGCTTTGAAATAAGAAATTATTTTTATTATCTAAAATAGGAAGCTCTTCCAAATCTGTGCTTTATAAAATTAGATTAAACTGTTAGCAGTTACCAAGGGATGCTACCACCAATTGTCAAACTTTTTTTTTTTCATGGAAAGTCAAGAAAGAAGATTTTCAGATATTAAAATTTAATTCCAAATATTGATATAATCTTGAAGTTTAAACTTAAGAACAACTGAAGCATTCAATTCACCTTAAACTACATAAATAAAAATGGTTCGATACTCTTCTTTTTTTAAATATACTAATGACTAAGCTTTGTAACAATGAAGTTCTTCATTCCCATGTTGATTACAGAACTAAATTCACAATTCTACAAATATATATTTTATTTTTTTAATCAATTCACCCCAAGCATGGCAATAATGCCACTACAATGCAAGGGGCTATTGAGAGTAAAAAAAGAATGAAAAGGTTTTAGAAAGAACTGGAAAACCAATCCTAAACAGGGAACCTCTGCTCCCACTCAAAAGACCGGCGAAGAAAGTGAACTGGATGATAGTCAAACCCATCTACTCTTATTGTGGGAAAATTAAACAGTAAAAATTTCATAGTTTAGACAGAAAGGTTAGGAGCAGAGTTGCAGTAACAACCACACAAACACCACATCAGTTCTTGATAATGACTGCAAAAGGCAAAAGTACTTAAATGAAAATAACCAAATAAGAACTTTGGACAGTTTATCCACAATACTCAACACTTTATCTGAAAATTGGCAAAATACAATAAAAAGTTTAACGGACAGACTTTGTAGGTCCTTTTTTATCAAACTAGTTCAAATATAAATATATATCAATAAGCAGATTAGATAACTAGAAAGGATTATTAAAAAGTAATGTCTATATTAGTTAGTGAAACATGTATAAATGAAGATATGCTGCCTGAATACCCCCCCACACACACACATATATATGGGAAACAAATATGACAAAGTGTAAAAAGTTTTTGTTATACGTTTCATCCTTTAGAACTTCAGTGGACTTAATTGATGTTTATATCCATGCGACTACACGTGCAAACAAATGAGATGCTGGCAATTTTAAATTTAAAGAAAGTTTGTTTTGTTTTTTTTAATATCTGTTTTTAGTATACAATCTAGCTGATTTAATTTTGGTTCTTTTTCTTTTTTGCTTATATTTCCATCTCTTTTCTTATTAAATATCCCACATTGTGATAATAGAAGATCTGCTAAGAAAGGTGAAACATTATAAGAACCTGGACGCAAATTTACCATGGATGATCTAGCAATTAAAGCACTTTCTATACATTTTCACCTTAGTAAATTGTTTTCTCTTTTAATTAGAGTAGTATTTATTAAATCAAAATTGTGATCAGTTGTTTCAGTGAGTAACTAATGCATTTAATATTTTGTAAAAGATCTATGTTCATCTAATCTTTAAATTCCTTGAGGTTTCTTCTATGTATTACTTGTGGCAATTATTACGGGTAATAGAGTAAATTCATCTTTCATGTTACCACTTATTTTGTTTTGTATTAATTAAATCTTTTATTATTTTGGACATAGTTGTGACAAATTTTATGTTAAGTTTAGATAAATTCTTTTCAATTGTAGTTGTGATAATTTAGGTGCGTAGAACAATATATTTTTTTGAATTTTGGGGTTTGTCAGGGAGGACTGCTGTTCTATTTTTAAATATTTTATGAGCTTTTTGTTTTTCATTGAATATGAAATAATTATGGTATTGGAGGAGCTTGAAAGTATTTTCTCTTCTTCATGTAAATAGTTAGGGCTGCAAATTCTGAGGTGCTCTTAAATAAAATCCGGTGATTATCCTGGATTTTATTTTGTTCAGTGTTGGTCTTCTCCTAGACTGGTTGTCAACCAAGACTAGAGAGTTTAATTTACCTTACTATTGACAAAAAATTAGAATTAATACTTAGTTGCCATTCTTTGAGCTTTTAGAAAAGTCTTCATTTTTCAGGCATGGATTTTACTAATTTAAAGCAATATTCCTTATCAAGATGGTTCCAGCTTTCCCAAGTGGCTGTTAATAGATCTTTGGTGGATAGAGCCTTCACATGGACGATTTTAAAAATTTCCACCATAAATTTTCAATTGGATTTAGGTCCATATTGTTTATTGACTATGTTATTGATTTCCTGAAGAAAAACTTTGATCTCCTTTGCTCTGTGACAAACTGCATTTTTTTTTTTTTTTAAAATGACTTCATCATCACCAAACCAATTTTTCTATCAATGGAATTAAAAAATTAGCCCAGATTTCACTATGCCCATGTACATTGATTGTTGAGATAATGCTTTCCATCTCCCCATGTCCTTGAAATGACATGCAACCCCATATCACGAGTGACTTGGAAAATTCACTTGTTTTCTTCAGGCAGTCATTTTGATGTTTCATTTGAATGGCACCAGATAAGGTTTCTAGTCTCGTCACCTAGGCCAATGCAGATTCTTGATTCATCACTGAATATCACTTTCACCTGATCATTCGCACATCATTATTGTGTCTCTTGAGACCATCTTAATTTCTTTGGTTGATATCTCATTGTTGATTGTGGTTTTCATTTGGCTTTATTTTATTTAATTCCTATTTCATTCAGCCAATTTCTTGGAGCTTTTTCCAAAGCTCTTTTGATCCAATTCGATTTTCATTTGTTTTCATGAACATTTTTTATTTTCAAATTTATTACTTTGAGTTTTCTATCCTGACACTTTGATGTCTTTCCACGTCTCCCAGCTTATTTTCTTTTTTTAACCATCCCATTTCTTTTATATTTGCACCAAATTTTAGACACAGCTAACTGGGGCATGTCTTTTGCCGCACCCCATTGTGAATTGCCTTCTTCAATATATTTTATGATCCTTCCTTATTGTTCTAACTATGATATATTTTATTTTATTTTTATTTCTTTCCTAATGTTCACTCAGTACAAGGCCTGAGGGCTACTCAAGGTAGAAGGTTACTGTGTAGTGATACATTAGCGTAAGAAAGGACAAGAAGTGAAATTCTTGGGGGTGTGTAGGAAAGATAACAGCTAATTCTAGACTTGAAATGGTCAGGATTTAATTAGTGAATAAAATTTCAGAGTTCAGTTTGAGACGTTAGATAGAGTTGAAGTAGACTTCAAAAGTGTTCAGGGGGAGATATTAGAAATATAATGTTGAAGTACAGGGTGGTCTGAAGGTCTTGTCACCCCTTAACAAAACGTAATGAGAACAACAGAACACGTAATTCAAAGCACATGTACTGGATTCAGTTTATTCACTTACATTGATGCTGTCACATATCGAGAAGGTCTGTGTGAACACCATCATTCTAGAGTCAGCCATTTGGAATAGAAAATTATATTCTTTAGGAGTGACAAGAGTTTCAGACCATCCTGCAGTTTCAAAAGCATTGTGAAATGGTTCTGAAGTAGGGGTTCAGTTTAAAATATTAATTTAATACCAAACTAGACCCTGACTTTGTGATCGGATTTCTTCATTTTTGAGACAAATTTACAGGATGGTCCGAAAGTCTTGTCACCCGTTACCAAAACGTAATGAGAACAATAGAAGAACAATACAGTGATACAAAGCACATGTACTGGATTCAGTTTATTTACTTACATTGACGCTGTTACATATCGAGAAGATCTGTCTTCTTCAATAAATTTTATGATCCTTTCTGTTGTTCCAACCATAATGAAAACTATAATGATTAAATTGTATACACAGAAAGTCCTCGAGTTATGCTGGTCCTGACGTATAGCATTTTATAGTTATGGTGCCATCTCCCATAATATAATATGTCGTCACACGGTGCTATATGGGGAAGATGGCATTGTTCCTTCATTGGCTGTACGTCATATTGTACTGTGCTACATTCGCTATCCTTTGTTTGTGTCATTTCTTGCCCTTCGTTCTGACTCTCAAGCATAAGGCAAACGTGTGGGCTTATGTAGGTAAGTTTCGACCTATGTTGAAAGTCCAGTTATGTTGTGCTGGAGGAACAGATCTCCGACATGTCATGAACCCCCTATATATATATATATATATATATATATATATATATATATATATATATATATATATAGAAAACACAAATATATTAACTGCTTCCATCTGCTAAAAAAGATTAAAAACAATGGAGGCTTTAATAATAAAAAAGAAAAAGCCAACTCTTAACAATATTAACTACGAACAAAGCCACAATGTGCTAAGCGTATTCGGAAATTAAAAACACCCCTACTACACAACTAAGACATACACATAATGCACACACTCAATTAAGCTGAAAAATCGAATCATCCTTGATAATGGCTAAAGGTATAGCCGAAAGCGCTCAGAAGCATAAAACATTTGGACAGTTCCTACACACCCTTTGTCCTGTAAAGAAAGCCCTTGTTCGAACACAAGAAAAATGAAATAAAAAGCTCAATTGTAGTATCTTGTATGTCGTTTTGAATGAAACATGCATATATATATATATATATATATATATATATATATATATATATATATATATAAACTTTCAAGTGAAGGTAGAAAGATATTGCAGAGAATCAAGAGAAAAAAAGAAATATTAAATTAAAATAAAAAACATTACATTTCATTCAAAAATGATTGAATTTGCCCATTTCCCAGCTGGCAAGTTCTTCTTTGCAGGGAGTTTTGACCAAAAGTAAGGATTCTGGGATATACCACTAGATGCCATAGAGTTGGGATTAAATTTGGTTTTATTTTATCTAAATTCTATTTCATTCAGCCTTGAGTTTTTTCCAAAGCTGTTTTGACCCATTTGTTTTTCATTGGTTTTCATGTACATTTTTTTTATTTTCAAAGCTTATTGCTTTGAGTTTTTTATCCTGACGCTCTGGTGTCTTTCCTCATCTCCCAGCATGTTTTCCTTTTTAACCATCCCGTTTCTTTTATATTTGCACCAAATTTTAGATACAGTTAACTGGGGACAACCAACATCTTGCCGCCTTCAAATGAGTTTTCTGATCATTTCCATTGTTTCAATTGATACTTCTTTTATTGGTGCCACATTGCCTTTCAATTAGTTCTGCCCAACTGTTTGTCTGCAAGTACTCTCTTTCAAGTCTAGACTAATTTGCATATTTAGAATTCTGCTGGTATAGTTTGGTTTTTTGTAAGAAGAAAATATTGTCAATGTCATTATTTTCAATGTTTGCCCATATGCAGGTATTTAAATGCAAGTGTCAGAACTTTTAAAGATTATTCAGTCAATTAGAAATTATCCAATCTTAAGAACATGACTGTTTTGAAACAATTTAAATAATAATTAAAATGAAACCAAGTGGAGAATGTGAACTTAGTAATTTCAAATTTGTGCACCACAACTTGACTTAAAAAAAACATTCATGATTTGATCTTAAGCTATTAACTTTATAGATTTGAAGAATTTTTTCATTGAGAATCTTGTTCTTAGTAATATTCGATTTGGCATTTGCTGTAAAAGATTCTCTTGTGGTATTATTTCTAAATTAAATTTATTTTTATATCAAATGATTTTAAACATAATACTGCAAAATGTTCAAAAGTCAAAAGTGTGTGTGTGTGTGTGTGTATATATATATATATATATATATATATATATATATAATCTCCAAGTATAGGATTGGTGTAGATGGAAATAAAATTCCAATAACCAAAAACACTGTTCTTAAAAGAGTGCTCAATACAGAATAGACCAAATTTTATTTATTCAAGTTATAACATAAATATGTTATAACCTCACTACAAAAATAGCCATTTTGTTTCAACACTGCTGGTGTCTTCTCAGGTGATGGTGTTCAAAAATGAATAAAAAGTCACCATTATTTGAGAATACACCAGAAGTGTTGAAACAAAATGGCTATTTTTGTAGTGATCTTATTACATGTTTGTTATAATGTTTGTTATAATTTTTGAATAAATAAATTTATATATATATATATATATATATATATATATAAACATCAAATTGTAATTGGTAGGGATTATTTCAAAGAGGACTTTTCAGTCCATATAAGAGCTCAATGTATGATACAGAGCAAGTAATAATACTAATTAGGAAATGACTTTAAAAATCCATTGTGAGTAATAGATTTATTTCGATGAATATAACCATAATCATCTCGATCTGATGAGATGAGTATGCTTCCATTCATTGAAATAAATCTATTACTCACAATGTATTTTTAAGGTCATTTCCCAATACACACACACACACACATATATATATATATATATATATATATATATATATATATATATGTAGTTACTTTTTAAAAAATAGTTATGCTCTATGTATTTTGCACTATTTTTTTTTTTTTTAAATAAAAATAAATGCTAAAGAACTCTGGATTATAAATCTGACTGTTCTTTTCTATTATTTGAATATATATGTGTGTTGGTTATATAAAAAGCTATTCTTAGTAAACATGTTTCATCCTCCATGTTTATTTATTAAACATTTCAAACTTTCAACCACCTGATTAATATTCATGAACATTCTCAAAAAGCCTTGGTAATCCAATGACATCCTTGCTCTTGTATATAAACACATGCCACAAAATAAGTCCTATATTGCCTTGATAAAGTCCCTCAGAGGACGAAACACGTTGGCTAAGAATAGTTTTTCCTCTCATCTCTTTTTATTCATTTTTGTTCTTTTACAGATACTCTCTCTCTCTCTGAAAATAATTTACACACACACACACACACACACACACACACACACATATATATATATATATATATATATATATACATATACACACACACATAAGTCTAATAATTTACCTTTTTAATTATAGCAGTTAATGAGAGATGATTTTCTTTACCAACACATTTCATACTCTGATGGACTTTATCAATGCAAATGTAAAGATTTTATTTTATTTTAACAACATGTATTTATTAATAGAAATAAAAATATTAGGTTTTCAAAATTTTTCAATTTATGAATGCTTAAAAATATTAAGGTTAACTGTAAGTCAAGGTAAACTACAGATGGTGCAAAGTGATATAATCTAATGCGTAATAAATGAAAGTGAACAGATTTTATTGTTAATGAATTGTTTTTTCCACATTCCATTGGATTAAATCTGCTCACTTTCATTATTAGGCATTTTTCTATTGTGTATAAATTTTTATATATCAGGAACAGTTTTGAAAGAAAAGGTATATGACAAATTGGAAAATGTTTTGTGATCCATTAGAACTTCATCAGTCTGGGTTTGTTTACTAAATGAGCCACAGAATGAAACTAATGATGTGAATCCTGATGAATAGAGCATGAAGCAGAATTAGACCTTAAATATGACAAGAACAGTTTTGCTTTGTCAAAGACACTGGAGCAAGAAGTGCATGGTCATATATATTCAAACATATATTGTTAAATATAACAAACAACGAATGTCTATTATGTTTGATCATGAGCCGTTCTAAGCTTCATATAATGGCGTTAGTTTTGGGAGAAAATAAAGACAAAAACTGTCCAACGTTTGGATATTTTTTTATTATGTTCCTCAATCTAAGCTTTCAGCTGACATGAACCATCATAAGAGTGGTTATATGGACATCACAATAGATATGTTCACTGTCAAAGATGATGTCCTGTTATGTTTACATAGAAGTTTATGTGAGAATGATCGCGGAATGGCAGACACAGGTCGTAAATTTGTAATGTGGTTCTATGACATCGTAAATGACCATGTGAGAATAAGAAATTTTTTCAACAGAACCATATGTTTAAATGCATTGTGATATGTTGTGACTAGTTTGAAATGTGATTTTGTTGAGTGTGGGCTGCTTTGTTTTAATGTAGATGGCTTCTAATATCTGAAGGTTCTTTTTATTTTGTGGATGTATGAGTATTATTGTGTTATCAACTAATATCTGTCTAATATTATGTACATGGCTATGTTTTTTTTAAGAAATGTTGTTCAATGGAACTCAGATCAAAAAGGTGACAAGTAAGTCTACAGGAGAGAGTGGTTGTAATAAAACCAATATATGTAGTGGGTTTAGTATTAATACAATCTCTGAATGGGCATGTAAATTGATATATTGATATACTACATTTTTTTTTTTTTTGTAGATGATTTAGTTGTGTGGTTATACGAAATTTAGAACGGCTCCTGATCAAATATAATAGACATTTGTTGTTCGTTATATTTTAAAAAAATTTTTTTTTTTAAGCTTTTCACCCCAGGCAAGGCTGAAAGCCACTAGCATGCAAGGGGTTAGAGAGGATTTGGAGCAAGAGCAGATAGGAGTGATAGAGGAAAGGATGTGGAGAAGGATGGTAGATAGATCAATGCAACTGGAGATGTGGATTGATGTTACATTTGAATAGTTGGAGATTATAGTTGTCAGGGAAACAGGAATAGGGAAGGGAGTTCCACAGGCGTGAGGTGCGAGATATGAAGCTATTGGAGTAAAAGAGACGTCTACATTTAAGTTTCAACAGTGAAAGGGTGGGAACGGGATGCTAACCTCGTATGACACTTGAATTCATGGAGCCTGGGAACCAACGATAGCAGCTCATTGGAGCAATTACCATGGAAGTATTTATAAAAGAGACAGGTGTGACGATGCATCTGTGAGAGAGAGACTGCAGATGAGAAGCCAGATCAGGGCCAATTAAATTGCATACTCGTCTCTGGATCTTATAAAGAACCCCGAGGCAAACAGAAGGGGCTCCAGACCATATATGGCAGCAATACTCCATGCAAGGGCAGATGGTCGATTTGTAAATTTGGAGGATCGATTCCTATGTTTGAATAATGATCTGCTGCCCCAATACACTAAATTCAGGTCATTATATATATATATATATATATATATATATATATATATATATATATATATATATAGATTTTACAAGCATAGCTTAGATGTGGCACAAAGCCGAAAGTATAGACCACCCAGTGAGGATTGAACTCACTATTCAGTCATAATTGTTCTAGCGAGACAAGCTTGCTAACCATTACACCACCTTAAGATGCCTAGTGATTTTCCAAGCATAGGTCAGATGTGGTACAAGGCCGAAAGTAGGGGGCACCCAATGAGGATCGAACTCTAGCAAGATAAAATTGCTAACCATTCCACCATTGCAAGGTGCCCAAAAATGATTTTCTAACCACAGCTTAGATGTGGAACAAGGCCGAAAGTGTGGAGCACCCAGTGAGAATCAAACTCACTACTCAGTCGTAATTTTTCTAGCGAGACAAGCTAGCTAACCATTACATCACCTTGAGGTACCCAAATTATATATATATATTTATATATATATGTATGAGAGAGAGAGAGAGAAAAACAAAGTGTTCATTTTTTTTTCTATTGAACCTAGGCACCTTTCAGCCAACACTTCATCAGGGAGCAACAGTGGCAAAATTATTATATCTAAATTGGTATGAGAAATATGGAGGAAGATTTGGAGAACATCTAAAAAATAAATTCATGATTAAAATATAGGTAAATTCAGGAAAAGATATAAATACTCTGTGAGTGTAAAATAAGAAAACATAGATACTCATGATCCTCCAAATGACTGGAGTGACCAAAGGAAGTTCTCCTTTTGCTTACACAAAGATGGCTGCTGTAATTTAATACAGATAGCTTCTAACACTTGCAAATGGTGTTTGGACTGCGCCATATGCAAAATAGAGAATGGGTCAGTAGAAAATTGTGAGGAACACAGTTCATTTTCTAATAGGTGTTGCCCAATTGTAATGTCAATCGACATCTGACACCCTGAGCTTATTCCCCACCCTTCTCTGGGGGACAAGCTCAGGGTATCAGATGCTGATTGACATTACACTTGAATATTTGAAGATTATAGTCATCGGGGAAGCAAGCAAGGGGAAGGGAGTTCCACAGACAGAAATTGTGAGAGAAGATGCTGTTTGAGTAGAAGAGACAGTTACATTTAACCGTTTTGACAGTTAAAGGGTGGGACCTAGATGCCAGCTTGGTAGCTCGCTTAAATTCATGCAGTCTGGGAACCAGTGAAAGTAGCTTGCCAGAACAGTTGCCGTGAAAATACTGGTAGAAGAGACAGAGGGAAGCCATGGCACATCTGTGAGAAAGTGACTGTAGACTAGATGCCAGATCAGGACCTATCACATTGCATATTCATCTGTAGATTTTGTCAAGAAAATTGATATATTGTTATCCCATATATATATATATATATATATATATATATATATATATGAGACCACACATTTCTTGTTCCAGTGTATTTGACAAAGCCAAACTGTTCTTGTCATATTTACAATCTAATTCTGCTTCATGCTCTATTCATCAGGATTCGCATCATGAGTTTGGTTATGTGGCTCATTAAACTGATTGACCAGTGGAGCTTGCATTCATTTGCACCTGGTTTCTTAGTTAATCAAATGTCAAAATGCAATTATCATCAGTCCTCATAGCAGATGTCTTGTCCAGACCATGTCAACATGATACAAACATTTGATTTTAGATCACAAAACAAAATTTAACCAAGCTTTCATCTATTTTTTTCCTTAATTTTAGTCTTTATGAAGTTTATATGTTATCTGCATGTTCAAGATTTTGTCAGAAACATCGGCTTTCTTTTAATACCATTCTTGAAATGTTGTCGCATTCACTTTGGGAATGACTGGTACAAACCAAAGATTGGGACACTAGAATTGGGAAACATGACAACTTGTATTTCAGTGAATTAAAAGGCATGAATGGGCAAACTGACTTTTTTTTGCAGGGTGCTTTTAAATGCAGGGTGTGGAATAAGTATGAAAGATGTTTCCACCTTAGTGTTTTTTTGGTTAAACATCATGTACAATATTCACTTTATTTGTTGTCATTTGAAACTTACCTCGTTGTCCTTTTCCCTTACAAACTCGTTCTTCTTCTTCCTCTTCTTCTCTCCCCCTCTCTCTTTCTTTCTTTTAGTTTTGACTTGGCACCCGCTTTTATTTTTCTTTCATTCTTTCTCCCTACTGATTTTGCCACTTTCTAATTTTTTTTACAATTTCTGTTTATTCTTTTCAACTTATTTCTTTATTTACTCTCTCCACAGTCCTACCCCTCCCTATATACTGTTTCTCCACACCTCACTATATTCTCATTGTCCTCTTCCTTTTCCCCGTATTCTCTTCCACCTCTTCTTTCTCACTTCTACCTGGATTCTCTTCTTTTCCTCCTTCTCCCAGTATTCTCTTTTCCTCCTTCTCCCAGTATTCTCTTTTCCTCCTTCTCCCAGTATTCTCTTTTCCTCCTTCTCCCAGTATTCTCTTTTCCTCCTTCTCCCAGTATTCTCTTTTCCTCCTTCTCCCAGTATTCTCTTTTCCTCCTTCTCCCAGTATTCTCTTTTCCTCCACCTCCTCTTACCCGGATTCTCTTTTCCTCCACCCCCTCCTACTTGGATTCGTTTTTTCCTCCTCTTCCTCCTACCTGGATTCGTTTTTTCCTCCTCTTCCTCCTACCCAGATTCGTTTTTCCTCCTACCCGGATTCTTTTTCCTCCTACCCAGATTCGTTTTTCCTCCTCCTCCTAC
>OZ038509.1:54336445-54389309 GCA_964036315.1 Acanthosepion esculentum | reverse complement strand
TCATTAAGTTCCCTAGAAATTTTGAACTCTCTCTTCTTTATGTTAAAGTATGTTTTCCTTTATTATTCCATTTTCTATATGACTTTTCCTAGCCCTTCTACCTCATTAAGTTCCCTAGAAATTTGAACTCTCTCTTCTTTATGTTAAGTATGTTTCCTTTTTGATTCCATTTTCTATATGACTTTTTTCCTAGCCCTTCTACTCTGAGATTCATTAAGTTCCCTAGAAATTTGAACTCTCTCTTCTTTATGTTAAGTATGTTTCCTTTATTATTCCATTTTCTATATGACTTTTCCTAGCCCTTCTACCTCATTAAGTTCCCTAGAAATTTGAACTCTCTCTTCTTTATGTTAAGTATGTTTCCTTTTTGATTCCATTTTCTATATGACTTTTTCCTAGCCCTTCTACCTCATTAAGTTCCCTAGAATTTGAACTCTCTCTTCTTTATGTTAAGTATGTTTCCTTTTTGATTCCATTTTCTATATGACTTTTTCCTAGCCCTTCTACCTCATTAAGTTCCCTAGAAATTTGAACTCTCTCTTCTTTATGTTAAGTATGTTTCCTTTTTGATTCCATTTTCTATATGACTTTTTCCTAGCCCTTCTACCTCATTAAGTTCCCTAGAAATTTGAACTCTCTCTTCTTTATGTTAAGTATGTTTCCTTTTTGATTCCATTTTCTATATGACTTTTTCCTAGCCCTTCTACCTCATTAAGTTCCCTAGAAATTTGAACTCTCTCTTCTTTATGTTAAGTATGTTTCCTTTTTGATTCCATTTTCTATATGACTTTTCCTAGCCCTTCTACCTCATTAAGTTCCCTAGAAATTTGAACTCTCTCTTCTTTATGTTAAGTATGTTTCCTTTTTGATTCCATTTTCTATATGACTTTTCCTAGCCCTTCTACCTCATTAAGTTCTCTAGAAATTTGAACTCTCTCTTCTTTATGTTAAGTATGTTTCCTTTTTGATTCCATTTTCTATATGACTTTTTCCTAGCCCTTCTACCTCATTAAGTTCCCTAGAAATTTGAACTCTCTCTTCTTTATGTTAAGTATGTTTCCTTTTTGATTCCATTTTCTATATGACTTTTCCTAGCCCTTCTACCTCATTAAGTTCCCTAGAAATTTGAACTCTCTCTTCTTTATGTTAAGTATGTTTCCTTTATTATTCCATTTTCTATATGACTTTTCCTAGCCCTTCTACCTCATTAAGTTCCCTAGAAATTTGAACGCTCTCTTCTTTATGTTAAGTATGTTTCCTTTATTATTCCATTTTCTATATGACTTTTCCTAGCCCTTCTACCTCATTAAGTTCCCTAGAAATTTGAACTCTCTCTTCTTTATGTTAAGTATGTTTCCTTTTTGATTCCATTTTCTATATGACTTTTTCCTAGCCCTTCTACCTCATTAAGTTCCCTAGAAATTTGAACTCTCTCTTCTTTATGTTAAGTATGTTTCCTTTATTATTCCATTTTCTATATGACTTTTCCTAGCCCTTCTACCTCATTAAGTTCCCTAGAAATTTGAACTCTCTCTTCTTTATGTTAAGTATGTTTCCTTTTTGATTCCATTTTCTATATGACTTTTTCCTAGCCCTTCTACCTCATTAAGTTCCCTAGAAATTTGAACTCTCTCTTCTTTATGTTAAGTATGTTTCCTTTATTATTCCATTTTCTATATGACTTTTCCTAGCCCTTCTACCTCATTAAGTTCCCTAGAAATTTGAACTCTCTCTTCTTTATGTTAAGTATGTTTCCTTTTTGATTCCATTTTCTATATGACTTTTTCCTAGCCCTTCTACCTCATTAAGTTTCCCTAGAAATTTGAACTCTCTCTTCTTTATGTTAAGTATGTTTCCTTTATTATTCCATTTTCTATATGACTTTTCCTAGCCCTTCTACCTCATTAAGTTCCCTAGAAATTTGAACTCTCTCTTCTTTATGTTAAGTATGTTTCCTTTTTGATTCCATTTTCTATATGACTTTTTCCTAGCCCTTCTACCTCATTAAGTTCCCTAGAAATTTGAACTCTCTCTTCTTTATGTTAAGTATGTTTCCTTTTTGATTCCATTTTCTATATGACTTTTTCCTAGCCCTTCTACCTCATTAAGTTCCCTAGAAATTTGAACTCTCTCTTCTTTATGTTAAGTATGTTTCCTTTTTGATTCCATTTTCTATATGACTTTTTCCTAGCCCTTCTACCTCATTAAGTTCCCTAGAAATTTGAACTCTCTCTTCTTTATGTTAAGTATGTTTCCTTTATTATTCCATTTTCTATATGACTTTTCCTAGCCCTTCTACCTCATTAAGTTCCCTAGAAATTTGAACTCTCTCTTCTTTATGTTAAGTATGTTTCCTTTTGATTCCATTTTCTATATGACTTTTCCTAGCCCTTCTACCTCATTAAGTTCTCTAGAAATTTGAACTCTCTCTTCTTTATGTTAAGTATGTTTCCTTTTTGATTCCATTTTCTATATGACTTTTTCCTAGCCCTTCTACCTCATTAAGTTCCCTAGAAATTTGAACTCTCTCTTCTTTATGTTAAGTATGTTTCCTTTTTGATTAAATTTTCTATATGACTTTTCCTAGCCCTTCTACCTCATTAAGTTCCCTAGAAATTTGAACTCTCTCTTCTTTATGTTAAGTATGTTTCCTTTATTATTCCATTTTCTATATGACTTTTCCTAGCCCTTCTACCTCATTAAGTTCCCTAGAAATTTGAACGCTCTCTTCTTTATGTTAAGTATGTTTCCTTTATTATTCCATTTTCTATATGACTTTTCCTAGCCCTTCTACCTCATTAAGTTCCCTAGAAATTTGAACTCTCTCTTCTTTATGTTAAGTATGTTTCCTTTTTGATTCCATTTTCTATATGACTTTTTCCTAGCCCTTCTACCTCATTAAGTTCCCTAGAAATTTGAACTCTCTCTTCTTTATGTTAAGTATGTTTCCTTTATTATTCCATTTTCTATATGACTTTTCCTAGCCCTTCTACCTCATTAAGTTCCCTAGAAATTTGAACTCTCTCTTCTTTATGTTAAGTATGTTTCCTTTTTGATTCCATTTTCTATATGACTTTTTCCTAGCCCTTCTACCTCATTAAGTTCCCTAGAAATTTGAACTCTCTCTTCTTTATGTTAAGTATGTTTCCTTTTTGATTCCATTTTCTATATGACTTTTTCCTAGCCCTTCTACCTCATTAAGTTCCCTAGAAATTTGAACTCTCTCTTCTTTATGTTAAGTATGTTTCCTTTTTGATTCCATTTTCTATATGACTTTTTCCTAGCCCTTCTACCTCATTAAGTTCCCTAGAAATTTGAACTCTCTCTTCTTTATGTTAAGTATGTTTCCTTTATTATTCCATTTTCTATATGACTTTTCCTAGCCCTTCTACCTCATTAAGTTCCCTAGAAATTTGAACTCTCTCTTCTTTATGTTAAGTATGTTTCCTTTTTGATTCCATTTTCTATATGACTTTTCCTAGCCCTTCTACCTCATTAAGTTCTCTAGAAATTTGAACTCTCTCTTCTTTATGTTAAGTATGTTTCCTTTTTGATTCCATTTTCTATATGACTTTTTCCTAGCCCTTCTACCTCATTAAGTTCCCTAGAAATTTGAACTCTCTCTTCTTTATGTTAAGTATGTTTCCTTTTTGATTCCATTTTCTATATGACTTTTCCTAGCCCTTCTACCTCATTAAGTTCCCTAGAAATTTGAACTCTCTCTTCTTTATGTTAAGTATGTTTCCTTTATTATTCCATTTTCTATATGACTTTTCCTAGCCCTTCTACCTCATTAAGTTCCCTAGAAATTTGAACGCTCTCTTCTTTATGTTAAGTATGTTTCCTTTATTATTCCATTTTCTATATGACTTTTCCTAGCCCTTCTACCTCATTAAGTTCCCTAGAAATTTGAACTCTCTCTTCTTTATGTTAAGTATGTTTCCTTTTTGATTCCATTTTCTATATGACTTTTTCCTAGCCCTTCTACCTCATTAAGTTCCCTAGAAATTTGAACTCTCTCTTCTTTATGTTAAGTATGTTTCCTTTATTATTCCATTTTCTATATGACTTTTCCTAGCCCTTCTACCTCATTAAGTTCCCTAGAAATTTGAACTCTCTCTTCTTTATGTTAAGTATGTTTCCTTTTTGATTCCATTTTCTATATGACTTTTTCCTAGCCCTTCTACCTCATTAAGTTCCCTAGAAATTTGAACTCTCTCTTCTTTATGTTAAGTATGTTTCCTTTATTATTCCATTTTCTATATGACTTTTTCCTAGCCCTTCTACCTCATTAAGTTCCCTAGAAATTTGAACTCTCTCTTCTTTATGTTAAGTATGTTTCCTTTATTATTCCATTTTCTATATGACTTTTCCTAGCCCTTCTACCTCATTAAGTTCCCTAGAAATTTGAACTCTCTCTTCTTTATGTTAAGTATGTTTCCTTTTTGATTCCATTTTCTATATGACTTTTTCCTAGCCCTTCTACCTCATTAAGTTCCCTAGAAATTTGAACTCTCTCTTCTTTATGTTAAGTATGTTTCCATTATTATTCCATTTTCTATATGACTTTTCCTAGCCCTTCTACCTCATTAAGTTCCCTAGAAATTTGAACTCTCTCTTCTTTATGTTAAGTATGTTTCCTTTTTGATTCCATTTTCTATATGACTTTTTCCTAGCCCTTCTACCTCATTAAGTTCCCTAGAAATTTGAACTCTCTCTTCTTTATGTTAAGTATGTTTCCTTTTTGATTCCATTTTCTATATGACTTTTTCCTAGCCCTTCTACCTCATTAAGTTCCCTAGAAATTTGAACTCTCTCTTCTTTATGTTAAGTATGTTTCCTTTTTGATTCCATTTTCTATATGACTTTTTCCTAGCCCTTCTACCTCATTAAGTTCCCTAGAAATTTGAACTCTCTCTTCTTTATGTTAAGTATGTTTCCTTTATTATTCCATTTTTTATATGACTTTTCCTAGCCCTTCTACCTCATTAAGTTCCCTAGAAATTTGAACTCTCTCTTCTTTATGTTAAGTATGTTTCCTTTTTGATTCCATTTTCTAAATGACTTTTCCTAGCCCTTCTACCTCATTAAGTTCCCTAGAAATTTGAACTCTCTCTTCTTTATGTTAAGTATGTTTCCTTTATTATTCCATTTTCTATATGACTTTTTCCTAGCCCTTCTACCTCATTAAGTTCCCTAGAAATTTGAACTCTCTCTTCTTTATGTTAAGTATGTTTCCTTTTTGATTCCATTTTCTATATGACTTTTTCCTAGCCCTTCTACCTCATTAAGTTCCCTAGAAATTTGAACTCTCTCTTCTTTATGTTAAGTATGTTTCCTTTATTATTCCATTTTCTATATGACTTTTCCTAGCCCTTCTAACTCATTAAGTTCCCTAGAAATTTGAACTCTCTCTTCTTTATGTTAAGTATGTTTCCTTTTTGATTCCATTTTCTATATGACTTTTTCCTAGCCCTTCTACCTCATTAAGTTCCCTAGAAATTTGAACTCTCTCTTCTTTATGTTAAGTATGTTTCCTTTATTATTCCATTTTCTATATGACTTTTCCTAGCCCTTCTACCTCATTAAGTTCCCTAGAAATTTGAACTCTCTCTTCTTTATGTTAAGTATGTTTCCTTTTTGATTCCATTTTCTATATGACTTTTCCTAGCCCTTCTACCTCATTAAGTTCCCTAGAAATTTGAACTCTCTCTTCTTTATGTTAAGTATGTTTCCTTTATTATTCCATTTTCTATATGACTTTTTCCTAGCCCTTCTACCTCATTAAGTTCCCTAGAAATTTGAACTCTCTCTTCTTTATTTTAAGTATGTTTCTTTTTTTATTCCATTTTCTATATGATTTTTCCTAGCCCTTCTACCTCATTAAGTTCCCTAGAAATTTGAACTCTCTCTTCTTTATGTTAAGTATGTTTCCTTTATTATTCCATTTTCTATATGACTTTTCCTAGCCCTTCTACCTCATTAAGTTCCCTAGAAATTTGAACTCTCTCTTCTTTATGTTAAGTATGTTTCCTTTTTGATTCCATTTTCTATATGACTTTTTCCTAGCCCTTCTACCTCATTAAGTTCCCTAGAAATTTGAACTCTCTCTTCTTTATGTTAAGTATGTTTCCTTTATTATTCCATTTTCTATATGACTTTTCCTAGCCCTTCTACCTCATTAAGTTCCCTAGAAATTTGAACTCTCTCTTCTTTATGTTAAGTATGTTTCCTTTTTGATTCCATTTTCTATATGACTTTTTCCTAGCCCTTCTACCTCATTAAGTTCCCTAGAAATTTGAACTCTCTCTTCTTTATGTTAAGTATGTTTCCTTTATTATTCCATTTTCTATATGACTTTTCCTAGCCCTTCTACCTCATTAAGTTCCCTAGAAATTTGAACTCTCTCTTCTTTATGTTAAGTATGTTTCCTTTTTGATTCCATTTTCTATATGACTTTTTCCTAGCCCTTCTACCTCATTAAGTTCTCTAGAAATTTGAACTCTCTCTTCTTTATGTTAAGTATGTTTCCTTTTTGATTCCATTTTCTATATGACTTTTTCCTAGCCCTTCTACCTCATTAAGTTCCCTAGAAATTTGAACTCTCTCTTCTTTATGTTAAGTATGTTTCCTTTTTGATTCCATTTTCTATATGACTTTTCCTAGCCCTTCTACCTCATTAAGTTCCCTAGTAATTTGAACTCTCTCTTCTTTATGTTAAGTATGTTTCCTTTTTGATTCCATTTTCTATATGACTTTTTCCTAGGCCTTCTACCTCATTAAGTTCCCTAGAAATTTGAACTCTCTCTTCTTTATGTTAAGTATGTTTCCTTTATTATTCCATTTTCTATATGACTTTTTCCTAGCCCTTCTACCTCATTAAGTTCCCTAGAAATTTGAACTCTCTCTTCTTTATGTTAAGTATGTTTCCTTTATTATTCCATTTTCTATATGACTTTTCCTAGCCCTTCTACCTCATTAAGTTCCCTAGAAATTTGAACTCTCTCTTCTTTATGTTAAGTATGTTTCCTTTTTTATTCCATTTTCTATATGACTTTTTCCTAGCCCTTCTACCTCATTAAGTTCCCTAGAAATAATGAACTCTCTCTTCTTTATGTTAAGTATGTTTCCTTTATTATTCCATTTTCTATATGACTTTTCCTAGCCCTTCTACCTCATTAAGTTCCCTAGAAATTTGAACTCTCTCTTCTTTATGTTAAGTATGTTTCCTTTTTGATTCCATTTTCTATATGACTTTTTCCTAGCCCTTCTACCTCATTAAGTTCTCTAGAAATTTGAACTCTCTCTTCTTTATGTTAAGTATGTTTCCTTTTTGATTCCATTTTCTATATGACTTTTTCCTAGCCCTTCTACCTCATTAAGTTCCCTAGAAATTTGAACTCTCTCTTCTTTATGTTAAGTATGTTTCCTTTTTGATTCCATTTTCTATATGACTTTTTCCTAGCCCTTCTACCTCATTAAGTTCCCTAGAAATTTGAACTCTCTCTTCTTTATGTTAAGTATGTTTCCTTTATTATTCCATTTTCTATATGACTTTTTCCTAGCCCTTCTACCTCATTAAGTTCCCTAGAAATTTGAACTCTCTCTTCTTTATGTTAAGTATGTTTCCTTTATTATTCCATTTTCTATATGACTTTTCCTAGCCCTTCTACCTCATTAAGTTCCCTAGAAATTTGAACTCTCTCTTCTTTATGTTAAGTATGTTTCCTTTTTGATTCCATTTTCTATATGACTTTTTCCTAGCCCTTCTACCTCATTAAGTTCCCTAGAAATTTGAACTCTCTCTTCTTTATGTTAAGTATGTTTCCTTTATTATTCCATTTTCTATATGACTTTTCCTAGCCCTTCTACCTCATTAAGTTCCCTAGAAATTTGAACTCTCTCTTCTTTATGTTAAGTATGTTTCCTTTTTGATTCCATTTTCTATATGACTTTTTCCTAGCCCTTCTACCTCATTAAGTTCCCTAGAAATTTGAACTCTCTCTTCTTTATGTTAAGTATGTTTCCTTTATTATTCCATTTTCTATATGACTTTTCCTAGCCCTTCTACCTCATTAAGTTCCCTAGAAATTTGAACTCTCTCTTCTTTATGTTAAGTATGTTTCCTTTTTGATTCCCTTTTCTATATGACTTTTTCCTAGCCCTTCTACCTCATTAAGTTCCCTAGAAATTTGAACTCTCTCTTCTTTATGTTAAGTATGTTTCCTTTATTATTCCATTTTCTATATGACTTTTTCCTAGCCCTTCTACCTCATTAAGTTCCCTAGAAATTTGAACTCTCTCTTCTTTATGTTAAGTATGTTTCCTTTATTATTCCATTTTCTATATGACTTTTCCTAGCCCTTCTACCTCATTAAGTTCCCTAGAAATTTGAACTCTCTCTTCTTTATGTTAAGTATGTTTCCTTTTTGATTCCATTTTCTATATGACTTTTTCCTAGCCCTTCTACCTCATTAAGTTCCCTAGAAATTTGAACTCTCTCTTCTTTATGTTAAGTATGTTTCCTTTATTATTCCATTTTCTATATGACTTTTCCTAGCCCTTCTACCTCATTAAGTTCCCTAGAAATTTGAACTCTCTCTTCTTTATGTTAAGTATGTTTCCTTTTTGATTCCATTTTCTATATGACTTTTCCTAGCCCTTCTACCTCATTAAGTTCCCTAGAAATTTGAACTCTCTCTTCTTTATGTTAAGTATGTTTCCTTTATTATTCCATTTTCTATATGACTTTTCCTAGCCCTTCTACCTCATTAAGTTCCCTAGAAATTTGAACTCTCTCTTCTTTATGTTAAGTATGTTTCCTTTATTATTCCATTTTCTATATGACTTTTCCTAGCCCTTCTAGCTCATTAAGTTCTCTAGAAATTTGAACTCTCTCTTCTTTATGTTAAGTATGTTTCCTTTTTGATTCCATTTTCTATATGACTTTTTCCTAGCCCTTCTACCTCATTAAGTTCCCTAGAAATTTGAACTCTCTCTTCTTTATGTTAAGTATGTTTCCTTTTTGATTCCATTTTCTATATGACTTTTCCTAGCCCTTCTACCTCATTAAGTTCCCTAGAAATTTGAACTCTCTCTTCTTTATGTTAAGTATGTTTCCTTTTTGATTCCATTTTCTATATGACTTTTTCCTAGCCCTTCTACCTCATTAAGTTCCCTAGAAATTTGAACTCTCTCTTCTTTATGTTAAGTATGTTTCCTTTTTGATTCCATTTTCTATATGACTTTTTCCTAGCCCTTCTACCTCATTAAGTTCCCTAGAAATTTGAACTCTCTCTTCTTTATGTTAAGTATGTTTCCTTTATTATTCCATTTTCTATATGACTTTTCCTAGCCCTTCTACCTCATTAAGTTCCCTAGAAATTTGAACTCTCTCTTCTTTATGTTAAGTATGTTTCCTTTTTGATTCCATTTTCTATATGACTTTTTCCTAGCCCTTCTACCTCATTAAGTTCTCTAGAAATTTGAACTCTCTCTTCTTTATGTTAAGTATGTTTCCTTTTTTATTCCATTTTCTATATGACTTTTCCTAGCCCTTCTACCTCATTAAGTTCCCTAGAAATTTGAACTCTCTCTTCTTTATGTTAAGTATGTTTCCTTTATTATTCCATTTTCTATATGACTTTTCCTAGCCCTTCTACCTCATTAAGTTCCCTAGAAATTTGAACTCTCTCTTCTTTATGTTAAGTATGTTTCCTTTTTTATTCCATTTTCTATATGACTTTTCCTAGCCCTTCTACCTCATTAAGTTCCCTAGAAATTTGAACTCTCTCTTCTTTATGTTAAGTATGTTTCCTTTATTATTCCATTTTCTATATGACTTTTCCTAGCCCTTCTACCTCATTAAGTTCTCTAGAAATTTGAACTCTCTCTTCTTTATGTTAAGTATGTTTCCTTTTTGATTCCATTTTCTATATGACTTTTTCCTAGCCCTTCTACCTCATTAAGTTCCCTAGAAATTTGAACTCTCTCTTCTTTATGTTAAGTATGTTTCCTTTATTATTCCATTTTCTATATGACTTTTCCTAGCCCTTCTACCTCATTAAGTTCTCTAGAAATTTGAACTCTCTCTTCTTTATGTTAAGTATGTTTCCTTTTTTATTCCATTTTCTATATGACTTTTTCCTAGCCCTTCTACCTCATTAAGTTCCCTAGAAATTTGAACTCTCTCTTCTTTATGTTAAGTATGTTTCCTTTATTATTCCATTTTCTATATGACTTTTCCTAGCCCTTCTACCTCATTAAGTTCTCTAGAAATTTGAACTCTCTTTTCCTGATGTTAAGTATGGTTCTTTTTTAATTCCATTTTCTATAAAACTTTTTCCTAGCCCCCCTTCCTCATTAATTGCCCTGGAACTTTCTACTGTCTCTTCCTGGTTTTAAGTATGTTTGCTCTTTTCGATTTTCTCTAAAACCTCGTCGTTGCTCACATGATTGGTTCATGTTATCCGTAGCATCTTTTGGTAGAACCACATTTCTGTCGCTTCAAAACTCTTCTTTGAGGTATTGACCAGCATTCACTGTGATATAGGGGGGCAGATATCACTTAACATTTTAGTACCAACAGCGAATTTCAAATTGAACCCCTTGGATAAGATCCTTGCAAGGTCCACGACTGTAAAATCCCCGTGAAAATGCACCTATCGCCTCATTAAATATTTGAACTTAACAACTTTATCAAAATATTACCATAACAATCACAAATAGGCGTAGAAATGAAAGGATTTGAAATTGCCCATGTTTCCCCATTCTCTCTCTCTCTTTCTATCTATCTATCTCTATCTATCTCTCGTGATCGAAATAGCCCATTTCAATAAGATTCACTTTAATACTCTGCTCTCTCACACACACACACAAACACACACACACATACACACACACGCCCCCTCTCTCTTTCATACACACGCTCTCTCTCCCTCTCCATCTCTCTCTATCCAAATCGAAATAGCCCATTTCAGTAAGATTCACTTTAATACTCTGATTTCTCTCTTTCACACACTCTCTCTCTCTCACACACACACACACACACAGACACATACTCTCTCTTTCTCTCTCTCTTTCTCTCTCTCTCTCTCTCTCTCTCTCTCTCTCTATATATATATATATATATATATATATATATATATATATATATATATATATATATATATATTACAAAGAGTCAATCATACCTTGACTCAATCAGCAATATGAATGCGATTATTGGCGAAATCACTTCGCTAGTAGACATAAACATAAGCATTCCACTACTGATAATCCTCCGAATGATGAGATCTGCATAAATAAATAAAATGGATATGGTGTATTTTTTTTATTTCTGCTAGTACTTTCGAATGCTTCATCCTATGAATTATACTTACTTCTCCCTCCCCGAGCAAAATTAATACCACCTCATAAATACTAATAAGTATTACAAATTGGAATTTCTACCATTTACATATGCGCAATCGCCAAAAACAAGCAAATAACCGGCTTTAAAATAATAACACACCAGCCTTCAATAATTAAAAATAATAGCAATTTTTACCTATCATAATCTTACACAGACCCCATCATACGTATATACGTGGGTGCGAGAAAACATTATTCAGCGAACAAAAATAGAAAAACGGTCTGCGCGTTGACAGCGCAACAAAAATAAATATTCGCTACACAATCCAACATTGAATACAGCAACCAAATGTGTGCGTATGTGCGCAAAGACACGTGGATGCGCGTATATGCCCAGTCCCACACTGTTTATATATGTTTATGTTTGTGTGAGCTCCGGTTAGCGAGCGTGCGTGTGTGTGTGTGTCTGCGTACGTCAATGAGTGTACGTGCGTGTATGTATGTTTGCGTAAGTATGAGTGGCGTCCCGACGGCAATTTTTCCTCCCACTTCCATAAAAACATCGATATATAAATCCAAAATTTAAAAATTAATCAGTTTGTTTGTCGATCGCAAATAGCGTGAAACCCAGGGTAACAAACTCACATCAATCCAACTAAATATATATTTTTTTTTTTTAATTGGACAAAGTCCGACAATTTATTTAAAGACATTTATGATATGTTTAACGTTTTTTTATAGATACAAGTATTTAAGCAAATGCTCTGTTTTATAATAAACAGTATTAAATAACATTTACCGGCCTGAATGTCCGAGAAATTTTCATAGAAAATTTTCGTTCTCCGACAGGAATCGAACCTGTCAATTCAAAAATATATGACGTCATTTGTTTACATTTGATACGCTAGAGCAGATATGAATAGATGAGATTCATGGAAGATTTAAGTTTAAAGATAGTAAAATCGACCTTGCTAACCAGACGCTTCTTTTTTGTGTTCGAACGGTTAAGGCACGTCACGCGAAATGACGGTTCCGTATAGGATACAGGTTCGATTCCTGTCGGAGAACGAAAATGTCTTTATATATAAATATATATATATATATATGTATATATATATATATATATATATAGGTAGAAGGGCTGAGGTAGAAGGGCTAGGAAAAAGTCATATAGAAAATGGAATCAAAAAGGAAACATACTTAACATAAAGAAGAGAGAGTTCAAATTTCTAGAGAACTTAATGAGGTAGAGGTAACTGATGGACCGGATATGTCAGTGATAGTCATACTCGCTTTTTGAGTCCACAGCCACTATATATATATATATATATATATATATATATATATATATATATATATATATATATATATATATATATATAGTGGCTGTGGACTCAAAAAGCGAGTATGACTATCACTGACGTATCCGGTCCATCAGTTACCTCACATAGATATGTCAGTGATAGTCATACTCGCTTTTTGAGTCCACAGCCACTATATATATATATATATATATATATATATATATATATATATATATATATATATATATATATATAGTGGCTGTGGACTCAAAAAGCGAGTATGACTATCATATATATATATATATATATATATATATATATATATATATATAGTGGCTGTGGACTCAAAAAGCGAGTATGACTATCACTGACGTATCCGGTCCATCAGTTACCTCACCCCCCACTTCACAACACTGTATTCATCGGTTGTGTGAACGACAGTAGTTCATAATGCAAGCCATCGGTCTGCATTTCTTGTTACATATATGGCATGTCAAATCATCTCCGGGTGGTGGAAGTTGACATTGATCATCATCACTTTCAGTGTGCCTTTTCATGTGCCTTGTCAGGCCCGACCTGGACTTTCACATCCTCGTGCAGGTTGGACATTCAAATGCATGCCATTACGAAATCGCCATATGCAATAGACTGCTGGTGTTGATGTGATTTCTGGTGAGTGAGCACACCTGCCCTGGACAGACATATCCGATTGCATTGGACACATGGCCAGGTTGGCACCTCATGACAATTCAGGAGTCACTTCTGAACCCCTCTCTTCAATTCTGCATATATATACATACATATATATATATATATATATATATATATATATATATTAATACATGTCTCATTAAATAATATAGATAAACGTTGTCTATATATTTTATGCAAGTTTTTTTCATATAGTCTGATAATCTTAATAACATTATCATTAAATAATGAAAGAAAATCACAATATCAGACTATATGAAAAAAAACTTGCATAAAATATATAGACAACGTTTATCTATATTATTTAATGAGACATGTATTAATGAAAAAATGCTGCCTAAATACACACAATATATATATATATATACATATATATATATATATATATAGAGAGAGAGAGAGAGAGAGAGAGATATACACTCACACACATACATATATATATATACACACGCACACGTACACACACACACACATATATATATATATATCACTCTGTTGCTCATACCTATCTATCGATACATATGTATAATCTTTTGTCTGTTTTCTCTCAATCTCTGACGATCTATAATAAATGTGAAACACGTCTGAGTGATAAACGTTTCCTATTTGTTCTTATTCTGTCGGATTCCGATCCATATTTAATCTGTATTGATAGATAGATAGATAGATAGATAGATAGATAGATAGATAGATAGATAGATAATGAACACAGTAAGATAAAAAATAGATAATGAACACAGTGAGATAGATAGATAGATAGATAGATAGATAGATATGAACAGAATAAGATAGATAGATAGATAGATAGATAGATAGATAGATAGATAGATATGAACAGAATAAGATAGATAGATAGATAGATAGATAGATAGATAGATAGATAATGAACACAGTGAGATAAAAAATAGATAATGAACACAGTGAAATAGATAGATAGATAGATATGAACAGAATAAGATAGATAGATAGATAATGAACACAGTGAGATAGAAAATAGATTTATGAACAGAGTGAGATAGATAGATAGATAGATATGAACAGAATAAGATAGACAGATAGATAGATAGATAGATAGATATGAACAGAATAAGATATATATAGATAGATAGATAGATAGATAGATAGATAGATAGATAGATAGATAGATAGATAGATAGATAGAGTTTTCTCTGTCTCTCTGTTAATTTATCTGTGTCTGTGTGTGTGTCTCTGTGTGTGTGTGTGTTTCTCCCCCTCTCTCTCTCTCTAGTTATCTCTCTCTCTCTCATCATCATCATCATCATCGTCTTGTAATAAAAAGTAGCAAATACATTAACACTCCGTCTTCGTAATCATCATTCAGCGACACTGGTAACGATGACGTCATTTCACGCCTGACGTCACTTCTTTAATGTGGGTGGGCTAAAAACCGCTGCTTCATTTAAAGGTGTCATTCTGGTTTTCAAAAGACCCGTAGACGGATGAGTGATTTGGTACTGGACCTAAAGAGAAAAAACAAAAAGAAATGGTTGCCCAAAGACCCGAAAGTTTCCACACCACAACGCGCCCAGCAAATCATAAAAATTAATACTTTGAAACTATTCAATTTTAGTACTGATGTTACACGCTATTTAAGCACACACAGAACAAAAAGCACGCCAATGCGAATACATAGACCACGGAGATATATCTTTTTGTTTGGATAAAATTTGGAGATATGACTTGAAATATCTGTGGTCTGTGGGCAAAGGCACCAAGTTTATTCTCTGCTACATCTATCCCATAATAGTTGGTACATTTCGGGTATTAAATGTGTATCTAAATGTGCCAACAATTATGGGAGCTCGTCTACATAAGAAAGGCCAAATATTTTCTGATCTACCTTTATAT
Source organism: Acanthosepion esculentum (assembly GCA_964036315.1). Taxonomy (NCBI): domain Eukaryota; kingdom Metazoa; phylum Mollusca; class Cephalopoda; order Sepiida; family Sepiidae; genus Acanthosepion; species Acanthosepion esculentum. The sequence continues at coordinate 54,374,073 of OZ038509.1, read as the reverse complement.
CTCTGTATGCCTGGAGTTAGTTTCTGATTTAACAAAATCCTACCTCTGTCCCATAAGAGTTGGTACATTTTAGTGTATGATATATGCATGCAAATGTACCAACCGTTATTGGACAGAAGCATTTAAACATCGTATACATAAGGCCACAGATTTTCTGATCTGCCTTTATATATCTGCTTACCTGGAGTCATTTTCTGATTTAACAAAATCCTACCTCCGTCCCATAATTGTTGATACATTATAGTGTATGATATATGTATGCAAATGTACCAACCATTATGGGACAGAAGCATTTAAACATCGTATACATAAGGCCACAGATTTTCTGATCTGCCTTTATTTCTCTACTTAGTGATTTTCTGATTATGTTGTTAAGATAATAATTAATCATAGTTGAACTTCTAATATTTTCAGTATAACCTCACTATAAACGTTGAATAAGTCCAGTGAGAAGGTACATCCTTGTCTTGCAACTTTTTCTGTTTTTGTATATTTACCGAATTTTGTTGCTTAGTCTCTTCATCTTTCCAATGTCTCTTTTGCCTCCAGTATGCCCTGTGAATATCAAATTCTCCAAACCGTCTTTCTTCATAATATGCCCGAGAGAAATTTCAATTGTTGCTTTCTGATTCTAAGTTTAAGTGTCGTTTTATTTCCATTTTTCATAAAACTTCCTTGTTATTCCCTTGTTCAGTCTATCGTATTCTCATCAACCTTCTGTAGAGCAACATTTCTCTGGCCTCAAATTTGTGAGGAGATTGTTCAGAATTCACTGCCATATAGGAAGACTGATATTACATAACAGTTCAGTACTCCTTTATTAGTTTTTCCTGTTTCTTAATACTTTGCTTAACTTTTTGGTAGGCACGTTTCGCTACCCGATACGCCTTCGGACCTTGGCGTCGCACTTTCTGTCATCGGTTAAACTTTTCCTGAAAATGAAGAATACAAGATTAATAGGCTGGATCATCTGTAACGTTCAGGCGGGGGGGACTTTTTAAAAAAAGAAAAACATGTTGATCTATGCTCGACAATGATCCGAATTTAGACAGACGTTTGATTTAAGATGTCCTGCAGAGCCGTCGATATATATCCCATCATGCATGGCAAACTTAGAAGCTTGTGGAACTCTCTTTCAGTTTCTGGTTCCGTTGTCAACTTTGATCCCCAAAAAGTGAAATGCAATGTCAATCGTTATCTTCTGTCTTCTAAATTCCAGTTCTTTTATTGTCCTCTCTGATCAATAGTAGTTTTTCTCATATTCTCTAACACTCAGTAACCCCCTTGCATCCTAGTGGCTTTATTGCCTTTGATCTTCAAAAATTTAAATGCAATGTCAATCGTTATCTTCTGTCTTCTTTATTCCACTTCTTTTATTGTCCTCTCTCATTAATAGTAGTTTTTTTCATATTCTCTAACACTCAGTAACCCCTTGCATCCTAGTGGCTTTATTGCCTTTGATCTTCAAAAATTTAAATGCAATGTCAATCGTTATCTTCTGTCTTCTTAATTCCACTTCTTTTATTGTCCTCTCTCATTAATAGTAGTTTTTCTCATATTCTCTAACACTCAGTAACCCCTTGCATCCTAGTGACTTTATTGCCTTTGATCTTCAAAAATTTTAATCTAATGTCAATTGTTATCTTCTGTCTTCTTAATTCCAGTTCTTTTATTGCCCTCTCTCATTAATAGTAGTTTTTCTCATATTCTCTAACACTCAGTAACCCCTTGCATCCTAGTGGCTTTATTGCCTTTGATCTTCAAAAATTTAAATGCAATATCAATCTTTATCTTCTGTCTTCTTAATTCCACTTCTTTTATTGTCCTCTCTCATTAATAGTAGTTTTTCTCATATTCTCTAACACTCAGTAACCCCTTGCATCCTAGTGGCTTTATTGCCTTTGACCTTCAAAAGTTTTAATGCAATATCAATCGTTATATTCTCTCTTCTTATTTCTTCTTTCTTTTTATTGTTCGTGATCTTTAAAAATATTTCATGCTCGTGGCAATTGTCAGGTGCGGATTGAAAACTGGCCGTTGTAAAATGACATGATGTGAAAAGATCATATTGAATCAATTAAGTCTGCTGCCAGGAAAACAATTTTTTCTCGACAGAGTCTAGCTTACATATCTGTACTAAGTTTGTCATAGTCTAATTTTTTTTTCCGGTTAGTTTGATATATCTGTAAACAGGTGGCGGCATTGCGATACAGAGTCATTACAGGTATCAAAGGTAACTGACATGGACAAGTGGATGCCACCTGAATATTGGAAAAGTTTAACCTGCATCCCCATGATGCGCACCGGGCATCAAAATGCCGCAATCATGATAGCTGCTCAGTGCTCTTTGAGCACAGTGAAGAAAATAAGATATGAAATGCATAGCTACAACGGAGCCTATGAGGGCGTGGCTTGTAGGAAAGACCACAAGAGACGTTCTGATTGCCGCCGTACTGTGGAATTCATGAAACAACTGCAGGAGAAAGTGATGGAAGGTCACGGCAAGGGAATACGGTCTTTGACGCGGGAAAACGGGTAATGCAATTTCCACCATGAACTTGGCTTTCAATGAGGATCTCCGCTACCAGTCACACAAAAGCTGTAAATATCAACTTTTTCCAAAAATGTCTCGAGAAAACCGTCTGAAAAAGGCAAAGAAACTTCCTATTGAACCAACCACAATCTAGTTCTCCTCAATCCATATGCCGTTCCTCAGGTCATGAAAACCAAGATCCCCCAAACTGTGATGGTCTTTGGGTGTGTCTCCAGTGAGGATGATGTCATGGCACCTCACACCTTTCAGCCGGGTCTCAGACTCAATTTGGATGGCTATATGGAGTTGCTGAACACTGTGGTCAAGCCTTGTTTGGAGAGGGTTGCTGCTGGAAGACTATATGCGTGGCAACAAGATTCAGCTCCCTGCCACACCTACAGGAAGAGACAAAAGTGGTTGCCAGCTAATTTTTACGGCTTCACCAGTTACAACGTCATGCCCCCTAACTCTCCTGATTGTAATCCCATCGATTATTATGTGTGGGTGCGGTCGAGAATGACACCAACTACACCGCCGATAACACCAAGGCCCAGCTGATCGACAAGATTAAGGAGGCATTTGAGGCTCTCCCTATGGACATCATGAAGGCCGCATGTGCCAGATTTTGGAGTCGGATCGAGGCCGTGGGAGATGCTGAAAATGGCTTCTTTGAGGAAAATGTGTTTTGATAACTATAACCTTAAATTTGATTGTTAATCTTTCCATAGTTGAAATTGCCAAAGACTTAAGTTGTTAAATCTGAAAGAAAAAGAAAAAATCATTAGATGCTTAGACTTAATTCACATTTAAAATCGGTCCAAGTTATTGCAACACCCTTTATAATAGCAAAAGAAGACTTCTCGGAAGAAATCTAAAGGCGTCAAGTCGCACGATCGTGGTGGCCAACTCTTTCAAGAGATGATGCGATCTGGAAACTTCTCATTCAATAAAGCCATTTTCGTAATAGGCTTCGATAACTTTAACACGTTGTTTGATTGTTAGTCTTTCCATGGTTGAAATTGCCAAAGACTTAAGTTGTTAAATCTGAAAGAAAAAGAAAAAACATTAGACGCTTAAACTTAATTCACATACAAGTCTCCGATGCTAAATTTGTTGTAAGAGATCTTTTTGTTATCTCTTCTAAAGCTTACTCCGCCATCCATTTACTTAAGCTCAAAATAATATCGCCCAAATGTCCGCTAAGGCTTCGGCGGCACACCTCCATTCGATGGTCAAATTTTTGATGACGTCTCTGCATAGTTGCTTCACGATCTCACCAATATGCCTTATTACCTCATCCATCAGTTGTTGAATTGTTGTTGGCTTGTTGGCATAGACCTTACTTTTGAGATGACCCCAAAGGAAGAAATCTAAAGGGGTCAAGTCGCACGATCGTGGTGGCCAACTCTTTCAAGAGATGATGCGACCTGGGAACTTCTCATTCAATAAAGCCATTTTCGTAATAGGCTTCGATAACTTTAATACATTGTTTGATTGTTAATCTTTCCATACTTGAAATTGCCAAAGACTTAAGTTGTTAAATCTGAAAGAAAAATAATCATTATATATATATATATTTGTATATATATATATATATCTGTGTGTGTGTGTCAGATTCACACTGACACTTTTAAAAAGGTAAACTTATTTGAAAGATAGGTATGACATGATCTATTCTTAAAGATTACCTTTCATACATTTTAAACTATTAGAAGAAAACCACTAAGGCAATTTATATTAAATCAAGAAAACTATCCTTATGCAAGCGAAAGGATTGGTTGCTAGGCTGTGTCAATATATTACTGATACGTGTGTATTTTCTTTCCCTGTGTTTCTCAGGACTTAATAATCTAATGTGTGCCTATATATTCATGTATACGTGGATATACACACTTGTGCAAATTAATTGAAACAAAATGAATAATTCCGTCATTATTTACAATTTTTCGTAAATTGAACTGCACCACATACTTGATATTAAAATAACTGATCCGACGTGCAACTTTCGGATAATAACTGTGACATTCCTCTATTTATTGAACAATTTAGTTCATGCCATATTGACTGGAAAACCTACCCGTACAAAAGAATTCTCCTATTACCATATTAGTACAAAAACGCACAATCTTAAAATTTAAAAATTCAACCTCAGCGTTGCGACCGCACGGTCCAAAATTTCTTGCAATTAACCAATAACACATTTCTTAAAACATCATTTCGGATTACATCTATTCTTTCGTTGTCCTGTTATTACCTGGATGTAAAAAAACAAATATATTTTCATACCTGATGATGTCTGTATGCACAGATGAAAGCTTGTAAAAAAAGAAAAAAAGACCTTATGCAACTGGAATTTATGAACAGGGATCATAATATTCATCTACAGGTTCGGGTTAATGTCATTTATTAAATTTGTTTGCGAAGATGTATTCTCGCCATTTATATCATTAACTTCAATATCTGTTTTTTGTATGAATGATTCATGTAATATATATATATATATATATATATATATATATATATATATATATATATATATATACATACACCCTTGTACAAATTAATTTGAACAAAACGAATAATTCCGTTATTATTTACATTTATCCGTATTTTTCCAATGAAAGATAACCCAGTGCACATGTTAGTACTTCCTATATCCATTCCACAAAGTTGTTCCCTGCAGATTGACCACAGATACTCGACTGGATTTGAATCAGGAGAGTTTCCGGGCCAGTCTATAGTACTTTGATTTTCTCACTGGTAAGTCTTGCCAGTGTGTTCATGCAACGTTACAATTTTCGTTGGCTTCCTTGGATTAACGTCCATCGTAGACAGAGGCCGTAGGACAACTAATCGACAGTCGAGACAATAGAGTCTAGGCGTGATAAAAATCTGATGCAATCAAGGTCGATGCAATATTTTTCAAGGCCAAACAAATTTCATCATACACCCCGAAAATAGATTCACAGGACTACAAACGACCTAAACCGCGGAACAAATACAAATCTATTACAACTTGTCACTCCAGTAGGTCTAAAACTGACCATAGGGTGAAAGAAAGGAAACTAAAGCAGTTGTTTCAATGAATTTGCACAAAGATGTATTTTAAAAGATACGCTAAACTGTACTAAGAACTTCCGAAAGCACTATTGTTACGAAGATGGAAAGATTCATCTAATGAAAGCACTGCACTGTTATTCATTAGTAATTGCGGTATATGATATATATATATATATATATATATATATATATATATATATATATATATACATACATACATAGATATATAGATAGATAGATAGATAGATAGATAGATAGATAGATAGATAAATGGATAGATAGATAGATAGATAGATAGATAGATAGATAGATAGATAGATAGATAGATAGATAGATAGATCGGCAGTTGATACAATAGTGTCTGGGTGTGATAAAAATCTGATGAAATCACGGATGCTGCAATATTTTTCCAGGCCAAACAAATTTCATCATACAGCCCGAAAATAGATTCATATTACTGCACACCACTGCAAATGACCGAATTTAATGAAAAAATAGAAATCGATTACACTCTGTCACTCCAGTGGGTCTAAAACTGACCGTATGGTGAAAGAAAAAAAAACTAAAGCGGTTGTTTCAATTAATTTGCACAAGGGTGTATCTATCTATATATATATATATATATATATATATATATATATATATATATATATATATATATATATATATATATATATATATATATATCAAAAATAGATTTATATTACTGCACACCGCTGTAAATGACGTAATCTGAGGAAAAAATATAAATCGATTACACACTGTCACTCCAGTGGGTCTAAAACTGATAGTATGATGAAACAAAGGAAACTAAAGAGGTTGTTTCAATTAATTAATTTTGAACAAGGGTGTATCTATCTATCTATCCCTCTATCTATCTATCTATCTATCTATCTAACAAAAATAGATTTATATTACTGCACACCACTGTAAATGACCTAATCTGAGGAAAAATATAAATCGATTACACACTGTCACTCCAGTGGGTCTTAACCTGGCCGTATGGTGAAAGAACCGATTCGGCCACAGAGGATCGTTCGGTTGGCAAGGTCGAATTTACTGCTTATAATATATTATATAATCGGGTAAAAGGCACGTCAGGCTATATGACGGTTCCATATAGAATACAGGTTCGAATCCTGTCGGAGGACGAATGTTTTCTATGAAAATTTCTCGGACATTCAGGCCGGTAAATGTTGTTTAATACTGTTTATTATAAACAGAGCATTTACTTAAATGTTTGTATCTATAAAAAGCATGTTACACATAAAAATGTCTTAAAATAATTGTCGGACTTTGTCCATTTCATAATATATATATATATATATATATATATATATATATATATATATATATATATATATATATATATACTAGCAGCATGGCCCGGCGTTGCCCGTGCTTGATTCAAAAATCGTACGACTCATACACCAATCGCTATCACTTGACTTCAAATATTTTTGTCCTTCCTAGCCTTTAAAGGAGTGCCCTTTGCCGTGCTGATGTTGCTACATGCCTTCGTTCTTGCCTATCTCACACTGCGAATTTTTTCTAAGCTAAACATTAAATCTGTTACGAAAAAAGAACTAAACAAAATGAACACAAAACGATCAGCTTTAAAAAAGGACTCGTAACTAGAAAGACCGAATGAGAAAAGAATGTTAACAACAAATACTTTTTCACACCCAACCCAGTTCTACGGAATCAGAATCAGCATTGAGTTTAAGCAAGCGAATGAGCCAATTGGAGTAAAGTGCCATGCAGATTTAAATTTTTTCCTACTTGTGACGAATGCAGCTACCGATTTATTTTGCATGCTAGCATGCTAGTTAACATTCGTGTCATTCAGCTGTTGGCTCTCACGCTAGCTAATAGAATCTTCCTGCCTATTCGTGGCAGCCAGCTATAAGATTTTTTTTGCATGCTAGTTAACATTCGTGTCAGTCAGCTGTTGGCTCTGACACTGGCCAATAGAATCTTCCTCCCTATTCGTGGCAGCTAGCTATAGGCTCTCATTCTGGCCAGTAGAAAATGGCTGCAAACTACATGAAAACTGCCGTAGAAGCATGAAAACATCGATTATTTTCACTATCGATGGGAGTTGGGAAATCCAACGTCGGTCTTGGCCTTCCTGCAAACTTGGAGCATGTGCATGTAAATTTTGGTGCAAATCCGTCGAAAATTGCGGCCGTGCATTCGTTACACACACGCACACATCCAGCCTTTTATAGATAGAGATATATTTGGTATTTAGACATTGTGGTTGGATTAATTCATTATTAATAAGGATGGGGGTTAGTGTTTATTTTTTGGAGGATTAGTTATTAAATATGTTTAAGATGTTTCTGTCAGTATTAAATGCTATTTTATTCATGTTGATTTTTTAATTAGGATGACTTCAAGAATTTGTAATCATTTTTTGCATTTGTTCATATATATATATATATATATATATATATATATATATATATATATATATATATAGTTAGATTCACACACTTCCCTGATTTTTTGAACAGGAGTAGAGGTTTACGCCTTGTTACCTGTTTCAGAGTGAGTTTCTGGTTCATTCAAAAATCTTCTCATTCTATTTCACTCCCAGTTACGCCTTGCTTGGGTTAATTTATTTTAAGAAAATGATCATCAAAATATGAAACGAATCAAAAAATAAAACATATCTTCACCGAAGTATGATGTACATGCCCGATTTTTAATCAGATGTTCTCAGATTGTCGACCCGGGATATAAAGGAACGCTTATATAAACTTTCAAGTCGGACTTTTCTAATACACGCTGGTACATGTTGAACAATTCTCCTCTCTAGGTGTTGAATGCCCCCGCTTGTGTAACCACCTTCACACTAACACTAAAATTGGTAAATTACGGAACTTGTTCGATTTCAGCATTAAACGAGAAGACGACATGACCCGTGAATTGGCAGAAAAAAAATATCAATGTCCGACACTTTAGAAACACCTTCGCCAGTCCAGTGTCAGATACAGACATTTTTTGGGAACACCTTTTTGATTTAATAGAATTTTTTTACAACTCGAGTTGGCGTGTTGAAATCCTTACGATATTTAGTTTAGTTAAAGTTATCGCTAACATTTTTGTCGGGATTAACCAAACTCGACGTTTTCGTTCAATTTCGAAAATCGGTGAAATTCGAACAAAAAATAATAACGATTTCTCCATTTTTATTTCTAAATGGAGCAGTGCCAGCCATTATTGGTTTTAATTTTGACTTTATCGATATACAGATCTGTTACAACAAATTTAGTATCATATCTAACGAAATTAAACAAAGGAGAGTTTGCGTTGCAGGTAGATTTGTATTAGGTCATAAGATGTTACCAAAACAAAAGACAGACGAAAGAACTTGAGTCATGCTCAACTATGGAAGTACTAACAAAGAGAATGTGGCTGATCATGCAAATTACAAATTGGAGATACCAAAAATCAAGCAAGTATAGCAATTTAAATATCTGGGAACTGTTCTAACCAAGAACGGAAAGAAAAATTTCGTTAGAAACAAAGAAAGGAGTACTGAATTTTTAGGTAACTATATATATATATATATATATATATATATATATATATATATATATATAATTATATATATATATATATATATATATATATATAATTATATATATATATATATATATATATATATAATTATATATATATATATATAGTTATATAATTATATATATATATAGTTATAAATATATATATATATAGTTATATATATATATAGTTATATATATATATATAGTTATATATATATATAGTTATATATATATATATAATTATATATATATAATTATATATATATATATATATATATATATAGTTATATATATATATAATAATAATATATATATATAGTTATATATATATATAATAATATATATATATATTTATATATATATATTTATATATATATATATATAAACGACGCGTGTTGAAATTCAAACAATATTTAGTATTGTTGAAGTTAACGCTGCAAGGAGGCACGGTGGAGTAATGGATAGCGGCTCGGATTGAGGAATCGGAGAGTCGGGTTCGAATATTTCAGTTGAATCCATTACATTCACTTAGGAATCTTCTTCTTCCCCACCCCCTAGCTATGGATAAATAGCAGGACAGACTGGGTTCTATAGCTTTGGATGGCAACTAGTCAACCGCAGAAAGAAAGAAATGGCAACCTACTACGGGGAAAATATCTGCCTCGTCTGTCATACATGAAGATACATGATCGCCTAAACGTGTATCACGCATGGCACATAACTGACTGGAAAAAAAATATGGAAAAGCTTTTACAAAAAAATAAAATATGAATTGAAAATTTTCGGCGACTTCTATCTTTTATGGGCATGTGTAGTCGCATCAGAGAAAACATGCTATCCGAAAAGGCAAAAACTAAAACTTTGAACAATATATATATATTATGAAATGTTTATAAATTCTTTTTTTTTTATAGATACAAGTAAATGCTCTGTTTATAATAAACAGTATTAAACAACATTTACCGGCCTGAATGTCCGAGAAATGTTCATAGAAAATATGCGTGCCCTGACAGGAATCGAACCTGTATCCTATACGGAACCGTCATATAGCCTGACGTGCTTTTACCGATTTCGCCACAGAGGAACGTTTCGGTTAGCAAGGTCGATTTTACTGTCTTTAAACTACAATTTTCCATGATTTTCTCACGTACATTCATATTTGCTCATGGCGTATCAAATGTAAACAAATGACGTCACACATTATGAAATGGACAAAGTCCGATAATTATTTTAAGACATTTTTTATGTTTATAAAAATTCATTCAGGCCGGTAAATGTTCTTAATACTGTTTAGGAGAAGGACAACTCTGAATTCAAAACCTGCGGAGGGTCGTTTGGGGACCTTGTGGCACCTAGTATTCGGCCCTTCAAAAAGTGTGGTTGGTTCTGCGCAAAGCCTTCATCACTATAATCAAATCATATGTGCTGGTGTCTGGGCTGTCGGTTACTAGGAACTCAGCTGCTTGACACTCATACGTCAAATACGACGGAAGAGTCCACCACACACACACACACATACATATATATATCTGTCTGTGGATGACAAAAATATTGGCTCCTGGCTCTCTGGTTTGAGGTGTGAATTTGTAAACAGTGACTATCTAAGCTAATATTGCACGACTCTTCGGCAGAATTGAGTCACTGTCAGTCACTGTGTGTTTATCTAAATCTAAAAATAAACACGCTAAAATTCACCTTCATCCCTGCCGTGCGCCGACGGCTTAGTGGGAGAAGTTTCCGACTGACGCAAATTCAGTCGGATTTCAATCCTAGCTAGAGGCAAACGGACGTCTAGCCACACTGATGAGCTGTGAAACAGCGAAACAGTCTGTCTGTGGATGACAATATATATATATATATATATATATATATATATATATATATATATATATATATATATTAAAGATAATCAAGATTAAAACTTAGCTGGCGCATTTCCTTCTCTGATGGGCTTTATCAAGACAAATGTAATGGGGATTTTATTTTGCAACAAGTGTTTATAAACAAAATTATAAATGTTATTAAATGTTATTAAAAATGTTATTAAATGTTATTAAATGTTATTAAAAATGTTATTAAATGTTATTAAATGTTATTAAAAATGTTATTAAATGTTATTAAAAATGTTATTAAATGTTATTAAAAATGTTATTAGTTTTTAAGAATTTTTAAATTTCAGAACAATCATAAATATGAATCAGGCTAACTGAAAGTCAAGGTAAACTATGGAGGATTCTAAGTGATATAATTTAATGTTTAAGTCTACGCGAGAGCGTGGTTGTAGTAAAACCAAATATATTATCCAGATTGGTTTTACAGCAACCACGCTCTCCAGAAGACTTACCTGTCACATCTAGTTCACAACATTTCTTAGAAAAACATAGCCATGTACATAATATTAGACAGATATTAGTTGATAATACAATAATGCTCTCACATGCACACAGTAAAAAGAACCTTCAGATACTGGAGGCCATCTACATTAAAACAAAGCAAACCACACTCAATAAAATTACACTTCAAACCAGTCACAACCCATTACAATGCATCTAGACATTGGTTCTGTTATAATACTTCGGGCTATCGAGTAGTATGACGTCATAGAACTGCATTTCGAACTTACAATGTGTGTCTGCTATTCCGCGACTGTGGTTTTATGTCAAAATAACAAAATATCATATTTGACGGTGGATATCTTTGTTTCATGTCTGTACAACCACTCTGAGGATGGCTCATGTGAGTCGAAAGCTTAGGACCAACTTAATAAAAAATATCCAAATGTTGGACAATTTTTGTCTTTATTTTCAGCAGAAATTAAAGCAATCATTCGAATATTAGAATGGCTCATAATCACACTTAATAGACATTCATTGTCTTTTATATTTAATACTATATGTTTAAATATATATATATATATATATATATATATATATATATATATATATATATATATATATTATGAAATGGACAAAGTCCGACAATTATTTAAGACGTTTTTTGTTTATACGTTCTTTTTATAGATAGAAATATTTAAGTAATGTCTTAAATATTAAAAATAATATTTAAGACATTACTTAAATAGTTGTATCAATAAAAAGAACGTATAAACATAAAAATGTCTTTAAATAATTGTCGGGATTTGTCCATTTCATAATGTGTGACGCCATTTGTTTACATTTGGATACGCATTGAGCAGATATGAATGAATGAGAGAAAATCATGGAGAATTGTGTTTAAAGACAGTAAAATCGACCTTGCTAACAGAACGATCCTCTGTGACTCAATCGGTTAAGGCACGTCAGGCTATATGACGGTTCCGTATAGGATACAGGTTCGATTCCTGTCGGAGGACGCATATTTTCTATGAAAATTTCTTGGACATTCAGGCTGGTAAATGTTATGAATACTGTTTATCATAAACAGAGCATTTATTTAAATACTTTTATCTATAAAAAGAATGTTAAACATTTAAAAAAATGTCTTTAAATAATTGTCGGACTTTGTCCATTTCATAATGTGTGACGTCATTTGTTTAAATTTGATACGCCATGAGCAAATATAAATGTACGTGAGAAAATCATGGAAGATTAAAGTTTAAAGACAGTAAAGTCGACCGTGCTAACCGAAACGTTCCTCTGTGGCTCAATCGGTAAAAGCACGTCAGGCTATATGACGTTTTCAGTATAGGATACAGTTTCGATTCCAGTCGGAGGACGCATATTTTCTATGAAAATTTCTTGGACAATCAAGCCGGTAAATGTTGTTTAATACTGTTTATTAAAAACAGAGCATTTACTTAAATATTTGAATATATAAACATAATATATATATATATTAGTATAGGTTTAATAAAAACATATGTTTTGAATAGTGCATTTTTAAAGCAGAAACACCAACTTATTATGAATAATGGCGCAACACAGTCTTCCTAGCAACATTTCCATGCTTTTTCTCTTATGTCGTACTAAGTGAATATTTTAACTGTGTTCATACGTATGTTTATAGGAAATAGGAAGTTTAAACGCTGTGGGTGCAGATGTGTGGATCGGGTATGGGCGGAGGGACGAAACGCTTGAGCGGTGTGGGGCAGAGTCGGGTGCTACGAAATATGGTTGTACAAAGGACCACAATTAAAACTGCAATTATCGTCACCGACGACATTATTCACGGCGACGACAAAACAACAACAACAACAAGATGTAAAATAATAAAAAGAAATGCGCACCTGTTGCTTGAAATATGCCAGCAATTTCGGCGACAAGTCAATGCAATTTGCACAAAGAAAGAAATTAAAAAACGACAAAAATGAACGAAAGAAAGACAAAAAGAACTGCGAATAGAAAGAAACAGAAAAGGGATTATTAAAGAGAAGACAGGAATGCAAGAAAGAAAGAAAGAAAGAAAGAAAGAAAGAAAGAAAAGACGAGAATTAAAATGTAGCAGAACAAAAGAAAAAATGAGAGAAAGTATGATGAATACAAAAGAAAGAAAGAAAGAAAGAAAGAACAAAGAAAACAGTGCAACAAAAGAATATTTAAAGAAAAGAAATAGAAAGAAAGAAAGAAAGAACGAAAGAAAGAAAGAAAGAACAACGAAAATAAAGCAACAAAAAAGAATGTTTAAAGAAAAGAAACGAAATATAAAGAAAGAAAGGATGAAAGAAGGATAAAAAGGACGATCAGTAAAAAATAGAAAGAAAGGAAGAAAGAAAGAAAGAAAGAACGAAAGAAAGAAAGAAAGAACGAAAGAAAGAAAGGAAGAAAGAAAGAACGAAAGAAAGAAAGAACAAAAGAAAGAAAGAAAGAACGTTTCAAGAAAGAACGAAAGAAAGAAAGAAAGAACGATGAACAAATAGTAGCAGAAACAAACGAAAGAAAGTAAGAATAATGATATGACGTCGCAGAAACGTACGAAAGAAAGAAGAAAGGAAGAACGTTGAATATAGAGTGGAAGAATCAGAAGAAACAAAGACGGAATGAATATAATGTAGTAGAAACAAAAGAAAGAAACAACGAACAAAAGAACGATGACTACAAAGTAGCACAAATAAAAGAAAGAAAGATGAAAAGAAAGTAGCAGTATCAAAATAAAGAAAGAACGAAAGACAGAAAGTAATAGACGAGGAATAAAATGTTGCAGAAAAAGAAAAAAGAAAGTATGACGAATACAAACGTAAGAAAGAAAGAGACAAAGAAAGTAGGAAAGAAAGAAAGAATAACGAAGATAGGGCAAGAGAAAAGAATATTTAAATAAATGAAAAAGATATATAATTAAAGAAAGAAAGAACGTTGAAACTAAAGTAGCGCAAATAAAAGAAAGAATAAAAGAACGACGAATATAAAGTAGCAGAATCAAAAGAAAGAAAGAAAAAAGAAAGAAAGAAAGAAAAAAGAAAGAAAGAACAATGAATATAATGTTGCAGAAATAAAAGAAAGAATGAGAGATAGAACAAGGAAAAACGGTAGGAGAAAAGAATGTTTAAAGGAAAGAATAAAAGAAAGGCCGAAAGATGAATAGAAAGTAGCAGCCACAAAAGAAAGAATGAATGAATGAACAATAAATACAAATGTGGCAGCAAAGAAAGAAAGAAAAAAATAAGGAAAAAACGAAGAAAGAATGAATGAAAGTTAAATACAAATGTAGCAGCAACAAAAGAAAGAAAGAAAGAAAGAAGGAAGGAAGGAAGGAAAAAGAAAGAAGGAATGAATGAAAGTTAAATACAAATGTATCAGCAACAAAAGAAAGAAAGATAGAAAAAAGAAAGAAGGAAGGAAGGAAAGAAAAAAGAAATAAAGAATGAAAGAAAGTTAAATACAAATGTAGCAGCAACAAAAGAAAGAAAGAAAGAAAGAAAAAAGAAGGAAGGAAGGAAGGAAAGAAAAAAGAAAGAAAGAATGAATGAAAGTTAAATACAAATGTAGCAGCAACAAAAGAAAGAAAGAAAGAAAGAAAAAAGAAAGAAGGAAGGAAGGAAAGAAAAAAGAAAGAAAGAATGAATGAAAGTTAAATACAAATGTAGCAGCAACAAAAGAAAGAAAGAAAGAAAAAAGAAAGAAGGAAAGAAGGAAAGAAAAAAAAGAAAGAATGAATGAAAGTTAAATACAAATGTAGCAGCAACAAAAGAAAGAAAGAAAGAAAGAAAGAAGGAAGGAAGGAAAGAAAAAAGAAAGAAAGAATGAATGAAAGTTAAATACAAATGTAGCAGCAACAAAAGAAAGAAAGAAAGAAAGAAAGAAAAAAGAAAGAAGGAAGGAAGGAAAGAAAAAAGAAAGAAAGAATGAATGAAAGTTAAATACAAATGTAGCAGCAACAAAAGAAAGAAAGAAAGAAAGAAAAAAGAAAGACGGAAGGAAGGAAAAACAAAGACAGAATGAATGAAAGTTAAATACAAATGTAGCAGCAACAAAAGAAAGAAAGAAAGAAAGAAAGAAAGAAAAAAGAAAGACGGAAGGAAGGAAGGAAAAACAAAGAAAGAATGAATGAAAGTTAAATACAAATGTAGCAGCAACAAAAGAAAGAAAGAAAGAAAGAAAGAAAAAAGAAAGACGGAAGGAAGGAAAGAAAAACAAAGAAAGAATGAATGAAAGTTAAATACAAATGTAGCAGCAACAAAAGAAAGAAAGAAAGAAAGAAAGAAAAAAGAAAGACGGAAGGAATGAAGGAAAAACACAGAAAGAATGAATGAAAGTTAAATACAAATGTAGCAGCAACAAAAGAAAGAAAGAAAGAAAGAAAGAAAAAGAAAGAAGCAAGGAAGGAAAGAAAAAGAAAGAAAGAATGAATGAAAGTTAAATAAAAAAGTAGCAGCAACAAAAGAAAGAAAGAAAAAAGAAAGAAGGAAAGAAAAACAAAAAAAGAATGAATGAAAGTTAAATACAAATGTAGCAGCAACAAAAGAAAGAAAGAAAGAAAGAAAAAAGAAAGAAGCAAGGAAGGAAAGAAAAAAGAAAGAAAGAATGAATGTTAAATACAAATGTAGCAGCAACAAAAGAAAGAAAGAAAGAAAAAAGGAAGAAGCAAGAAAGGAAAGAAAGAAAGAAAGAAAGAATGAATGAATGTTAAATACAAATGTAGCAGCAACAAAAGAAAGAAAGAAAGAAAGAAAGAAAAAAGAACGAAGGAAGGAAGGAAACAAAAAACAAAAAAAGAATGAATGAAAGTTAAATACAAATGTAGCAGCAACAAAAGAAAGAAAGAAAGAAAGAAAAAAGAAAGAAGCAAGGAAGGAAAGAAAAAAGAAAGAAAGAATGAATGAAATTTAAATACAAATGTAGCAGCAACAAAAGAAAGAAAGAAAGAAAGAAAAAAGAAAGAAGCAAGGAAGGAAGGAAAAAACAAAGAAAAAATGAATGAAAGTTAAATACAAATGTAGCAGTAACAAAAGAAAGAAAGAAAGAAAAAAGAAAGAAGGAAGGAAGGAAAGAAAAAACAAAGAAAGAATGAATGAAAGTTAAATAAAATGTAGCTGCAACAAAAGAAAGGAAAGAAAGAAAGAAAAAAGAAAGAAGGAAGGAAGGAAAGAAAAAACAAAGAAAGAATGAATGAAAGTTAAATACAAATGTAGCAGCAACAAAAGAAAAAAGGAAAGAAAGAAAGAAAAAAGAAAGAAGGAAGGAAGGAAAGAAAAAAAAAGAATGAAAGTTAAATACAAATGTAGAAGCAACAAAAGAAAGAAGGAAAGAAAGAACGAAAAAAGAAAGACGGAAGGAAGGAAAAACAAAGAAAGAATGAATGAAAGTTAAATACAAATGTAGCAGCAACAAAAGACAGAAAGAAAGAAAAAAGAAAGACGGAAGGAAGGAAAGAAAAAACAAAGAAAGAATGAATGAAAGTTAAATAAAATGTAGCAGCAACAAAAGAAAGAAGGAAAGAAAGAAAGAGAAAAAGAAAGAAGGAAGGAAGGAAAGAAAAAACAAAGAAAGAATGAATGAAAGTTAAATAAAATGTAGCAGCAACAAAAGAAAGAAGGAAAGAAAGAAAGAAAAAAGAAAGAAGGAAGGAAGGAAGGAAAAAACAAAGAAAGAATGAATGAAAGTTAAATACAAATGTAGCAGAAACAAAAGAAAGAAGGAAAGAAAGAAAGAAAAAAAAAGAAGGAACAAAGGAAAGAAAAAAAAGAAAGAATGAATGAAAGTTAAATACAAATGTAGCAGCAACAAAAGAAAGAAGGAAAGAAACAAAGAAAAAAGAAAGAAGGAAGGAAGGAAAGAAAAAAAAGAAAGAATGAATGAAAGTTAAATACAAATGTAGCAGGAACAAAACAAAGAAAGAAAGAAAAAAGAAAGAAGGAAGGAAGGAAAGAAAAAACAAAGAAAGAATGAATGAAAGTTAAATAAAATGTAGCAGCAACAAAAGAAAGAAGGAAAGAAAGAAAGAATAAAGAAAGAAGGAAGGAAGGAAAGAAAAAACAAAAAAAAGAATGAATGAAAGTTAAATACAAATGTAGCCGCAACAAAAGAAAGAAAGAAAGAAAGAAAAAAGAAAGAAGGCAGGAAGGAAAGAAAAAAGAAAAAGAGAATGAGTGAAAGTTAAATACAAATGTAGCAGCAACAAGAGAAAGATAGAAAGAAAAAAAGAAGGAAGGAAGGAAGGAAGGAAGGAAGGAAAAACCAAAGAAAGAATGAATGAAAGTTAAATACAAATGTAGCAGCAACAAAAGAAAGAAGGAAAGAAAGAAAGAAAAAAGAAAGAAGGAAGGAAGGAAAGAAAAAAAAGAAAGAATGAATGAAAGTTAAATACAAATGTAGCAGCAACAAAAGAAAGAAAGAAAGAAAGAAGGAAGGAAGGAAGGAAGGAAAGAAAAACAAAAAAAGAATGAATGAAAGTTAAATACAAATGGAGCAGCAACAAAAGAAAGAAAGAAAGAAAACAAGAAGGAAGGAAGGAATGAAAGAACAAAGAAAGAATGAATGAAAGTTAAATACAATTGTAGCAACAACAAAAGAAAGAAGGAAAGAAAAAAGAAGGAAGGATGGAAAAAACAAAGAAAGAATGAATGAAAGTTAAATACAAATGTAGCAGCAACAAAACAAAGAAAGAAAGAAAAAAAGAAGGAAGGAAGGAAGGAAGGAAAAACAAAGAAAGCATGAATGAAAGTTAAATACAAATGTAGCAGCAACAAAAGGAAGGAAGGAAGGAAGGAAAAAACAAAGAAAGAATGAATGAAAGTTAAATACAAATTTAGCAGCAACAAAAGAAAGAAAGAAAGAAAGAAAAAAGAAGGAAGGAAGGAAGGAAAGAAAAAACAAAAAAAGAATGAATAAAAGTTAAATACAAATGTAGCAGCAAAGAAAGAAAGAAGGAAAGAAAGAAAGAAAAAAGAAAAAGGAAGGAAGGAAAGAAAAAACAAAGAATGAATGAATGAAAGATAAATAAAATGTAGCAGCAACAAAAGAAAGAAGGAAAGAAAGAAAGAAAAAAGAAAGAAGGAAAGAAGGAAAGAAAAAAAAAGAATGAATGAAAGTTAAATACAAATGTAGCAGCAACAAAAGAAAGAAGGAAAGAAAGAACGAAAAAAGAAAGACGGAAGGAAGGAAAAACAAAGAAAGAATGAATGAAAGTTAAATACAAATGTAGCAGGAACAAAAGAAATAAAGAAAGAAAGAAAGAAAGAAAAAAGAAAGAAGCAAGGAAGGAAAGAAAAAGAAAGAAAGAATGAATAAAAGTTAAATACAAATGTAGCAGCAACAAAATTAATAAAGAAAGAAAAAAGAAGGAAGGAAGGAAGGAAGGAAGGAAGGAAAAAACAAAGAAAGAATGAATGAAAGTTAAATAAAATGTAGCAGCAACAAAAGAAAGAAGGAAAGAAAGAAAGAAAAAAGAAAGAGGGAAGGAAGAAAAGAAAAAACAAAGAAAGAATGAATGAAAGTTAAATAAAATGTAGCAGCAGCAAAAGAAAGAAGGAAAGAAAGAAAGAAAAAAGAAAGAAGGAAGGAAGGAAAGATAAAACAAAAAAAGACTGAATGAAAGTTAAATACAAATATAGCAGCAACAAAAGAAAGAAGGAAAGAAAGAAAAAAGAAAGAAGGAAGGAAGGAAAGAAAAAACAAAGTAAGAATGAATGAAAGTTAAATAAAATGTAGCAGCAACAAAAGAAAGAAGGAAAGAAAGAAAGAAAAAAGAATGAAGGAAGGAAGGAAAGAAACAACAAACAAGGAATGAATGAAAGTTAAATACAAATGTAACAGGAAAAAAGAAAGAAAGAAAGAAAGAAAAAAGAAAGAAGGCAGGAAGGAAAGAAAAAAGAAGGAAGGAAGGAAGGAAAGAAAAAAAAGAAAGAATGAATGAAAGTTAAATACAAATGTACCAGCAACAAAAGAAAAAGGAAAGAAAGAAAAAAAAAGAAGGAAGGAAGGAAAGAATAAAAAGAAAGAATGAATGAAAGTTAAATACAAATGTAGCAGAAACAAAAGAAAGAAAGAAAGAAAGAAAAAAGAAAGAAGGAAGGAAGGAAAGAAAAAAAAAGAAAGAATGAATGAAAGTTAAATACAAATGTAGAAGCAACAAAAGAAAGAAAGAAAGAAAAAAGAAGGAAGTAAGGAAGGAACAAACAAAGAATGAATGAATGAAAGTTAAATACAAATGTAGCAGCAACAAAAGAAAGAAAGAAAGAAAAAAGAAGGAAGGAAGGAAAGAAAAAACAAAAAAGAATGAATGAAAGTTAAATACAAATGTAGCAGCAAAAAAGAAAGAAAAAAGAAAGAACAAAGGAAGGAAAGAAAAAAAGAAAGAATGAATGAAAGTTAAATACAAATGTAGCAGCAACAAAAGAAAGAAGGAAAGAAAGAAAGAAAAAAGAAAGAAGGAAGGAAGGAAGGAAAGAAAAATCAAAGAAAGAATAAATGAAAGTTAAATACAAATGTAGCAGCAACAAAAGAAAGAAGGAAAGAAAGAAAGAAAAAGAAAGAAGGAAGGAAGGAAGGAAAAACAAAGAAAGAATGAATGAAAGTTAAATACAAATGTAGCAGCAACAAAAGAAAGAAAGAAAGAAAAAAGAAGGAAGGAAGGAACAATCAAAGATAGAATGAATGAAAGTTAAATACAAATGTAGCAGCAACAAAAGAAAGAAAGAAAGAAAAAAAGAAGGAAGGAAGGAAGGAAGGAAAAAACAAAGAAAAAATGAATGAAAGTTAAATACAAATGTAGCAGCAACAAAAGGAAGGAAGGAAGGAAGGAAAAACAAAGAAAGAATGAATGAAAGTTAAATACAAATGTAGCAGCAACAAAAGAAAGAAAGAAAAAAAAAGAAGGAAGGAAGGAAGGAAGAAACAAAGAAAGAATGAATGAAAGTTAAATACAAATGTACCAGCAACAAAAGGAAGGAAGGAAGGAAAGAAAAAACAAAGAAAGAATGAATGAAAGTTAAATACAAATGTAGCAGCAACAAAAGAAAGAAAGAAAGAAAGAAAGAAAAAAGAAAGAAGGAAGGAAGGAAAGAAAAAAAAGAAAGAATGAATGAAAGTTAAATACAAATGTAGCAGCAACAAAAGAAAGAAAGAAAGAAAGAAGGAAGGAAGGAAGGAAGGAAAGAAAAACAAAAAAAGAATGAATGAAAGTTAAATACAAATGGAGCAGCAACAAAAGAAAGAAAGAAAGAAAACAAGAAGGAAGGAAGGAATGAAAGAACAAAGAAAGAATGAATGAAAGTTAAATACAATTGTAGCAACAACAAAAGAAAGAAGGAAAGAAAAAAGAAGGAAGGATGGAAAAAACAAAGAAAGAATGAATGAAAGTTAAATACAAATGTAGCAGCAACAAAACAAAGAAAGAAAGAAAAAAAGAAGGAAGGAAGGAAGGAAGGAAAAAACAAAGAAAGCATGAATGAAAGTTAAATACAAATGTAGCAGCAACAAAAGGAAGGAAGGAAGGAAGGAAAAAACAAAGAAAGAATGAATGAAAGTTAAATACAAATTTAGCAGCAACAAAAGAAAGAAAGAAAGAAAGAAAGAAAGAAAAAAGAAGGAAGGAAGGAAGGAAAGAAAAAACAAAAAAAGAATGAATAAAAGTTAAATACAAATGTAGCAGCAAAGAAAGAAAGAAGGAAAGAAAGAAAGAAAAAAGAAAAAGGAAGGAAGGAAAGAAAAAACAAAGAAAGAATGAATGAAAGATAAATAAAATGTAGCAGCAACAAAAGAAAGAAGGAAAGAAAGAAAGAAAAAAGAAAGAAGGAAAGAAGGAAAGAAAAAAAAAGAATGAATGAAAGTTAAATACAAATGTAGCAGCAACAAAAGAAAGAAGGAAAGAAAGAACGAAAAAAGAAAGACGGAAGGAAGGAAAAACAAAGAAAGAATGAATGAAAGTTAAATACAAATGTAGCAGGAACAAAAGAAATAAAGAAAGAAAGAAAGAAAGAAAAAAGAAAGAAGCAAGGAAGGAAAGAAAAAGAAAGAAAGAATGAATAAAAGTTAAATACAAATGTAGCAGCAACAAAATTAATAAAGAAAGAAAAAAGAAGGAAGGAAGGAAGGAAGGAAGGAAGGAAGGAAGGAAAAAACAAAGAAAGAATGAATGAAAGTTAAATAAAATGTAGCAGCAACAAAAGAAAGAAGGAAAGAAAGAAAGAAAAAAGAAAGAGGGAAGGAAGAAAAGAAAAAACAAAGAAAGAATGAATGAAAGTTAAATAAAATGTAGCAGCAGCAAAAGAAAGAAGGAAAGAAAGAAAGAAAAAAGAAAGAAGGAAGGAAGGAAAGATAAAACAAAAAAAGACTGAATGAAAGTTAAATACAAATATAGCAGCAACAAAAGAAAGAAGGAAAGAAAGAAAAAAGAAAGAAGGAAGGAAGGAAAGAAAAAACAAAGTAAGAATGAATGAAAGTTAAATAAAATGTAGCAGCAACAAAAGAAAGAAGGAAAGAAAGAAAGAAAAAAGAATGAAGGAAGGAAGGAAAGAAACAACAAACAAGGAATGAATGAAAGTTAAATACAAATGTAACAGGAAAAAAGAAAGAAAGAAAGAAAGAAAAAAGAAAGAAGGCAGGAAGGAAAGAAAAAAGAAGGAAGGAAGGAAGGAAAGAAAAAAAAGAAAGAATGAATGAAAGTTAAATACAAATGTACCAGCAACAAAAGAAAAAGGAAAGAAAGAAAAAAAAAGAAGGAAGGAAGGAAAGAATAAAAAGAAAGAATGAATGAAAGTTAAATACAAATGTAGCAGAAACAAAAGAAAGAAAGAAAGAAAGAAAAAAGAAAGAAGGAAGGAAGGAAAGAAAAAAAAGAAAGAATGAATGAAAGTTAAATACAAATGTAGAAGCAACAAAAGAAAGAAAGAAAGAAAAAAGAAGGAAGTAAGGAAGGAACAAACAAAGAATGAATGAATGAAAGTTAAATACAAATGTAGCAGCAACAAAAGAAAGAAAGAAAGAAAAAAGAAGGAAGGAAGGAAAGAAAAAACAAAAAAGAATGAATGAAAGTTAAATACAAATGTAGCAGACAAAAAGAAAGAAAAAAGAAAGAACAAAGGAAGGAAAGAAAAAAAGAAAGAATGAATGAAAGTTAAATACAAATGTAGCAGCAACAAAAGAAAGAAGGAAAGAAAGAAAGAAAAAAGAAAGAAGGAAGGAAGGAAGGAAAGAAAAATCAAAGAAAGAATAAATGAAAGTTAAATACAAATGTAGCAGCAACAAAAGAAAGAAGGAAAGAAAGAAAGAAAAAGAAAGAAGGAAGGAAGGAAGGAAAAACAAAGAAAGAATGAATGAAAGTTAAATACAAATGTAGCAGCAACAAAAGAAAGAAAGAAAGAAAAAAGAAGGAAGGAAGGAACAATCAAAGATAGAATGAATGAAAGTTAAATACAAATGTAGCAGCAACAAAAGAAAGAAAGAAAGAAAAAAAGAAGGAAGGAAGGAAGGAAGGAAAAAACAAAGAAAAAATGAATGAAAGTTAAATACAAATGTAGCAGCAACAAAAGGAAGGAAGGAAGGAAGGAAAAACAAAGAAAGAATGAATGAAAGTTAAATACAAATGTAGCAGCAACAAAAGAAAGAAAGAAAAAAAAAGAAGGAAGGAAGGAAGGAAGAAACAAAGAAAGAATGAATGAAAGTTAAATACAAATGTAGCAGCAACAAAAGGAAGGAAGGAAGGAAAGAAAAAACAAAGAAAGAATGAATGAAAGTTAAATACAAATGTAGCAGCAACAAAAGAAAGAAAGAAAGAAAAAAGAAGGAAGGAAGGAAGGAAAATAAAACAAAAAAAGAATGAATGAAAGTTAAATACAAATGTAGCAGCAACAAAAGAAAGAAGGAAAGAAAAAAACGAAAAAAAAAGAAGGAAGGAAGGAAAGAAAAAAAAGAATGAATGAAAGTTAAATACAAATGTAGCAGCAACAAAAGAAAGAAAGAAAGAAAGAAAAAAGAAAGAAGGCAGGAAGGAAAGAAAAAAGAAAGAAAGAATGAATGAAAGGTAAATACAAATGTAGCAGCAACAAAAGAAAGAAAGAAAGAAAAAACAAGGAAGGAAAGAAGGAAGGAAAGAAAAAACAAAAAAAATGAATGAAAGTTAAATACAAATGTAGCAGCAACAAAAGAAAGAAGGAAAGAAAGAAAGAAAAAAGAAAGAAGGAAAGAAGGAAAGAAAAAAAGAAAGAATGAATGAAAGTTAAATACAAATGTAGCAGCAACAAAAGAAAGAAAGAAAGAAAGAAAAAAATGAAAGAAGGAAGGAAGGAAAGAAAAATCAAAGAAAGAAAAATGAAAGTTAAATACAAATGTAGCAGCAACAAAAGAAAGAAGGAAAGAAAGAAAGAAAAAAGAAGGAAGGAAGGAAAGAAAAAAAGAAAGAATGAATGAAAGTTAAATAGAAATGTAGCAGCAACAAAAGAAAGAAAGAAAGAAAAAAGAAGGAACGAATGAAGGAAAAATCAAAGAAAGAATGAATGAAAGTTAAATACAAATGTAGCAGCAACAAAAGAAAGAAAGAAAGAAAAAAAGAAGGAAGGTAGGAAGGAAGGAGAAAACAAAGAAAAAATGAATGAAAGTTAAATATAAATGTAGCAGCAACAAAAGGAAGAAAGGAAGGAAGGAAAAAACGAAGAAAGAATGAATGAAAGTTAAATTCAAATGTAGCAGCAACAAAAGAAAGAAAGAAAGAAAGAAGGAAGGAAGGAAGGAAGGAAGGAAGGAAAAAACAAAGAAAGAATGAATGAAAGTTAAATACAAATGTAACAGCAACAAAAGAAAGAAAAAAAGAAGGAAGGAAGGAAAAAACAAAGAAAGAATGAATGAAAGTTAAATACAAATTTAGCAGCAACAAAAGGAAGGAAGGAAGGAAGGAAAAACAAAGAAAGAATGAATGAAAGTTAAATACAAATGTAGTAGCAACAAAAGAAAGAAAGAAAGAAAAAAGAAGGAAGCAAGGAAAGAAAAAAGAAAGAAAGAATGAATGAAAGTTAAATAAAATGTAGCAGCAACAAAAGAAAAGAAAGAAAGAAAAAAGAAAGAAGGAAGGAAGGAAAGAAAAATAAAGACTGAATGAAAGTTAAATACAAATGTAGCAGCAACAAAAGAAAGAAAGAAAGAAAGAAAAAAGAAAGAAGGCAGGAAGGAAAGAAAAACAAAAGAAAGAATGACGGAAAGTTAAATACAAATGTAGCAGCAACAAAAGAAAGAAAGAAAGATAAAAACAAGGAAGGAAGGAAGGAAGGAAAAAACAAAGAAAGAATGAATTTAAGTTAAATACAAATGTAGCAGTAACAAAAGAAAGAAAGAAAGAATGAAAGAAAAAGAAGGAAGGAAGGAAGGAAGGAAAGAAAAAACAAAAAAGTATGAATGAAAGTTAAATACAAATGTAGCAGCAAAAAAAGAAAGAAGGAAAGAAAGAAAGAAAAAAGAAAGAAGGAAAGAAGGAAAGAAAAATCAAAGAAAGAATGAATGAAACTTAAATACAAATGTAGCAGCAACAAAAGAAAGAAGGAAAGAAAGAAAGAAAAAAGAAGGAAGGAAGCAAGAAAAGAAAAAAAGAAAGAATGAATGAAAGTTAAATACAAATGTAGTAGCAACAAAAGAAAGAAAGAAAGAAAAAAGAAGGAAGCAAGGAAAGAAAAAAGAAAGAAAGAATGAATGAAAGTTAAATAAAATGTAGCAGCAACAAAAGAAAAGAAAGAAAGAAAAAAGAAAGAAGGAAGGAAGGAAAGAAAAATAAAGACTGAATGAAAGTTAAATACAAATGTAGCAGCAACAAAAGAAAGAAAGAAAGAAAGAAAAAAGAAAGAAGGCAGGAAGGAAAGAAAAACAAAAGAAAGAATGACGGAAAGTTAAATACAAATGTAGCAGCAACAAAAGAAAGAAAGAAAGATAAAAACAAGGAAGGAAGGAAGGAAGGAAAAAACAAAGAAAGAATGAATTTAAGTTAAATACAAATGTAGCAGTAACAAAAGAAAGAAAGAAAGAATGAAAGAAAAAGAAGGAAGGAAGGAAGGAAGGAAAGAAAAAACAAAAAAGTATGAATGAAAGTTAAATACAAATGTAGCAGCAAAAAAAGAAAGAAGGAAAGAAAGAAAGAAAAAAGAAAGAAGGAAAGAAGGAAAGAAAAATCAAAGAAAGAATGAATGAAACTTAAATACAAATGTAGCAGCAACAAAAGAAAGAAGGAAAGAAAGAAAGAAAAAAGAAGGAAGGAAGCAAGAAAAGAAAAAAAGAAAGAATGAATGAAAGTTAAATACAAATGTAGCTGCAACAAAGGAAAGAAAGAAAGAAAAAAAGAAGGAAGGAAGGTAGGAAAAAACAAAGAAAGAATGAATGAAAGTTAAATACAAATGTAACAGCAACAAAAGAAAGAAAGAAAGAAAAAAGAAGGAAGGAAGGAAGGAAAAACAAAGAAAGAATGAATGGAAGTTAAATACAAATGTTGCAGCAACAAAAGAAAGAAAGAAACAAAGAAAGAAAGAAAAAAAGAAGAAAGGAAGGAAGGAAAAAACAAAGAAAGAATGAATGAAAGTTAAATACAAATGTAGCAACAACAACAGAAAGAAAGAAAGAAAAAAAGAAGAAGGAAGAAGGAAGGAGAAACAAAGAAAGAATGAATGAAAGTTAAATACAAATGTAGCAGCAACAAAAGGAAGGAAGGAAGGAAGGAAAAAAGAAAGAAAGAATGAATGAAAGTTAAATACAAATGTAGCAGCAACAAAAGAAAGAAAGAATGAAAAAAGAAGGAACGAAGGAAGGAAAAAACAAAGAAAGAATGAATGAAACTTAAGTACAAATGTAGCAGGAACAAAAGAAAGAAAAAAGAAGGAAGGAAAGAAGGAAGGAAAAACAAAGAAAGAATGAATGAAAGTTAAATACAAATGTTGCAGCAACAAAAGAAAGAAAGAAAGAATGAAAGAATGAAAAAAGAAAGAAGGACGGAAGGAAGGAAGGAAAAACAAAGAAAGAATGAATGAAAGTTAAATACAAATGTAGCAGCAACAAAAGGAAGGATGGAAGGAAGGAAGGAAAAAAGAAAGAAAGAATGAATGAAAGTTAAATACAAATGTAGCAGCAACAAAAGAAAGAAAGAAAGAAAAAAGAAGGAAGGAAAGGAGGAAGGAAAAACAAAGATAGAATGAATGAAAGTTAAATACAAATGTAGCAGAAACAAAAGAAAGAAAGAAAGAAAAAAGATAGAAGGAAGGAAGGAAGGTAAAACAAAGAAAGAATGAATAAAAGTTAAAGACAAATGTTGCAGCAACAAAAGAAAGAAAGAACGAAAGAAAGAAAGAAAAAAAGAAGGAAGGAAGGAAGGAAAATCAAAGAAAGAATGAATGAAAGTTAAATACAAATGTAGCAGCAACAAAAGAAAGAAAGAAAGAAAAAAGAAGGAAGGAAGGAAGGAAAAAACAAAGAAAGAATGAATGAAAGTTAAATACAAATGTAGCAGCAACAAAAGAAAGAAAGAAAGAAAAAAAGAAGGAAGGAAAGAAGGAAAGAAAAACAAAGAAAGAATGAATGACAGTTAAATACAAATATAGCATCAACAAAAGGAAGGAAGGAAGGAAGGAAGGAAAAAAGAAAGAAAGAATGAATGAAAGTTAAATACAAATGTAGCAGTAACAAAAGAAAGAAAGAAAGAAAGAAAGAAAGAAAGAAAAAAGAAAGAAGGAACGAAGGAAAAACAAAGAAAGAATGAATGAAAGTTAAATACAAATGTTGCAGCAACAAAAGAAAGAAAGAAAGAAAGAAAAAAAAAAGAAGGAAGGAAGGAAAAACAACGAAAGAATGAATGAAAGTTAAATACAAATGTTGCTGCAACAAAAGAAAGAAAGAAAGAAAGAAATAAAGAAAAAAAGAAGGAAGGAAGGAAAAAACAAAGAAGGAATGAATGAAAGTTAAATACAAACGTAGCAGCAACAAAAGAAAGATAGAAAAAAAGAAGGAAGTTAGGAAGGAAGGAAGGAAGGAATGAAGGAAAAAACAAAGAAAGAAAGTTAAATACAAATGTAGCAGCAACATTAGAAGGAAAGAAAGATAAAAAGAAGGAAGGAAGGAAGGAAAAAAGAAAGAAAGAATGAATGAAAGTTAAATACAAATGTAGCAGCAACAAAAGAAAGAAAGAAGGAAAGAAAGAAAAAAGAAAGAAGGAAGGAAGGAAGAAAAAACAATAAAGAATGAATGAAAGTTAAATATAAATGTAGCAGCAACAAAAGAAAGAAAGAAAAAAGAAAGAAGGAAGGAAGGAAGGAAAAACAAAGAAAGAATGAATGAAAGTTAAATACGAATGTATCAGCAACAAAAGAAAGAAAGAAAAAAAAAAGACGGAAGGAAGAAAGGAAGGAAAAAAGAAAGAAAGAATGAATGAAAGTTAAATACAAATGTAGCAGCAAAAAAAGAAAGAAAGAAAAAAGAAAGAAGGAAGGAAAGAAGGAAGGAAAAACAAAGAATGAATTAATGAAAGTTAAATACAAATGTAGCAGCAACAAAAGGTAGGAAGGAAGGAAGGTAGGAAGGAAGGAAGGAAAAAAGAAAGAAAGAATGAATGAAATTTAAATACAAATGTAGCAGCAACAAAAGAAAGAAAGAAAGAAAAAAGAAGGAAGGAAGGAAGGAAAAAACAAAGAAAGAATGAAGGAAAGTTAAATACAAATGTAGCAGCAACAAAAGAAAGAAAGACAAAAAGACGGAAGGAAAGAAGGAAGGAAATACAAAGAAAGAATGGATGAAAGTTAAATACAAATGTAGCAGCAACAAAAGAAAGAAAGAAAGAAAGAAAAAAGAAAGAAGGAACGAAGGAAAAACAAAGAAAGAATGAATGAAAGATAAATACAAATGTTGCAGCAACAAAAGAAAGAAAGAAAGAAAGAAATAAAGAAAAAAAGAAAGAAGGAAGGAAGGAAAAACAACGAAAGAATGAATGAAAGTTAAATACAAATGTTGCAGCAACAAAAGAAAGAAAGAAAGAAAGAAAGAAAGAAAAAAAGAAGGAAGGAAAAAACAAAGAAGGAATGAATGAAAGTTAAATACAAACGTAGCAGCAACAAAAGAAAGATAGAAAAAAAGAAGGAAGTTAGGAAGGAAGGAAGGAAGGAATGAAGGAAAAAACCAAGAAAGAATGAAATTTAAATACAAATGTAGCAGCAACATTGGAAGGAAAGAAAGATAAAAAGAAGGAAGGAAGGAAGGAAAAAACAAAGAAAGAATGAATGAAAGTTAAATACAAATGTAGCAGCAACAAAAGAAAGAAAGAAGGAAAGAAAGAAAAAAGAAAGAAGGAAGGAAGGAAGAAAAAACAATAAAGAATGAATGAAAGTTAAATATAAATGTAGAAGCAACAAAAGAAAGAAAGAAAAAAGAAAGAAGCAAGGATGGAAGGAAAAACAAAGAAAGAATGAATGAAAGTTAAATACGAATGTATCAGCAACAAAAGAAAGAAAGAAAGAAAAAAATAAGGAAGGAAGGAAGGAAAAAACAAAGAAAGAATGAATGAAAGTTAAATACAAATGTAGCAGCAAAAAAAGAAAGAAAGAAAAAAAAAGAAGGAAGGAAAGAAGGAAGGAAAAACAAAGAATGAATTAATGAAGGTTAAATACAAATGTAGCAGCAACAAAAGGTAGGAAGGAAGGAAGGTAGGAAGGAAGGAAGAAAAAAAGAAAGAAAGAATGAATGAAAGTTAAATACAAATGTAGCAGCAACAAAAGAAAGAAAGAAAGAAAGAAAAAAGAAGGAAGGAAGGAAGGAAAACCAAAGAAAGAATGAAGGAAAGTTAAATACAAATGTAGCAGCAACAAAAGAAAGAAAGACAAAAAGACGGAAGGAAAGAAGGAAGGAAATACAAAGAAAGAATGAATGAAAGTTAAATACAAATGTAGCAGCAACAAAAGAAAGAAAGAAAGAAAAAAAGAAGGAAGGAAAGAAGGAAGGAAAAACAAAGAAAGAATGAATGAAAGTTAAATACAAATGTAGCAGCAACAAAAAAAAGAAAGAAAGAAAGAAAGAAAAAAGAAAGAAGGAAGGAAGGAAGGAAAAACAAAGAAAGAATGAATGAAAGTTAAATACAAATGTAGCAGCAACAAAAGAAAGAAAGAAAGATAAAAAGAAGGAAGGAACGAAGGAAGGAAAAACAAAGAAAGAATGAATGAAAGTTAAATACAAATGTAGCAGCAACAAAAGAAAGAAAGAAAGAAAGACAGAAAAAAGAAAGAAGGAAGGAAGGAAGGAAAAACAAAGAAAGAATGAATGAAAGTTAAATACAAATGTTGCTGCAAAAAAAGAAAGAAAGAAAGAAAAAAAGAAGGAAGGAAGGAAGGAAAAAACAAAGAAAGAATGAATGAAAGTTAAATACAAATGTAGCAGCAACAAAAGGAAGGAAGGAAGGAAGGAAGGAAGGAAAAAAGAAAGAATGAAAGTTAAATACAAATGTAACAGCAACAAAAGAAAGAAAGAAAGAAAAAAAGAATGAAGTAAGGAAGGTAAAAACAAAGAAAGAATGAATGAAAGTTAAATACAAATGTTGCAGCAAAAAAAGAAAGAAAGAAAGAAAAAAAGAAGGAAGGAAGGAAGGAAAGAACAAAGAAAGAATGAATGAAAGTTAAATACAAATGTAGCAGCAACAAAAGGAAGGAAGGAAGGAAGGAAGGAAGGAAAAAAGAAAGAATGAAAGTTAAATACAAATGTAACAGCAACAAAAGAAAGAAAGATAGAAAAAAAGAAGGAAGGAAGGAAGGAAAAAACAAAGAAAGAATGAATTAAAGTTAAATACAAATGTAGCCGCAACAAAAGAAAGAAAGAAAGAAAGAAAGAAAGAAAGAAAACAGAAAGAAGGAAGGAAGGAAGGAAAAACAAAGAAAGAATGAATGAAAGTTAAATACAAATGTTGCAGCAACAAAAGAAAGAAAGAAAGAAAGAAAAAAGAAAGAAGGAAGGAAGGAAGGAAAAACAAAGAAAGAATGAATGAAAGTTAAATACAAACGTTGCAGCAACAAAAGAAAGAAAGATAGAACAAAGAAGGAAGGAAGGAAGGAAGAAAAAACAAAGAAAAAATGAATGAATTTAAATACAAATGTAGCAGAAACAAAAGAAAGAAAGATAGAAAAAAGAAGGAAGGAAGGAAGGAAAAACAAAGAAAGAATGAATGAAAGTTAAATACAAATGTAGCAGCAACAAAAGAAAGAAAAAAGGAGGAAGGAAACAACAAAGAAAGAATGAATGAAAGTTAAATACAAATGTAGCAGCAACAAAAGAAAGAATGAAAGAAAGAAAGAAAAGAGAAAGACGGAAGGAAGGAAGGAAAAACAAAGAAAGAATGAATGAAAGTTAAATACAAATGTAGCAGCAACAAAAGAGAGAAAGAAAGAAAGAAAGAAAGAAAGAAAAAAGAAAGAAGTAAGGAAGGAAAGAAAAAAGAAAAAAAGAATGAATGAAAGTTAAATACAAATGTAGCAGCAACAAAAGAAAAAAAAAGGAGGAAGGAAACAACAAAGAAAGAATGAATGAAAGTTAAATACAAATGTAGCAGCAACAAAAGAAAGAAAGAAAGAAAGAAAGAAAAAAGAAAGAAGGAAGGAAGGAAGGAAAAACAAAGAAAGAATGAATGAAAGTTAAATACAAATGTTGCAGCAACAAAAGAAAGAAAGATAGAAAAAAAGAAGGAAGGAAGGAAGGAAAAAACAAAGCAAGAATGAATGAAAGTTAAATACAAATGTAGCAGCAACAAAAGAAAGAAAGAAAGAAAAAAGAAGGAACGAAGGAACGAAGGGAAAACATTGAAAGAATGAATGAAAGTTAAATACAAATGTAGCAGCAACAAAAGTAAGGAAGGAAGGAAGGAAAAAACAAAGAAAAAATGAATGAAATATAAATACAAATGTAGCAGCAACAAAAGAAAGAAAGAAAGAAAGAAAAAAGAAGGAAGTAAAAAACAAAGATGGAATGAATGAAAGTTAAATACAAATGTAGCAGCAACAAAAGAAAGAAAGAAAGAAAGAAAAATGAAGGAAGGAAAGAAGGAAGGAAAAACAAAGAATGAATGAATGAAAGTTAAATACAAATGTAGCAGCAACAAATGGATGGAAGGAAGGAAGGAAGGATGGAAGGAAGGAAAATACAAAGAAAGAATGAATGAAAGTTAAATACAAATGTAGCAGCAACAAAAGAAAGAAAGAAAGAAAAAAGAAGGAAGGAAGTAAGGAAAAACAAAGAAAGAATGAATGAAAGTTAAATACAAATGTTGCAGCAACAAAAGAAAGAAAGAAACAAAGTAAGAAAGAAAAAAAGAAGAAAGGAAGGAAGGAAAAAACAAAGCAAGAATGAATGAGAGTTAAATACAAATGTAACAGCAACAAAAGAAAGAAAGAAAGAAAACAGGAAGGAAGGAAGGAAAGAAAAAACAAAGAAAGAATGAATGAAAGTTAAATACAAATGTAGCAGCAACAAAACAAAGAAAGAAAGAAAAAAAGAAGGAAGGAAAGAAGGAAGGATAAACAAAGAAAGAATGAATGAAAGTTAAATACAAATGTAGCAGCAACAAAAGAAAGAAACAAAGTAAGAAAGAAAAAAGAAAGAAGGAAGGAAGGAAGGAAAAACATAGAAAGAATGAATGAAAGTTAAATACAAATGTAGCAGCAACAAAAGGAAGGAAGACAGGAAGGAAGGAAAAAAGAAAGAATGAATGAATGAAAGTTAAATACAAATGTAGCAGCAAGAAAAGAAAGAAAGAAAGAAAGAAAAAAGAAGGAAAGAAAGAAGGAAGGAAAAACAAAGAAAGAATCAATGAAAGTTAAATACAAATGTAGCAGCAACAAAAGAAAGAAAGAAAGAAAGAAAGAAAGAAAAAAAAGAAGGAAGGAAGGAAAAACAAAGAAAGAATGAATGAAAGTTAAATACAAATGTAGCAGCAACAAAAGAAAGAAAGAAAGAAAAAAATAAGGAAGGAAGGAAGGAAAAAACAAAGAAAGAATGAATGAATGTTAAATACAAATGTAGCAGCAACAAAAGAAAGAAAGAAAGAAAAAAAGAAGAAAGGAAAGAAGGAAAAAACAAAGAAAGAATCAATGAAAGTTAAATACAAATGTAGCAGCAACAAAAGGAATGAAGGAAGGAAGGAAGTAAGGAAAAAACAAAGAAAGAATGAATGAAAGTTAAATACAAATGTAGCAGCAACAAAAGAAAGAAAGAAAGAAAAAAAGAAGGAAGGAAGGAAAAACAAAGAAAAAATGAATGAAAGTTAAATACAAATGTAGCAGCAACAAAAGGAAGGAAGGAAGGAAAAACAAAGAAAGAATGAATGAAAGTTAAATACAAATGTAGCCGCAACAAAAGAAAGAAAGAAAGAATGAATGAAAGAAAGAAAGAAAGAAAGAAAAAAGAAAGAAGGAAGGAAGGAAGGAAAAACAAAGAAAGAATGAATGAATGTTAAATACAAATGTAGCAGCAACAAAAGAAAGAAAGAAAGAAAGAAAGAAAGAAAGAAAGAAAAAAGGAAGAAGGAAGGAAGGAAAAACAAAGAAAGAATGAATGAAAGTTAAATACAAATGTAGCAGCAACAAAAGAAAGAAAGAAAGAAAAAAAGAAGGAACGAACGAACGAAGGGAAAACAAAGAAAGAATGAATGAAAGTTAAATACAAATGTAGCAGCAACAAAAGGAAGGAAGGAAGGAAGGAAAAAACAAAGAAAGAATGAATTAAATTTAAATACAAATGTAGCAGCAACATAAGAAAGAAAGAAAGAAAAAAAGAAGGAAGGAAGGAACCAAGGGAAAACAAAGAAAGAATGAATGAAAGTTAAATACAAATGTATCAGCAACAAATGAAGGAAGGAAGGAAGAAAAAAACAAAGAAAGAATGAATAAAGTTAAATACAAATGTAGCAGCACAAAAGAGAGAAAGAAAGAAAAAAGGAAGAAGGAATTAAGGGAGGAAAAACAACGAAAGAATGAATGAAAGTTAAATACAAATGTAGCAGCAACAAAAGAAAGAAAGAAAGAAAAAAAGAAGGAATGAAGGAAGGAAGGAAAAAACAAAGAAAAAATGAATGAAAGTTAAATACAAATGTAGCAGCAACAAAAGAAAGAAAGAAAGAAAGAAAGAAAAAATGAAAGAAAAAAAGAAGGAAGCAAGGAAAAACAAAGAAAGAATGAATGAAAGATAAATACAAATGTAGCAGCAACAAAAGAAAGGCAATTTGAAAAATCGCTGTTTGATCTGGAGTGCTTTATCCCGATCGGTCACAGAGAGTTTCACATCGCACTAAGATTCAATTTGTCTTCCTGTGCTCCATCCCTCCTCTAAAGCTCGCGTCTGTTCAATTTCTAATCTGAAAATTAAACAAAGCTATTTCTAATGAATTAATGGATTTTCTTTTCAACTGACTGTCATTTTGTGCATGCCCATATTTGAGTAGACGCTATGTGTGTATGTGCGCGCATATACTCATATATATGCGCGTGTGTGTGTGGCTGTGTACGTATGTGTGTGTGTACACATAATGAATAGTTCTCGGCTCAAGCAGTGACGGATTACAAAATTAATTCTGATGCTTGAACATTTGCTGAGATTCAGAAAACTGGTCAATGCCGAGAGCATATGTACAGATATATATATATATATATATATATATATATATATATATATATATATATATATATATATATATATATATATACTAGCAGCATGGCCCGGCGTTGCCCGTGCTTGATTCAAAAATCGTACGACTCACACACCAATCGCTATCACTTGACTTAAAATATTTTTGCCCTTCCTTGCCTTTAAAGGAGTACCCTTTGCCGTGCTGATGTTGCTACATGCAAATTTTTTCTAAGCTCTATACTAAACATTAAATCTGTTACGAAAAAAGAACTAAACAAAATGAACACAAAACGTTCAGCTTTAAAAAAGGACTCGTAACTGGAAAAACCGAATGAGAAAAGAATGTTAACAACAAATAATTTTTCACACCCAACCCAGTTCTGCAGAATCAGAATCAACGTTGAGTTTAAGCAAGCGAATGAGCCAATTGGAGTAAAGTGCCATGCAGATTTAAATTTTTTCCTACTTGTGACGAATGCAGCTACCGATAGCATGCTAGTTAACATTCGTGTCAGTCAGCTGTTGGCTCGCACGCTAGCTAATAGAATCTTCCTGCCTATTCGTGGCAGCCAGCTATAGGCTCTCACTCTGGCCAGTAGAAAATGGCCGAAAACTACATGAAAACTACCGTAAAAGCATTTAAAAAATCGATTATTTCCACTATCGATGGGAGTTGAGAAATGCAAAGTTGGTCTTGGCCTTTCCGCTAACTTGGAGCATGTGCATGTAAATTTTGGGGCAAATCCGTCGAAAATTGCGGCCGTGCATTCGTTCCACACACACATTTCCTGCCTTTATATATATATATATATATATATATATATATATATATATATATATATATATATATATATATATATATATATAGTGAGAGAGAGAGTGAGAGAGAGAATTAGGACATCAGGCGATTTCGGTCGAAAACGACTGAAGATACCGAAAGGCTGAAACAAAGATAGCAGAATCGGGTTATTTACAAATTTTCTATATTTAAAAGCTCTACATGCTAAATTTTTATTTTTTTTATATGTGTATTGAGCACTTTTTAATACAATTGTTTCCTGGTCTAATTCAACTCTGACCAATAACTTTTTTATTATATATATAAATTTTTATCATATATATATATATATATATATATATATATATATATATATATATATATATATATATATCTATATATTGTATGTGTCTTTCCTTCCTTTTTTATGGAAGAGTGCACATTGCTGGCGAACCGGAAGTTATCTGCGAGTGGGCTATAAATTGCCAAGGGAAGTCGCAGGGTGCAGATGGAAAAGAAACTGTAGCTAACGGAAGCTACAAATGTCGATACCCGATCAGTATCTGCTGCGTCTCAACGGACAGGGGGTATGATGTTGAAAGAGCCGAAACCCCTAATGAACCTCGGCTAGAAACATCACTGGTGGTGCGTACGAAAGCATACAATAGATATATTTTACGATATATATATATATATATATATATATATATATATATATATATATATATATATATAAATATAAAAGTGGACATGGAAGTCAGCACTTAGAGGCGACAGTCTGTTTCATGCTAGTGCAATCGTCAGGCGCCTGACGATTGCACTAGCATGAAACAGACTGTCGCCTCTAAGTGCTGACTTCCATGTCCACTTTTATATTTACACACGCTCTATCTCTGATATTGAGCACTTTACCCCATAAATATAGCACACTTTAAGACTATATTTCTGCATATATATATATATATATATATATATATATATATATATATATATATATATATATATATATATATATATATATATATATATTAACTTAAAACCCACCGTATCGAGAGGCATTTAAGCTAGCTCCGGCGGAGGGCTCTTGATCGAATCTTCGGCCCAACAATGACACTTCATGCATTGAGTACATATTAAATTTTGCATTTTATTAAACCTGAATAATATTTTACAAACAACAGTTTTTATCCAAACAATGATATAATTTGTTTATTTGTAACTTATTGCAAAGCTGCATGATAAACAAAATTTTTGCTTTTCCCATTTGTGGTCAGTACAAATAGCTTGTTTCCATTCCCAAGCCTTGAACAACCAACATAGAACTGGCCGTGAAAAAAGCAGGGTTCCATCAGATGAAGTCCAGTTACTTTCAATGAATATCCTTGGGATTTATTGATTGATATTGCATAGCTCACTCTCACTGGAAACTGAAGTCTTAAAAAGAAGATCTGGAGGAATTAAGTGAATTCTTGGAATTAAAACTCTTTCCTCCTTTCCTGGACATGTAAGGATTGCTTCCAAGGGATGAGAGAGTATCTTCTTGACAATTAACCTTGTTCCATTATAAAACTTTGAAGTGTCCAGATTTCTCAATAGCATTTTCTTTTAGTACCAGTTTGCGTGATGTCATTCCAGAAGCATTCAATAAGCTCAGGAACTCTATTGGATAATTGCTCTTAATCAATCACAGTGTCAATGGAAAAGTACTTGATGTTTTCTTTGGGAATTTCTTGGAGAGGTTTCCAGTTGATCCTATCTACATTTTGATTCTTGGGAGCTAATATGGCTCTCGCACAAAGTCAGTTTGAATCCATGAAATGGTGTTTAATGTTTAGATAGACATGGTTAATCAAGTCTTTGATACTTGAGACTGAAACTCCACAACTATTTCGAAGTGAAATATCTCCACTTTGGCCCATTTTGATGGTTCCATTGCCACGCTGCAATAGCAAAGCTGCAAATCTTCCCACTTCAAAGTCACCTGTGATTCTAAATCCCATGGTTGTTTTCAGTGTGAGTCTTTGAACATGGCTCCAGATTTAAGAATTTTTCAAATAGTTATGTCCCTTTAATTGAAAAAGTGTGACACACAGGCATTTTCACATTTATTATATAAGATATATATATATGTACATGTATATGTAAGCATATGTATATGTATGCATATGTATATATATATATATGTATGTATATATATATATATGTATGTTTATATATATATATATATATATATTTGTATGTATATGTATATGTATGTATATATTTCAAACATGTAGTGTTGAATGTTAAAGACAACATCGTCTTGCATATTTTCTTTTGAATTTTCTCATATTCTCTAATGAGACTTTTTATTTGAAAATAGTTTCGAAATATGTATTGTCCATACGATGACCTAGCGCTTTCGAACATCATTGTTCATCTTCAGGGTCAATATTTTAGTCAAAATTTTTTTTTTTTTTTTTTAAACAAACATTTGCCAATTATCTTGTAGCGTAATCATGTTGCTACTTTTTTACAAATTAAAAACGTTAAATTCCTTTTTGGAGGATTCAGATTTCTCAATACCATAATTGGCACATTTTCTTTTACTTCCAGCTTGTGTGATGGCATTTCAGGAGGATTCAAAGAGTTCAGGAACTCTACTGGATAATTCAGTGCCTGCTCTTGTTTAGCCACAGTGTAATGGAAAAGTACTTCAT
>OZ038509.1:54318945-54331445 GCA_964036315.1 Acanthosepion esculentum | reverse complement strand
AGCATGTATAATTACTCTCCAAGCTTACCAAAAATATCGTGATGAAATTGATCTTAAACGAAAATGACATGTTCATTATTAATTAATCATAGCTAAGATCGGAAGCACATGAAGTATTGAAAATCAGTCAAATATATATATTATTCCAGGATCATTTTCCAACTTATTCAAGATGATCTTCGTCCTCTCTAAATTTCTAACCTTCTGTCCTGGAGTAACTAGACGCCTCACAGGTTTCAAGTACGATTTCATTTTCAAGTCTTTTTCCCTGCTCTTTGGGCTGTCATAGCTCTCTCTGTTGACCATGTTCACCATAGTCTATGAATATAGAATACAGCGCAGTGCGTAATCTGTTCAATGAAACAACGTTAAAGATTAACACTCACGATTCAGACACTTTACTGAATCTGACTATATCGCCAATACTACCAGCAGCCGTTCCGTAATTCTTCAGTCTCCGATATCAAAGGCTGGCTGTGCATATTCGGGAAAAACACGGCCGCCTTTATACACGTCGTGTTGAATATTTTGAGCCTTCTGATTGGTTAACACTTCTATTGGTGAACTATAAAATGAGTCAGCTCATTTTGGCTGGCTCACTAGTACACCAGAGTACCTAAAAACTCCAACACTCTCACATACCAAATGTCTTATGATTTAGTTACATGTTTTCTAATTAATTTCTTTATCTCTAAGTTGAATTGATGATCTCTCTTCCTGACCTCCTGATGCAGTTTTCCTCTTTACCGTTTCTTTCTTTACATATACACCGTTCTCTCGATAGCTCTTGAATGTCCTTTGAAGATGGAAGCCAGAGTATCAATGTTAGTACCATTACTGAAAGCCTGATCTTTTACTCTCAGTATTGTTCAGTTAGGAAGACAGTAGGGCTGACACAAAACAATTTTAACCTGTTCTCTTTCTAGCTGAATAACTCAAAGGATTTTTAGTGATTCTCACGACAAATGGTGCCAAGATGGCTAAATGTCTTGTCTGAAAACCTAGAAAAAAGAAACTCAGTTAGTTTAGTGTTTTTTTATATATTAAACATTTTGTGAGATGGACAATTATGCTGTTACATGATTTGGACAATTTTACTGTTACAACCAGTATATATATATATATATATATATATATATATATATATATATATATATATATATATATATATATTTGTGTATTTAGGCATCATCTACATGCAAAAAAAAGTTTAAAATAATGGAAGCCTTATTAATAAAAACAAAAAAAAACAACACATGAACATGGACACAATATCTTGACCGTGTTTTGAAAAATGAAAAATTTTTATAAAACATACATACAACAAACTATTTATTATTTAACAGTTAAAATATTTAATCCTTGAAAATGGCTAAATGTATAGCCGAAAGCGCTCGGATAAAAAGAACATTCGAACAGTTTTTATATAATTTATCATCCAAAAAGGAAAAAATTATTAGATCGCATGAGAAATTGTATAAAAAACGAAACAAAAGCACCTTGTCTGTCGTATTCAATGAAATGTGCACACATATATATATATATATATATATATATATATATATATATATATATATATTGTGTGTGTGTGTGTGTCTGTGTGTGTGTGTGTCAAAAGGCTTGCACTACAGGGGTTAAATACTTAATCATCTTTTAAATGTCTGATATTTTATAGATCCTATTTAGTGGAAACCGTGTTCAGCAGACCCCACTCTCTTCGATCAGTTGCATAATATCGAGTTTCTTTCAGTGACATGTTGCGCATGGACGGGTGTCCCTACAAGCAGCTCCGGTGGGCAACCCCGAGGCCACACTATGTTACAGTCTTCACCAGTTCAATTCCTGCACATGCTACATTTGATGGCCGACTGCTAATACTACCGTAGGCCTTTTTCTTACCAATATAATACGTCAGGACTATAAAGAACTAAAGATATAAACCTACCGTCCTGGGTAAGACGACAAACTACATCCGCGCACTGGGTAAGACGATAAACTACATCTGCGTCCTAGGTAAGACGATAAACTACGTCCAACAGCAAGGCTTCTGATCAGGAGGTTTTGAGGAGCGTGGAACCACCTCTTAATTACTGGTGTTCCCAGGTCCACTCTAACCCGGGGTGGTAGCGCCTCTTAGGGTCCCATCTATGGGCAAATTATTAACACCCAAACCTGTGTAAAAATAGGTTTTAATACCAAAAATACTTCGTAATAAAACAGTTATTACCAGCAATAATTTTTAAGGAAAAATTATTATCAGCCATAATTAAAATTTACTGTGAACCATATACTGTTAGAGTGTGTAGATTTATATCTAGTGCGAACAAAATATTACCAAGTCAGTAATTTTTTTTAAATTTACGAAAATAAAACTATCCAAGATTGTAAATTTCCTAAAAGAAGTTCGATTGGAGTCAAAAATATGAGTAATTGAAAAATAGTTCAAATATATATGTATATATACACACCTTTTTTTTACCAAACTATGGCTATAAATCTTTTTCAAAAATTTTGTTGGCATTAAATGACCCACTAACCCTAACCCACTGAGGGTTTGATATGCCATAAAACAAAACACTCAAACAACCAAATATAAACTTAACCCAACTCAACAAAAAACGGCTAAACCTTTTTAACTTTCCTTCTCCAGCATTTGTGGTATTCGTACCAACTTTTGCAGTGTAGAGTTGTTCCTCCTCGAAAAGTCTCCAGACATCCTAGCCCTCTGTAAAACTGATCTTAACTCTTCAATCCATTCCTCCGATTTATCGATTCCTGGCTCCCTTCCTCTTCTTAGAAAGGACTCTAATGCCCACATGGATGGCCTGGGAGTTGAACATCTCCCACTAGCTAGGGAACTCTCTCTCTCTTGAATCTCCAGACCATTCTTACATGTGTCTCCCTCTCTCTCTACTTAACTCAGTCAGCTATCTCTTCTTTCTCTATCGTTCCCCTTCCTCTCAAGACTGTTGTCTGCTAGATAGTATCTCCGATAATATAGACAAGGCCTTCTCCCTACACCCATTTGCAAACATATTCGTGATCGGTAACTTTAATGCCCCCCATACGAGGTGGCTTAAACACTCTGTCGCTGGGCTCGCTGTCAACCAAACCCTTAAACCATTCAATCTCTCACGCAAGTGGTTGTATTCCCTAGCGTTTTCCCCAGTAACCCTGATGGAAACGCTTCTCTTCTCGATTTCTCTTTTACCTCTATCCCTGACTCTTGTCGTACTAAGAAGCTCTGCCCTCTTGGCAACTCTGATCACACGGTACATCTCTTTGAGTTCCCCCACCAGCCAAGAACCTCCTACCAACAGAATATCTTTCTGTTATCAATGAGTAGATTGGGACCCATTCCGTGATTTCCTCCGCGACGTACCTTGGAATGTAGTTTATAATCAACCCGTTCAAAAATATGCGTCTGAGATCTCCTCCTCCTGGGGGAGGGGTCGGAATCCAGCATCGATGGTTTCATTTCAGCAAGGAAATACCAAGTCAAACCGCGTTTATCTCCTTGGTTCTCGCATGCTTGCTCGGCCGCAGGAATAACTTCTTCAGAGTGCATTAGAGCGACACGTCTGATTGCAACAGACGTCTCTTTGTCACTGCTCGAAACAGTGCAGGCATGTCCGCAATGAAGCAAAGTTACTGTTTGCTGAAACAATGTATACTATCTCGCAACTTCGGTTCTAGAGATTATTGGCGGCTCGGCAAGAGTGTGCTGAACAACAGTAAGTCCTCAATCCCTCCTCTGTTCAATCAGTTCGAAGTCCTGATATCCTCAGCTGATAAGGCTGAATGCTTTGCTCGGAAATTCTCTTCCAACTCGACACTCGAATCGTCCGGAGAACCCACACCTGATTCCCCACTACTAGAACTGATGCTCTACAGAGTGATATATGCATAACCCCATTGCTGGTCTCGGGAATCATTAGACTCCGATAAGGCAAATGGAGGTGACGGGATACCAGCCGTTGTCGTAAAGAAATTTGCTCCAGTTCCCTCCAAACTCTACAACTATTCACTCATTGCTTCCAGCTTCTTCGAAGTCCTCCTCTGTAGTCCGTCTTTTTAAAAAAAAACTCTGGAGAACCTTCTGACTCCTCTTTCACCCTATTGGTCTCCTGCCGCTTTTCGGCAAAATCTTCAAGGCTTTAATCAATGCTGAAGTGGTTATGCATCTTATCTCTAACAACCTAGTCTCTGACAAACAATATAGCTTCCTTTTTACCCGGTGTACCGCAGATGTGTTTACGTGCTTCACGGCGAAGCTCGATCTGTGTCTCGAGATATCTCGAAGGCGCTTGATAGGGTTTGGTATGCTGGTCTTCTATGTCAGCTTCAGGCCTACGGTATTACAGGACGATTCTTTGATTTAATACAATCATTCCTATCAAATCGTGAAATGAAGGTCTTTTTGAACAGGCTCGCCCCCAGATCCTTTCACACGATCGCTTGTGTCCCCACCCCACCGCCAAAGGCTTTATCCTGGGTCCTACGCTATTTCTGATCTGTATCCTTACCTTAATGCCCTTTATATCCAGTCTCTTCTCCCACTTTCACTCGCTGTAAACCCCTGAAATGATTTTCAAAAAATAAAATAAATATGTCTCTAAGCCTATCAATTAATTTTTAGGCCGGACAAAATAATAAAACCGGTAATTTAATTTCTGTTCACAATTACAGAAAATTAGTAAATAAACTGTTTAATAAATAAACAGGGCGTCTACTCAAATATGGGTATCCGCTAAAAATAATGTTTAAGTAATAAAATCAGTTCTTTAGAAATATATGAGTGTGTGTAGGTTTATATTTTTTTTTTTAAGCTTATCACCCCAAGCAAGGCTGGAAGCCACTAGCACGCAAGGGGTTACAGAAGGTTTGGAGGAAGAGCAGATAGGAGTGGTAAAGGAGAGGATGTAGAGAAAGACAGTGGATCCATCAAGGCAAGGGGGTAACAGAAGATTTGGAGCGAGAGCAGATAGGAATGAAATGTGAAAGGATGTGGAGAAGGGAAGTGGATAGATCAAGGCAACTGGAGATGTCGATTGACGTTACACTTAAATAGTTGGAGATTGTATTTGTCAGGGAAACAGGAATAAGGAAGGGAGTTGTGTGAGACATGAAGCTATTGGAGTAGAAGAGACGTCTACATCTAACAGTTTCAATGGTGAAGTGGTGGGAACGGGATGCAAGCCTCGTAGGACGTTTAAATTCATGAGGCCTAGGAAGCAGCGAAAGCAGCTCATCGGAGCAATTACCGTGAAAGTATTTGTAAAAAAGACAGAGCGAGGGAATGGCGCGTCTGTGAGAGAGCGACTGCAGACGAGATGATATATACGTATACATACTGTAGAAAGCGTATTGTAGTGAATCTGATACACCTTGAATACTCTATACGCGTTGCCCTTTTACCAGTCTTATCATATATATGAATAGCTAAGGTAACTGCGAATTTCCTCTCAGCGCCAGGATTCCCAATAGCGCAACATGATCTTCCTACCCCCGGAGTCTACTTTATATAGACGTGTTTGTGTGCGTGCATGTGCGTGTGCGTCTACGACTATAGATACGTACACGTGCGTGTATTCATCTGTGCGTGCAATTACTTGTAAATACATATACAATAATCGCTGACAAATAGTTAAAAAAAATACAAAGGAAAAAAAATTAAAGAAGTCAGGCCGGGATATAGACTAAAGATGTCGTACATTCGACAAGGACCCACCATGTCCAGACCCCGCCATCCGTCGCATGCTACCCGCTCTCTGATGTCACTTTGCTTTTTTTTTCTTTTGGCTTATATGTTGTTTTTTTTTTTTCGGTTCTGATGGCGAATCTATCGCGTCGAAAGTAGAAATTAGCTGTCGCGTTGGTTTCATTAACTGGCCTTTATAGAGGACACCTGTGTCACTTTGAAAGAGGCGACAGGTGGGAAGGTATCGGACTTAATTGCTTTATCCAGATGGCATTCCTCACTTTTGGCTTGGGATTAGATAGATAGATAGATAGATAGATAGATAGATAGATAGATAGATAGATAGATAGATAGATATGAAATGAAATGACTGAGATAGATAGATAGATAGATAGATAGATAGATAGATAGATAGATAGATAGATAGATAGATAGATAGATAGATATGAAATGACTGAGATAGATAGATAGATAGATACATAGATAGATAGATAATGAAATGACTGAGATAGATAGATAGATAGATAGATAGATAGATAGATAGATAGATAGATATGAAATGACTGAGATAGATAGATAGATAGATAGATATGAAATGACTGAGATAGATAGATAGATAGATAGATATGAAATGAAATGACTGAGATAGATAGATAGATAGATAGATAGATAGATAGATATGAAATGACTGAGATAGATAGATAGATAGATAGATAGATAGATAGATAGATAGATAGATAGATAGATAATGAACAATCTGTAACTGATAGATACTTTGCTTTAAATTAACTGAAACTTTATTTGATGCACATTAGCTAATTTAATGTTTAATTAATCAGATTTGATACTAATATTATTTACTTTTAGTGTAAAATATCGCAAAACTGCATTTTTTATCACTGATGTAGGTGTTTATTTAAAGTGTTTTCGACTGAGAGGCAGAAGTTTATCTAATTTTTCTAGGGTGGACATATCTGTAAAAATTACTAGAGGAATATAACATGAGGCCTTTTTATATCATTTTTAACTCACCAGTAATCTTTAAAATTTAGGAAAATATTCTCCGTAATCTTTGGTTTTATTGAATTTTAGCTTTAAATTTACTATCCCTGTTATTCTCTGATAATGTTTTGTATGGACGTCTGTATTTACAAAATTCGGAGCGTTTAAAAGAATTAAATTCTTTTTAAAATATCGGGGCTCGCTGAATTGAAGTTTTTCCATTTATGAATAGTAAATATAAATTTTTTTACTTATTAATGTCACCTAACCGCTACAAATTAATACAGAAATTTAAGAAATTTAAAACATTATTATAATTAAAAAAATTTAAAAAAATGAAAACAATTGTTGTAAAATTCATTATTCATCGAAACAAGTTATTTTCTTAAATCAACAGTGTCCGCAATATACCTTATTCATAAAGGCAGTTAAAAGCTTTTCTAATGAAATAATGTTGTAACGAGAGCGAAGGAAGAAAGATTTATTCTCCCTATTACGTTTCTGCCGTTACGGGTATTGTTATATCCATGTTATAACAACACCGTAGCTCACGAACA
Organism: Acanthosepion esculentum; assembly: GCA_964036315.1. Classification (NCBI taxonomy): domain Eukaryota; kingdom Metazoa; phylum Mollusca; class Cephalopoda; order Sepiida; family Sepiidae; genus Acanthosepion; species Acanthosepion esculentum. The sequence continues at coordinate 54,324,185 of OZ038509.1, read as the reverse complement.
TGACGGGATGGAATAGCCTGGAATATATATATAGATATAGATATTCCATATATATGGAAAAATTGTAGTTCAAAAACACTAAAATCGACCTTGCTAACCGAAACGCTCCTCTGTGGCCCAATCGGTAAAAGCACGTCAGGTTATATGACGTTTCCGTATAGGATACAGGTTCGATTCCTCTCGGAGGACGAATATTTTCTATGACAATTTCTCGGACATTCAGGCCGGTAAATATTGTTAATACTGTTTATTATAAACAGAGCATTTACTTGAATATCTGTAAACGTATTCCTAAAATAAACGTTTATTAAACGTATTCCTAAAATAGAGTTTATTATTAATGAAAAAGAAGAATTTTACTAGAATCTAAAGTTTACAAGTACGTTTGTCCAGCATTAATCTTGCCAGAAAAGGGGAAATATTAAAGAAGCCGGGTCTAGTATTCACCGTGCGCGAGATAGATATTATACCTGCCTCATAAATCCGTCTAAGATTTTTATTATGAATATATTTTAAAATCTTCACAGAATCAAAGTCGAAATTATGATCAGATTTAGTTATGTGTACAAATAAAGCATTGTTTAATTTACCGAGGCGAATATCTCGTTTATGTTCGAAAACACGAGTTGTTGCATGAGATTTAGTAGATGCAAGCATCGGATGTAATATGTTGGTTGCTGGTGTTATTGGGACCCCGCTTACGCAAAAAAAATCCAATTTTTTTAAACCAAAATTTAGAAGGTTCCCAAAAGGATCCGAAAATATGATTTAATAATAAATAATCGTTTGGCCTTTCTTTTTAATAATAACATCAAAATTTTGACGATAAAACTTTGTTTTTTCATTTTTAATTTTTGTGGCATTTTTTCATCATGGTATGCTCATATTTTAGTGAATCTGTGAAGGTACCATTGTTTTAAGAGTCAACCAGAAATCAGATGGTGTTAAATCGGGTGCTGAAAGGTGACTGTACGACTGAATTTTTCGTCTTCATCCAATTTGCATTATTTTTTTAACAGCAATGTCGCCGTGCTCTGTTGTAAGTATATAAACACACACACACACACACACACACACACACACACACACACACACACACACACACATATATATATATATATATATATATATATATATATATATATATATATATATGAAAAGAAGATGGAGAAAAATGAAAGATTGTACTAAGTGAACATACAAAATGAAGACAGCCAGTCTCCCTAGAAAATTATATTATTGTTATATGCCTGTTAAAGCAGAGTAGAGTCTGTAGCCAGAAAGTCTCGGCAATCTGAATGTCCCGTTATCTCGCCAGTTTTACTTTCTTTTATTCATAAAAAAAAGGAGAAACGGCGCGGCATCAGATGCGACATGATCAGATGCAAAGAATTTGTAGATGTTACAACATCCGGGTCATTTAACAATAGCACGGCCATTCTTTTGCGGCCGCTTTTGAGTCACTGCATTATGGGAGAAAAGCATAACAAAAAGAAAATTGCACTTATCATATCTTATTCAAATGGAGGTGAAATAAAATAAAAGAGAAAGCGAAACCCGATGTCGAGATTTGAAAGAGGTGTTAGGTGGGAAAGACATCAGATTTAATTGCTTTATCCAGATACCATTCCTCAGTCAGTTTGACTTGGAAATAGATAGATAGATAGATAGATAGATAGATAGATAGATAGATAGATAGATAGATAAGGTACAGACAGACCGATAGATAGATACATACATATGGTACACATAGATAGATAGATAGATAGATAGATAGATAGATAGATAGATAGATAGATAGATAGATAATGAACAGACTGAGATAGATAGATAGATAGATAGATAGATAGATAGATAGATAGATAGATAGATAGATAGATAAGGTTCAGGCAGACAGATAGATACATAAATACATACATACATACATATGGTACAGATAGATAGAGAGAGAGACAGACAGACAGACAGACAGACAGAAAGCGAGATAGATAGATAGATAGATAGATAGATAGATAGATAGATAGATAGATAGATAGATAGATAGATATGGTACAGACACATAGATAGATAGATAGATAGATAGATAGATAGATAGATAGATAGATAAGGTACAGGCAGAGAGATACATACATACATACATACATATGGTACACATATATAGATAGACAGATAGATAGATAGATAGATAGATAGATAGATAGATAGATAGATAGATAGATAGATAGATAGATATTGAATTGTAACTGCAAGCTGGAACAGAGGAAAATATTGATTAACCTACGAAACGTAAAAATGGATGACTGAACAGGGAAGGAAATGGATACCATTATTGCCTAGACCTACGAAGAATAGGAAGTCGTGGAGAGTCACGATCACCTACGTCCTTGGGCAGCATTCACAATTAGGAAGAAGAATAATCTAGATGCGGTTAGTATGAGGTAATATAAATATTGCAAAATCTACAACAACCTTTGCTCAAGATGAATATAGTAGCATTTCTTGGTTGATATCCAAGCCAGTAAAGCAAATGATCAGGAAAAACCAAAACCTGGAACTCTTTTTTAATTCCAAGACTCCCAGAGTGGAAGAAGGACGTCTTAAACCGTATCCCTGAAATGTGCAATCTGAGGAGAATTAACAGGAGATAACTGATAACTGACATCCATTAAACATGGCACGTGGAACTAGAACAGTCTACCCCAGTGAGCGAAATAAAGGGTTCAGTTCGACATTCCAACCACCTGAAGAAGGCCGGAGCGTACAACGACCGAAACGTTGTAATAAATATGGCAACAAAGATGAGGACAATAGTCCGAATAATGTAAATAGTGTACATAATACCTCATCTCAGAAATATAGACAGATACTGAAGGGCCGAAATGTTGTGATAAATATGGTGACAAAGATGAGAACAATAGTCCGAATAATGTAAATAGTGTACATAATACCTCATCTAAGAAATAGACAGATACCGAAAGGCCGAAACATTGTAATAAATATGGCAACAAAGATGAGGACAATAGTCCGAATAATGTGAATAGTGTACATAATACCTCATCTCAGAAATATAGACAGCTACTGACAGGCCGAAACGTTGTAATAAATATGGTGACAAAGACGAGGACAATAGTCCGAATAATGTAAATAGTGTACATAATACCTCATCTCAGAAATATAAACAGATACTGAAGGGCCGAAACGTTGTAATAAATATGGTGACAAAGATGAGGACAATAGTCCGAATTATGTAAATAGTGTACATAATACCTCATCTCAGAAATATAGACAGATGCTGAAAGGCCGAAACGTTGTAATAAATATGGCGACAAAGATGAGGACAATAGTCCGAATAATGTAAATAGTGTACATAGTACCTCATCTCAGAAATATAGGCAGATACCGAAATACTTTCACTATTTAAAAAAAAAATCAATTTAATATATTATGGATACAAGAATCCAGTTTCAAATTCGTCCTGCGTTTGCGGGAACTATAAACAAATCACAAGGCCAAATGCTTCCAAAAGGAGGAATTTCGCTCTAAAAAGAAATATTTACTCATGGCCAGTTTTATGTTACATGCTCAAGAGTAAAAGAAAATCCTAAGAATTTATACTTCGCAGTTAAAAAGGAAATAAAGTAATTTTCTTAAAAAATATTTATTTCCCATGAAGTCCAATGAAGCAGGCATTTCGTCAAAGTATTTTCCCAAACAAATCTTCTTATTGAAATTTCATCGATTGGTTTGCGAAATTGAACGAAACGTAGAGTTTGTTAGTTTCGACAAAAAATGTTAGCGATAACTTCAACAATATTAAATATTGTGAGGATTTCAACACGCGTAAAAATGTTAGAGATAACTTCAAGAATATTTAATATTGTGAGGATTTCAACACGCGTAAAAATGTTAGAGATAACTTCAAGAATATTTAATATTGTGAGGATTTCAACACGCGTAAAAATGTTAGAGATAACTTCAACAATATTTAATATTGTGAGGATTTCAACACGCGTAAAAATGTTAGAGATAACTTCAAGAATATTTAATATTGTGAGGATTTCAACACGCGTAAAAATGTTAGAGATAACTTCAAGAATATTTAATATTGTGAGGATTTCAACACGCGTAAAAATGTTAGAGATAACTTCAAGAATATTTAATATTGTGAGGATTTCAACACGCGTAAAAATGTTAGAGATAACTTCAACAATATTTAATATTGTGAGGATTTCAACACGCGTAAAAATGTTAGAGATAACTTCAACAATATTTAATATTGTGAGGATTTCAACACGCGTAAAAATGTTAGAGATAACTTCAACAATATTTAATATTGTGAGGATTTCAACACGCGTAAAAATGTTAGAGATAACTTCAAGAATATTTAATATTGTGAGGATTTCAACACGCGTAAAAATGTTAGAGATAACTTCAACAATATTTAATATTGTGAGGATTTCAACACGCGTAAAAATGTTAGAGATAACTTCAACAATATTTAATATTGTGAGGATTTCAACACGCGTAAAAATGTTAGAGATAACTTCAACAATATTTAATATTGTGAGGATTTCAACACGCGTAAAAATGTTAGAGATAACTTCAACAATATTTAATATTGTGAGGATTTCAACACGCGTAAAAATGTTAGAGATAACTTCAAGAATATTTAATATTGTGAGGATTTCAACACGCGTAAAAATGTTAGAGATAACTTCAAGAATATTTAATATTGTGAGGATTTCAACACGCGTAAAAATGTTAGAGATAACTTCAACAATATTTAATATTGTGAGGATTTCAACACGCGTAAAAATGTTAGAGATAACTTCAACAATATTTAATATTGTGAGGATTTCAACACGCGTAAAAATGTTAGAGATAACTTCAAGAATATTTAATATTGTGAGGATTTCAACACGCGTAAAAATATTAGAGATAACTTCAAGAATATTTAATATTGTGAGGATTTCAACACGCGTAAAAATGTTAGAGATAACTTGAAGAATATTTAATATTGTGAGGATTTCAACACGCGTAAAAATGTTAGAGATAACTTCAAGAATATTTAATATTGTGAGGATTTCAACACGCGTAAAAATGTTAGAGATAACTTCAACAATATTTAATATTGTGAGGATTTCAACACGCGTAAAAATGTTAGAGATAACTTCAACAATATTTAATATTGTGCGGATTTCAACACGCGTAAAAATGTTAGAGATAACTTCAACAATATT
>OZ038509.1:54201445-54313945 GCA_964036315.1 Acanthosepion esculentum | reverse complement strand
TGTTTTCCTCATCTTTATTGCCATATTCACCTTCAACATCTGTCTCTATTTCTCAGATGAGGTATTGTAACTATTTACACTATTTACATTGTTCGGACTGTTCTCCTCATCTTTATTGCCATATTCCCCATCAATATCTGTCTCTATTTTTGAGATGAGGTATTGTAACTATTTACACTATTTACATTGTTCGGACTGTTGTCCTCATCTTTATTGCCATATTCACCTTCAACAACTGTCTCTATTTCTCAGATGAGGTATTGTAACTATTTACACTATTTACATTGTTCGGACTGTTGTCCTCATCTTCATTGCCATATTCCCCTTCAACATCTGTCTCTATTTCTCAGATGAGGTATTGTAACTATTTACACTATTTACATTGTTCGGACTGTTGACCTCATCTTTATTGCCATATTCCCCTTCAACATCTGTCTCTATTTCTCAGATGAGGAATTGTAACTATTTACACTATTTACATTGTTCGGACTGTTGACCTCATCTTTATTGCCATATTCCCCTTCAACATCTGTCTCTATTTCTCAGATGAGGAATTGTAACTATTTACACTATTTACATTGTTCGGACTGTTGTCCTCATCTTTATTGCCATATTCCCCTTCAACATCTGTCTCTATTTCTCAGATGAGGTATTGTAACTATTTACACTATTTACATTGTTCGGACTGTTGTCCTCATCTTCATTGCCATATTCCCCTTCAACATCTGTCTCTATTTCTCAGATGAGGTATTGTAACTATTTACACTATTTACATTGTTCGGACTGTTGTCCTCATCTTCATTGCCATATTCACCTTCAACATCTGTCTCTATTTCTCAGATGAGGTATTGTAACTATTTACACTATTTACATTGTTCGGACTGTTGTCCTCATCTTTATTGCCATATTCACCTTCAACATCTGTCTCTATTTCTCAGATGAGGAATTGTAACTATTTACACTATTTACATTGTTCGGACTGTTGACCTCATCTTTATTGCCATATTCCCCTTCAACATCTGTCTCTATTTCTCAGATGAGGAATTGTAACTATTTACACTATTTACATTGTTCGGACTGTTGACCTCATCTTTATTGCCATATTCCCCTTCAACATCTGTCTCTATTTCTCAGATGAGGAATTGTAACTATTTACACTATTTACATTGTTCGGACTGTTGACCTCATCTTTATTGCCATATTCCCCTTCAACATCTGTCTCTATTTCTCAGATGAGGAATTGTAACTATTTACACTATTTACATTGTTCGGACTGTTGACCTCATCTTTATTGCCATATTCCCCTTCAACATCTGTCTCTATTTCTCAGATGAGGAATTGTAACTATTTACACTATTTACATTGTTCGGACTGTTGACCTCATCTTTATTGCCATATTCCCCTTCAACATCTGTCTCTATTTCTCAGATGAGGAATTGTAACTATTTACACTATTTACATTGTTCGGACTGTTGACCTCATCTTTATTGCCATATTCCCCTTCAACATCTGTCTCTATTTCTCAGATGAGGAATTGTAACTATTTACACTATTTACATTGTTCGGACTGTTGACCTCATCTTTATTGCCATATTCCCCTTCAACATCTGTCTCTATTTCTCAGATGAGGAATTGTAACTATTTACACTATTTACATTGTTCGGACTGTTGACCTCATCTTTATTGCCATATTCCCCTTCAACATCTGTCTCTATTTCTCAGATGAGGTATTGTAACTATTTACACTATTTACATTGTTCGGACTGTTCTCCTCATCTTTATTGCCATATTCCCCTTCAACATCTGTCTCTATTTCTCAGATGAGGAATTGTAACTATTTACACTATTTACATTGTTCGGACTGTTGACCTCATCTTTATTGCCATATTCCCCTTCAACATCTGTCTCTATTTCTCAGATGAGGAATTGTAACTATTTACACTATTTACATTGTTCGGACTGTTGACCTCATCTTTATTGCCATATTCCCCTTCAACATCTGTCTCTATTTCTCAGATGAGGAATTGTAACTATTTACACTATTTACATTGTTCGGACTGTTGACCTCATCTTTATTGCCATATTCCCCTTCAACATCTGTCTCTATTTCTCAGATGAGGTATTGTAACTATTTACACTATTTACATTGTTCGGACTGTTCTCCTCATCTTTATTGCCATATTCCCCTTCAACATCTGTCTCTATTTCTCAGATGAGGTATTGTAACTATTTACACTATTTACATTGTTCGGATTGTTCTCCTCATCTTTAGTGCCATATTCCCCTTCAACATCTGTCTCTATTTCTCAGATGAGGAATTGTAACTATTTACACTATTTACATTGTTCGGACTGTTGACCTCATCTTTATTGCCATATTCCCCTTCAACATCTGTCTCTATTTCTCAGATGAGGAATTGTAACTATTTACACTATTTACATTGTTCGGACTGTTGACCTCATCTTTATTGCCATATTCCCCTTCAACATCTGTCTCTATTTCTCAGATGAGGTATTGTAACTATTTACACTATTTACATTGTTCGGACTGTTCTCCTCATCTTTATTGCCATATTCCCCTTCAACATCTGTCTCTATTTCTCAGATGAGGTATTGTAACTATTTACACTATTTACATTGTTCGGACTGTTCTCCTCATCTTTATTGCCATATTCCCCTTCAACATCTGTCTCTATTTCTCAGATGAGGAATTGTAACTATTTACACTATTTACATTGTTCGGACTGTTGACCTCATCTTTATTGCCATATTCCCCTTCAACATCTGTCTCTATTTCTCAGATGAGGAATTGTAACTATTTACACTATTTACATTGTTCGGACTGTTGACCTCATCTTTATTGCCATATTCCCCTTCAACATCTGTCTCTATTTCTCAGATGAGGTATTGTAACTATTTACACTATTTACATTGTTCGGACTGTTCTCCTCATCTTTATTGCCATATTCCCCTTCAACATCTGTCTCTATTTCTCAGATGAGGAATTGTAACTATTTACACTATTTACATTGTTTGGACTGTTGACCTCATCTTTATTGCCATATTCCCCTTCAACATCTGTCTCTATTTCTCAGATGAGGAATTGTAACTATTTACACTATTTACATTGTTCGGACTGTTGACCTCATCTTTATTGCCATATTCCCCTTCAACATCTGTCTCTATTTCTCAGATGAGGAATTGTAACTATTTACACTATTTACATTGTTCGGACTGTTGACCTCATCTTTATTGCCATATTCCCCTTCAACATCTGTCTCTATTTCTCAGATGAGGAATTGTAACTATTTACACTATTTACATTGTTCGGACTGTTGACCTCATCTTTATTGCCATATTCCCCTTCAACATCTGTCTCTATTTCTCAGATGAGGAATTGTAACTATTTACACTATTTACATTGTTCGGACTGTTGACCTCATCTTTATTGCCATATTCCCCTTCAACATCTGTCTCTATTTCTCAGATGAGGAATTGTAACTATTTACACTATTTACATTGTTTGGACTGTTGACCTCATCTTTATTGCCATATTCCCCTTCAACATCTGTCTCTATTTCTCAGATGAGGAATTGTAACTATTTACACTATTTACATTGTTCGGACTGTTGACCTCATCTTTATTGCCATATTCCCCTTCAACATCTGTCTCTATTTCTCAGATGAGGAATTGTAACTATTTACACTATTTACATTGTTCGGACTGTTGACCTCATCTTTATTGCCATATTCCCCTTCAACATCTGTCTCTATTTCTCAGATGAGGAATTGTAACTATTTACACTATTTACATTGTTCGGACTGTTGACCTCATCTTTATTGCCATATTCCCCTTCAACATCTGTCTCTATTTCTCAGATGAGGAATTGTAACTATTTACACTATTTACATTGTTCGGACTGTTCTCCTCATCTTTATTGCCATATTCCCCTTCAACATCTGTCTCTATTTCTCAGATGAGGTATTGTAACTATTTACACTATTTACATTGTTCGGACTGTTCTCCTCATCTTTATTGCCATATTCCCCTTCAACATCTGTCTCTATTTCTCAGATGAGGAATTGTAACTATTTACACTATTTACATTGTTCGGACTGTTGACCTCATCTTCGTAGCCATACCCACGCCGTTTCAGTCGTTTTACGACGCACCGGCCTTCTTCAGGATATCTCTATATTTCTGAAATGGTCTACGTATGGATCAGTTATAACAAACTTAGTACAAGAGAAAAGAAAATTTAACATAGACTAGGCTGGGCCATATGTAGTTTCGCTCACCACCCCAAATTACTGTGAAACTAAAATGTCACGTCCATAAATAGCCTCGTCTGATTGATACTTTCATATGGATGCCGTGAAATATGTAAACACTTATTAGAACAGGAACTGGAGCTCGACAGGCATGGGCCATGTTAGATGAGACAATCTCTTGTAATATGTCACCTCCATTGTCGAGAGTAAAGAACTGAAACATTTGAAACAGTTTTGTGCAGGGAGGGTCCCAGTTTTAGTTCACCCCTCCCTTTATAGAGCTCTGAAACTGACATTTCCCTGGTATATAGGCGGTCTCTCCCAAGACGGTACAAACACGACTGAGATGGGCCAAGGGTCACTGGTAGAGGCTGTCGGTATCCTTACCCCGACGATGTTCAGATCAGCGTCCCAACCCTAATCGGTCTGATAATGGCTCTCTGGTTAGCAAGTTTGAATGTCCGGGTCCTGAGATCGGAGTCTCGAAGGGTGAGGCTTGATTACGATCTTCAGCGCCTCGGGGTGGATGTACGTTGTGTACTGGATACCCATTTTTTATCTCGTGACCATGAGGACATTCTGTCTAAGAGGTTCGTCCTCTATTCAGCATGTTTTGATGGACGCTCGATGGGTGTTTCCTGGCTGGTGAGAAAGTCTCTGGATGCGGCGTGTGCTCTTGTCTCAGCGGATCCAGCGGACAGGCTTTGCGTGCTGGATGTTACCATAAAGGATAAGGCTCTTCGTCTCATTGGGGTTTATACGACCAATGACCATGCTCAGCGGTCTGCTTTGTTTCAGCGGATCTCGTTCGGTAATTCTAGCGGGTGATTGTCCGGGTTCGGGTAAACTTAGATAAGCCTAAGGTTAAGATGGCTGATTACTGGAAATTGAACGCATCATTATTTGGGGAGCAAGATTTCCGGGACCAGCTTCTACTAATGCAACAGCGGGAATTGTCGGAAGCTGTGGTTGGGAATAAGTGGTGGGATTCTCTGAGATCGAAACTTAGGTCTTTTGCTGCTGATTTTAGCCATCGACTCAATCTAGCAGGGTTAGCAGCGCAAAAGTCTCTTGAGACCTAAGTCGATCGGGCGATTAAATCCCGTGATAGTGGGAACGTAGCCGTATCTAAGGCGGAGCTGGCCACCTTGCTTATCAAGAACGATCAAGCTCTAGTAGTTAGGGCTAGGATAAAAAAGAATGTCTTGCGAGGCTACGAATATGGCCGCTTCATTGCGTGCAGAGGAAGATCGTAGGGCATCTAGTCAGCATATCGCGAGCATCACATTGACGGACAAACGGACTGTGACTACAGACGTGGGCATTTGTATGGCTTTTCGAGACTACTTTCAGGAGCTTTTTACCAGGGATCCCGGTCTTAGCACTGCTCAGTTCGATGCCGATTTAGCTGACTTTCCCCGCCTTGAGGCGGCTGAAGCGGCTGGGTGCGATGGTCCCATGACAGAGTCTGAGATCTGGGATGCGCTGAAGCAAGTTGGCCTGGACAAGACTCCGGGATTAGATGGTCTTCCGTACAGAATGTACTTGAGGTAGTCGCCCGTCTTTGTCCCCTTGCTAGCGCTGATTTACAACAACTGGATGAAGCAGGGGTCTATACCTCAACGTTTCACTAGGGGTGTGATCAAGTTTCTTCGCAAGAGCAAAGACGGTGGGGATGGGTTAGATAATTATCGGCCTTTGACGATGTTAAACACAGAGTTGAAGATTTTAGCCGGTCGTTTGCAGCCTGTCCTCTCTAGTCTGATTGGTCCCAAGCTTGTGCTGTGAAGGACAGGACTATTCAGGATAATCTTCATTTGGTACGCTTGATCATCGAGCAAGTCCACATTGATGCCGCGCTGATCAATTTAAATCAGTCTAAGGCTTTCGATAGGGTTGACCATCGATTTCTGGAGGCCGTTCTTTCGGTTTCGGGCCGGACTTTCGCACTTGGATCCGACTACTGTGTGCGTCCTCCGGTGCACTGGTAGAAGTGAATGGGGTAAGATCTAAACCTTTCATTTTGTCTCGCTCCTTTCGTCAATGTTGTCCGCTGTCTCCATTGCTGTACGTTCTTGCGTTGGAGCCTTTCCTGCGTAAGTTGAAAACGAATCCGGTCCTTCGCGGAATTTCCTTACCTGGTGCTACCATCTCGGCCAGGTACTCCGCCTATGCTGATGACGTTTCGGTTCTGGTGTCGAGCAGGGCCGAAATTAACGAAGTCAGCAAAGAAATCAAGGGATAAGAGATGGTGGCAGGGGCCAAGATCAAACACGATAAGTCTGTTGGCTTGCGGTTGGGTTCGTGGAAGAGACTTTCTCTTCCCGGATCTTTCCTTTGGACGGACGTGCCGCTCAAGATACTCGGCGTCTGGTTTGGTCCCGACCTCCTGTTGGAACTGAATTGGTCGGAGGTGCGGGAGAAGGCCGAGCTCGCAGTTCGTCAGTGGACTCGGAGGAATCTTTCCTTGAAGGGGAGGGCTGAAGTATGTGCCACGCACATCTACCCGATTCTCCTTTACCGACTCTCCGTGCTTTCACTGCCGTCTGACACTTTATTGGCGTTTGTAAGGCTCTTGTTCTTCTTCTTGTGGGGAGGCAAGACCGCTATTGTTAGTCGCAAGATCTGTTACCTCCATTCCTCTGATGGCAGTCTGAGTATATCTTGCGTTGAGATTCGTCAACATACGCTTCGCATCACTTATCCTGACCGGATGTGTATGCAGTTGGATGAGAACGGCGAATTCTGGAAGGAAGACGCAAGTAAATAATTTCCATCCTTAAGAAGTGTGTCCTCGTGCAAGGAGGAGGCCGGCCGTACTCCTCGAGCCGAGGGTTCCTTCTATCGCGAATGTCGGCTTGCTCTCAAGCAACTATTACGAGCGAAGGATGGCCTCTCCGACGTCCAGCTGTTGTCTCGTAAGGCATTATATCAGGTTTAAGTTAGGGGAAACGTTCAAGATGCTTTGATAGGCGAGCTCGGTCTGACGAAGCGGGAGGCTTGCTGCATATGGCCTTAGGTGCCCGGGTTGAAATGTCTTAATAACACTGAGGCATCACTGACCTGACTGTTGATTCGAGGGGCCCTCTGGGTCGCCAAAAGACTTCGTGCAGCGGGTTTGGCGAAGTCGCCAAACTGCGTTCGCTGCAGTGGTGAGATGGAGACCCTAGGTCACGCCTTCTTTCATTGTAGTGTCGTAGCTCCGCTGTGCAAGTTTGTAGAAGACTTCATGGTTCGCATGCTGCGCGGAAAGTTCTTTGTCCTCGAGACCAGTTCTGTCTGTAGCAATATAGTACCGCCGTTGACTAAGGCTGAGCACTATGTGTTCCTTTACTTCCTGGGTGTTATGCGAGTCGTGATATGGACGACGCGACAGAAGGAATTCCATGGGGCCGAGAAGTTTACCTCTTCCCAACTGATCCTGTTCTTTAAGCATCAGCTTAAAGTCAAGATCAGGACGGAAAGGAAGCGACTCCATCCATTGGCATTTGGCGAAAGGTGGGTGAGTCTTGCGCGTCTCTGCAGAGTGAAAGGTGATGACTTGAAGTGGCATTTTCATGCCGGTTAGGCTGTAAGAATATTGGGATTGCTGGGTTGAACAATGCTAACCCTTCCCGTGTATAGGTTAGAGTAGGTCGTTTTTTACTTTATTTTTTTCTCTTTCTTCAAGTAAACTTAGCTAGGGTGTGTATGCTCATTGGTGCCCTTTTTTTCTGGCCCTGTTTTCTTTCTTGTGTTTAACTCCCGATCCCTCCCATCATTAGGTGGTTAGTGATATCAGTTCTGTGGTGGGTGCGGAGCGTTTTTCGTTTCGAGTGTTTGTTTTTTTGTTTTTTTCGTATTTGTTGTTGCGTTCTGATGAATGTGTGTTTTTAGTGAGTGAATGGCTTGTACGAATCTTTTTATATTTTTCAAGTCCCGCATTGATTTCGTCCAGTTAACTGAGGTTTCTGCCACAGGGCTGTGGGAGGTTTTATTAATAACAGCATTTTGTTTAGTTTCTTGTATATAGTTTTGTACTCATTGTGAATATTCATTGGGCTTTTTAGATTTTTAAATTGTTATTTTATTCCTCTCTCCCCACAGACATTTGTATATGTGGGGACTAGTTAGGATTTCATAGAGTTTCTGGGGCATTATGGTGGATGAATGAAGTAAGAATGGTAAGTAAGAATGAGTTGTTTTGGTGAAAGGAATATTGTTCGTATGATTGGGTCAGTGTGTGCGGCTAGCTAAGTTTAATGTTAAGACAGAAGATGACTATCATCCCCCCCCTTTTCGGCCTTGTGCCATATTTGTAATTTTTGTACAATAAATAATCTGTAGTTGTAGATTCGTCTCCAACTGTGCTGGTGAAACTCTCTGCTTCCGACTGAAGAGGATCCCCAGACGACGCTATGTCGAAGGGCAGAATCTCGTCTCGGGAAACAGCTACCCGAAACCGTTTTATACAAAGTCTACAGGGAATTTATGACCGAGCCTACGGGCTCGGATGCCCCACATTAAATTCGGTCTTGTTCCACATCTGACCGCGGGGTGTGTTTAGTAGATATTCTGCAGTTGGAGATTCATTGTGGAATTCACTTGACTCACTTCCATCAGTTGACTACTTCTTCTGCGCGCCGCTGGCGAATCTTATATGTTTTGTTCTTTTCCTAAGTATTATCGTTCATTACCAATCTTCGTTTGATTATTCTATTCTGTAACCTTTCTTTGGTTATATTTACATTCTACACTACTTCGAATAAAAGGTTAGGAAGGAAACCTCCCATCATTACTGGAAAGAGCTATAACAGCTACTGGACTTGAGAAAGCTATTTTCCTGAAAAATTGTTTTAAGAGAAAAATTCTATGAATTTCAACAGAAAGTAGCCATTGGCTGCTCGGTCAATGAACGCCAAATGTTTCTTTGTAAGAAAATAGTTAATTTTACCATTAACGTTACCATATATCACCCACATGTTTCATTCTTAATTGTAGCAATGTATCACGAAGCTGTTTCCATCTTACTGTCACCTGGCACTTCACGTTGTCATCCGACTCGTTCGGACTTAAGGATAAACGAAAACCGTGTTGTTATTTGAAAATCATTAAAATGAAAAGTCTTTAGCAATATGTCACTTCTTCTTCATCTTCTTCTTCTTCTTCTTCTATGATCATGGCTCTCCACATTTTCCTGTCCTTTGTAGCGCTTAGTAAATTTTGTCTTTTTTGCTATCTTTGCTAACCCCTTTCAGCCAACCATTTACACAAGTTCCTCCTCCTCCTTCTCCTTCTTCTTCTTCTTCTTCTTCCATGATCATGGCTCTCCACAATTTCCAGTCCTTTGTAGCTCTCACTAAATCTTGTATTTTTACTATCTCTCCTAAACTCCGTTCTGCCAACATTTACACGGGCTCGATCTTCTTTTTCTGCGTCTCTTCAGGTTATGAACGATCATGGCTCTCCACAATTTCCTGTCCTTTGTAGCGCTTAGTAAATTTTGTCTTTTTTGCTATCTTTGCTAACCCCTTTCAGCCAACCATTTACACAAGTTCTTCTTCTTCTTCTTCTTCTTCTTCTTCTTCTTCTTCTTCTTCTTCTTCTTCTTCTTCTTCTTCTTCTCTCCGTGTCCCTTCAGGACGTGGATGATCTTGGCTCTCCCCAACTTCATGTGCTTTGTAACTCTTAATAAAGTTTGTCTTTTTCTATTGCTATTCCTTAACTTTTATTGAATAAGAATAAATTGCAGTCGTTTATGAGAATTTATGAGTGTTGTCACATTTAAACAACATGGTTTGTCAGGATTACCAAAATATTTAACCTGTTCATGATGGTCCCCCCTCAGCATAGAATCTTACAAGGCTGCACCCTATCAGCAACACTTCTACAAACCATTTGACACATTTCTACAATAATTTCAGAAAAAATTATCAGAAATTTGTTTTAATTCAGGAAATGTTTTCGGTTTGAGCCTTTAAGCAAGATATTTCAGTTCCACCCGCAAAAGAAAAAGATTAGTGGTATTAGGTCTGGTGATCAACTACTCCACTTCGTCTTATCCACCACAGATCGAAAAAGGGCCTTACTTTTGTCACACCCCGTATTATCTATCTATCTATCTATCTCAGTCTTTCCATATCTATCTATTCCAGTTTGCCCATATCTGTGTATCGATCTAACTGAGTCTGCCCATATCTATCTCAGTCTGCCCATATCTATCTACCTATAAATATATATATATATATATACATATATATATATATATATATATATATATATATATATATATATATATATATATCAGTCTGCCGATATCTTTCTATCTATCTATGTATCTATCTCAGTCTTCCCAAATCTATCTATGTATCTATCTCAGTCTGCACACATTTATCTCTCGATATATCTCAGTCTGTCCATATCTATCTATCTATCTATCTATCTATCTAACTGAGTCTGCCCATATCTATCTATGTATCTATCTCAGTCTGCCCCTATCTATCTATCTATTTATCTGTATATATATATATAATGTCAGTTTTTAGTTTCGGCATATCGTCCGGAGCTTCGGTTGGCCGTGACGCGTAATGAAGTCTAAAAGCTCTTTTCGTAGTCTCAGCCGAAAATGTTAATTGATGAACTTTATCTCCAACTATGTGTCTATCCACTGACGATGCGTGAATGCACAGTGATTTTAACCTGTCTTTATATTCAGGTCGGCAGGTTAACAATCTACCCCAGCGAGCGAAATAAAGGGTTCAGTTCGACATTCGACCGTTCAAGCATATATACATATATATATATTGAAATTGAGAAGCTATACGAAAACATTTGTTAAAGTCCAGCATGAACAACTAATAGAAACAACACCAGAATTTAAAGACTTACTTAAGACCGAGACATTCAAAGATCAGCATCATAAAAGCAGAAACTCCTTAAAAACACTTTCTAAACAACTAAAAATTGCAGCACAAGAACTACGCAACCACCCTGACATAATTGTAAAAAAAAAAGCTGATAAGACCAACATTTTCGTCATCCTAAACAAATTGGATTACAACAAAAAACTTCCATGATCACATAAAGTTTAAAAACCTCAACAGGAACCCGACCAACCAACTAAAATCAAAGCTTAATAAACTCATTAATGCTAATAATGCTGAACAGAACTCTTTAAAGCTCCCTAAAATTGTTGGTGATTATAGACCTGGTTACATATACGGCACTATAAAAACACATAAACCTAACTATCCTCTCCGTCCTATCATATCACAAATTCCAACTCCTGTATATCAACTAACAAAATACATCAACCAACTCATTACTCCCTACCTTCCTAGTAAATATAGTGTTAAGTCAACACTAGAAGTAATCCAAATCCTAAAAAGCGAAACACCTAATAATGAAATCATAGCTTCACTTGATGTTGAAAACTTATTTACCAATGTCCCTGTTAGTGAAACTATTGACATAATTATAAGAAATATATACAGTAACTCATCTTTACCCCCACTTAAAATTAATCCTAATATATTACGGAAACTACGATTAGCTTGTACTACTGAAGTCCCTTTCTTAGATCATAATAATAATATATATATATACAACCTGATGGTGTCTCTATGGATTCAGTACTGGGTCCGACATTTAGCAATTTCTACATGTCGAACATCGAAAATAAAATATTTACAGCTTTTAAAAAAACATCCATCTACCTAAGATATGTTGATAATATCCTTATTTTAGTTAAAAATACAGATGAAATACTTCAACTTCAAAAACGTTTCCAAAATAATTATGTCCTTAAATTCACGTATGAACTCAGTACTAATAATAAAATTCCCTTCCTTGACATATTGATAAACACAAATAATAATAAATTTACTATTTCGCCATACAAAAAACCTACTAGCATAAATTCATGTACACTTAACTACAAGAGCGAATGCCCATATTACTACAAAATAACAATTATAAAAAATCTAATACATCGTGCAGAAACTAATTCATCCACAAAACAGATTTTTTACAGTGAACTAAAGAATATAAAACAAACACTTATTAATAATAGATTTCCAAACTATATAGTTGATGGACAAATAAGATGCTTTCTTAGAAATCTCAACACTAAGCAAATAGTACATAATACTGCCTCTACTAATCTCAAACATATTAATCTCCTATATTGTAATCAAATGCATACTAATTATAAACAAGATGAAAATATACTAAAAATATTAGTAAATACTAATATATCTACAACAGATCCTAGCAAAAAAAATTAAGTTAATCATATACTACACTAAATCTAGTATATCCAACTCAATTATTCGCAATGATTCTTCTCCCCCCATTAGCGATTTGCAAAAAACAACATAGTTTACAAATTCAAGTGCTCTTTGGGAGATTGTATCTCCAACGGATTAAATAATATTTATGTTGGACACATCACAAACTCGCTTTCACGACGCTTGACAACAGCTAAAATGGATACCAAACTCGAAGAGAATATAATGACACAATAATGGTGTTGACATCCCACACTCTTCGAAGGAAATGGTAGGAAGGAAGTCCATATTTATACTTGAAAGAGTAATAGCAGTTCGTATAACTAAAAAAAAAATTAATAGAATAATTTTATAAATTTCAAATAAAAGAACTTTCTGGTCGGTCATTGAATGCTGAATAAATGCTTATAAAAAACGGCTAATATTGCCATTGCCATTAGAGATGAGGAGAACAGATTCTACACTTTGATTCTTGCCCGATGATCAGTGAAGGAAGAAAAGTATAACTCGAGTAGTATTGGCTTCTTGGTCAATGAATAGTGAATGTTTCCTTATAAAAAAACGGAATGTTAATCCATTATTTCATCTTACGAAATCCAAATAAGACGGGGAAAAATTTAATAAAACGAATATAATTCTAATTTTTTGCTTAGCAGTCGTTCTTCGCATCCATTTTCTTTTCTTTCTTTTTTCTTTTTTTTCAATGATTTTTGGAAAACTCAGCATTTATTTTATAGAGATTTGTAAATAATTTTCTAGTTTTTTATTCATCTATAATTATCTCCCTTGCATTTTAATAAGTTATCTCCCTTAGACTGGTTAAAATTATCTCCCATAGCAAGTCTTCACTTTTCAGAATTATCTCCCTTACACTGTTTGGATTTTTCGATTTTTGTGTTATGTCTATTTTTTTTGTTTATTATTTCAAACAGTACAGTTCAAAAGATTCATCTAGAAATATGGGTGTTCACCGTTTCTGATTATCTATCTCTCTATCTCAATCTGTTCATTCATCTAGAAATATGGGTGTTCACCGTTTCTGATTATCTATCTCTCTATCTCAATCTGTTCATATCTATCTATCTATCTATCGCAGCCTGTTCAGAACCGTTTATCTCTCTATCTAATTTTCGTCTGTTCACATCAATCTATCTATTTTAGTCTCTTCATATCTATCTATCTATAATCTATCTATCTATCTATCTATCTAACACACTTCTCATTATTTATCTATCTATAAAAAAAAACTTTCTGGTTTCACTGGGCTGATTTAAAATCCAACAGACACCAACAGCTCTAACACACACACACACAATCATATATATATATATATATATATATATATATATATATATATATATATATATATATATATCCCTATCCCGCTATTCTCTCCCTGATTTGGATGTGTCCGAGAAAGAAGTATACAAACAATCAAAACCTGCCTCCACAAGGTTGTCGGACGAGGGAAAATAGATTATTTCTCATTGCTAACCCTTATCTCTGATATCCAGAAGGCTGTCATTAATTGCCCCATAACCTATAGAGAATCGGCGAGAGAGAACTGGAAGCGGTAACACCGAGCATGTTTTTGCGGTCAAATGTGACTCCTGAGATGCTATTGGACTTGAACAAGGAAGATTGTGTGCCCTCACTGCTCCCCACAGTAGAGAAAGACTTGTCAGAGCTATGCAAATGAAGAACTGGTGTCTAGAAAGGTTTAGCGCCAAGTGGTACGACGTGTACCTTTTGAGCCACAGGGAGAGACCGCAGAGCCTATCTGTCTCATTTTGTTCAGATCTGTCTATCCCAGTCTGTTCATATCCATCTATTTCAGTCTGTTTCTATCTATCTATCTATCTATCTATCTATCTATCTATCTATCTATCTATCTATCTAGTCTCAATCTGTTCATATCTATCTATCTATCTATCTAATTTCTGTCTTTTCATATCTATCTAGCTAGCTAGCTATCTAATCTTAGTTTGTTCATATCTATCCTAACAATCTAATCTCAATCTGTTCGTATCTATCTATCTATCTATCTAATTTCAGTCTGTTCATATCTATCTATGTATCTATCTACCTATCTAATCTCAGGCTGTTCATATCTATCCATCTATCTAATCTCATTCTGTTCATATATATATATATATATATATGTGTGTGTGTGTGTGTGTGTGTGTGTGTGTGTGTGTGTATTTAGGCAGCAATCCTTCTTTCAAGCACATTTCATTAAAAACGACTGACAAGGTGCTTTTATTTATTTTTTTATATAATTTCTCGTGCGATCTAATAAAGTTTTTCTTTTCAGAGGATAAATTATATAAAAATTGTCCGAATGTTCTTTTTATCCGAGCGCTTTCGGCCACACATCTAGCCATTTTCAAGGATTATATTTCAACTGTTAGAATTAGAAATAGTTTGTTATGTGTATGTTTTATAAAGTATCTCACTCGGTTCATACTGATTAGTTTTGGGGGGTATTAAATGTTACAGGCCAATTAAGCTGTTAACGGTCAAAATATTAACGGTCAAAATATTAAAGGTCAAAATATTAAAGGTCAAAATAGGGAATGGTTGCTCGAGTCATCTAGATTATAAACTTAATCTTCTGGCTTGCAACTCGTATTCGAGGATGCTTGTCTACGAGGGCGACTAGTCAATCCCTGTTGCAGGCACATGCTCAGGCACATTTGTGTTTGTTCGACACCCACAGAACCCACTTGTGGTTTATACTGCAACTACTCTGAACGGACCTGTGTTACAATTTCTATGAGCGAGCGTATTATATGGCGTGATCAACAGCCTGAACAAGGCCAGTACGCTCAAACCCTCGGTCACGATGACTTGTTACTTCGTGCTAGGGTCCCAAATAGTTCCATCTACCCAATTTCACTTAGAAGGTTTGAACCAACGCGTGGTCTGTTTTTTAGTCACTTTCCAAAGATCCCTCACGCTGTGATCGCCTCGACCACATCAAGAAGTCACCTTCCTGACAAATCAACTATGGTGAGATTCGAACTCGAGTCGCACAATATTAAAATAGAGAAGAAAGTGGGCAGCACCAAGAAGCAAGCCTTGAGGGCTGTCCGGTGCCTGATTTATATGTGGGCTGCAGCACAGAGGCCACAAGACAAATGCGTAAATTCACAATCTTAGTATTGTAACAATACGATTTCCCACACATCCTTAGAAGATAAATAGATAGATTATTTTTCCTTTAAGTAGATTTAATGACCAGATTTTCTTAGGAATCTTGTCTCCAGCCCATCTTTAAGTAAATTTAATGACCAGGATTTTTCAGGAATCCTGTCTCCAGCCAACCTTTGAATTGGCAAACATAAAATTTTGTTAGTGATTTCAGATAGCCGTAAAAGTAGAGTCCTTTGAAAACTGACCACACAAAAACTAACTGGGTGGTCTCCTTTTCCGGTTGGTTGAACAAAAGTGGACGGATAGGAGTGGTGGGTCCCTCACCCAGTATCCATATTATGAGTGGTCAGTGAAACGACCAGCAGTCAGTCTGTGAAATGGCCGGAAGTCAGTGAGACGGTCAGGCAGTAAGTCTTGAAAAACATTTGTCGTTATTCTTTGTTGAATTCGATCATGGACCTTATATTGAGACAAAGATGGGAACATAGCGAGCGACTGTGTGTATTCTCATACAGCCAACCTTAGATGCCATCACAGCTTGTGCAGTGACATGCAGATACGCATCACCACAGTATTCACTTACAGATTTTCGGCAAACCTTTGGCAATGGTTTTGTTGTTTGCGCAAATGGTTTACTCACAGCTTTCGTATAATTAATTATTCAACCTTTCACATATCTATTGAGTATCTTCATGCAATAGATTCGCGATTTTAAAGTAAATTAAGCAACACGTAAAAACACACGAACGGAGTTATGTCAGCAACAATATTAGCATAAGTAATATCACAGCTCCCTTCACTGACTGCTTACTGATGGAAAAATTACACGCATTCATAAAACGACATAAATACGTGACACTCTCGTTAATTAGACACTATTTTTCTGAAATACTAACGCATTTATTTCTGTTGTGTTGTAAAAAAAGAAGACAAAATATTTTTGTGGGGTTTTTTGCGAGGAATTTCTTTTAACTTTATTAGTCGTGTTTGAAGATTATTTATTTCTTCGCTTACCACAGGCTTTTATCCTCTACAGACCTTCATGGTCTTATCAGTTAGGAAGGATTTTATAATGAAGAAAATTCTTCCAGAGATCTCATTGCTGGACACATTGCGTAGCAACCCCCGTCATAAAGCTCACCCTAACAAAGGCCTTCAATATATCTAAGGTAAT
Source organism: Acanthosepion esculentum (assembly GCA_964036315.1). Lineage (NCBI taxonomy): Eukaryota > Metazoa > Mollusca > Cephalopoda > Sepiida > Sepiidae > Acanthosepion > Acanthosepion esculentum. The sequence goes on along the minus strand of OZ038509.1, from coordinate 54,297,077 downwards.
CATCCACCTCACTGATTATGTTCATAAGGACAGTTAAGATATCAGCAGTTGACCTAAATGAGGGTTACTAAGCTGTTTGTCGATCAGGAGGTTTACGCTGTTGATGGTAGCCTCAAATAGATTCCTGATTGGCTCAAAGACAGCGACGGGTTTATGGACCTTGACTACTGATGCGACCTATAAGCTAATCTTCTAGGCTGGTTCCGCTAATAAGGATATATGTTCGGGTCTGTAAAATTTGCATTTCCATAGATGTCCTTAGGAAATGAAACAGACTCGTTCGCAACCATAGCTGATTATGTACACTAGTTGCCGTACAAAGATTATAGATCCTAGCCTGTAAAAATACGCATTGTCACGATTGTTCTTAGAAATGATAATGGAATACAATCCCACAGCCTTAAACACTACTTTAAATGCACAATATATTTGATAGACTAATTCCCGTACTAAGGCACAGAATGTAAATCTGTAAAATGAATTAAAGAATTAGTATTCTTGAGAAAAGTCATGGAATCATTCTATGCTGCTCTCACGTTTGTTTTTTAATTGTTATCACCCCATGCAAGGCATTAAAGCCACTAAGACGTAAGAGGTTACTGGGTGTGGAAGAATTAGGAACAGAAATATTATTAATGAGGAGAAAAGAGAAAAGAATAATCAGGACAGCAGTACATAACGATTGACATTACACTTAAAGATCAAATTTTGCCAGAGAGTATGGTGCCAGAATGGAGATCCACAAGCAAGGAGTGCGAGATAAGAAAGTCTTAGCATAGAACTTAGTGCTACATCTTGCTAGCTCAACTGTAAATTGATGAAATCTCGATGCCAATCTAGTACTACGCTTAAATTAAAAAAGGGCAGGTACCATAGCAAATAGCGATATTTATTTCTGCTATGTACAGAAAATGTCGCACAAGGCATAAAAGGGGAATGGGGTAAAGGACAGTCTTCATATGCCTTAACATTAAACTTAGCTAGCTACAAGCACTGACCCAAACATACCACAATATTCCTAACACCAAAACAACATACTTACCTTTCTTACTACATCCACCGTAATACCTCATTGTCTCTATGAAAATCCTAACTAGTCCCCTTATTTATAATTCATTGTATGTGTCGTGGGGGTGGGAATAAAACAATAATTAAAAAGACTAACCCCATTGAGCTCATCTGGACAATTACCATGAAAGTATTTATACAAAAGACATAGAGAGGCGGAACCTTGGGCGGTGGGAAAGTGACTGGAGACGTGCTGCCAGATTAGGACCAATAATATTGCTGATTCTTCTTTGGATCTCGATGCCAATCTAGTACTACGCTTACATTAGAAAAGGGTAGGTACCATAGCAAAGAGCGATATGTATTTCTGCTATGCACAGAAAATGTGGCACAAGGCCAAAGAGGGGAATGGGGAAAAGGAGGGTTTTCATCTGTCTTAACGTTAAACTGAGCTAGCCACAAACACTGACCCCAACATGCCACAATATTCCTTACACCAAAACAACGCATTCATACTTACCTTTCTTACTACATTCACCATAATACCTCATGGTCTCTATGAAAATCCCAACTAGTACCCATATGTACAACTTATGTCTGTGCGGGGAGGGGAATAAAATAACAATTTAAAAAAATTTAACACCAATGAATATTTACAATAATGAACAAAGTACTCACTGGAACAGTTTCAATGAAAGTATTTATAGAAAAGACTTAGGGAGGCAACCTTAGGGTGGTGCGAAAGTGACCGGAGCCGGGCCGCCAGATCATGACCAATAATATTGCTGATTCTTCTTTGGATTTTATCAAGCAGCTCAAGGTAAATAGCAGGGGTGCCGAACCATATGAGGCAGCAATAATCTAAGCATGGACGAATGGCAGACCTATAGATCTATAAGATATATTCTGGAGAGAAAAATTGTCTTGCCCGACACAGTGAACCTAATTTCTTAGCGGCTAGCCTAGCAATGGATTCAATATAGTATAGTCTTTAAACTGAGAAATGTTTTCCTTGTGGCCAAAATGTTTCCTCAGAGCCTTTAAATGTCAAAAAGCATTAAATCTACAATTGCGCATGATTCTTGTTTGGAAATGTAATGGAATCATTTGCCGTTTCATCCATCTCTCATTTAAACTCAGAAATTATTTCGTAGACAGGTGACTCTGCCAAGGCTACAAATACATGTTTGTAAAATCTACATTCCCATGATTTTGCGGGGAAATGTAATGGAATCCTTTCACCACTCAAATTGTCTACACTTGTTGCCTTGATCAAAATCTCAATCTTTGCTTTGTCGTGGCACTTCATGGAAATAATTTTAGTTCTATTTATTTAAACATTATTCGCTCTGTGTTTTCGCGTTCGCTAATGGTATCTTCCAAAGAAGGATCTGAAGAACTATCATGTATATATCAACATTAACTTCCTCAAACACGAACTACCGATGACTTTCTAATCTTTATCAAAACAACATGCAACGTGTGTCCACTACATTGAACAAATAAAACCTTTTCTTTTATCTCGAGTAAACGTGACTGAAGACATTTATATTTGCCCGCCCAAACATTCAGGTTAAAATCGACTAACATAATGAGAGATCAATCAATAAGATTGAGTCATTTAATGCATTTAAAGGCATCTAAAATAAAATACGTTGAAAACGACAAAGGTGTGTCTTCACTACGTTGCCCAGATTTTAGAATAACACTATTGTGTTCTAATATTATAGTAGTCGACAAAAATATATTACTCATTCCAAATTATTAAAGCGTCCTCTTTCTTAAAGTTATGCAGAGGACCGGGGAGGTGAAGGTGAAAAGAAAACACGTGCGTTTATATTTCCTGCTAGAAGAAGGTCCGGCTACAAGAAAATGGCGAACTTGAATTAAGTCCAACTGAAGATAAAGAAGACAAACAAGACCGATATATATATATATATATATATATATATATATATATATATATATATATATATATATATAATAAGATAGATAGATAGATAGATAGATAGATAGATAGATATTATTAGTGGTAAATATACACATACATATGCAATCATATATTTAAAATATTGGTAGGTCTGATGAATTGGATCGTATTTACGATTCCAATGGAATAAATTATGACCATGGAATATTAGTGTTTAAGCCTCTTATATATATATATATATATATATATATATATATATATATATATATATATATATATATAAACAAATATATTGTTGGAAAAATATATATATTACCAGCAATGCATTTTAGAAAAAAATTATTCCCAGCAATAAAAATCTTGTTGGCATTAAATAACTCATTGAGGTTGATATGCCATAAAACAAAACAAACCAATATATACTTCTAACGTAAAAGCCCTGCCGGCGGCAGCTATGTCCTGTCTCTCCGGTGGTTCTGGCCGAAAACAAAACACCCAGTCCTCCTCCGTTGAACTGTAGGAATCACCAACATTCGCCACGTTGTGCATTTTTGATCCGAACAGCAGTGTCTCGGTCCTTCAGGACGGTCCGATGGTAAAGGATGAAATGGCTGGGTTCTACGCTGAAAGGAATCGCTATTCGTGCAGAAGAAAGTTCTTGTCGTAACCGCAATGACATAAAGAAAAAGAAAATAAGCAACACTTTCGGTTCCTGTACAAAAGAGCCTTTTAAGGCTATTACTTTTATGTCACTACCAAAGAAATTGCACGAATACAAAGCGCCTTAACGAGATTCACTCGTTTGGGTCGGAAAGTCACAGAGAGAGGAAGACGAAATTATGCCGATATGAATCCAGCCTATCTAAGGGAGGTAATTCGTGGATCTTCGTCTGTCCACAACAATCTAGCAGTTTGCTTTCTCGGCTTTGTTGACAAAATTATCTGGATTCGTACAGGTTCTATTTCTATCTGTTGGTTCGGATCGGACTTCTTGACGCATGACACCCAACTGTCCAGACCAGCAAGATCCACCAGGCCGTTTCCGCCGCGTTCTCTTTAACTCAAACGTGCAGGCAGCTTATATAATGTGAGGCGGAGCTAAACAATTTTTAGGCAGCGCCCACGAATTTTAATATGCAAATCGCCTTGACCACCATGCGTTTTCGCATAATCTCCGAATAACAGCTGGAGACTATTTCTCAAGTGGTACTAAAAAAATTTTGTTCCCTGCTGGGTGACCGCAGACATGATCCACTTGAGTCTTGCCAAAACCACTTATCTCGTCTGAGGACTTTGGCTGGATTTTGTCTTTCAGACAACCCAAAAATCCAACTCACCATTTATCATAAGCGTTACTTAGCGAACCCGTCCATTAATCACTCTGGAATTATTACACCTAATTAACTAATAACTCAAACCCAGAAACAATTATTACAAAAAAAACTTATTTCTGGAATTACTCCGGAGTCCCTTCTACCCAACTAATTAGTACCTTCATCCCAATCCTTTAGAACTGTTGATTAATAAATCCACCTGGGGGAAGGGGCTCTTTCGCTCTGTCGCAATTGCTCCATTACCCATCTGTCATTTACTAGTAAATGACATATGAGGCCTCATGCAAAATAAAAACGATAATAGAAACAGGGTCGTTCATCTGTCCTTGCTGGAAGTTCATGGTTCTCCGGCTATCCGGTCTGACTTCAACTGCGAACAATTCTAGAAGTAAAAACATGAACAAGAACAGACAAGAAAAAACGAAGTCGAGATATAGTGTTCTGAGTCCTTTTCTGTTTCTTTTCAGAGCGTCTTTATAAAGCACATTGTCGTGCTTTCACTGAATAAGGTTCATTTTTCAGATTTTCACATGCAAAAAAAGAAGTTTGGTTACTATGAGGATATATGTTTTCCTTGATCTCACAACAATAAGTATTTCCATCCAGTTCACTACTTGGGATGCTCCCATATCTTCACCGACTCATTTATCTCTTCAGTCATCTACATATGTATTGCATCTATATAGATTTCTTTTTTTCTTCTTCTTCTTTATAATTGAACACTCATCATTTTTTTTTTCAAAATCAAAAACTCATTTTTTTCCTTCTCCCTTTTTTTTAAAGATTAAACACTCATTTTTTTTTCAAAATTAACCACTCATTGTTTTTTTTTTTTCAACTACATATTTTACTTATTTATTCCCTTTTAATTTTTTTTTTGTTTCACAACCTTGTCTTACGACTGGTCCGGGTCTTCACAACAGGCCTCGTTAGACTTTTTACGGGTTCCAATTCTCTCACAGCAACTATGGGCTGTTCTTCCACATCGGCTGCAGGTTCTAATGCATCTTGGTCGAGCCGATGTTGGTAAGGCGCACCAATCGGGTACTCAGCACGCTCCGCACTTCCACTTTCTGCCAGTTCAACTTCCACACTCGACATTCTCACTTTTCTCTTTTTCCACCACCACCAACTCAAAGAAACCATACCTATAATTAATATAATCCCCACAACAGTTGGCCAGGTTACTATGGTAACCATTTTCTCTCTCCAGTCCGAGTCTTGCCTACTTAGCCTAGTTAATTCTAACTTCAGTCGCCCGAAATCAATCTTATCAAAAGGTTTCAGTAACCCCGGCATTTTCCTTAACGAAAACTGAGGGAACTCTTTCGTAATCGGATCCCATAATTCAGCCCATCCAGTTTCATTTGATCCTACCAATTTCAACAACGCCTCGTTCCCTTCGAACCTCTCTTCTGCTTGATAGTAGTAGGGTAGGGATAGGGTCAGCCCGCGGGCACCACAGCCAAGGGGTAAAGCTAAAATGGTTAAGGGGGCGATAAGTCTCATTGTTGTCTCACCTTATTCTCGCAGACCTTAGAGAGCTCCATTTCACCCTGAGTGGCCACTGCCCAGATCCCGTCTGCAATGCTAACAGCTGTGGGTAACAAACGAAACTTCGACGCGACTTGGTCAGTGGGCCCTTAAAATATTGAACCAATTCACTTGACTGCATTGGAAATCAACACAGCAAAGGAGACGAACTAAATTCTTCAACACAACAAACCTTGTCAACCAATTCCAGGCTTAACGCTCACTCCCACAAAATATTCTATTCCACAACAAGAATCTCCGGTAAAAGAGCGATAACTCTATAACAATCAGTGAGTCAAGAACAATACTTTTTTCTATTTAATACAAAAAAAAACAACTGTTTAATTTTCCTATAACAACAAATATAGTTAACTACACCTTCTCATTTTCACACATACAGTACAGCAACCTAAATTCTTTCAGTATCACACACCAAAGAACTCTAATGTGTTTGACAACGTTTGCACTATATATTATGTATTTGTTGTGTTTATAAAAAATATTTATTGTTGAACAAATTCACAATTTCTTCTACTTGATTATTTCTCTTGTTGTCTTTGTTACATTTGATATTGTAAAAAATAATAGAGGGTCAGTTTTATTTTGTATTTATAACCAATACAGATTGGCTGACCCACTATAGATTCACACACGCGTAAGATACACACGGGAATTATGTGCCGCCAAAAAAGCAAACTTCCATTATGAGAGATTATAAAAATTTATACAACAAACTTTTCCACTCAATATCTTTCATAGAAAAATCTTTTGTCTAAGTTTTAAATTCAACCTTTTTAATCAAAGGCTGACAACTTTTCAGACATTGAACATTTCCGAAACAGCAAAGAACTTTTTCTCTAAAATATACCTTTGCACATGTGATATACTAATAATTCTTTTGTATTCATTCATTTAATATAGGTATTAACGCTAGATCGTTAAAAAAAAGAGCATAGCTCGATGAAAAAGACGCCAAACTTGCCGAAAAAAATTTTTTATCGTCTAATTGTTTATGTTACTATTAAGAGGAAAGAACAAAGTAAATTTTAATTATTTTTCAAAATTTTTCTGCGTTTATTAGAATATTCTAACATTCGATTGAAAAAACCTTGTTTCTTGTCATCACCGGAACTTGTAGGAAATAACATGGCGATTTTTTTGTGCATTTTTTCCGACTTATCTGCATACGAACAGTCTCGGGATTTAGAACAGCAGCAGCGGTCGCACTTAGAGAAAGATGCTCTGGGATTTCTTGGCGAATCACCAAGACGAGGATGAAAGATCATCCGTAACCCGAAGTATCAATAAAATGTAGCGGAGAATGTTGTGATATACTAATAATTCTTTTGCATTCATTCATTTAATACCCTCTACTTATCTGCATACGAACTGTTGTGTGATTTCGCGTTCGTTCACGTCACGTGATCTTGTATTTATAAATAACGGTGGGACGCCTCTTTCTTCCTCTCTGGCGTCCGTTCGTCCATATCTTCTATGTAACTGGTAACTAGGTATGCTTTTTCTTATGTTGAATAAAACCTTAATATTCAACTTTCTAAAAAGGTCTCTTTTCATTACAATTTATTCAACATAAAACAAAGAAAGAAAAATAATGGATACCATTCAGAGACCCGGTCGATTTGAAGGATCGTCGGAGACAACCGCTGATGAAGGGAATCACTGGTACTGTACCATTGTCAATTGCATCGACTCTCTGACAGTAGCTCACCCTGACAGCCCTCCTAACAAGCTCAGCATACTAATTAATTATATATCACCTAGAGTCTATCCCATGATATCAAACTGCACGGCATTCGAGAACGCCATTAGCAGTCTTCAAGCTACTTATGTCAAACCAGTTAATTCTGTATTTGCTCGTCATCTGCTCGCCACTAGAAAACAACAGCCAGGTGAATCTATTGATCAATTCCTCCTAACTTTAAAAATCTTTCTAAGGATTGCAAATTTGAAGACGTCACTGCTTCTCAGCATACCGAACAAGCAATAAGGGAGGCCTCACTTCCCCAGTGATACGGCAGAGACTACTAAAAAGTTGTGAAATTAATTTGGATAATGCGGTAGCAACCGCGAGAAGTCTCGAAATGGCCCAACACAATGCAGCAGCCTGTGTCACTTCGTCAGTTGTAGCAAAAGCATCAATTTATTCAGAAGAATCCAATAATAATTCTACAAATGAATTAACTAAAGAATGTGCTGCTGCTACCAAAACTAATCAAGCAGTTCACTCCGCCAAATGTCAATTCTGCGGGCGTGACAATCATTCTAGATACAACTGCCCTGCAAGAAATTCTGACTGCCTTTCGCGTGGAAAAAGAGTTCACTTCTCCAATGCCTGCCGGTCTAAAAGAAGAGAGACATCACCTAATATAAAAACCAGCACTGCTTTTATTGCTCTCACAGCTTCATCCCAATGCACACCCTGCACACAATGCACCATAGTAGATGTAACAATAAACAACACTCATCTGAAAGCCATGGTAGACAGCGGAAGCACTCATAATTTCATAAAGTTGAACGTCGGGAAATCACTTGGCCTTCCTATACTACCTTCCAGTGACACAGTAAGTATGGCTTCCTCTAATCTCACGAGCAAAACCGAAGGTCACTGTATTGCATCTATTGCAATTAATGGACAAACATACCCTGATATGCATCTGTCTGTTCTGCCCAACTTATGTACTCCTGTCATACTTGGACAAGAATTTATGCAGCTACACAATCGTGTGGAATTCCTTTTTAACGGAGATATACCTCCTTTACAAATCTGTAACACCGCTCAGATGAAAATAGAGCCACCTGCTCTTTTTGCCAATTTATCAGATGACTGTAAGCCAATTGCAACAAAGAGCAGGAATTACTCTGCATCTGATCGCGAATTTATTCGAAACGAAGTACAGAAGCTCTTTAAAAACAAGGATAATAATTAACTCTAATTCCCCATGGCGAGCCCAAGTCTTGGTGACTCATAATGAAAGGCGTAAGCGTCGCATGGTCATTGACTATTCTGCCACAATCAATCGCTATACATTTCTCGATGCATTCCCTCTTCCAAAAATTTCAAACATTATACGCCATCTATCTCAATATAAGATTTTCAACAAGTTAGATTTGAAGTCTGCATATCACCAATGCCCTATCCGTGAGGAGGAAAGAATTTATACAGCCTTCGAAGCTGACGGAGGCCTGTACGAATTTTCTCGGTTACCCTTTGGATTAACAAACTCCGTAGCTGTATTCCAACGTATCATACATAATATAATCCGAGAACACGAACTCAAAGGCACCTTCGCCTATATTGATGACAAAATAAAGAATTGAATGAAAATATGAAGGCATTCAAAGAAGTTTCTGATCGTCTCAATTTGCAGCTGAACCCTGTGAGTATGGCATCACCAAACTTAAGTTTTGTTGTGGTGGGATCCACCTAATCTGCATAGGTGACTACCAACTATATAAATAATGGTTGGTACCGGAAGACGAGGAGGAGGAATCACGAGATCCAACTAGAGACTCTGATCGACTGCGACTAGTCAACACATTCTCCAGGAACGTCTTTCCCAGAAATATACAGAAATACTATATGTACTTATTGTGTACACTTTCTTGGTATAATACATTCTTGTTCTAAGTACATTTTTGTGTTGCATTATTATTCCATACATTAGGCGAGATTCAACAATGAGTCAAGACTCAACAATGGCGACGAAGTAGAACGAACCATACGTCAAGTTTCAACAATGGCCACAAAGTAGAACGAACCATACGCCAAGTTTCAACAATGGCAAAGAAGTAGAACGAACCATACGGAAAGAAGAAAGAATTAATAGCGAGAGTTTTCAACAATTGGGACAAGTCATTGAAGAACCCAGGCTGAAAAAAAAAACTATTAATTCAAAGTCCAACGTTAGCATAATGACGAAGGATTCTGAACTTCTGGATATGTAGAACTCGTTAAAAGACGACTAAGCATAAAGGAACGTTCACTCAGAAAAATTGAAAGGTGTCGTAAACGAGTAACGGTAATTTTAAATTAAAAAATTATCTACAACGAGACACCCTCTTAAAAGAAAAATTGGCCGACTACAAAAACATGCATGGATTAAAAGGAGCACAAATACACCGTGTCGACTTTGAAAGATAACAAACTTTAAAAAAATTTTTTTTTTTTAATTATTTGTTCAACAAGATAGTGACGAATTACCTCTGATAAGAAAATCAGACGTTGTCATTGAAATACGCGAACAGAAGTCGAAAACGAAAAAAAAAAAAAGTCCGACGCTCTCTGTTCACGAAAAAAATACCAAAGTTGATTAGCACGGGCGGGAATGTAAAAGCAAGTCATAAAATTAAAAAGTCGTACGGTTGTTTCGATTTTTTGGGTCAGCTTATATGATATTCGTGGATACACAAATTAAAAGTATATTCCTTGTTGCATGAACACTATCAGCTAAAAATGGATGAACTATCCAAAGTCATATCTGAATTATTCAAATCCCAGCAAGAACAGTTTGCCTTATTAATAAGGGAACAACAGATAGCACAACAAAAATATCAAGAACGTCAAGAGGAAATACAACAAGAACAACAGATAGCGCTGCAAAAATATCAAGTTAAACAAGATGAAAGACAACAAAAATATCAAGAAAAACAAGATGAAAGACTTTTGGAAATTCAAAAGTTAATACTGGAGAAATTAAACAACTATCAGGCAAATGAGGGAAATTCTTCATATTCTAATAACACCATATTTAATTCGCTGGAAACTTTCAACTATGTGCCAAACGAAGAAAAAACGTTTGAAGCGTACTTTAAACGATATGAAGATATTTTCTACACAGACTGTGAAAACTGGTCGAATTCAAGAAAAGTCAGTCTATTACTAAGAAAGCTAGGTACAGCAGAACATAGCAAATTTGTAGATTTTATTCTACCGAGAAAAACAACTGAATTGGAATTCTCGGAAACAGTGAAATTGCTAAAAGAGCTGTTTGGAGCAAATATGTCGCTTTGGCATAAGCGATGGTTATGCATGAATGTCTCTAAATCCGACGATCAGGATTACTTAACATATGCATCTATAGTGAATAGACATTGTGACAATTTCAGATTGGCAGAGATTACGGTTGAAGAATTCAAGTGCTTAATTTTTGCTCAAGGACTGGTATCCAGTAAGAGTGCCGAAATAAGACGTAGAGTTTTGTCTAAACTCGAATCTGAACAAGGCCTTACCCTGCAAAAGTTAGCAGAGGAGTGTCAACGGGCCGTAAGTTTAAAAAAAGAGTCGCAAAAAATCGAAGAAGCTGGTATTGCTTATATTAAAAAAATAAAAAAGCAGTCAAAGTACCCATCAGAGAAAAATTGGAGAAAAAATTCAGCGTATTTTAATAATAGACAAGAAAATAAAAAGAACGAAAATAAAAAAGTCCCACCATATAATTGCAGACGTGGTAACGAAAGACATTGGGAGGTAAATTGCCCATATAGACATAAGAAATGTTTCGTGTGCCAAAAGAATGGTCACAAAGGATCGTGTTGTAAAACGAAAAAATTCAAGAGTCGAATTAGACAAACAAATTCGAATATCAAATCAGATAGAGATTTGAAGAAATATGTGACGACTGAAATATTCAAAAAGAATATCAAATTTCAACTCGATTCGGGGTCAGATTTAACAATAATGAACGATAAAACATGGAAAATTTTAAAAAGGCCTACAATAATGAAGTCAACGAAACTCGCTCGAACGGTAACTGGAAAGCAAATTAACTTCGAAGGCGAGGTTGTACTTCCAATGAAAGTGAATGGGATCGTTAAAAAAATAAAAGTTTTCATTCTGAGAAATGGAGAAAACTTGTTGGGTACAGATTTTATTGAAACATTCGAATTGTGGGATAAACCGTTAAACTCATTCTGCAGAAAAGTAGAAAGTAATACGCAAACAAGACAGGACATTAAAGATGAATTAAAGAAAAAGTTTCCGGAAACCTTTACACCTGGTCTTGGAAGATGTAACAAGTTTGAAGCTAAATTTGAATTAAAAGAAAATACTATGCCTATATTTAAAAAGAAACGTAACGTGCCTTTCGCAAGTGTAGAGAAAGTAGTAGCACCAAAAAAGTTGCAGAAAAGAATCCTACGGGACTTTCATATGGGTCACCCGGGGATTAATAGAACAAAAAGCTTAATGCGAAGCTTTGTATATTGGAAAGGAATGGATGTGGATATCGAAAACATGGTTCATCGATGTAAAGGGTGTGCGTTAGCAGCTAAGGCACCACCTATAGTACACAAACCATGGCCAAAGACGGATCATCCGTGGGAAAGATTACACATTGATTTCGCTGGTCCAGTAGAAGATTATTACTACTTAATAGTAGTAGATAGCTTTACAAAATGGCCGGAAGTACTACGATGCAAAAAGCCTACGTCCAATACCACAACAACTTTTTTGCATGAACTATTTGCACGGTTCGGTGTGCCAGAGTGTATTGTGAGTGACAATGGTACACAATTCACTTCTGACGATTTTAAGGAATTTTGTGAGTTATATCAAATTAACCACATAACGACGCCGCCGTATCATCCGAGATCCAATGGACTCGCAGAAAGATTTGTAGATACGTTAAAGCGCGCTCTGAAGAAAGCCTCAGGAATTCCAACGGAAAAGGCGCTTCAGCAATTCCTACAAGTATACAGAATCACGCCTAACCAGAGAACACCATCAAACATGGCACCAGCTGAACTAATGTTCGCTAGGAAAGTAAGTCAGTGTTTGACAAGCTTTTGCCAGGAAGAAATAGAATAAAGAACACTATGTATACAGCTAGAAAAAGATACACCCCCGGAGAGAAGGTCTTTTTCAAGTGCTATAGAAACAACATTGAGTTCTGGGAGCGAGGCATAGTGGACAAGAGAATCGGTGACCTGATTTACATAATAAAAGGGCCGAAGAATACTCATAAAAGGCACCAGAACCAACTCAAAAAATGCTACGTGCTAGAGCATGAAGAGAGTATACCGGATGAGGAGGAAGATCCCATTGATGTAATGTATGATACTTTTCAAGTAGAACCTCCGCAGAGTGCTCATGAACCGAGAAGATCCGGTAGGAAACGAAAGTTCACGGACCCATTGGACGTGAATCCAAAACGGAAAAGATATTGAAAAAAAAAACAGATATACATATGAACTATGCAAAGGGGATCTACAAAGAAATAACCATAATCATCATCCCATATAGAAGCCAGTTTGAAATCCAAAAGGATTCCAAGGCTTGGGAGGGGGGTGTTGTGGTGGGATCCACCTAATCTGCATAGGTGAATACCAACTATATAAATAATGGTTGGTACCGGAAGACGAGGAGGAGGAATCACGAGATCCAACTAGAGACTCTGATCGACTGCGACTAGTCAACACATTCTCCAGGAACGTCTTTCCCAGAAATATACAGAAATACTATATGTACTTATTGTGTACACTTTCTTGGTATAATACATTCTTGTTCTAAGTACATTTTTGTGTTGCATTATTATTCCATACATTAGGCGAGATTCAACAATGAGTCAAGACTCAACAAGTTTCTAGGGCATCTGTTGGAGAATGGAACAATCATTCCGAGCCCAGACAGACTTACACCACTCAAAGAACTACCGACTCCGAACTGTGGTAGGTCACTCAAACGAGCTCTGTGTCTCTTCTCATACCACTCACTATGGGTGGAGAATTTCTCTGACCGCATTTCGCCGTTGCTAAATATCCCCTCATTTTCTATTGCCGAAGAACTCAAGAGTCGATTTCAGGGAATAAAAGATGAAATTTGCAAGGCTTCAGTTGCGGCCATTGAGGATGAAGTTCCATTCACAATAGAAACGGATGCATCTGCGACGACATTGGCAGCCTGCCACTCTCAGAATGGACGCCCAGTAGCATATTTTTCTAGAACTCTTACGCAATCTGAGCGTCGACACTCAGCACTGGAGCCTGAATCAGCAGCCATTGTAGAATCTGTTCGTAAATGGCGTGATCTTTTACTCGGCCGACATTTTACTATCGTTACAGACCAACGGGCCGCCTCATATATGTTCAACACACGGGCACCAAACCGTATTTAAAAACGATAAGCTACTTCGACGGAGACTTGAACTTTCTAACTACTCTTATGATATTGTATACCGACCAGGTTCACTTGATAGCTCTGCAGATACTCTTTCCCGATCATGCTCTGCTTCGTGTTCATTATCACTAAAAGGTCTTCACACGGCACTCTGTCATCCAGGAGTAGTGAGATTGTATCATTTTGTTAAACAAAAGAATCTGCCTTTCTCTATGGAAGATGTTAAACATACCTGTGCTGAATGCCAAATATGTGCTGAAGTAAAACCAAAGGTTTTTCAGACCTCCCCCCCCCTGGTCGCTTAATCCCTTCTCGATCCCCTTTTGAACGCCTTGCTATTGATTCCATGGGCCCAAAACCATCAACAAATACTTTTAAATATCTACTCGTGATCCTAGATGAATACTCGCGCTATCCTTTCGTCTATCCATGCCAAAACATCTCAACAGGAACTGTAATAAAATGTCTCCAAAATCTCTTTACCTTCTTCGGCTGCCCAGATTCAATCCATAGTGACCGAGTGAGCCAGTTCGTATCATCTGAACTGAAAGAGTTTCTCTGGCAACATGGCGTTGTAATTACCCATTCAACACCTTACCATCCAATCGGCAACGGACAATGCGAGAGGGCAAACGGAACAATATGGAAAACTATCAAACTTGCACTCAAGACGAGGCAACTGGATGAACGTCATTGGCAAGCTGTACTCGACATTGCTCTGCACTCAATTCGATCTCTCCTTTGTACAGCAACTAACACAACACCACATGAAAGACTGTTCAATTTTTCGAGAAGGTCGGGTGCCGGATACACCCTACCTGAATGGTTGCAAGGGGGTCCGGCGTTGCTAAAAAAGTTTGTCCGTCAACACAAGTCTGACCCACTAGTGGAACCAGTGGAAATAATATCAGCAACTCCCAATTTTGCGAGAATTCGTTTCCCTGACGGTCGTCAGTCAACAGTTTCAACAGAAGACCTTGCTCCCACTCTTGTTACTGGCCCATCGTTTGCAGATTCGGATTCTCCTGTCTTCACCGATCACTGTGAGTCATCGAGTTCTACTCCATCAAATAACAATGAACCTGAAATGTCTACTGACCAACAAGAAACCACGACAAATGGTGAATCCTCCACTTCAGTTGACGAAACGAAGTCTCGGGATTTAGAACAGCAGCAGCGGTCGCACTTAGAGAAAGATGCTCTGGGATTTCTTCCCGAATCATCAAGACGAGGATGAAAGATCATCCGTAACCCGAAGTATCAATAAAATGTAGCGGAGAGTGTTGTGATATACTAATAATTCTTTTGTATTCATTCATTTAATACCTTCTACTTATCTGCATACGAACTGTTGTGTGATTTCGCGTTGGTTCATGTCACGTGATCTTGTATTTATAAATAACAGTGGGACGCCTCTTTCTTCCTCTCTGGCGTCCGTTCGTCCATATCTTCGAGATATTTATTATGCAAAAATTACATAATTGTGGCACGAGGCCGAAAAAAGGGGAGGGGTTAAGGCTGGTCCACACTTCACGACCCATTCACTCATTACAATTTACCCATTCACCACAAGAACTCGTCCATCACCAATCAATCCTCCATGCACCATAATACCACATCCTCTCTAGGGGGACCTATAAAACGCGCCCCATGTCATAAAAATTTAATGATAGTAAAATATATATAAAAATCTGTGATGAAAAAATGAGAGGGGAGGGAGGTGAACCCAGTAACAAACTGAAATATTAACACAAATCAAATTAATTCTAACTAATGTTAGTATAGCCCGTCCAACCCTCAAAAACAGAGAGGCTGCTGTATTCTGCCCATGGGACAAAATCAAGAAGCTCTCTCGCTAAGGGAGTGAGAAAAAGATAAAAAATCATACGGGCATCGGAAAATATAAAGCTTACCCAGACGAGATAAAAAGGGGCCAAAACAAACTGGGGAGGTTGGGAATCTCAACCTGGATCATAACCAAAGATGTGGCCGGGAACAGGCCGGGAACAACACTTGCTCACATTAGCTAGGTACACAAAGCTTGACTAACCTAACCAGGGAAGAGCTCCACTGGAAACCGCCCCGATGTGATATAGGTTGAACTAAAAGAGAAAATCAAGGCTAGCCCCGTTCAAACGAACCTTTCGCTGAAGACTGTCGAATGCAATTGTTTTCTATCAGTTCTAATCTTCATTTTGAGCTGATGCTCAAAGAATCGGATCTGATCCTGATGAGAAAGACGGATGCCTCGCAAGACTTCCTCCTGTCGCGTCGACCAAATCACCATTCGGGCCGTGGCCAGCAGCGTCAGAAACACCATTCGTTTCACCCCATAATACGCGGGTGACACATTGTCACACGCGTATGCGCGATAAATGGGTACGAGATTTTCGGGAGCGAGACGAGCCGTCAACTCGCCGACATGGTCCCATAAGGGGCGGACCCGTGGACAATGGTAGGCGTGCGAAGCCGTTTCCTCTAAACCAAGGCCACACCGTTCACAGTCTGGCAAATCCGCCAATCCATATATGAAGACCTTGTCATTGAGAGGCAGCCGATTCCGATCCAATCGCCAGGTAAGCGAAAACTCAGGGTTACTGAGATAATCTGCCGCTGGCGAACAAGACCAGTAAGAGCGAAACTCATCCTCCGACACGTCGAGCTCCTCACGTAGGGAATCCTTCGCGACTCCCTCCACTAGAAGACGATAGAAGTACCTTCCTAGGCCGAGAAATGTCACTGAACCGAGGAACAGCCAACAAGGCCGACCGACACTCGCGAAGGAAATCCGATCGATCACGGGGTCCACGATGGCGCCCGACCCGCGTGATGGGGGGACTGATAGTAAGGAAAGGGAACGCGTCCCTAACAATTCCCGCCATAATCGAATATCCTGTCAATGTGCGATGTGCGAAAGCCAACCTCGAGGCGAGTTTGTGGCTCACCAAGTGTGTCATTCCCAGCCCCCCATGACACGGACGTTGTGCACAGACTCGTCTGTCGACCCGATTCCCGCGTCTCCTCCATAAAATGGAGGTTAACGAGCGCTCGAGAGGCTTCTTATGGTCGTCACAGAGAGGAAGTACGGACAATCGATAAAGAACAAGTGGGAAAATGTATGTAGCACACATCTCCGCCCTGCCCTTCACGGACAACCTCCGTCGATGCCAAGTCTGACCGGAAGCATCGACCTTTGCTCGTACTTCAGACCAATTTTTCTCCAGCTGAAGGTCGGGTCCAAAACATACTCCAAGAATGCGGACAGGACCGTCCGTCCAACCGAAGCGGCCCGGGAGATCGACCCCCTTCCAGACACCTAACCGCAAGGCGGATGACTTGTCGCCGTTTATCTTGGCCCCTGTCACATTTTCGTACCGATCAATCGCCTTCAGTACCTCCTCAATGTCGCTGCGGGACGACACAAAAGCAGATACGTCATCGGCGTACGCTGAAACCCTAGCTCGAGCCCCTCCAGGAACGGCGATTCCAGGTAGGGCCGGATTGCACGATCTGTCTCTTAGCCGGCGAAGGAGAGGCTCCAACGCCAAAGCATAAAGTAGGGGCGACAGTGGACAACCCTGACGAACCGACCTAGACAGCGCAAAAGCGTCCGACAGCTTCACGTTCACCTGTACCACATCACTGGGGGAGCGATACAGGATGCTAATCCAGCGGCAGAAGTCAGATTCGAATCCGGCGGCCTGCAGGACAGCAGCAAGGTAGCGATGGTCAACCCTATCAAATGCCTTGGACTGATCTAAATTGATCAGCGCGGCCTCATCGTCGTCTTTTACACCCTCTACGATCGTGCGGATCAGATGCAGGTTGCTCTGAATTGTTCGGCCCCTCACAGCACAGGTCTGCTCAGGACCGAACAGAGACTCGGCAACAAATTGCAAACGCTCCTGCAGGATCTTGGCCAAAATCTTTAACTCTGTGTTTAGCAGAGTTATGGGCCTATAATCATCTAAGTGCCCCCAACACCCTTTCCCTTCTTCAACAGCGTGATCACACCCCTGGAAATCCGGTTAGGGATGGACCCCGACCGGAGCCAATTGTTGAACACCACAGTCAAAATCAGGACAAAGATGTGCGACAGCCTCAAGTACAATTCATAGGGCAAACCATCCAGACCGGGCGACTTGCCTCTGCCGACCTTCTTCAATACCGCGTAGACTTCGCCCTCCGTGATCTCTCCCTCGCAGCTAGCCGCTTCAGTCGGCGAAAGCCGAGGAAAGTCAGCCAAATAGCTGCGAAAATCCTCCTCACGGAGACGTATTTTTTATGGAATTATTTTTGGTAAGATTCGGGACGAATTTTCCATATGATCACACTTGATATAGCCTAATATTTTTACTGAAATAACATCTTCAAGTCTTTTTCTTCATATCACTGTTAAAACAAAAAAAAAGAATTCACGGACACTTCCCAAATTCAAAAGTACACCCGATTTATAGAAAATGGGTGTGGAGATAGACTCCCAGAAAATATTTGCACAAAGTATTTATAGTGATATGCAAATGACTGCCTAATTAGCATAGCTAAGGCATGGAGATTATATAAGTGCCCAAGCAGTAAGAGGAAAGAAAGAATAAGATACGCGGGTATTGTGTTCTTGCCGACAGAAGAGTTCGCACCTCTGTTAATATTTGCTCAATTTGAGGCCATTAAATCAGGCGGTATTTCTCATTCAAGAGGGGCTAGGTTTATTGCCCGGCGTATAAGGTGTCCCCAAAATGGTCAAGTGCCGAGGAGGCTTGAGAATTTTTCTACGGTACAGCCGATGAACCCATATTAAACTCTACCTCGTGTCACATGAAGTTTACGTCGTGGGCGTGCGTCTGTTGCGGGATATTAGTATGTTTGGGTAGAAATAAGTCACCAATTTTTTACGGGAATCATCTCTTTGGTTGTGATGTGTATAATCACTTTATAGTAGATATTTATGGACTCCTGAAACATTTATCCCGTAAACAATATTGGCAATATCCGAGTAAAAAATAAAAGACACAAAACAATGAATTTAAAAGAAACGACAATGCGTGTTATTAACAAAAGGAATTACGTATGAAGACAATTGTAATTAAAGGAAACGACATTAAAACTACCTATAAAAAATGTGTGTGTGTGTGTGTGTGTGTGTGTGTGTGTGTGTGTGTGTGTGTGTGTGTGTGTGTGTGTGAAACAAGTCTGTGTGCTATACACGTGTATGTGAAACAAGCCTGTGTGCTATACACGTGTATGTATGAGAGTGTGAGGGAAATCAAAAATCAACGGAGGACCAAAGAAGAGAACGCGCTCTGTCGGCAGCGATCTAATTCAGTGTTCAACTACAGCTAGAAGCAGGTGTTAAAAAGACAGAGAATATGATTGTCTTTTTATAAACTTAAAGAGCGCCTTCTATCGAGCTCTTTTGGCGGAGCCAAATAGAGCAACCCACATGTCTAAATACTGAATATGATACGCAAAATAAACGACTACAACAGTTAAAAAAAATTTTCTACTCGGTAGTTTAGGGGAAGGGATGAAGATAATAAAATAATTTAATGAAACCTGAACTTTGCCACTTTGCCTGCAAAGCTGCTTGAGCGAGGAGTAGGTGGTGAATTGAAAGGGAAGAACAGGGAAAGAAAAACAGAATTGTTTTTCTCCTGAGAGTCGTATAATATATAAGTCGTTTAATATATAAGTCGTTTTCATAAACGTGATTTTTTAAAACCTATGGCTATTCGAACTGGTTGAAATCTGAAATCTTCGTGTTTACCGCCCAAATTTCGGGGGTAAATCGCAACCGACCTTTGGCCATAAAATCTCAGCAATAAGACCATCAGGAGCAGTTGCAGACCCTACCCCGGCGAATAGGGAGATGATATGCGAAGGGGTAGGAGACGCGACACCAGAGGAGTAGGAGACGTGATTCCTTCTTAAACCATATGAAGACCTGACCGAGCGGCCGCGAAAGCCCACTCGTCAATGAAGTCTTGAAAATTAATTATTGTTTTTACAACGTAATTAAGTCTTGTTTTCCCCTCGACTAGTATCAAAATAGTCCTTACCCCGTCAGAGAACAGGTACTGTTCTAAAAACAACGCTCTACGTTGAAGACACTGAACTCTGAAGGAACAAACGGATTCTATCACGAACTTCAACATCAAGAACTAATAAGAACATTCACATTTTATATCTTTACGGTAAATATCCCTTTTTAACTGTGTTCAACTTCCCTGAATCCTTTTTATTGTAACTTCTTGCTTGTAATTTGCATTGGTCTGTATACGCTAGCATTTTTCTTCCGGTATTTTATGTTGATTGATTTTTTGAATGTTGATTGTGAACGTGACCCTTTTCCTACATTGAGCCTTATTCTAGAGAAAAGAAGTTATCTGTCAGTGAAGTTATTATCCCCCTTTTCCGGGCGCACAAACTAGTAAATTCGTTCACCCCTAATTTAGTGAAATTCGCTTTTATTTTTATTTTAATAATATTGTTTTGGTTTTATGTCGCACTTATGTATCTGTCGCCATTTTTTATGGTTCGCCTTGTTGTCGCTTGATCTCTATTTTCTCACAAATCTCTTTCATTTAATCGAATCAAAAAAATATTGTTTTCTTTTTACAATTTTTTTATTATTTTCCATACCAGTGGACTGAGAAACAAAGAAGAAAATCACATTTAACAACAGTATTCTAATAATAAAATAATATTCACTATTCAGTATACAATTCATTATTAATCTATATCTGTAATTCTCAAAATGTGTGTGTGTGTGTGTGTGTGTGTGTGTGTGTGTGTGTGTGTGTGTGTGTGTGTGTGTGTGTGTGTGTGATCGGATGTTGTTTATGCGTTTCCACAGTTTTCATCAGATTTCGATTAATTTTTTTTCTTTTTTGTTTAATAGATAATTCTTCAGTGTCGGTTTTGAGTCCAAATTGGCTGGAAAAAAAAATTACAATCTTGAAGGTGAAAAATCGAAAAAAAAAAATGATTTTTTTACACTATGCTCAAAAATCAAAAGGCAAAATAATGTCTGTAAAAAACGGCGTACAATCAATTTAGAGAGAGTTGAAATCTAAAACAAAAGATTATTAGAATTATAAAAAAATTATATTATGAATAAAAATTATCGTATATTATTAATTATTATGACGGTCCATGGAAGAGATTCGGTAAATTTGCTTTTTAATCTGCGCGCTAAATATCTTTTAAAATTTTCCGAAATCGTCAATATTTCCGTGTAAATGTACATACTGAACTCGAATTAACAATTAAATTATGATAAAACCTACTGTTTGGGAGTTATTGACAAGAAAATATCGTACTTAGTCGCGGTCATTTTTCCGCCTTTACGGGCATCGTTTTTATTACATTCACTTCAGAGCACTTCTGGACGCGCAATCATAATTTTTGGCCTATTTACTGCTTTTACTGCTCTTACTCATCGAAATTACTGCGCACTATTGTAAACCAATGACAAGAGAAAACTTTAAACAAAAACAAATTAAATAATACAAAACCTTTTTTGTGTGTAGAATACCAATGACAAATTAAAAAAGAACAAAAAGAATAAATTAAATAATACAGTAAAGCAGTTTTTTTATATTTTTTTAAATTAAAAACAAAACAAACAATAATTAATGCGCAAACTTTGTAAAGAGAAAAATAATTTACAAAATAAAATTACAATGTAAAAAAATGCTAGAAAGGAAATTCTAACAAGAACAAATTTGTTGGAATTTCCTATACATATATATATATATATATACAGAGTTTCCCCTTACCGAGAGGTGTTTGATTGATTTGAACTTTTTAAAACCCTTTATTCTACATTCAAAAGTGTTGAAACAAAATGGCTATTTTTGTAGTAATTTTATAACATATTTATGTTATAATTTTCGAAAAAAATAATTATATATATATATATATATATATATATAAAGAACAAAAAGAAAAACCTAACCCTAAATTTGTTCTTGTTAGATTTTCCTATATATATATATATATATATATATATATATATATATATATATATATATATATATATATATATAAAGAACAAAAAAAAACCTAACCCTTGTCATTGCTTTACGATAGTGCGCAGTAATTTAGACAAGTAACAGCAGTAAAAGTAGTAAATAGGCCAAAAAGTTATGATTGCGCGACGGAAGTGATCTGCCGTGAATCTAATTACACAAAGCCGATAATGGCGAACGAATGACCACGACTAAGTACGATTTCTTCTTGTCGATAACTCCGAAACGGTAAGGTTTCTTCATAATTTAATTGTTAATTCGGGTTCAGCATGTACATTTACACGGAAATATGACGATTTCGGAAATTTTTAATAGATATTTAGCGCAGGGATTGAAAAGCAAATTTACCAGAGGTTCCTTATTGAGAACGCGAAAACGGCCCTTTTCAGTCAACCCAGAACCATTTGGGGATGTGCCTCATTTACACCCAATTTTTGTTACTAATATTGGTTTTTGGGTGGGCTGACTTTAAACTTAAACAGCTCCAATTGAACGGCAAAAATTCCCAGTAGTGAAACACCCGATCGAAAACGGGTTTTACTGCTAGTGAATTGAATATATACTGAAAATTTCATTTGAATCGGATAATTGTTTGATTTTTGGCAAATAATTTAGAACAGTCGGTAGCGAATTTTTGCTTTCATTTCGGAAAAAAAAGCGTTCATTTTGAATCGATGGTATCTTTTCCTTCTCTCTCAAAAACGCCCTTTTTCTTTCTCTTTCAGCATTTTAATAATTAGTGCCTTTTGCGATCTCATTTTCTAAATAAAATAGGAGTGTCTTTCTAAGACACGCCTCTTTGCTCTCATAGACTATATATTACACAACAGGTGAGCCGTCTTTTATTTCTAAGCGAGACATTCGTCTTTGTTATACCGGACGAATTTTCAAAGAGGAATTATTTTCCGGTTTACACCGCGCTGCACATGATAACTTTCTCCTTGTTACGTTTAACAATAACAATGTCGTCGTTTAATGACTGGGCGAGAATTTTCCTGCTATTGTTTCTCTTTTTTCATCATGCGGCTGCCATGGACAATCAATCTGGTAACCACACGAAAGTTTATTCTGTGAATGTGACGATATTTACGTCCGGGGTCGCTGAAACTGTTTCTGATCGATTTCTTTCTGTTACGCTCGACTCAGGCCTCCTGAAAACTAATTGGCAGAATTTAAATTTCAGGTAAGAAGCGGGGAAATTCTTATTTTTAAATCTACAATTTCCTTCCTTGTTGTATGTTTGCTTGCTAAATGTTTTATTGCTGAACATGAAGTTATTTATTTTGTTTCGTTTTTTTTTTATGCTCCTAATCTTGAAGTTGATAATACAGTGTAACCCGGATATAAGAGAGTTGTCGGGACCGGAGAAGAAGTATCTTATATCCGGGTTTCTCTTATATCCGGGTTTGGTCTATTATATATACATTAACACAGGCTCTAATTTGGGACCAGAGAAAATATCTCTTATATCCGGGTTACACTGTAATGAGCCGTACGCGCACTCAAACGGGCTTTGGCATGAGGCCAAATGTAACAGAGTCCCACTTGTACATGGAACTCGGATCAAAGATTGCTCGAGCACCACTGTCATTTCCCCACCCTTTTTTTTTTTTTTTTTTTGAGGGGTGGTGTTTTTTTAAATACCTCTGTTAATGACAGCCACTGCTAAGTAAAATCCTATTTATTTACCAAAAAAATAAAAATAAAAAGAGACAAAAACATTTCCGTTTTTTTTTTTAGCATTCGCTTCCATACTTATCTGGGATTAAATATTATTAAATTTAGGATTTTCAACTCCGATTCTACTTTAACTTAGATTTATCGAATTTAAACCCAGATGGAAGTGAATGTAAAAGAAAAATATTTCTTTTTTACAGATTCCATGTTTTTGTCTTTTGGGGGGTTTTGTTTTGTTTTGTTTTTTGTAGAGTGGATTGGTGATTGTACCTAATTTGCATAAAGTTATAAAGTAAAGTAAAAAAAAAAAAAAGTGCAAACTAAGAGACGGACAGAATTTGGCTACTGATCACGTGTCATAGAACAACACAACATTTGTCTTCATAAGGAAAAATTCTGCTCTCTAGTTTTAGTTTAATTGATATACATTGGTAAAAAAAAAATGACCGTGAACTACTCAAAAACTTCCTAAAAAAAAAAAAAAAAAAAAAATTTTTTTAAAAAAGTTAAAAAATAGTTCAAGCACTACTGTCATTTTCACTTTTAATTTTTTTAGGGAGTGCCTCTGTTTTTAGGAGAGGCATTGCTTGGGAGACCGATCTCCTTGGAGTTGAAAATTATACTTAAAATTAATTAAATTTAATTCCAGATAAGTATGGAAACGAATGCTAAATAAAATATTTCTACAGATCACATATTTGTTTTTTGTTTTTTTTGTAGTGGATTGGTAAATAATAATTGTACCTATTTGCATAAAGACGTACAAAAACAAAGTAAAACTCAATGTGTTTATCAAAGAGACAAGTCACAAGCAAAAGTTAACTACTGATCACGTGTCGTAGAACAATAAAACATTGTAGAACAACATTAGTGATTTTTTTTTCAAGCGTAGCTCAGGTGTGGCACAAGGCCGAAAGTATGGCGCACCCAGTGAGGATCGAACTCACTACTCAGTCATAATTGTTCTAGCGAGACAAGCTTGTTAACCATTACACCGCCTTGAGGTGCTAATGATTTTCTGAGCGTAGCTTAGATGTGACACAAGACCGAAAGTACGGGCACCCAGTGAGGATCGAACTTGCTAATCAGTCGTAATTGTAGAGCCGAGCTTGCTAACCATTACACTGCCTCGAGGTGCCCCAAATGATTTTCTAATTGTAACTTCGATGTGGCACAAGGCCAAAAGTAAGGAGCACCCATTAAGGATCGAACTCACTATCCTGTTGTAACTGATCTAGTGAGAGAAGCTTTTTAACCATCACACCACGTTGAGGAGCAGCTATTTGGTTATGAGGTCGGCACTCATCCTCAAATATAACTTTATAACACAAGGAAGGGCAAGGCTGACAAAGGCACTACAAAAGATAACAACAGTAATGTAAAACAACAAAATATTTATATATGAATAATACAAATTATCAAGAATAAAATGCTCCGTATATTTAGCTGAGCTGAGCTAAATTCCAAACTTCAGTAATGTTAATTGAGGAAATAAAAATGCTTTATAACGTTCCTTTAAAATACTTTTGGTACAAGATTTACAATTAAAAAATAAGAGTTGTTTACTCTTAACTATGAATTTAATTATTTGAAAACTTTTCTTTTGAAAGAGAGAGAATTTTTTTATCTTGTCTCATAATGAAAGAGAGTTTGGTTTTAGAAGAAATGTTCTTTGTGAATTAATTGAAAGTATTTTTTTATGTAATATGCATATTGTGAGAATATGTTTGGTAAAAAAAAGAACTTTATATTATTACTTAATGCTTCAAGAAGTTTCTGTTTTGTACTAAATGAAATTCAGTCTTTGAAAATAAATACAAGAAATCTTGCTGCTAGAAGAAAATGTTCATGAAAGACTAAATTCCGTTGAATAGAAGTAAGTGAGAAAATTTCTTGAATTGTGTGCCGAAAAGCTGAAATTATGTTCTGTAAACTTGTAGCTTCAGAAGACATTTTTTTAAGTAATTTCTTGCTGGTGAAGAATTGGAAAAAACTGGATATCCAAGTTAAATTTCTTTGGCGTGGCAGCGGTGTGTCTTGTTGACTTTTAAAAGGTCTTACTCTGAAAGTGTTGAAAGAAAATTTCCTGAGCCGACCAAGCATAGAAATGAATACAATATGGGAACTAGTAATAACGAGTGCCACAGAAAAGCGATAATAACAACAAAAATTGCAATATGAGCTCTAGTAAAAACATGTAAAAACATGTAATGATAACAGCAAAAATTGCAATATGAGCACTGGTAAAATGGTTGCTGAAGACATTAGGTTTATAATACACAGAATTTCACGCACAGATGTCCTCAAGGACACATGGCACAGTAGATAAAGGCGTTAGTTAGATTCAGTGACAGACCCAGAGAACTTGGAGATAACTGACAACTGACATCCATTAAACATGGCACATGGAACTAGAGCAGTCTACCCCAGTGAGCGAAATAAAGGGTTCAGTTCGACATTCCAACCAGCTGAAAAAGGTCGTTGTGATAAATATGACGACAAAGATGAGGACAATAGTCTGAATAATGTAAATAGTGTACATAATACCTCATCTCAGAAATATAGACAGATACTGAAAGGCCGAAACGTTGTAATAGATATGGCGACAAAGATGAGGACAATAGTCCGAATAATGTAAATAGCGCATATAATACCTCATCTCAGAAATATAGACAGATACTGAAAGGCCGAAACGTTGTAATAAATATGGCGACAAAGATGAGGACAATAGTCTGAATGTAAATAGTGTACATAATACCTCATCTCAGAAATATAGACAGATACTGAAGTGTTGAAAGAATTCTGTAAAGCTGAAAATATGTTGATAAACTTTTAGCTTCAGAAGAGTTGAAGGAGTGAATGTTCCGTAATGTTTGTAATTAACTTTCTGTTACTTGTAGTTGAATATTCGTAGTATGTCGATACTTGTAATGTTCTGTAATGTTTGTAATTAAGTTTCGTACGTACGTGTATGTGTAAATATATTTTCATAGCGTCCGCCCGGACTGGGGTCGGAACAAGATTTCTTAAACAGCTACATTTTCATAAGTGAGAGAAATAAAAAAAAAAAATTAAAAAAAGGGAAGAACGAACTAGTGCCTAGTATTTATAATCAACGTAATCACGCGATAGGCTCCAGGAAGCATTTCTGATTTTTGACGGAAAAATGTTTTTTTGAATAACGCGTAGGCGTGAACATGATTCAAGTATTAACTAACCAATGAGAGGTGAGAAAAATATCATTGCCCTGTGAACCACTTTTTGCACAGATTTGCACAAAAATCGACATTAACAGCAAAGTGTTAGCAGAGTGCTAAACGTTCATGCAGACAAGTAAATTCAAAATTATTTTTAAAACATTGGGGATGGTGAATTGTAGTAAGCTTTTCTATTATGATTAGTAAAGACAGTTTTTATTTCATAACATCAACGGAATTTCATAACATCAATACGGAATTTTAAAAGTTTATAAAATATGTGTAATGACAAAAGTACGCAGGTGTAGGCTTTAAGAAAACTTTATTCAACTGAGAATACAATTTTAGCGTACAGTGTCATTTTATAGTCCCAGTAAACAGAAATAACTCTC
This sequence comes from Acanthosepion esculentum, assembly GCA_964036315.1. Lineage (NCBI taxonomy): Eukaryota > Metazoa > Mollusca > Cephalopoda > Sepiida > Sepiidae > Acanthosepion > Acanthosepion esculentum. The sequence continues at coordinate 54,269,842 of OZ038509.1, read as the reverse complement.
TCAAAGAGGAGAGTAACAAAACAAGGGGAGACCGCCCTTGATTATTCATAACATTAGGATTAATTTTTTAATAAAATGAAAACAATTCTTAAATTCTTTTTTTATGTAGCCCATAATATATTTAATTCATGAAAGCAAATAAAAGCTTTTCTAATTAAATTGAATGTGTGAGCGTAATGGATGTAAAAAAGATATTCAAGTCGTCTGAAGATCACGTCAGACTAGAGCCAACCTTTCATAGGATTTAACGTCGTTAAGCGTTTTTTTTTCTTTGCTCGATCAAGGCAGTCTGTTAGGATTGCAAAATTGAACAAGAAACAACGGTAGTCGTGAATTCAATTAGAAAATAGCGAACATTTATATACAATTAATACAACTGGAAAAAGCTTGTGTTTTGGTTATATGGAAGTTGACGAAGTGTGAATTAAGTATCTTAATGAATTACAGTTCAGCAATGTTCAATTGTTGAAGAAATGTTCAAATAGGATAAGAAAAGAAAATTTATCAAAAAGGTAATTTAGGTAGTATATATGCGAGATTAAAGTAGGATTTGTTTTCTTATTCTTCCAGAGTTGTTTACCTTGGATTGTCTTTTGTTGAAATTACAATTTCTATTTAGTAGTGTAAATGAAGACTTTTTAAGAAAGTTGTAATGGATTTATGTTGGTGGTTGAGTCAGCAGTTGACGCGCGAAAAGTTTCTTAAGTCAAAATAGTGACACGCGTGAATTCGTGTGGCATCTCTCTGAAGCTGAGTTACTTACTGGTGAATTGGACTGAAATTTGTCATTTTATTTGTTTTGGGAATTCAAAGTAGGCTCCAGCGAGCTTGGCGGAAAGTAGATTTTCGACAATCGATACACATTTTGGTGTCGTCTCGACCAATAAAAAGTCGAGTTTCGCAATGTGGGGTGTTGATTGGTTAAAACTGATTCTAATGGAAGAGTGTATTTTTTACGGAGGTGAGTAGAAAATATGGACGATTCTATAAGTCCTTTACTGAGTAGGTTAGTTTGCCTTAGGCGTTTTTTATCTTTATTTTTTCAGTATTTTCGTTTTTATGCAAGGCTTTATCTGGATAAGAATTTAGAGTTTGGCAAATTGTCCGTTGGTTTTTGTTTTTTCTTATATACGAGAAAGAGCGTTTTGAAAATAAAACATTCTATAATACTAAATACATACATACAACAATCCATTTCCAGTTAACAGTTAATATAATTCATCCTTGAAAATGGCTAAATGTATAGCCGAAAGCGCTCAGAAAAATATAACATTTCTACAGTTTTTGTATAATTTATCAACTGAAAAGAAAAAAATTCTACGATCATATGAGAATTTATATAAAAAAAACTTAATCAAAGCACCTTGTCTTTCATAATTTAATGCAGCTTGCAGGAAAGAAGTATTGCTGACTAAATACACTAATATATATATATATATATATATATATATATATATATATATATATATATATATATATAGATATATATGTGACGTCCTACACATGTGGCAGCTGCTGATCCAGGGTGTTGTCCTGGTAGCGGCGCCACTTGAGACGCTGACCCCGAGTGGGTGGTGTGATTTTGCAATCACGACACCGTATGTGAGTCAGTCTAACCCTGGGACACACGCTGAAGTCCTGATCGCGACGACAGATTACCACGGCATCGGATGTGAGATTCTAACTCTTGTCTTGGTCGCGGATGATGTCTGGTTAGATACAGCATCAGCCTTGTCGTCCCCAGCTCGCCTCCAACGTCTGGTTACCGAAGCAACAACTTTGATCTCGGTCCAACCTACCCACGTTGTGATTTGATCTTAGGTTGACGAGATCAATCGGGCGTCGGGCCGTAGTGCGAGCCGAATCCGAGTCAAGGGTGATGCTGCACAAATGAATATAGAAGAAAAATAAAGGAACAATTCAAGGAGTTCAAATGTTGTTAAGGAATAACAATTTACTTTCTATCTGTTTGTTGGATACAGTGGTACGTCTCTTTCTCCCAGCCCACGTCTATGGATTGTGACACTTCTGCGTTTCTTAGCGAGTTTTAGTATCTTAAGTTGTTTCAGTAAACGGCCTTTGGTGTCTTCAATCGACGTTTGTCAAAACTGGACTTGGTATCTTCAATCGATGTTTGTTAAAACTGGCCTTGGTATCTTCAATCGACGTTTGTCAACTGGCTTTGGTGGAAAAATCTAAGTCAGACTTCACTGAACTGTTCTTGGCTAGAAGTCTAAGTCGAAAGGCGTGGAAAAAGTTTCTAAAATAATTTCATTCATTTGTGAATAAGCCTTATTAGGTCTTATTAAAATCCGACAATTATTTGATCTTTCTTATGGAATTTCCAACCAAGTCAATGCGTTTTTCACCTCAAAAAAGACGCTCGAATTTTCTATACTAATTTTTGGTCCCGCGTTGACGCCAGAAAAAAACTATTTTTAATCAAAATTTCGAAAACAAAATTTCATAATCAAAATCCTTTTTCATTTTCTTTTAATAATAACAAAGATTTTAACGATAAAACTTTTTTTTATTAAGTTTGGTACACTTATATATGGTCATTTTTTTTAAACAAATTTTTGGAGATACCTATTGAAAAATCATTATCTTGGAGGGAATATAAAACTAATGACAGTAAATGGGTTTTTATCTGAAACTCTTATTCATGTGTGCATTTGTGTAAAACTGGTGTGGTGTATATATCTCATTCAATAAAAATTAAAATATCAAACTTAACCATAAGCAACTTATCATTGAATTCATAGATTAATGTTAACACATTCTTGGCGGCTTACGAAGCGAAGCCTAGATGCCGACAGGAGTCCAAAAGTATAAGAGCACACAGTAAGGATCAAACACACTTCTTCTATGTGCCTTGTTCGTTTGGATAGAGGGCGATCATGGCTCTCCACAATTCCCTGTCCTTTGTAACCCTTTTAGCACAATATTGTCATTTTGTTATCTCTCCTAAACCCTGTTCTGGACTTAAACAACAGTTACCGTACAATCAACGAAATTAAGCAACGTTGAGCCTGGTCAGTACCTAGTTGGGTGCTGTAAGCTTGGATGTGCGGGTGGTGTAATGGATAATGGCTCGGAATTGTTAATCGGAGAGCCGAGTTCCAATTGGATTCCTTATATTCACTTACGTACAAATACCCTTGGGAATATGGATCCGCCTCTTCTGCCCTAGCTATGGGTTAACTAGTAAAGCTTTTATGAGTAAAATCATTAGTATTAAAAAAAAACGTTCTTACAATCTAAAAATATTTATGGCTTGAAATAACCAGCAAAGGGATGATAATGTATAAAAAATGAATCGATCAAAAACAAAGCAAGCTTGTTAGGCAGGGGTTATGCACTGCTTTCCTCTGTCCCTTTTGCCCCTTCAATATATCCTGTGAGTGTCAAATTTTCCAAGCCCTCTTCCCTCATTTCTGATTTTAAGTATCCTTATACTTAAAATCAGCCTTTTTAAGTATCCTTATACTTAAAATCAGCCTTTTTGCTTCCATTTTCTCTAAAACATGTTCAGTCCGTTGTATCCTCAACATCCTTCTGTAGAACCGCATTTCTAAAGCGTCAAGTTTTTTTCATCTTTGAGCAAATTATCCAGAATTCACAGGCATATAGGGGGGACTGATATTGCAAAACAAATCAGTACTATTTTCTTTGTTTCCAGCGAAATTTTCCTGTTTCTTAATAGTCTGCTTGGCTTTTGAAAGGTACCTTTCACTATCCCAATGCGTCTACGGATTTCGGTGTCACATGTTCCTGTTAAATCGCTTGCCAGATGTTTAAATTTTTGTACTTGCTTGATTTCGTGCTCTTGGACAAGATTTTGATCTTAGACAAGTTTGTTAACCATTATACTACACTGAAATAGCCAACACGTTGAATTGAGATTCAAATAAGTTTCATGGCATGTAATTGATATGTAAATCAATGTTAACACATTCTTATATTAATGTTCACTCAATACAAGGCCCAAGAGCCACTCAAGGCAGAGGGTTAGTGTCTAGTATTTTTTGAGCGTGAGAAAGAGCAAGAAGTACAGTTTATGGAGCTATGCAGGAAAGATTAACCGTAGACTTGAAAAGGTCGGGATGTCATGATTGGAAGAACATCCTGCTGGAAATTTGTTCCACAAAACAGCAGTTTTTGAGAAAAAACTGTCCATATGGAACTTTGAATATATATTTAAATCAATGTTATCAAAGTTACCCAACATTGAAGGTAACATTATTTACATTATTCAGATTATTGTTCTCATCTTTGTCGCCATATTTATTACACCGTTTCGGCCGTTGTATGCTCTGGCCTTCTTCAGGTGGTTGGAATGTCGAACTGTGCCATGTGTCCTCGAGGACACATGGCACAGTGAATAAAGGCGTTGGTTAGATCCAGTGACACGAGCCAAAAGGGCGTGAGTTCAATACCCGGTTAAGGCAGTGGAGAACTTTCAGAGCGAAAATTAACAGGAGATAACTGATAACTGACATCCATTAAACATTGCACGTGGAACTAGAACAGTCTACCCCAGTGAGCGAAATAAAGGGTTCAGTTCAACATTCCAACCACCTGAAGAAGGCCGGAGCGTACAACGGCTGAAACGTGATAAATATGGTGACAAAGATGAGAACAATAGTCCAAATAATGTAAATAATGTACATAAGACCTCATCTCAGAAATATAGACAGATATTGAAGGTAACTTAAAAATATAAAATAGGTGTAGTTTATGGTTCAATCAAAAGCTATTATTATTATTACCTACGATACAGTTTTTTTTGGGGGGGGGGGTTCGTTGGTTCACGGTGATTATGCACTAAGAGGCATTGTGCTACTTAAGGTGACAGACAATGAGAAGACTTTAGAAAGAACTGGAAACCCAATCCTAAATAGGAAACAAGTGTGAAACCTCTACCCTTGTTCAAAAGACTAGGGAAGAGTCTGAACCGGATGATAGGCAAACCTTTATACGAAAACTGATGACTAAAGTATACGTTATTTGTTCCAAAGATTAGTGAAAGTGTTGAAAACCTATCAAAGTTACCCGAATTGACAGTATTTACTCTTAAGTTTTTTTTTTATTCTCTTATTGAGTTGCATGCGCTGGAGGTAAAGTGACAGCAAGTGTCTTTAATACTCCATCATTTTCATTTTACAGTTGAAATGGCAAAATGTACCTGTAAGTTCACTATTTACATTATTCAGACTATTGTCCTCATCTTTGTTGCCATATTTATCACAACGTTTTGGCCGTTGTACGCTCCGGCCTTCTTCAGGTGGTTGGAATGTCGAACTGAACCCTTTATTTCGCTCGCTGGAGTAGACTGTTCTAGATTGGTGAAAGTGTTGAAAACCTATCAAAGTTACCCGAATTGACAGTATTTACACTTAAGTTTTTTTTTTATTCTCTTATTGAGTTGCATCCGCTGGAGGTAAAGTGACAGCAAGTGTCTTTAATACTCCATCATTTTCATTTTACAGTTGAAATGGCGAAATGTAACTGTAAGTTCACTATTTACATTATTCGGACTATTGTTCTCACATTTGTTGCCATATTTATCACAACGTTTTGGCCGTTGTTCGGACGAAACGTTGTGATAAATATGGCAACAAAGATGAGGACAATAGTCTGAATAATGTAAATAGTGTACATAATACCTCATCTCAGAACTATAGACAGGTAACCGTAAGTTCTATGCTAACAGTTTCTTCTCTCGCACTTCTTGCTTGTGGACTTCTCTTTTAGCAAGAAAAATTGTCTAGCACGACACGCTGAATCAACTTTTCTAGCAGCAGACCTAACATGCACAGCTATTATAGTAGTAAACGACAAATAAAGTAATGTGTGGTTATAGACATGTATGTGCACTAGGGTTAAGACTTTTTTGTAACCCTATGTTCTTGTGTCATAGATCTACGAACTTTTATTAAAAAAATAATGAAAGAAGGCATTAACTTGTTTTAGTTCTTGAAAAGCTCACCCCAAATTGAAAATGCAATTTTACCATTGTAATGAAAACTTGTGTAGTTCAACTTAATGTGCCTTTATTGAATGTAACTGAAAAGTCTTTCTCTTTTGGCTAAGACGGCATGACTTATTTCTACAAATCATAAGACAAGGGAGGTAATCGAGTTGTCTTACCAGAACCATATATGCAATAATGTAAAAAATCAAAATATTTCAGAAGCTTTATTTTTCAATTTGCTAATGATATAGTAGGAAGTTATTAGGTTTGTATTTTAACACATTTAACAGCTTATAGTGTTAATTTGTTACCCTGCCTGATGATTCCTTCTGGATCAAACTATAGTAGTTTGAAGTGGACAAGCACTGTTTTACTTTTTTAGTTTTATTTGTGATGTTAGATGTAGACGTCGCTTCTACTCCAATAGCTTCATGTCTCGCACATCTCGCCTGTGGAACTCCCTTCCTTATTCCTGTTTCCCTGACAAATACAATCTCTAACTATTTAAGTGTAACGTCAATCGACATCTCCAGTTGCCTTGATCTATCCACTTCCCTTCTCCACATCCTTTCACCTTTCATTCCTATCTGCTCTCGCTCCAAATCTTCTGTAACCCCCTTGCCTTGATTGATCCACTATCTTTCTCCACATCCTCTCCTTTACCACTCCTATCTGCTCTTCCTCCAAACCTTCTGTAACCCCTTGCATGCTAGTGGCTTCCAGTCTTGCTTGGGGTGATAAGCTTAAAAAAAAAAAAAAAGAAAAGATTAAGGTGTGGCACAGAACTTTATTTGGGGTGCAAACTGCCTGCATACAGATGGAAAATGAATTTAGTAGGAACACCGAAATAGAAAGGGGTGTAAGACAACGATGTGCTTTGGACATTATTCAAGGTATTTTGAACAAGAGTAGAGCTTTATCCCTTGTTTCCTGTTTACGATTGGGTTTCCAATCTTCTCATTCTCTTTCACTCTCAGTAGCTGCTTGCATCTTAGTGACATTATCACCTTGCTTGGGGTTGAATTGATTAAAAAATAAACAGCAAGGCGATTGTTAGGGAGCTGGAAACCTGACCAGGACTTGTTATTGGGGAGTATAATCTTAACAATAAACATATGCAAATGATACTGTTGATAGCAGACTCAGAAAGAAAACTACAGGACCTTCCGGGAAAGAAAGAAGAAAGGACTAGTTATCACCTGTATACACCCTTGCGCAAATTAATTGAAACAACCATTTTAGTTTCCTTTCTTTTACCATACATTCAGTTTTAGACCCACTGGAGTGACAGGGTGTAATTGATTTCTATTTTTTCCCTCAGATTAGGTCATTTGAAGTGGTGTGCAGTAATATGAATCTATTTTCAGGGTGAATGATGAAATTTGTTTGGCCTTGAAAAATATTGTGTCATCCATGACTGCATGAGATTTTTATCACACCTAAACACTATTGTCTTGACTATCGATTAGTTGTCCTATGGCCATTGTCTGCAATGGATGTTACTCCAAGGAAGCATATGAAAATGGTAACACTGCACGAACACACTGGAAAACCTTACCAGTGAGCAAATCAAAGTACTATAAACTGGCCTCAAAACTCTTCTGGTTTAAATCCAATCAAGAATCTGTGGTCAATCTGCAAGGAACGACTTTGTGGAATGGACATACAAAGTACTAACATGTGCACTGGGTTTCATGTCATTGGAGAAATACAAAAAACGTCAATGATAATGGAATTATTTGGGGGGGTTCCAATTTGCACAAGGGTGTGTGTGTGTGTGTGTGTGTGTGTATATATATATATATATATATATATATATATATATATATAAGCTGTGTTATTAAATGTAAAGGGATATTGTGTTTATGCTTGGGTTCCATTCCCAAGGTACCCCGTTTTATAGATGCTATATACAAAATAAATAGACTGTATTCCAAAATCCGGAAAAAATCTGAAAACTTCCAAGGACTTCGGATAAAGGATTCTCCAACCTTAAGTATTTATTTACCTGTCCTCTTCATTAAGGCAGGATGTGTGGCATAAGGTAGATATTTTAGTGGGCATATTGGCCAAAGACAAAAATTGCTCAGTCCACAAGACCACTGACATGTTGGTGTCAATATTACATCAACCCCACCTTTCTTAGTGAAATGAGGGAGGTACTGCTGCAGCATGGGAATCCTCGGGACCAGATGCCTTCTCCCATAAATAATGAATTTTATATAAAACTACCTTCAGGGTATATGTATAAGCTGTGTTATGAAATGTAAGGGGATATTGTGTTTATGTTTGGGTTCAATTCCCAATCTGCTCCATTTTATAGGTGCTATATATGTACAAATAGCCTGTATTCCAAAAATCTAAAATACAAAGTGCTTCCGGTCCCAAGAATTTCGGATAAAGGATTCTCAATCTGTAGTCTATATTTACCTGACATTTTCATTAAGGCAGGATGTGTGGCATAAGGTAGATATTTTTTAACATGGGGGGCATATGGGTCAAAGACAAAAATTGCTCAGTTCACAAGACCACTGACATGTTGGTGTCAATATTACATCAACCCCACCTTTCTTAGTGAAATGAGGGAGGTACTGCTGCAGGGTGGGAATCCTCGGGACCAGATGCCTTCTCCCATCTAAAATGAATTTTATATAAAACTACCTTCAAGGTACATGTAGAAGCTGTGTTATGAAATGTAAAAGGACGTTGTGTTTATGCTTGGGTTCCATTCCCAAGGTACCCCGTTTTATAGATGCTATATACAAAACAAATAGCCTGAAAATTAAATAAAATAATCTGGAAATTAAAGCACTTCCAGTCCCAAGAATTTCCGAAGATTCTTAACATGTATTATAGGTTTTGTTAACTGAAAAACATTTTACTTGATTCCTAATTAATTGAGGTAATATCTTGAAGCATTGGAATCATGACCAACAGATAAAGCGAATGACGTCATATTCGATCAAGGACTACTTTTAACTTCAAATTTTGCCAAATGAAGCTAAAAATATTTGTCAGTATTATGAGATAAGAAAATTTTCAGTTGTACAAATGACATTACAATTGTCCACACAAAATAATGTCAAAGTTCAAATTCCAGCCTAAATCTATCTATCTTTATATCTAAACTGATGCCCTTGGAAAAAACATGAATTTATATCTTCTCATCCTAGTTATCAGTAAATAATAGGACAGACTGAACTTTATTTAAGAAAAAAGTTATAGTCATTTTGAAATGGCATGAATTTATCTATTTTCATCCCATTTATCAGTAAATGAGACTTTTTTCTGTTTTTTTTCTACTTCTGTGACTTTTCTGGGCTTTTTTCTACTTCTGTGACTTTTCTGGGGTTTTTCTACTTCTGTGACTTTTCTGGGGTTTTTCTACTTCTGTGACTTTTCTGGGGTTTTTCTACTTCTGTGACTTTTCTGGGGTTTTTTCTACTTCTGTGACTTTTCTGTTTTTTTCTACATCTGTGACTTATCTGGTTTTTTTTTCTAGTTCTTTGACTTTTCTGCTTTTTTTGTGCTTCTGTGACTTTTCTGGGTTTTTTTCTACTTCTGTGACTTTTCTGGGGTTTTTTCTACTTCTGTGACTTTTCTGTTTTTTTCTACGTCTGTGACTTATCTGGGTTTTTTTTCTAGTTCTTTGACTTTTCTGCTTTTTTTGTGCTTCTTTGACTTTTCTGGGTTTTTTTCTACTTCTGTGACTTTTCTGGGCTTTTTTTTTCTACTTCTGTGACTTTTCTGGGCTTTTTTCTACTTCTGTGACTTTTCTGTTTTTTCACTTTTGTGACTTTTCTGTTTTTTCTCTCCTGTGATTTTTTTTTTTTACTGTTAATCTTTTCTCACTTGTGACCTTTTTCAGTTAATTTATTTTTTTCTTCTGTGACATTTAATTTTTTTCTCTCCTTTGAAATTCTGTGCCCTTCTACATGTCCAAATATAAATTTGAATAAAATACACTTCAAAAATATTACAGCATAAAATTTAATAAATTAAGCGCATCTCCATCCATTTTGTGTCTGAACCTCTTCAATGGAACTCCCAGAAAAAAAAAAATAAAGCAAGGAGCTCACCAAATGCTCAAAGAACTTAATATGCAAAATATTTTTCTCAAAGGAAAACATAGATTATAAAGTTCTTCTTTTTTAGGTGGATTGATTTCAGAACACATGAAATGTGTGACAAGGCCTGACAAATATTGGATAACCACCCTATATCAAATAATATTTAAAAGAAAAGAAAAAAAACTGAGGAATCACTTGCATAGCAGCCATTATTGTTTAAGTTTGAGTTGTCTAACTTTGTTTTATGCTTGTACACAGTTGTGTCCCTTGTTTTTAAATATGGCAGTCAGCTGACACGTTGTTCTCTCTACAGCATTGTGTGAACCATACTAACAATTATAATTAAAGTAAAAATTCATAAAAACGTTAATATGTAAGAATGGTAAAGTGGAATTGGAAAGCTGACCTCAAATTCTGGTGTAGTTTGATGTGTTCTGTGGTGAATACAAAATAATAATCGCTCCCTTTACTCACTACCTTCAAATTCAGACAAGCCGAAGAAAAAGACAGAGATTTTCGGGCCTATGTGAAATTTTCTTTGGACCAAGAAAAACTTTGACTTCACTGCAAGCTATGTGAAATTTTCATTGAACAATGAAAACTTTTTTACAGGAATTAGCCATTGAACGGAGAAAGAAAGGAAAATAGCAAGCTTATGTGAAAATCTTTTTCATGTAAAATGCGGAAAAAAAAATTAAATCAACAAGAGCAGTGTGTCAGAAGTCACGTGAATAGTTTCATTTCTGTTCATGCATTCAGCATTCAAATTTTTGTCAGCGTCAAATTACTTGGTAATGTTATCATTGGCCTTAACGAAGCAGTTGGCATTTCAAAGAACTTTATTTCAACAATCCAAGAAAGCTAAGTATTTCAAACTAACTCTCTTTGTCTACTTTTCAAAGTATGCAACCATATATCCCTACTGTGAGCAACAAACTTTCTTACCTTGGTTTTAAACATTTTTAAATATCATTTTGTGTCAGATCATTTTATGTGTTACATGAACATTTCCTCTTCATGACAATTAAAACTTTATTACTGATTTCATCCCAGCCACCTACAATCTTCAAAATTTTAAGTGTAATGTCAATAACTACCCACGTTTTTTAATGAAGGCTGTTTTTTTTATTATCCTTTCTCCTCACTAAAGTCTTCTCATTCTCTTTCACTCCCAGTAACCTCTTGTTTCTTAGTGCCATTATCGCCATCTTCTGTCTTCCTGAAACCTGTTTTTTTATTGTCCTTTCTCCTCACTAAAGTCTTCTCATTCTCTTTCACTCCCATTAACCCCTTTCGTCTTAGTGGCATTATCACTGTCTTCTGTCTTCCCTTGGAAAGCTCCTTTGATATTTAAAATGTTTTTGTCGACCTCTCCACTATTACTTGACAACAACCATTTATTTTATTTTTTACTTTTTTACCAACTTGCCTGTTTATTCCAACCACCTTTATCTCTACATTTTGTTAAGACAATTAATTAACTAATTAATTTTATTTGAATTTTCCACTCTGCCTGTTTATTCCAACCTTCACTCTCTCTCCCTCTCGTTTTTTTATTAGGAAAGCTAATGCATATTCCAACATGCATTTCTATTCCAGATGCAAGATTTCACTTCTGATTATAAATCAGCCCCCCACACACACACACCCTTCCCCCCATACACAAGTGAAAAAAGTGTTGACAGTGCATGTCTGCTTAATATGGCTAACAGTTTGAGAGAGACTCCAGACAAGTTGATCTCCAGTCAATAAAATTAATTATATTTTTTTCCCTCTTTATGGTTTTCTAATATGAAGAGTGAACATGAAAAGGAAAAAAGCTTTTTTAATGAATAGAATGAATTCTAATATTGAAAAATAAAACAAAATCTTTACGTACTATCTGTCTGAATATCGGAAATAAGGAATTATTATTTACGCTATTTACATGTGGACTATTATCCTCATCTGTTATTGTTAACATGTTTTGGCTGTGATACAAACTAAATAAAATTGGTTAGACAATATACCCAAACACATCTAAATTTTTAAATTTAATATTTTCTTCTTTTTTTTAGATGTGTTTGGGTATTTTAGGTTTGGTTTGTTTTACGGCATATCAAAATCTCAATGGGTTATTTAATGAATAATATTACGGCATATCAACCTCATTTTTATTTCTGGTAATATTTTTTCGTCAAAAATGTGTAGCAGTAATATCTTTTTTTCCAAAAATGTTTTGCTGGTAATAAATTTTTTTCACAAAGTATTTCTGGTATTAAAACCTATTTCTACACCTACACAGTGTCTTGACACCAGTTTGGGGCCCAACTATTTACCCATTGTTGGGACCCTGACAAGTACTACCACCCCGGGTCAGGGTGGACCTGGGAACACCAGCAATTACAAGGTGGTTCCACGCTCCTCAAAACCTCACGATAAGAAGCCTTGCTGTCAGACATAGTTTATTGTCTTACCCACGACCTGGATGTAGTTTATCGTCATACCCAGGACAGATGGGTATTTTAGGATTATTATTATTATTATGATTATTATTATTCTTTCTATGTGCCGTGTCTTTTCAGGATGTAGGTGATCATGGCTCTCCCTCTATCCCATTCAGCTCTCGACAAGTTCCTTCCCTCTGCCATCTCTCCCAGACCACATTCATCCACTTGCTTAAAGCCGCTAGGTATGTCATGCTTTGTTTTCCCTTGTCTCTCTTTCCCTGGATTCTCCAGGCCTTCCTTCCTCATTATATGTCCCAGAAACTTCAGCTGCCTCTTCCTAATATTAAGTATAAGCCTCACACACTCAGTCTATGATATCCTTAGCATCCTTCTGTAGAACCACATCTCTGTCATCTTGAGTCTCTTTTTCGTCTTTGAGGAAATCGTCCAACATTTGCTGCCATAAAGATGTCACCTAACAGCTCAGTATTCCTTTCTTCATTACCAAAGAAATTCTCCTGTCTCACAATACTCTACCCAGCTTTTGGAACACGTCCTTGGTCATCCCAATATGTCTATGGATCTCAGTGTCACATTTACCGTCCTCTGTCAGAATGTTTCCCAGATATTTAAACTTCTGCGTCTGCTTGATTCTAGTGTTCTCGACCTGCAAATCGCATTTCCGGTTCATCCTTTTACTGATGACCATGCATTCTGTTTTCTTGTAGTTTATTCTTACTCCCTTCTTCACACTCTCCGTTGCTACCTTCTGTAGGAGATTTCGTAATTTCTTTTCCGTGTCTGCTATCATTACTGTGTCATCTGCGTATAAATAAATAAAAATAAATAATAATAATGAAAATTACAAATAAAATAAAACAATAACATAAAAATGTTGTATAAAATAAATTAAATAAAAATTAAAAATAATAAAAATATTCCCAGCATGCAACAAAAACTGTTCCTACCAGAAATACGGACATCCCACCAAAAGACATTAAATTCAGTCTCTTCACCATAAACCTTGTTACGGGCAACACGTATCTAACCTCTCTCTGTGATATGGTTTGTAATTCTATAGAGTAAAGTTCTCCTTTTTTTATCGAATGTAGCATAAAACAATTGCAGCTTAAATTATAGACATACATGAATACACATAAAAATATAAATAAATTGTATGAAATTATGATAGAAGTTACCATGTTTTTTCTGTTATTTGTGTACATTTTAATTCCTGTCAAGTATGCTTTTATCTCCGTGAACACAAGGCTAATTTCTGCTGCTATAATGTGAGTGAGTCCTTCTCAACATTTTTGTGACCTATTCACTCACAGTATATAGTGTATTCAATTTTATTTAATTTCTTCTAGTCTATGTTTTCATCACTTTTCTTATTAAGTACCCCACATTGTGATAACAGAAGATCTGCTGGCAAAGGTGAAATCTTGTAAGAACCCGGATGTAAATTTATTGTGGACAATCTAACAAATGGTAGCATCCTTTAGGGTCCCAGCTATGGGAAAATAGTCAACCCCCAAACTGGATCCAAAAACACTATGAAAGTATAAAAATAGGTTTTAGTACCAGCAATACATTTTTGTAAAAAAATTGTTACTAGAAATGAATTTCTGAAGAAAAAATTTTTACCAGCAAAACATTATTACCAGAAATACATTTTTGAAGAAACAATATTACCAGCAATAAAAATCTTGTCGGCATTAAATAACCCATTGTGGTTGATATAACATAAAACAAAACAAACCAATATATATTGAGATAGACAGATAGATAGATAAAAAATATTACCAGCAATAAAAATCTTGTCGGCATTAAATAACCCATTGTGGTTGATATAACATAAAACAAAACAAACCAATATATACTGAGATAGATAGATAAAAAATATTACCAGCAATAAAAATCTTGTCGGCATTAAATAACACGTTGAGGTTGATATAACATAAAACAAAACAAACCAATATATACTGAGATAGATAGATGAAAAATATTACCAGCAATAAAAATCTTGTAGGCATTAAATAACCCATTGAGGTTGATATAACATAAAACAAAACAAACCAATATATACTGAGATAGATAGATAAAAAATATTACCAGCAATAAAAATCTTGTAGGCATTAAATAACCCATTGAGGTTGATATAACATAAAACAAAACAAACCAATATATACTGAGATAGATAGATAAAAAATATTACCAGCAATAAAAATCTTGTAGGCATTAAATAACCCATTGAGGTTGATATAACATAAAACAAACCAATATATATTGAGATAGATAGATAGATAAAAAATATTACCAGCAATAAAAATCTTGTAGGCATTAAATAACCCATTGAGGTTGATATAACATAAAACAAACCAATATATATTGAGATAGATAGATAGATAAAAAATATTACCAGCAATAAAAATCTTGTAGGCATTAAATAACCCATTGAGGTTGATATAACATAAAACAAAACAAACCAATATATACTGAGATAGATAGATAAAAAATATTACCAGCAATAAAAATCTTGTAGGCATTAAATAACCCATTGAGGTTGATATAACATAAAACAAAATAAACCAATATATACTGAGATAGATAGATAAAAAATATTACCAGCAATAAAAATCTTGTAGGCATTAAATAACCCATTGAGGTTGATATAACATAAAACAAAATAAACCAATATATACTGAGATAGATAGATAAAAAATATTACCAGCAATAAAAATCTTGTCGGCATTAAATAACCCATTAAGGTTGATATAACATAAAACAAAACAAACCAATATATATTAAGATAGATAGATAAAAAATATTACCAGCAATAAAAATCTTGTAGGCATTAAATAACCCATTGTGGTTGATATAACATAAAACAAAACAAACCAATATATATTGAGATAGATAAAAAATATTACCAGCAATGAAAATCTTGTAGGCATTAAATAACCCATTGAGGTTGATATAACATAAAACAAAACAAACCAATATATACTGAGATAGATAGATAAAAAATATTACCAGCAATAAAAATCTTGTAGGCATTAAATAACCCATTGAGGTTGATATAACATAAAACAAAACAAACCAATATATACTGAGATAGATAGATAAAAAATATTACCAGCAATAAAAATCTTGTAGGCATTAAATAACCCATTGAGGTTGATATAACATAAAACAAAACAAACCAATATATACTGAGATAGATAGATAAAAAATATTACCAGCAATAAAAATCTTGTAGGCATTAAATAACCCATTGAGGTTGATATAACATAAAACAAACCAATATATATTGAGATAGATAGATAGATAAAAAATATTACCAGCAATAAAAATCTTGTAGGCATTAAATAACCCATTGAGGTTGATATAACATAAAACAAAACAAACCAATATATACTGAGATAGATAGATAAAAAATATTACCAGCAATAAAAATCTTGTAGGCATTAAATAACCCATTGAGGTTGATATAACATAAAACAAAACAAACCAATATATACTGAGATAGATAGATAAAAAATATTACCAGCAATAAAAATCTTGTAGGCATTAAATAACCCATTGAGGTTGATATAACATAAAACAAACCAATATATATTGAGATAGATAGATAAAAAATATTACCAGCAATAAAAATCTTGTAGGCATTAAATAACCCATTGAGGTTGATATAACATAAAACAAAACAAACCAATATATACTGAGATAGATAGATAAAAAATATTACCAGCAATAAAATCTTGTAGGCATTAAATAACCCATTGAGGTTGATATAACATAAAACAAAACAAACCAATATATATTGAGAATGATAGATAGATAAAAAATATTACCAGCAATAAAAATCTTGCAGGCATTAAATAACCCATTGAGGTTGATATAACATAAAACAAAACAAACCAATATATACTGAGATAGATAGATAAAAAATATTACCAGCAATAAAAATCTTGTCGGCATTAAATAACACGTTGAGGTTGATATAACATAAAACAAACCAAACCTTATGGGTCATTTAAGGCCAAAATTTAATTTTCTTGGGAGCTTTGAAGTAATAAAAATATGATATATGTTGTTCTGCTTTCACAATTGAATACATGGTAGATAATACTCAGCTTTTGTGCATATATACGTTTGTGTGGACATAATTACTAGAGGCGGTGATATGCGTGTTTTATATTGCAGTTTTGTTAAAGTTATATTTTGGAATACAGTTTGATTTCTTTAAGAAATTGTCGGATATTATATGGATTAATGTCATGAAAGAATTCTTTCATATTGTTTGGTTGATTGACAGGGCTGGGCTGAAAAGTTCATAATCCGACCAAGATACTCTCAGGAACTGTGACCAAATGAAGTTTATTTTAAAACATAACAAAGTTTGTTATCAACATCTTATGGATCATTTAATGACAAAATTTAATTTTCTTGGGAGCTTTGAAGTAATAAAAGTATGATATATATCGTTCTTCTTTCACAATTGAATACATGGTAGATGATATGCACCTTTTGTGCATATACATGTTTGTGCGGACATAATTACTAGAGACGGTGATATGTGTGTTTTCTGTTGTAGCTTTACTGAAGTTATATTTTGGAATATAGTTTGATTTCTTTAAGAAACTGTAAGATATTATATGGATTAACGTCATGAAAACGTTCTTTCATGTTGGCTGTTTGGTCGTATTTTAAACGGATTTATGTGAAGTCACTACAATTTGTTAGTATGTGTATATTGTTGCCAATTCTACTATAAGTATGTATTGTTGCCAATTCTACTATAAGTATGTATTGTTGCCAATTCTACTATAAGTATGTATTGTTGCCAATTCTACTATAAGTATATATTGTTGCCAATTCTACTATAAGTATGTATTGTTGGTATTTTTACTATAAAAATGTGTTTTTATACTTTCATATTTTTTTTTTGTTTGGTGGGGAGGTGCACTATTTGCCAATAGCTGGGACCCTAACAGGTACTACTACCCCGGGTCAGGGTGGACCTGGGAACAACAGCAATTATGTGGTGGTTCCATGCTCTCAATAACCTCCAATCTCCCGATCAGAGGACTTGCTACCGGATATAGTTTATCGTCGTACCCAGAAGAATTCTCTTTTAATTAAAGTGGCTTTTATTAAATTAGCTAGACTATACACTCAAAGACGTCTCAACAAAAAATTAAAGTTTAAAATTTCAGCGTCCCCCCTTTCCTTTCTGTGTATGTGTACTTACGTCAACGTAAACATCACTTTAGTCCGATGTAGCCCTAAAGGAGGAAATGTGTCGCACAAATAATTTGGCCCACTTTGTCATTAATTTTCCTAAGCCAAAAAATAATGTTGCATTGGCCCCTTATTCAGAGATCTCTTGGTGACAGGGTGTGGCAGACATGAGGCAGAACCTGGGACGAGCACAACTGGTTGCGACTTGCCTTTTCCCCCGCCAAAAAAGAGCCCGTATTTGCTTAGCATGTAAGGCTACTGCAGTTGAAATGAAGGAGAAAAAAAAGCACTTACCGCTCTGGCCTAATACGTCCTCGGCCTGATAACGTAGCTTCCCTGTACTTTTTCTCTCAATATTTTCATGCTAATTGTTCTGATGAGCTTTCCTCGTAGGGATTTAGACTTTATGAATTTAAGCATAGTCCTAGATTGGCAGCAATGTCTCATAATCTGCATAATCTAACATAAATATTTATAAGTCTACCATTCATCCTTGTTTTGATTATTGTTATATCTGGTCTGGTACTCTTGCTATATAAATACAAAGAAAAATCTGCAATGTTATTAGTCCTGACCTGGCATCTCAGCTTCAGTTACTATAATGTAGATCCCTTGTGCCTTTTTTTATAAATGCTTTCATGGTAATTGCTCTGAACGTTCCTCTATGTTACCTAGATTTATGAATTTAAGTGAAATACTAGATTCGTAGCAAAGTTACAAAGGACAGGGAAATTGTGAAGAGCCATTATCGCCCACGTTCTGAAGGGATATGACATGTACAAGAAAAACAAGAATGAACTTGTATAAATAGTTGACAGAAGAGGGATTAGGAGAATTAACAAAGACAATCCTTACTAAGAGTTACAAAGGACAGGGAAATTGTGAAGAGCCATTATCGCCCATGTTCTGAAGTGATATGACACGTACAAGAAAAACAAGAATGAACTTGTATAAATAGTTGACAGGAGAGGGATTAGGATATATTACAAAAAGACAATCCTTATTAAGAGTTATATCAAATTTTATTGTTATTAATCTCAAAATTAGTCCCTTTCTTAAAATTTTGAGATTAAATTGCACAACGAAATTTGACATGTAAATTCAACTTATGCAGGCCTTATTGAAGAGAAATCTGGTATGAGAAGATTCTGTTGCATCGATCCTTTAATTGCAGAGGACCTTACTGTCTTGAATAGTAATTTCTGGCGCTGATTAAAAATAGACACTATGAGCCAGGCCTATTCCTTACCAAGTCTATTTTGAATGCTGGTTTGAAAGACCAACAATAGTGAAATACTTTCAACACTTTTGAAATCGGTACATTTACTTTTTTTTTAAATCTGCAATTTCTGGTCTTGATAAGCTCTTTCAAATTGCCGGGATTTAATTTCATTCTTTCTTCCCACACCACCCTCTGTCTTTGTTCCTGTAATTAGCTGTCTGTCAGCCCACCTACCTACCTATGCGCACCATCACCACCACCTTATGAGGATCATTCAAAACCAGAAATAACCTTGCTTTCATTCTTGGCTATTTACCTCATACTCCAAAATTGTTTGTCAACAAACAAATCAGTTTCTTGCTAATTAAGTAAACATAACAACACAGTCAGAGTTCACTCATCTTCAGTACAGCTGACCCCATATTACCGGCAGTGACACAATTCAGTGTTACCGCATTGGATAAGACGTTATAAATTTCATACTAGGTATATTGTGTTTTGTTGTTGTCTCTTTAACTAATTGCTCACTCAGTACAAGGCTCAATCGTAATGGCATTATTAGCCATTTGCCAAACAGGACCCATTTTGCATTCATTGACAGTCAGTGCTACTCGAATTGTTCCTTTCTTCATTCTGTCAGCCATCAGGCTGAGATCAAAGTGCAGTATCGGTTCTCCTCATCTCTAATGGTAATATTAGCTGTTTCCTTATAATGAAACATTCGGCATTCATTGACCGAGCAGCCAGTGCTACTCGTTACGCTTTTCTTCACTCCCTGGCCATCAGGATGGGATCAAAGTGTAGTATCTGTTCTCCTCATCTCTAATGGTAATATTAGCCACTTCCTTATAATGAAACATTCGGCATTCATTGACCGAGCAGCCAGTGCTACTCGTTACGCTTTTCTTCACTCACTGTCCATCGGGATGGGATCAAGTGTATTATTTTTCCCAAACCCTGTCCTGCCATCCATTTACACAAGTACATTCTTCTTCTATGTGCCATGTCTCTTGTTTTGAACAAATAAAAACCTTGCCTCCACAGAAATTAGCCATTGAACCAAGAAGATGAAAGAAAGTACAGAGCCTATGTAAAATTCTTTTTTTATCTAAAATGCAGAGAAAACTTAATAAAAGAAGTGCGTCTGAAGTCATGTGAAAGGTTTCATTTCTGTTCACCATGTCCAGCGATGAAGTTTTCACCAGTGTTAAATTACTCGACAGTTTTTATTATCAGCCTTAACCAAGCATGTGGCACTTCAAGGAACTTTCTTTCAACAATCCAAGAAAGCTGAGTTTTAAGTTAAGACATGTTTTTTAAGATTATTTTGTGTCGGATCATTTAATCAGTTCTTTGAACATTTTCTCGTCATGACAATTCATTAAAACTTTGGACTTTAAAAATTTCTGGTTTATTTTCCTAAAACAAGCTGACACAAAGCATGTAAATTTGTAAATAAATTCCTTGCATTGTTTCGTTAAAATTAACCATGCCTTTCCTCATCATTAACATCCTCCATTAATCTTCTTGGTGTGGGTCAATCAGCCATTCCTTTTAACCCCAAAGACCCACACCGCTATAGAGTTTATCTTTTATTTCGTTAAGGAATGTTTTCGCCTCTTTAGCTGTTCCATGTTCATGGAGAATTCTTTCCCTCAAGTGTTGGTTTTTTTCCCCTTACCATTTGTGCTCTGCTGGAACTAGTCAATATCTGAATATAGAAGCCTAGCTTTCAATCTCTATATCTGTCTTCCTGGATATGACGATAAACTACAACAGCAAGGCCTCTGATCAGGAGGTTTTGAGGAGCGTGGAACCACTTCTTAATTGCTGGTGTTCCCAGGTCCACCCTGACCTGGGCTGGGAGCAGCTGTTAGGGTCCCAGCTATGGGCAAATAGTTAACCCCCAAACTAGGGTCAAAACATTTAAAAACAGACTTTAATACCAACAACACATTTTTGTAAAAAATAATTACCAGCAATAAATTTTCTAAGAAAAAATTATTACCAGCAACACTTATTCGGAAAAATATTACCAGTAATATATTTTGGGGAAAAATATTACCAGTAATATATTTTGGGGAAAAATATTACCAGTAATATATTTTGGGGAAAAATATTACCAGTAATATATTTTGGGGAAAAATATTACCAGTAATATATTTTGGGGAAAAATATTACCAGTAATATATTTTGGGGAAAAATATTACCAGAAATACTTTTTGAAAAAAAAAATATTACCAGTAATATATTTTGGGGGAAAATATTACCAGAAATACTTTTTGCAAAAAAAAAATATTACCAGTAATATATTTTGGGGGAAAATATTACCAGAAATACTTTTTGAAAAAAAAAATATTACCAGTAATATATTTTGGGGGAAAATATTACCAGAAATACTTTTTGAAAAAAAAATATTACCAGTAATATATTTTGGGGGAAAATATTACCAAAAATACTTTTTGAAAAAAAAATATTACCAGTAATATATTTTGGGGAAAAAAATTTTAAGAAATACTTTTTCAAAAAAAAAATATTACCAGCAATAAAAATCTTGTTGGCATTAAATAACCCATTAGTGTTTATGCTGTTAAACAAACCAAACAATCTACATCTGAGATGAATGTCAGATGATTATCCCACCGCATATAAGGAAAGAACAGATAATACACTTTGATCTCAACCAACTGGCCAGGTAGTGAAGAAAACAGCTAATATTCTTTTTCTCTGCACCCTTTAATCTTAGGACCTAATCTATCATGGCTCTCCACAACTTTCTATCTCATGTAGTGCTTAGCAATTTTTCTCTTTTTGTTTAGGGCCCTGTCCCACAATCCATTCACACAAGCTCATCAGGTAGGTCCCTACCTTACCCTATCTTTCTTGCCCTCGATATGCCCTTTGTGTTAAATTTTCCAAGTCCACCTTACTCATTGTGTCCAAGGAATTGCAACTATCTTGATTCTGAATCGAAGTTTTCTTCCTGTTGCCATTTTGCTTTACGACATCCTTGTTGCTTACTCACTCCAGCCAAGGAATTTTCAGTACCTTTCTGTAGAGCCACATTCTGCTGCCTCTAGTTTTTTCTTTGTCCTCAAGGAAATTGTCCAACATTCACTGCCATGTAAGATGACATATATCAAATAGCAATCCAACACACTTTTCTTTGATTCTAATGAAAATTTTCCATTTCTCGGTGCCTTGCTTAGCTTTTGTAATAGTTCTTTCAGCTGTTGAATACATGTTTGGATCTTGGTGTCGCATTTTTCCTCCTCCGTTAAAATGCTTCCCAGATATTTAAACTTCTACAACAGCTTCATGCGTATATCTCCAATTCATAATTCACATCAATCGAGTTCCTTTTTAGTCCTGCTCACTTATTGCTCGTCATGTTTCCACTGAATCCAAGTATACACTGTCTGGCCCAGGGATTGAACTCACAATTACTCTGTCATGAAATTCATAAATCAACACCTTAATCCATTAGTTACAAATAGTGCTGTGTGTCTCATACATGCAACATAAGAGGATAGCAGGTGAGGCAGAATGACTGACAAAGATTTAGAAACATTTAAAAAGAAATAATATAATATGATTTCAACATGTAAAATATTATTATGACTTACTTGAATATCATGTATGAATCCCAGTATAAATAGTCATAAATAATTATTGACTGATTTTATCATTGTGATATTTTTGCATTATATCTTCATACTAGCAGTATAACCCGTCTTCAACCAAGTGTTTCATTACCGGGAATTTTTGTCCGTTCACTTGGAGCAGTTTAAGTTTAAAGTCAGCACACCTGAAAATCAGTGTTAGTAACAACCTTTGGATGTAATTGAAGCACATCCTCAAATTCGGGGGGGGGGGGTTTACAATTTGAAGTGGGGGGCTGAAAAGTGCCGTTTTTGCGTTTTCAATCTTGCAAGGAAGGAACTTCTTCCATGGATCGTCATAATAATGATATACGATAATTTTTATTTTTTAATATAATTGTCTTTATAATTCTAATAATCTTTTGCGTTAGATTTCAACTCTCTAAATTGATTGTACGCAGTTTTTTTAAAGACATTAAATTTTGCCGTTGATTTTTGCACAAAGTGTAAAAAATCAGTTTTTTCGATTTTTCACCTTCAAGATCGTAAGTTTTTCCAGCCAATTTGGACTCAAAACCGGCACTGAAGAATTATTTATCAAACAAAACAAAAATTCATCGAAATCGGATGAAAACTGGAAACACATAAGCAACATCTGATCACATGCACACATACATAAATACACACACACATACATACATACATAAATACACACATACATACATACATACATACATAAATACACACATACATACATACATGCATAAATACACACATACATACATACACACACACATACATACATACATAAATACATACATAAATACACACATACATACATAAATACACACACACACATACATACATACATAAATACACACACACACATACATACATACATAAATACACACACACACATACATACATACATAAATACACACACACATACATACATACATAAATACACACACACATACATACATAAATAAATACACACACATACATACATACATAAATACACACACACACATACATAAATACATACACACATACATAAATACACACATACATAAATACACACATACATAAATTCATAAATACACACATACATAAATACATATTTCCACACACACATACATACACACACATACATACATACACACACATACATACATACACACACGCATACATATATACACACGCATACATACATACATATATACACACACATACATACATTTTGAGATTATAGATATAGAGTAAGAATTTAGTAACTGCAAATTGGAGTAGAGAGTTATCAGTGATAGTGTTTTGATTTCAAATCTTCACTTATCACCCTTTGACCTTGTCTCTGATTTTTTTTTTTTTTTTTTTAAATGTACTTTTTATCACATAAAATTTGGTGGGGTGCAAGAAAATTTTAATTCCGAAAATGCTTCCCAGATATTTAATTCTCTGCAAGTGCTTAATGCTCATATTTCCAACTCATAATTCACACCTTCGGCTTTTTCCTCTTGCGGATGACCATATATTCTGTTTTCTTGTCTTCGATAGTTAGTCCTTTTTTCTTGCTTTCTTCTACCGCCCAGTCGAGGAGGTCCTGTAACAACTGCTAAAAAAAAAAGACTTTTAAAAAATAAAAAAAATTTAGAAACTTATTTACCAAAAGCAAGGTCTATGTCTTTCTCATCACGGAGGATCAACAACTAGCTTCTCTCCCCTTTTTTATTCATATAGCAACACAGATTTCACTCAAATTTTCATTGCCTGATTT
The DNA here is from genome assembly GCA_964036315.1 of Acanthosepion esculentum. Taxonomy (NCBI): domain Eukaryota; kingdom Metazoa; phylum Mollusca; class Cephalopoda; order Sepiida; family Sepiidae; genus Acanthosepion; species Acanthosepion esculentum. Next base: position 54,245,521 of record OZ038509.1, on the reverse strand, counting down.
TAATTGTGTCCAATTTGTAATTTGCATCTTGTGCTGTTTCATTTGATGACAAACATACATTTTGTTTACATATGTTTAAAAGTAAATTTGTATTTAAATATAGGAGGATTGATGTTAAATAACACTTTTTTTTACAAGATTTTCCTCTATCTTAATACTTTGCTTAGCTTTTGGAACGCATCTTTTGCTATCCCAATACATCTTTGGATTTTGGTGTCACATTTTCCGTCATTTGTTAAAAACCCTTCCTAGGTATTTAAATGTTTGTACTTTACTGATTTTTAACTGTCCCAATTTGTAAACAGCCATCAACACAGTGTCATCTGCATATCTTACATAGTTTTGACTATGGTGGGGTCTCCTTGTTTCCTTAGGATAGCATTGATGTAGAGGTTGTGTTGTATCTTTGAGGTTAATGATACACAGAGAAGAATGAGTGCTTAATATATTTATTCAGTACCATTATCTGGTGCTAACGGATACATACAAAAAAACACAGAACAATAAATTACAAAACAATTAACAAGACAACTTACAAGGAATAGAGGAGGGTCAAATGTTGTATAGGCAAACAAAGTAAGATCAGTCTAAATATTCATCAGCTTAGTATCAACTTATTAATCAACTGTTGAAGTCCTTAATCAGAGACTATTTAAGGCTATGAGCCAGGCCATCTGGTAGAGTGCTGAAGGGGTGCTAGCTACTCTACAACAGGTTGAATAAATCTGGGGAAAAGATGCATCCTTGTCTCATGCACCTTTCTTTTTATCAAATCCCAATCGCCAGGGAAAAAAGGAAATGGCTGATATTACCATTATCATTAAGTCAAATTTAAGTACAGCTACTTTGTAAATTTGTTGCTTCCTAGGAACGAATTATGTCTTCTTTCTTCCTTTTTATTTTATATTCTTTTTTTTCCAGATCTCGCAAAGTGATAAATCTGGCCAGAGAATTGAGTCCAATGTATGTCCGTATTGGAGGAACATTGCAAGACTTTGTCTACTTTGAAGAGATGCCAGCAAAGTTGAATTATAGTCACAAAAAATCTCCAGATTTAAAACCATTTAATATAACAAGTAAGGTATTTACCCTTTGTCTGCTATTAGGATAGGAACATTTCTAAAGCTGTAGATTTTTCAAGTACAGACACTCCCCTACTTAAAAATGTTTAAGTTGCAAACTGCCTTCTTCTTTGTGTTGTGTCCCCTCAGGTTGTAAGGAATCATGGCTCTCCACAATTTCCTGTCCTATGTACTTCTTAATAAATTTTGTCTTTTTGCTATCTCTCCTAATTCTTGTTCTGCCATCCATTTACTCAAGCTCATTCTTCTATTATATGTTCCCATTTACAACATCAAAGGAAAATTGGGAGGGGAAGAGCAGTGCTTTTTGTTAAATTACCAAAAATTGGGTAATTATCCAATTTAAATGAAAAATATCTGTACATATTCATTAATTATTTACTTTTATAATGAATAGGTTTTTTATTTTAAAAATATCTGACAAAATTTTACTCAAAAAAATATGTTCAACTTGCAAATTTTTACATTTCCATAAAGAATAATCACTTACACATCTCTGCTGAAAAAAAAGTTTTACAAAGATTCCAACACAACACAAACGGGATTGTCTTAAAAATTTGTTTTAAAAAGAGTATTTCAGTTTTCGGGAAAATTTTTCATATGTTGAAACCTTTTAAGCATTTTTATTTTTTAAGTGATTATTTTCTCGGTTTTATCTTTCTAGAAATGTAAAAAATAGTGACTAGAAATTACTCACTGTAAACTTCTGGTTAACATCGCTATTAGTAAAAAAAAAATCAGATGTCTTCCTTAATGGATGATCTAGGAATAAAAAATGATTTGACTGAGATATATCACCCTCTTGATTGATTTAAAAGAACTGTTCAAAAAAAAAATTTACAATCTAAAAAAGTAAACATTACTGAAATTAGCACTTCTCCCCAGTATGCATGGTGGGGGAGACCTCCTCTTCTTTTTCTTTTCTTCTACTTTTTTCTCGCCTTCTGTTCTTTTTTCCTTCTGCCTTTTCTTCTCTCGTTCTTCTTTTTCTATTAACCTTCTCTTCATTTTTCTTTACTTCATTCACTTCTCTTTTCACTGCTCTTCACCTTTTCCTTTTTCTTCTCCTTCTCTTTCTCTTAAATTTCTTCTTCTTCTTCTTCTCTTCATCATGTAAGCCATCATGGCTCTCCACAATTTCCTGTCCTTTGTTGCTATTAATAAATTTTGTCTTTTTCTTATTTCTCCTAAACCCTGTTCCGCCATCCATTTACTCATGCTGATTCCTCTTCTTATATGTGCTGTGTCCCTTCATCACGTAGGCGATCATGGCTCTCCACAATTTCCTGTCCTTTGTTGCTATTAATAAATTTTGTCTTTTTCTTATTTCTCCTAAACCCTGTTCCGCCATCCATTTACTCATGCTGATTCCTCTTCTTATATGTGCTGTGTCCCTTCATCACGTAGGCGATCATGGCTCTCCACAATTTCCTGTCCTTTGTTGCTATTAATAAATTTTGTCTTTTTGTTATTTCTCCTAAACCCTGTTCCGCCATCTATTTACTCAAGACCTCTAAGTAAGTCCCTCTTGCTTTCAATCTGTCCTGTGAGTATCAGATTTTCCAAGCCCTCTTTCCTCATTATGTTGGTTATGTGTTGATCTCCTCTGTCCCTCTTGCCTTCAGTCTGTTCACGTGTCTCTTCCTAATATTAACTATAAGTTTCCCCTGAGTCAGAAACATAGCCAAAGACAGAAAATGGTTGCAAGAATTAATTAAAATCTATAACCTCTAGTGTCTTAGTGGCTTTATCACCTTGCTTGGTCTGAAATGATTCAAAACTAAAAGAAAATCTGTTTATTTTTTTCAGGGACTCAAATTGATGAACTGTTTACTTTTGCTTCCAATGTTAACTGGGGTGTCATCTTTGGTCTTAACATGCTTAACCGGAACCCTGTGTCTTGGGAACCTTGGGATGCCTTCAAACTAATTACTTACATCCAGCAGAAAGGCTATCAGCTTGCTGGACTTGAAATGGGTAATGGTAAGTATTTTAAAATTCACTTGGATATTCTAAGTGTTCATTCTTGGTTCCGTCCTGGGTAAGACGACAAGCTACGCCCGCGTCCTGGGTAAGACGACAAGCTACGCTAAACTGATGTCTGACAGCAAGGCCTCTGATCTGGAGTTTTTGACGAGTGTGGAACCACCTCTCAATTGCTGGTGTTCTCAGGTCCAACCTGACCCAGGGTGCACCTGTTAGGCTCCCAATTATGGGCAAATAGTTAACACCCAAACTTTGGTCAAAAAACTATGAAAGTGTAAAAATAGGTTTTAATATCAGAAATACTTTGTAATAAAAAAATTATTACCAGCAATACATTTTTGAAAAAAGAAAAAAAGATATTACCAGCAATATATTTTTTTTGAAAAAAAGTTATTACCAGAAATAGATTTTTGAAGAAAAAAAAACAACGAAAAATTACCAGCAATAAAAATTTTGTCGGCATTAAATAATCCATTGAGGTTGATATGCCATAAAACAAACTAAACCATTCTTGGTTTCTGTTTGGCATCCAACTTAAAATATTTGACAAAATAGAGTTGGAAAAAAAAACGTTGATGGCCGTCATTCCATGAAAGTTTAATTTGTTTTTTTTTATATTTTAATACGGGCACGTTAAAGTAATGGATAGTGGCTCCGATTGAGGAATCGGGGAGCCAAGTTTGATCTCCAGTCACATTCGTTACATTCACTTATGTGCAAATACCCTGCTCCGTTTTGACCCCCAGCTATAGGTAAATAACAGGACAGCCTTAGTCCTATAGCCTTAGGTAGCAACTGGTGTAGGAGACGAACAACACTGAATTCAAAACCTTCAACTATGTATTAAATAGCCTCACCAACCCACAATTGGTCAACATTGTGCCCCCCCCCCCAATCTATGATATAGAGCCCACCACTCTAGTACATCTGAATTTTCATAAGTTAGTACATGCATTCCTCAATTAAGGCATTTTCGGTCAGTGCGCTAAAATTTTTATATACCAAAATTCATACATAATGCTCAATTAGTGCGGTAAAACATTCTGCAGTTTAACCGAGGTAAAACAGCATGCGGTTTAACCGCGGTAAAACACCCTGCAGTTTGCCTGTGGTAAAACATTCTGCAGTTTAACCATGGTAAAGCATTATGCAGTTTGACCGTGGTAAAACATTCTACAGTTTAACCGTGGTAAAACATTCTGCAGTTTAACCGTAGTAATTAAAAATTGATTTTTCTCATAGTTACTGATGTATATACAAGCCACACTAATCGAGGGATTCCTGTATTCATATAAAATACAAATTGTATTGTAACCTAATTATGTACAATAATGAATCATATGCAATTTAGGTGAACAATTCAAGTAGAAAATGTGTAAATAAATGCAGTGTATCTAAATGCAAATTAGAGACATGTCATAATAGATGATTCCATCTTAAATAAATCAACAGTGGTTTGTTGCTATTTTTAATATCGACTTGAGATTTTTCTAGTTAAAAAAGGTCAGTAATTTTAACACGTTCAACATTATGGATTAAAAAATAGTGAATTTTAAATAGTGTCTTTTTGAGACTGATCACAAGCAAAACAAATTCACGGATTTGGACAAGAAAAAAAAAGATCCCAGAATGACCTTGAAATCCGCAAAAATATTTCACCCTTTAATAATCAGTTATTAATTTGTAATGTATATAAATGTAGGTAAAAAAAAAGCAAATGTTGATAAGATTGTGAGGATCACAAAGCACTGCCCGGCATCCCCAAACAGGCTTGGGTTCACCCTGATGGGGGAGTTCTGGGGTAGTACTCACCGACCCTGCATGTTTGCTGAATTTCAGAGTGAAGTTTTTGTAATGATGCTTGCCTCTACTAAGTTTCAATTTTCATAAGGTAGTCTTCATATAAAGTATAAATTGTATTGTAACCTAATTATGTACAATAATGGATCATATGCAATATAGGTGAACAATTCAACTCGAAAATGTGTAAATAAATGCAGTGTATCTAAATGCAAATTAGAGACATGTCATAATAGATGATTCCATCTTAAATAAATCAACAATTTTTGTGGCAATTTTTTCATCATCTTGAGATTTTTCTTGTTAAAAAAGTCAAATAATTTTAACACGGTCAACACTTTGGATAACAAGAAATAGTTATTGTCATATTGCGTTTTTTCTTTCGAGAGTTAGCATGAGCAAAACAAATTCACAGATTTGGACGAAAGAGAAAGACCGCAGAACGATGGCAAAATTCACAAATTTTTCATTCCTTAAGAGTCACTTGTACTTAGATTAATTTGTAACATACATAAATCTAGGTAGAAAAAAGCAAATGTTGGTAACAAAACCCTGCCCAATCAGGCTGGACACACCATAGTCAAAGTGTTTGGGGATAGTACACATCAGCCCTGGCCACTCACCTAAAGTTATGGTCAATCAGGAAGGGGTTCCTCCAAGGAGTGAGAAGGCCCTGGACCTGCATCTGTCCTATTTAGATTTCATTTGTGATATCTTTTTTTTTAATGTAAAGCTGAGAATTTTTTTCAGCTTTTGTTTGCTCTTTTTTTTTTTTCTAAGTTTTCATCTCTCTCTCCATACTTTGTCCTTTCTTCTTCATTTCTCCTTTTGTCGTCCGTATATCCTTCGCTTCTTCCCTTTGTTTGCCATGAGCATTTCTCTCCTCACTTTGTCATCTACGCGCATTTTGATTTTATCTTTGTTTTCCATACACCTTTCCCTTCTTCCATCCTTCCATCATCCTGTCTCTCCTTGTCTCTTTTCTCCTTTTATCTCTCTTCTACCTTTCTTATTTCTTCTTTTAATTACTTTTATCCGCTCCTCTTTCAATATTGTGCCCATTTCTTTTCCTTCTTGCTTTGACTTTCATTCTCCTTTCCACCTTTGTGTTCCTTTCTTTTCCTTCTCTCTCTATTTTTCTATTTTCCTTTCTCCCTTTGTGTTCCTTTCTTTTCCTTCTCTCTTTCTCTTCCATTCTCCTTTCCCCCATTGTGTTCCTTTCTTTTCCTTCTCTCTTTCTCTTCCATTTTCCTTTCCCTCTTTGTGTTCCTTCTCTCTTTCTCTTCCATTTTCCTTTCCCCCTTTGTGTTCCTTTATTTTCCTTCTCTCTTTCTCTTCCATTTTCCTTTCCCCCATTGTGTTCCTTTCTTTTCCTTCTCTCTTTCTCTTCCATTTTCCTTTCCCCCTTTGTGTTCCTTTCTTTTCCTTCTCTCTTTCTCTTCCATTCTCCTTCCCCCATTGTGTTCCTTTCTTTTCCTTTTCTCTTTCTCTTCCATTTTCCTTTCCCTCTTTGTGTTCCTTCTCTCTTTCTCTTCCATTTCCCTTCCCGCTTTGTGTTCCTTTCTTTTCCTTCTCTCTTTCTCTTCCATTTTCCTTTCCCCCTTTGTGTTCCTTTTTTCCTTCTCTCTTTTTCTTCCATTTTCCTTTCCCCCTTTGTGTTCCTTTCTTTTCCTTTTCTCTTTCTCTTCCATTTTCCTTTCCCTCTTTGTGTTCCTTCTCTCTTTCTCTTCCATTTTCCTTTCCCCCTTTGTGTTCCTTTATTTTCCTTCTCTCTTTCTCTTCCATTTTCCTTTCCCCCATTGTGTTCCTTTCTTTTCCTTCTCTCTTTCTCTTCCATTTTCCTTTCCCCCTTTGTGTTCCTTTATTTTCCTTCTCTCTTTCTCTTCCATTTTCCTTTCCCCTTTGTGTTCCTTTCTTTTCCTTCTCTCTTTCTCTTCCATTCTCCTTCCCCCATTGTGTTCCTTTCTTTTCCTTTTCTCTTTCTCTTCCATTTTCCTTTCCCTCTTTGTGTTCCTTCTCTCTTTCTTTTCCATTTTCCTTTCCCCCTTTGTGTTCCTTTATTTTCCTTCTCTCTTTCTCTTCCATTTTCCTTTCCACCTTTGTGTTCCTTTCTTTTCCTTCTCTCTTTCTTTTCCATTCTCCTTCCCCCATTGTGTTCCTTTCTTTTCCTTCTCTCTTTCTCTTCCATTTTCCTTTCCCCCTTTGTGTTCCTTTCTTTTCCTTCTCTCTTTTTCTTCCATTTTCCTTTCCCCCTTTGTGTTCCTTTCTTTTCCTTTTCTCTTTCTCTTCCATTTTCCTTTCCCTCTTTGTGTTCCTTCTCTCTTTCTCTTCCATTTTCCTTTCCCCCTTTGTGTTCCTTTATTTTCCTTCTCTCTTTCTCTTCCATTTTCCTTTCCCCCTTTGTGTTCCTTTTTTCCTTCTCTCTTTTTCTTCCATTTTCCTTTCCCCCTTTGTGTTCCTTTCTTTTCCTTTTCTCTTTCTCTTCCATTTTCCTTTCCCTCTTTGTGTTCCTTCTCTCTTTCTCTTCCATTTTCCTTTCCCCCTTTGTGTTCCTTTATTTTCCTTCTCTCTTTCTCTTCCATTTTCCTTTCCCCCATTGTGTTCCTTTCTTTTCCTTCTCTCTTTCTCTTCCATTTTCCTTTCCCCCTTTGTGTTCCTTTATTTTCCTCCTCTCTTTCTCTTCCATTTTCCTTTCCCCTTTGTGTTCCTTTCTTTTCCTTCTCTCTTTCTCTTCCATTCTCCTTCCCCCATTGTGTTCCTTTCTTTTCCTTTTCTCTTTCTCTTCCATTTTCCTTTCCCTCTTTGTGTTCCTTCTCTCTTTCTCTTCCATTTCCCTTCCCCCTTTGTGTTCCTTTATTTTCCTTCTCTCTTTTTCTTCCATTTTCCTTTCCCCCTTTGTGTTGTTTTCTTTTCCTTCTCTCTTTCTTTTCCATTTTCCTTTCCCCCTTTGTGTTCCTTTATTTTCCTTCTCTCTTTCTCTTCCATTTTCCTTTCCACCTTTGTGTTCCTTTCTTTTCCTTCTCTCTTTCTTTTCCATTCTCCTTCCCCCATTGTGTTCCTTTCTTTTCCTTCTCTCTTTCTCTTCCATTTTCCTTTCCCCCTTTGTGTTCCTTTCTTTTCCTTCTCTCTTTCTCTTCCATTTTCCTTTCCCCCTTTGTGTTCCTTTATTTTCCTTCTCTCTTTCTCTTCCATTTTCCTTTCCCCCATTGTGTTCCTTTCTTTTCCTTCTCTCTTTCTCTTCCATTTTCCTTTCCCCCTTTGTGTTCCTTTTTTTCCTTCTCTCTTTCTCTTCTATTTTCCTTTCCCTCTTTGTGTTCCTTCTCTCTTTCTCTTCCATTTTCCTTTCCCCCTTTGTGTTCCTTTCTTTTCCTTCTCTCTTTCTCTTCCATTTTCCTTTCCCCCTTTGTGTTCCTTTATTTTCCTTCTCTCTTTCTCTTCCATTCTTCTTCCCCCTTTGTGTTCCTTTCTTTTGCTTCTCTCTTTCTCTTCCATTTTCCTTCCCCCTTTGTGTTCCTTTCTTTTCCTTCTCTCTTTCTCTTCCATTTTCCTTTCCCCCTTTGTGTTGTTTTCTTTTCCTTCTCTCTTTCTTTTCCATTTTCCTTTCCCCTTTGTGTTCCTTTCTTTTGCTTCTCTCTTTCTCTTCCATTTTCCTTCCCCCTTTGTGTTCCTTTATTTTCCTTCTCTCTTTCTCTTCCATTTTCCTTCCCCCTTTGTGTTCCTTTCTTTTCCTTCTCTCTTTTTTTTCCATTTTCCTTTCCCCCTTTGGGTTCCTTTATTTTCCTTCTCTCTTTCTCTTCCATTTTCCTTCCCCCTTTGTGTTCCTTTATTTTCCTTCTCTCTTTCTCTTCCATTTTCCTTCCCCCTTTGTGTTCCTTTCTTTTCCTTCTCTCTTTCTCTTCCATTTTCCTTTCCCCTTTGTGTTCCTTTTTTTCCTTCTCTCTTTCTCTTCCATTCTCCTTCCCCCATTGTGTTCCTTTCTTTTCCTTTTCCTTTTCTCTTTCTCTTCCATTTTCCTTTCCCTCTTTGTGTTCCTTCTCTCTTTCTCTTCCATTTCCCTTCCCCCTTTGTGTTCCTTTATTTTCCTTCTCTCTTTTTCTTCCATTTTCCTTTCCCCCTTTGTGTTGTTTTCTTTTCCTTCTCTCTTTCTTTTCCATTTTCCTTTCCCCCTTTGTGTTCCTTTATTTTCCTTCTCTCTTTCTCTTCCATTTTCCTTTCCACCTTTGTGTTCCTTTCTTTTCCTTCTCTCTTTCTCTTCCATTTTCCTTTCCCCCTTTGTGTTCCTTTATTTTCCTTCTCTCTTTCTCTTCCATTTTCCTTTCCCCCATTGTGTTCCTTTCTTTTCCTTCTCTCTTTCTCTTCCATTTTCCTTTCCCCCTTTGTGTTCCTTTTTTCCTTCTCTCTTTCTCTTCCATTCTTCTTCCCCCTTTGTGTTCCTTTCTTTTGCTTCTCTCTTTCTCTTCCATTTTCCTTCCCCCTTTGTGTTCCTTTCTTTTCCTTCTCTCTTTCTCTTCCATTTTCCTTTCCCCCTTTGTGTTCCTCTATTTTCCTTCTCTCTTTCTCTTCCATTCTTCTTCCCCCTTTGTGTTCCTTTCTTTTGCTTCTCTCTTTCTCTTCCATTTTCCTTTCCCCCTTTGTGTTCCTCTATTTTCCTTCTCTCTTTCTCTTCCATTCTTCTTCCCCCTTTGTGTTCCTTTCTTTTGCTTCTCTCTTTCTCTTCCATTTCCCTTCCCCCTTTGTGTTCCTTTATTTTCCTTCTCTCTTTTTCTTCCATTTTCCTTTCCCCCTTTGTGTTGTTTTCTTTTCCTTCTCTCTTTCTTTTCCATTTTCCTTTCCCCCTTTGTGTTCCTTTATTTTCCTTCTCTCTTTCTCTTCCATTTTCCTTTCCCCCTTTGTGTTCCTTTCTTTTCCTTCTCTCTTTCTCTTCCATTCTTCTTCCCCCTTTGTGTTCCTTTATTTTCCTTCTCTCTTTCTCTTCCATTTTCCTTTCCCCTTTGTGTTCCTTTCTTTTGCTTCTCTCTTTCTCTTCCATTTTCCTTCCCCCTTTGTGTTCCTTTCTTTTCCTTCTCTCTTTCTCTTCCATTTTCCTTTCCCCCTTTGTGTTGTTTTCTTTTCCTTCTCTCTTTCTTTTCCATTTTCCTTTCCCCTTTGTGTTCCTTTCTTTTGCTTCTCTCTTTCTCTTCCATTTTCCTTCCCCCTTTGTGTTCCTTTATTTTCCTTCTCTCTTTCTCTTCCATTTTCCTTCCCCCTTTGTGTTCCTTTCTTTTCCTTCTCTCTTTTTCTTCCATTTTCCTTTCCCCCTTTGGGTTCCTTTATTTTCCTTCTCTCTTTCTCTTCCATTTTCCTTCCCCCTTTGTGTTCCTTTATTTTCCTTCTCTCTTTCTCTTCCATTTTCCTTTCCCCCTTTGTGTTCCTTTCTTTTCCTTCTCTCTTTCTCTTCCATTCTTCTTCCCCCTTTGTGTTCCTTTATTTTCCTTCTCTCTTTCTCTTCCATTTTCCTTTCCCCTTTGTGTTCCTTTCTTTTGCTTCTCTCTTTCTCTTCCATTTTCCTTCCCCCTTTGTGTTCCTTTCTTTTCCTTCTCTCTTTCTCTTCCATTTTCCTTTCCCCCTTTGGGTTCCTTTCTTTTGCTTCTCTCTTTCTCTTCCATTCTTCTTCCCCCTTTGTGTTCCTTTATTTTCCTTCTCTCTTTCTCTTCCATTTTCCTTTCCCCTTTGTGTTCCTTTCTTTTGCTTCTCTCTTTCTCTTCCATTTTCCTTCCCCCTTTGTGTTCCTTTCTTTTCCTTCTCTCTTTCTCTTCCATTTTCCTTTCCCCCTTTGTGTTGTTTTCTTTTCCTTCTCTCTTTCTTTTCCATTTTCCTTTCCCCTTTGTGTTCCTTTCTTTTGCTTCTCTCTTTCTCTTCCATTTTCCTTCCCCCTTTGTGTTCCTTTATTTTCCTTCTCTCTTTCTCTTCCATTTTCCTTCCCCCTTTGTGTTCCTTTCTTTTCCTTCTCTCTTTTTCTTCCATTTTCCTTTCCCCCTTTGGGTTCCTTTATTTTCCTTCTCTCTTTCTCTTCCATTCTCCTTCCCCCTTTGGATTCCTTTATTTTCCTTCTCTCTTTCTCTTCCATTCTCCTTCCCCCTTTGTGTTCCTTTATTTTCCTTCTCTCTTTCTCTTCCATTCTCCTTCCCCCTTTGTGTTCCTTTCTTTTACTTCTCTCTTTCTTTTCCATTCTCCTTCCCCCTTTGTTTTTCTTTCTTTTCCATTCTCTTTTCACTCTTTCTGTTCCTTTCCTTCTTTGTGTTTCTTTAGTTCCCTTCTCTCTTTCTTTTCTATTTTCCTTTCCTTTTTTCCGTTCCTTTTTTCTTCTGTCTTCTCTTTTTTTGTCTTTTTTTTTTTGTTTTAACATAATTTTTCCTTACTTCTATTTTAATGTTATTTTTTCCTTCTATTAAAAAAAAAACTTACCCTTTCTTACCCAAACCCACATCATTCAAACCGTTATGTTTCGATTCAATTTTAAAAGTTTCATTTGAACCCAAACTTCTGCTTTCTTTTTTTCCATAAATGTAGATCCCTATGCAGAACTCGAAGTCGGCTGCGTGTCAGGGGGGAGTAAAAAAGAGAAAGGCCATCTGAACTATTTCAGAAGCTGCAGAAAAAGCCTCTAAATGGCTATGGATTAAAAGATCAGATCCATGGCGCTCGATGACCAAAATCAGCAGGCATTGAGTTGCTGTTGGAAGGGGTAAAGAAAAGGCGGGGGAAGGAATGCAAAATGGAGAAATGTGGAGGAAATAAACGTTTCTGATCATAATTCCTACGACCAACAAATGTGTATGAATGTTTTTTTTTCATGAAGTATCATTTCATTGGCGATAAAAACTTTCCTGGCGACAAGTAGAAATTACTTACCTGTTATATCAAGCAGAGTTTGTTGTTAGTGTGGGTCTTTCTGTGTGTTGCGCCCTAAGAGGAAAAAGACGAGCATTCACTTTGTTCTCTTTTTGTCTCGTCTTGGCTGAGGAGGAAGTGATGTAGGGCATTTCTGATTTGTTGCTTGCTATTTCAAGATCGGCAGTGGTAGTTATTTAATATGTCCATTGTTGTGTGCCTGGCAGATTTATGCTTCAGGATCGCCTGCCGGAATAGGTATTGTTTCAGTAGGGTCTCTTGGGTGAACAAGTATGATGTTGAAAGACCTGAAACTTGTCATGACCCCAAGTCATAAACATCACTGATGAGGCGATCTTGTGCACCTGTTGGAGTGTATTCATAACAAACACATAATGTATAATTTTTCGAAAATTTAATAAAAGATATATTAGAAAATTCTCAAGTTTTCATCAAGTAAATATAAACTTTAAGCAAAGTAGTCACATTATATGGAAAAACGAAGTTGTCTGTTTAAACCCCATGATATTCATTGAACATCATTTTTTTCATCATCTTCATCTTCGTCATTTTTCTAACCACAGAACCAGACGTGTACAACCTAATCCTGGCCCATCCACCTGACCCGAAAATAATGGGGACCGACTTCCAAAATTTACGCACCCTGATGAGGCTGATCCCTTTCCTAAACAACAGTTTACTACTTGGTCCTGACGTCACCAACATGTGCACAAATAACGGGGGCTACATTAAATTTTTTAGCAGGTAAGGATTTTTTATTGATTCATTTTTTACAGTTTGCTGGTTATTTAAAGCCAGAAAATGCTTTTAGATTATAACAATTTTTTTTTTTTTTTTTTAAGATAATGTTTTCATGATACCAACAAGAAATTATGATGTGGATATAAAGTGGGGGGAAATCAATATAAATTGATCCCTCACTTTGTGGCCACGGTAGATTCTATACATTTAGATTCCACAGAATGTAAATAAATCTAAAAGACATGCCTGTGTAGCTAATTAATATTTCATTGATTAATTGATTCGTTTTCTATGGCTTATCAACAAACAAGAAACTATATGTGGATATACAGTGGGGGATCAATTCTATGTTACAATCAATATATAAAATGATCCCTCAATTTGTGGACAGTGTGTTTTTTTTTTTTTGTTTTTTTTTTTTTGTTTTTTTTTTTTATACAAATATTCACCAATACAAGGCCCAAGTGCCACTCAAGGCAATGATTTATTGTGTGGAGTTATGTTATCATAGGAAAGGACAAGCGTTAGGGGTATGGAGCTGAAACAGACATTAGAAGGAATTCTATACATTTCTATTCCAGAGAATGTAAATAAATCTAAAAGATATGCCTGTGTAGCTAATCAGTATTTCATTGATTGATTGATTCGTTTTCTATGGCTTATCAACAAAGAAATTATCATGTGGATATAAAGTGGGGGATCAATTCTATATTGCAATAATTACATAAATTGACCCCTCACTTTGTGGCCACTGTAGTTTCTATACATTTCTATTCCAGAGAATGTAAATAAATCTAAAAGACATGCCTGTGTAGCTAATCAGTATTTCATTGATTGATTGATTCGTTTTCTATGGCTTATCAACAAAGAAATTATCATGTGGATATAAAGTGGGGGATCAATTCTATATTGCAATAATTACATAAATTGACCCCTCACTTTGTGGCCACTGTAGTTTCTATACATTTCTATTCCAGAGAATGTAAATAAATCTAAAAGACATGCCTGTGTAGCTAATCAGTATTTCAGTGATTGATTGATTCGTTTTCTACGGCTTATCAACAAGAAATTATAATGTGGATATTAAGTGGGGGATCAATTCTATATTAAAATCGATACATAAACTGATCACTCACTTTGTGGCCAGAGTAATTTCTATACATCTATATTCTAGAGAATGTAAATAAATCTAAAAGACATGCCTGTGTAGCTAATCAGTATTTCATTGATTGATTGATTCGTTTTCTACGGCTTATCAACAAGAAATTATAATGTGGATATTAAGTGGGGGATCAATTCTATATTAAAATCGATACATAAACTGATCACTCACTTTGTGGCCAGAGTAATTTCTATACATCTATATTCTAGAGAATGTAAATAAATCTAAAAGACATGCCTGTGTAGCTAATCAGTATTTCATTGATTGATTGATTCGTTTTCTACGGCTTATCAACAAGAAATTATAATGTGGATATTAAGTGGGGGATCAATTCTATATTAAAATCGATACATAAACTGATCACTCACTTTGTGGCCAGAGTAATTTCTATACATCTATATTCTAGAGAATGTAAATAAATCTAAAAGACATGCCTGTGTAGCTAATCAACATTTCATTGATTGATTGATTCGTTTTCTACGGTTTATAAACCAAGAAATTATAATCTGGATATAATGTGGGGGATTAATCCTATATTACAATCAATATGTAAACTGATCCCTCAAATTGTGGCCACGGTAGTTTCTATACATTTCTATTCCAGAGAATGTAAATAAATCTAAAAGACATGCCTGTGTAGCTAATCAACATTTCATTGATTGATTGATTCGTTTTCTACGGTTTATAAACCAAGAAATTATAATCTGGATATAATGTGGGGGATTAATCCTATATTACAATCAATATGTAAACTGATCCCTCAAATTGTGGCCACGGTAGTTTCTATACATTTCTATTCCAGAGAATGTAAATAAATCTAAAAGACATGCCTTTGTAGCTAATCAGTATTTCATTGATTGATTGAGTCATTTTCTGTCTTATCAACCTTTTTGCAGTTTATTTAAAGCCATATTCCCAAATTAAAAGGATGCTTCTCCAATGACTATAATCTTGACCTAAGTCTAGAGTTAATTGTTATCTCACAAATATCCATATAAGCTGCGCCTCTTACTCTATAAGCCTCTAGCTTGAGTGGCCCTTGGTCTTTGTACAGGATGAACATCATTGTAAAAAAAAATTAGCCATTTGTTAGATTAAGCTTTGAATCGTTGTTGAAATGATTAAAGATATCTTACTGGAATTCTGAGGTTTTTATAACACTACTGGACTCTACTTTGAACAATAAGAATGTATTTAGCTCTAAGTTGAAATGATGATCCCACTTCCTGTTGGGACCTCCTGATCCAGTTTTCTTCTTTACTATTCCCTCTTTTTAAATCTTATTCACCGTTCCATTGATGCTTCATGGATAAACAATAAGAATATATTTAGCTCTAAGTTGAAATGATGATCCCACTTCCTGTTGTGACCTCCTCATCCAGTTTTCTTCTTTACTATTCCCTCTTTTTAAATCTTATTCACCGTTCCATTGATGCTTCATGGATAAACAATAAGAATATATTTAGCTCTAAGTTGAAATGATGATCCCACTTCCTGTTGTGACCTCCTCATCCAGTTTTCTTCTTTACTATTCCCTCTTTTTAAATCTTATTCACCGTTCCATTGATGCTTCATGATTAAACAATAAGAATATATTTAGCTCAAAGTTGAAATGATGATCCCACTTCTTGTTGGGACCTCCTCATCCAGTTTTCTTCTTTACTATTCCCTCTTTTTAAATCTTATTCACCGTTCCATTGATGCTTCATGGATAAACAATAAGAATATATTTAGCTCTAAGTTGAAATGATGATCCCACTTCCTGTTGTGACCTCCTCATCCAGTTTTCTTCTTTACTATTCCCTCTTTTTAAATCTTATTCACCGTTCCATTGATGCTTCATGATTAAACAATAAGAATATATTTAGCTCAAAGTTGAAATGATGATCCCACTTCCTGTTGTGACCTCCTCATCCAGTTTTCTTCTTTACTATTCCCTCTTTTTAAATCTTATTCACCGTTCCATTGATGCTTCATGGATAAACAATAAGAATATATTTAGCTCTAAGTTGAAATGATGATCCCACTTCCTGTTGTGACCTCCTCATCCAGTTTTCTTCTTTACTATTCCCTCTTTTTAAATCTTATTCACCGTTCCATTGATGCTTCATGATTAAACAATAAGAATATATTTAGCTCAAAGTTGAAATGATGATCCCACTTCCTGTTGTGACCTCCTCATCCAGTTTTCTTCTTTACTATTCCCTCTTTTTAAATCTTATTCACCGTTCCATTGATGCTTCATGGATAAACAATAAGAATATATTTAGCTCTAAGTTGAAATGATGATCCCACTTCCTGTTGTGACCTCCTCATCCAGTTTTCTTCTTTACTATTCCCTCTTTTTAAATCTTATTCACCGTTCCATTGATGCTTCATGATTAAACAATAAGAATATATTTAGCTCTAAGTTGAAATGATGATCCCACTTGCTGTTGGGACCTCCTGATCCAGTTTTCTTCTTTACTATTCCCTCTTTTTAAATCTTATTCACCGTTCCATTGATGCTTCATGATTAAACAATAAGAATATATTTAGCTCTAAGTTGAAATGATGATCCCACTTCCTGTTGGGACCTCCTGATCCAGTTTTCTTCTTTACTATTCCCTCTTTTTAAATCTTATTCACCGTTCCATTGATGCTTCATGATTAAACAATAAGAATATATTTAGCTCTAAGTTGAAATGATGATCCCACTTCCTGTTGTGACCTGCTGATCCAGTTTTCTTCTTTACTATTCCCTCTTTTTAAATCTTATTCACCGTTCCATTGATGCTTCATGATTAAACAATAAGAATATATTTAGCTCTAAGTTGAAATGATGATCCCACTTGCTGTTGGGACCTCCTGATCCAGTTTTCTTCTTTACTATTCCCTCTTTTTAAATCTTATTCACCGTTCCATTGATGCTTCATGATTAAACAATGAGAATATATTTAGCTCTAAGTTGAAATGATGATCCCACTTCCTGTTGTGACCTGCTGATCCAGTTTTCTTCTTTACTATTCCCTCTTTTTAAATCTTATTCACCGTTCCATTGATGCTTCATGATTAAACAATAAGAATATATTTAGCTCTAAGTTGAAATGATGATCCCACTTCCTGTTGTGACCTGCTGATCCAGTTTTCTTCTTTACTATTCCCTCTTTTTAAATCTTATTCACCGTTCCATTGATGCTTCATGATTAAACAATAAGAATATATTTAGCTCAAAGTTGAAATGATGATCCCACTTGCTGTTGGGACCTCCTGATCCAGTTTTCTTCTTTACTATTCCCTCTTTTTAAATCTTATTCACCGTTCCATTGATGCTTCATGATTAAACAATAAGAATATATTTAGCTCAAAGTTGAAATGATGATCCCACTTCCTGTTGTGACCTGCTGATCCAGTTTTCTTCTTTACTATTCCCTCTTTTTAAATCTTATTCACCGTTCCATTGATGCTTCATGATTAAACAATAAGAATATATTTAGCTCAAAGTTGAAATGATGATCCCACTTCCTGTTGTGACCTGCTGATCCAGTTTTCTTCTTTACTATTCCCTCTTTTTAAATCTTATTCACCGTTCCATTGATGCTTCATGATTAAACAATAAGAATATATTTAGCTCAAAGTTGAAATGATGATCCCACTTCCTGTTGTGACCTGCTGATCCAGTTTTCTTCTTTACTATTCCCTCTTTTTAAATCTTATTCACCGTTCCATTGATGCTTCATGATTAAACAATAAGAATATATTTAGCTCTAAGTTGAAATGATGATCCCACTTCCTGTTGTGACCTGCTGATCCAGTTTTCTTCTTTACTATTCCCTCTTTTTAAATCTTATTCACCGTTCCATTGATGCTTCATGATTAAACAATAAGAATATATTTAGCTCTAAGTTGAAATGATGATCCCACTTCCTGTTGTGACCTGCTGATCCAGTTTTCTTCTTTACTATTCCCTCTTTTTAAATCTTATTCACCGTTCCATTGATGCTTCATGATTAAACAATAAGAATATATTTAGCTCTAAGTTGAAATGATGATCCCACTTCCTGTTGTGACCTGCTGATCCAGTTTTCTTCTTTACTATTCCCTCTTTTTAAATCTTATTCACCGTTCCATTGATGCTTCATGATTAAACAATAAGAATATATTTAGCTCTAAGTTGAAATGATGATCCCACTTCCTGTTGTGACCTGCTGATCCAGTTTTCTTCTTTACTATTCCCTCTTTTTAAATCTTATTCACCGTTCCATTGATGCTTCATGATTAAACAATAAGAATATATTTAGCTCTAAGTTGAAATGATGATCCCACTTCCTGTTGTGACCTGCTGATCCAGTTTTCTTCTTTACTATTCCCTCTTTTTAAATCTTATTCACCGTTCCATTGATGCTTCATGATTAAACAATAAGAATATATTCAGCTCTAAATTGAAATGATGATCCCACTTCCTGTTGTGACCTGCTGATCCAGTTTTCTTCTTTACTATTCCCTCTTTTTAAATCTTATTCACCGTTCCATTGATGCTTCATGATTAAACAATAAGAATATATTCAGCTCTAAGTTGAAATGATGATCCCACTTCCTGTTGTGACCTGCTGATCCAGTTTTCTTCTTTACTATTCCCTCTTTTTAAATCTTATTCACCGTTCCATTGATGCTTCATGATTAAACAATAAGAATATATTCAGCTCTAAGTTGAAATGATGATCCCACTTCCTGTTGTGACCTGCTGATCCAGTTTTCTTCTTTACTATTCCCTCTTTTTAAATCTTATTCACCGTTCCATTGATGCTTCATGATTAAACAATAAGAATATATTTAGCTCTAAGTTGAAATGATGATCCCACTTCCTGTTGTGACCTGCTGATCCAGTTTTCTTCTTTACTATTCCCTCTTTTTAAATCTTATTCACCGTTCCATTGATGCTTCATGATTAAACAATAAGAATATATTTAGCTCTAAGTTGAAATGATGATCCCACTTCCTGTTGTGACCTGCTGATCCAGTTTTCTTCTTTACTATTCCCTCTTTTTAAATCTTATTCACCGTTCCATTGATGCTTCATGATTAAACAATAAGAATATATTTAGCTCTAAGTTGAAATGATGATCCCACTTCCTGTTGTGACCTGCTGATCCAGTTTTCTTCTTTACTATTCCCTCTTTTTAAATCTTATTCACCGTTCCATTGATGCTTCATGATTAAACAATAAGAATATATTTAGCTCTAAGTTGAAATGATGATCCCACTTCCTGTTGTGACCTGCTGATCCAGTTTTCTTCTTTACTATTCCCTCTTTTTAAATCTTATTCACCGTTCCATTGATGCTTCATGATTAAACAATAAGAATATATTCAGCTCTAAGTTGAAATGATGATCCCACTTCCTGTTGTGACCTGCTGATCCAGTTTTCTTCTTTACTATTCCCTCTTTTTAAATCTTATTCACCGTTCCATTGATGCTTCATGATTAAACAATAAGAATATATTCAGCTCTAAGTTGAAATGATGATCCCACTTCCTGTTGTGACCTGCTGATCCAGTTTTCTTCTTTACTATTCCCTCTTTTTAAATCTTATTCACCGTTCCATTGATGCTTCATGATTAAACAATAAGAATATATTCAGCTCTAAGTTGAAATGATGATCCCACTTCCTGTTGTGACCTGCTGATCCAGTTTTCTTCTTTACTATTCCCTCTTTTTAAATCTTATTCACCGTTCCATTGATGCTTCATGATTAAACAATAAGAATATATTCAGCTCTAAGTTGAAATGATGATCCCACTTCCTGTTGTGACCTGCTGATCCAGTTTTCTTCTTTACTATTCCCTCTTTTTAAATCTTATTCACCGTTCCATTGATGCTTCATGATTAAACAATAAGAATATATTCAGCTCTAAGTTGAAATGATGATCCCACTTCCTGTTGTGACCTGCTGATCCAGTTTTCTTCTTTACTATTCCCTCTTTTTAAATCTTATTCACCGTTCCATTGATGCTTCATGATTAAACAATAAGAATATATTTAGCTCAAAGTTGAAATGATGATCCCACTTCCTGTTGTGACCTGCTGATCCAGTTTTCTTCTTTACTATTCCCTCTTTTTAAATCTTATTCACCGTTCCATTGATGCTTCATGATTAAACAATAAGAATATATTTAGCTCTAAGTTGAAATGATGATCCCACTTCCTGTTGTGACCTGCTGATCCAGTTTTCTTCTTTACTATTCCCTCTTTTTAAATCTTATTCACCGTTCCATTGATGCTTCATGATTAAACAATAAGAATATATTTAGCTCTAAGTTGAAATGATGATCCCACTTCCTGTTGTGACCTGCTGATCCAGTTTTCTTCTTTACTATTCCCTCTTTTTAAATCTTATTCACCGTTCCATTGATGCTTCATGATTAAACAATAAGAATATATTTAGCTCAAAGTTGAAATGATGATCCCACTTCCTGTTGTGACCTGCTGATCCAGTTTTCTTCTTTACTATTCCCTCTTTTTAAATCTTATTCACCGTTCCATTGATGCTTCATGATTAAACAATAAGAATATATTCAGCTCTAAGTTGAAATGATGATCCCACTTCCTGTTGTGACCTGCTGATCCAGTTTTCTTCTTTACTATTCCCTCTTTTTAAATCTTATTCACCGTTCCATTGATGCTTCATGATTAAACAATAAGAATATATTCAGCTCTAAGTTGAAATGATGATCCCACTTCCTGTTGTGACCTGCTGATCCAGTTTTCTTCTTTACTATTCCCTCTTTTTAAATCTTATTCACCGTTCCATTGATGCTTCATGATTAAACAATAAGAATATATTCAGCTCTAAGTTGAAATGATGATCCCACTTCCTGTTGTGACCTGCTGATCCAGTTTTCTTCTTTACTATTCCCTCTTTTTAAATCTTATTCACCGTTCCATTGATGCTTCATGATTAAACAATAAGAATATATTTAGCTCAAAGTTGAAATGATGATCCCACTTCCTGTTGTGACCTGCTGATCCAGTTTTCTTCTTTACTATTCCCTCTTTTTAAATCTTATTCACCGTTCCATTGATGCTTCATGATTAAACAATAAGAATATATTCAGCTCTAAGTTGAAATGATGATCCCACTTCCTGTTGTGACCTGCTGATCCAGTTTTCTTCTTTACTATTCCCTCTTTTTAAATCTTATTCACCGTTCCATTGATGCTTCATGATTAAACAATAAGAATATATTCAGCTCTAAGTTGAAATGATGATCCCACTTCCTGTTGTGACCTGCTGATCCAGTTTTCTTCTTTACTATTCCCTCTTTTTAAATCTTATTCACCGTTCCATTGATGCTTCATGATTAAACAATAAGAATATATTCAGCTCTAAGTTGAAATGATGATCCCACTTCCTGTTGTGACCTGCTGATCCAGTTTTCTTCTTTACTATTCCCTCTTTTTAAATCTTATTCACCGTTCCATTGATGCTTCATGATTAAACAATAAGAATATATTTAGCTCAAAGTTGAAATGATGATCCCACTTCCTGTTGTGACCTGCTGATCCAGTTTTCTTCTTTACTATTCCCTCTTTTTAAATCTTATTCACCGTTCCATTGATGCTTCATGATTAAACAATAAGAATATATTCAGCTCTAAGTTGAAATGATGATCCCACTTCCTGTTGTGACCTGCTGATCCAGTTTTCTTCTTTACTATTCCCTCTTTTTAAATCTTATTCACCGTTCCATTGATGCTTCATGATTAAACAATAAGAATATATTCAGCTCTAAGTTGAAATGATGATCCCACTTCCTGTTGTGACCTGCTGATCCAGTTTTCTTCTTTACTATTCCCTCTTTTTAAATCTTATTCACCGTTCCATTGATGCTTCATGATTAAACAATAAGAATATATTCAGCTCTAAGTTGAAATGATGATCCCACTTCCTGTTGTGACCTGCTGATCCAGTTTTCTTCTTTACTATTCCCTCTTTTTAAATCTTATTCACCGTTCCATTGATGCTTCATGATTAAACAATAAGAATATATTTAGCTCAAAGTTGAAATGATGATCCCACTTCCTGTTGTGACCTGCTGATCCAGTTTTCTTCTTTACTATTCCCTCTTTTTAAATCTTATTCACCGTTCCATTGATGCTTCATGATTAAACAATAAGAATATATTTAGCTCAAAGTTGAAATGATGATCCCACTTCCTGTTGTGACCTGCTGATCCAGTTTTCTTCTTTACTATTCCCTCTTTTTAAATCTTATTCACCGTTCCATTGATGCTTCATGATTAAACAATAAGAATATATTCAGCTCTAAGTTGAAATGATGATCCCACTTCCTGTTGTGACCTGCTGATCCAGTTTTCTTCTTTACTATTCCCTCTTTTTAAATCTTATTCACCGTTCCATTGATGCTTCATGATTAAACAATAAGAATATATTCAGCTCTAAGTTGAAATGATGATCCCACTTCCTGTTGTGACCTGCTGATCCAGTTTTCTTCTTTACTATTCCCTCTTTTTAAATCTTATTCACCGTTCCATTGATGCTTCATGATTAAACAATAAGAATATATTTAGCTCTAAGTTGAAATGATGATCCCACTTCCTGTTGTGACCTCCTCATCCAGTTTTCCTCTCTACTATTCCCTCTTTTTCTTAACTTCTTCACTATTCTCTTGAGGGTTCTTCAAAGGACTTAGAAGATGGAAGCCAGAGTATGAATGTTGGTACCATTACTGAAGACCCGAGTGATCTTTTTCCTCTCAACATTGCTCATTTGGAAAGACATAGTGGGGCTGACACAAAATGATTCCAACCTGTTCCCTTTCTAGCTGACTAACTCAAAGGGTTTTCCAGTGATTCTTACGACAAATGGTATCAAGCTGGCTAAATGTCTTATCTGAAAACCGAGAAAAAAGAAACTCAATTAGTTTAATGGTATTTAGATATTAAACATTTTGTGGGATGAACAATTATTACAGGCTGTTACATGATTTGGACAATACTGTGTTACACTCAGTAAATGACACATATTTACCTCCAAACCAAATCCATGCTTACAGACAAAACTATAAATAGCAAACGTTTACCTGGTCTCGACCAAGGTAAATATTCATAGACTCTAAAATAAATGACATATCTATCCCTATCTCCAAGTAAATGGTAAAAAAATTCAAATATGAATGGTCAATATATACCTATCCACAAGCCAAGTAAATACTTAGACATAAATATAAATAATCAATATATACCAAGCCTTGAACCAACTACATGCTTATAGACTCAATTATAAATGACCAATATATACCCAGTCTTGAACCATTTAAATGCTTATAGACTCAAATATAAATGACCAATATATACCCAGTCTTGAACCAATTATAGGCATATAGACTCGATTATAAATGACCAATATATACCCAGTCTTGAACCATTTAAATGCTTATAGACTCAAATATAAATGACTAATATATACCCAGTCTTGAACCAATTATAGGCATATGGACTCAATTATAAATGACCAATATATATCCAGTCTTGAACCATTTAAATGCTTATAGACTCAAATATAAATGACCAATATATACCCAGTCTTGAACCAATTAAATGCTTATAGACTCAATTATAAATGACCAATATATACCCAGCCTTGAACCAATTAAATGCTTATAGACTCAATTATAAATGACCAATATATACCCAGCCTTGAACCAATTAAATGCTTATAGACTCAATTATAAATGACCAATATATACCCAGTCTTGAACCAATTAAATGCTTATAGACTCAATTATAAATGGCCAATATATACCCAGTCTTGAACCAATTAAATGCTTATAGACTCAAATATAAATGACCAATATATACCCAGTCTTGAACCAATTATAGGCATATAGACTCAATTATAAATGACCAATATATACCCAGTCTTGAACCATTTAAATGCTTATAGACTCAAATATAAATGACTAATATATACCCAGTCTTGAACCAATTATAGGCATATGGACTCAATTATAAATGACCAATATATACCCAGTCTTGAACCATTTAAATGCTTATAGACTCAAATATAAATGTCCCATATATACCCAGTCTTGAACCAATTAAATGCTTATAGACTCAATTATAAATGACCAATATATACCCAGCCTTGAACCAATTAAATGCTTATAGACTCAATTATAAATGACCAATATATACCCAGCCTTGAACCAATTAAATGCTTATAGACTCAATTATAAATGACCAATATATACCCAGCCTTGAACCAATTAAATGCTTATAGACTCAATTATAAATGACCAATATATACCCAGCCTTGAACCAATTAAATGCTTATAGACTCAATTATAAATGACCAATATATACCCAGTCTTGAACCAATTAAATGCTTATAGACTCAATTATAAATGGCCAATATATACCCAGCCTTGAACCAATTAAATGCTTATAGACTCAAATATAAATGACAAATATATGCCTCTGAACCAAGCAAATTCTTATTGACTCAAAATGCTTTGTCTGCTGCCAAACCTTAATTGTTGCCTCCAAGCAGCTTGAGCACAGTTCTATACTTCTGTTCTACTTATTGTTGTTATTATTATTAGTTTAATTGAATTTAATTCATTTAAAATAATCTTGTCTTTTTCTCCTGTAGGTATCTAGATGCAGCACACACAGCATTGGATGCTGTCACAATTCACCAGTGAGTACAATGTCTATTTGTCTGCTTCATAATTCAAATATCTATAGCATATGGTCGAGTGGTTAGAATGCTTGCTTTCCGACCATGAGACCCAGGTTCAAATCTCACTGCGATCAATTTGACAGGAAGGTGACTTCTTGATGGTACCAGCTTCAGGAGGCAATCCCAGCTCGGACCTTTGGAAAGTCCCTGAAAACAATCCCACGGGTTGACCCAAGCTTTGTGAGTGAAATTGGGTAGAGGAAATTGTACACCAATGCTTGTGCTACCACAATATCACAAGTGCCACTATAGATGGGTTTTCTGTTGTAGTTTTTCATACAAAGTATTAGCTTCTGGAGTATCTGATCCTCATTGGGGATCACACTCTGTTGACTCTGTAATTTTTTTTTTTTTTTTTTTTTTTTTTTTTTTTTAAACTTTTCACCCCAAGCAAGGTGGGAATGCCACTAGCACACAAGGGGTTACAGAGAGTGGGAGCAAGACTAAAGAGGCGTGAAAGAGGAAAGGATGAAGAGAAGGATGGGGAATAGATCAGGGCATCTGGAGATACTGATTGACATTGCATTTGAATAGTTGGAGATTATAGCTATCAGGGAAGCAAGTAAGAGGAATGGAGTTCCACAGATGGGAAGTGTGAAACCTACATTTAACCATTTTGGCAGTGAAAGGGTGGGACTAAGATGCCAGCCTAATTGCACGTTTAAATTCATGCAGTTTGGGAACTAGTGAAAATAGCTCGTCAGAGCAGTTACCATGAAAGTATTTGTAGAAAAGACAGGGAGTTGGCGGCATATCTGTGAAAGAGCGACTGTAAACAAGATGCCAGATGAGGGCCGACTACATTGCATATCCGTTTCTTGATTTAAAGTATCGGGTGAATTCAAGCTTTGAATGTATCCATCTATCAAGCTGTCTGTTTGATTGTCAAATACACAATATTCTTGTCAGTGGCTAAATTCTAGTTGCAGACGTTTATTATAAATTTGTCAAAATTTTCTGTGGTCAAATTTAATATCTATTATGGGCACATCCGGGTTCAAATCTCGCCATCATTTGCCAGGAAGGTGACCTTGATATTATTGGTCTCAAATGGCAATCCCAGCATGCAGAACCTTTGGCAATTGCTTAAAAATGATACTGCGGAGGCCTGTTTGTGAAAGTGACCTCTTGAATTTATATGTAAGTAAAATACCGCAAAATATGAAAAATAGAAGCAACACAAAAACTGTTTTTATAGCAACAATCTTCATTTTATATGTTGCGGACCCGATAGCGGTGCAGATCTGGCTTACGAAAATAAGGCCTTGTGCCAGACACTGCACACTACTACCGAATCCACAAACAAAGTAAAAAAAAATAAAATATAAAAGACGTGTTCTTTCTACTGTACAAACGTACGGTAAAAATAAATAGACAGGTAAAACAACGAAGGTAAAGAACAAACATAAAATTTTATTAGTGTTTAACAAGTAAATTGTCTTCAGTAAATGTACTGGAAATGTAGTTGTAAAAGAGGCCAAGTAGATTGTTTTCAGTAGAGACCTTCAGTAAAGTTACTGGAAATATGGTAGTTGATAAAAAGGTAGATAAAGTTCCGCGCCAAAATTTAAATTCAAGATGGCTAAGGCGGGAAAAGTTCCTCAGGAAGAAAAGTTCAGAAAGTCAGTTTACAATGAATAATAAACATACACGGCAAAGAAAAATACTCACTGCGAGAGTTTATAATTGTGAGTGTAATGTAATTCTTTTTAAGGTAACTGGTTCTGAAAGGACTGAGTTCGAAGAATGTGAAAAATGCTTTGTTCTTCATGTCGAAGGTTTCGAAAGTTCCTGGAAGTAGGCGGCTCGAAAAAGATGTTCGCCTCGGGACGAAAAATCCGTCATCGCAAGAGGCAATGTGACGACAGTGTCGTATGTGTTAAGGTACAGCGATGAGCCATGAGGTCTAGGCAATGTTTGCCGGTAAAATATCCCTGTCGGTATATATGGTTGACCGGCGAGAGATAAGTGAGTCGTCTACCCGGCCGGTTCAAACGAGCCGGGGCGACTGACTTTTGAAAAGCCAATTTGTCCGTGACGTCAGAGGAAAAGCGCGCGAAAGATAATATCAGCAGCAGCTTCCTCACTTTCGGCTAAGAACAACGGTTTACTACTATTACTGACCGAAAGTGAAAGGAAGGGGTGAAAACTGTAAGGTGGAATAGGGGGCTAGTCCACATCTATACTGTAATGACATACGAACAATAAAGTATGTGATTAATGAATAGAAGGAGTTATGTACTTTTAACCTGAATTTCTTAAAAAGTCTATTAAGAAGGAAATATTTTTATCTGAGCTCACAGAAAAAGAATTTTGTCTGTGAATAAAAAAGATTAGTTTTAACAAGTTGAACGTTTGATTGAAGGAAATTCTGAAAAGCTGAAAATATATTTGATACAAACTTGTAGCTTCAGAAAGTTTTTAAAATAATATTTCTCGCTGGTGAATATTGACAAGAGTTATGTTCGTTGCTGAAGAAAATCTTACTGGTTGGGTTGAGCCAATTTTCGGTACTTGCTGGGTGAACGACTTGAGCGAGAGAATTTTCATAATGTTTGTAGACGTGTGTTGTTCATAGAAATTGTTGAATGTAAGTGTATTTGAGTGAATTCGGATATGCGAATGTTTCGTACGTACATATATGTGTATGTGTGATGGCGTTTGCTTGCCCGTAAAGGACGAAACGTGAGTTCTTTAGTTACTACATCTTGTATGTCAAGAGAAAGGCAAGAGAGGCCAAAAGAGAAAGAACTTGTGTCAAAGTATTTATAATAAATGTAGTAACATGATAACCTCCTGAGAGCATTTCTGATTTTGGCGGAAAAATGGTTTTCAATAACGCATAGTCATTGTTGCCAACTTGAACAGGTCAACCACATAGACGTAGGCAAGAACATGATTTTAATATTAACAGACCAATGAGAAGTGAGGAAAATATCAACGCTCTGTGATCCACTTTTTGTATTAAAGAAAGTGGTAAAAGAATACTAAAATACCACAGTGCGAGCATGAAATCAAAAGTAATCATGACCGAGGGTTTCAGCATATTGGCCTTGTTCAGACTGTTGATCACGCTAGATAATGAGCCGTTGATGACTGTACTAGCACAAAGTCACAAGTCATCATGACCGAGGGTTTCACAATATTGGCCTTGTTCAGACTGTTGATCACGCTAGATAATGAGCCGTTGATGACTGTGCTAGCTCAAAGTCACAAGTCATCATGACCGAGGGTTTCAGCATATTGGCCTTGTTCAGACTGTTGATCACACTAGATAATGCACTTTCTCCTAGAAACTCTACGTTCTGCTCAGCATAGTCACATTATAAATCACAAGTGGGCTCTGTGGGTGTTGAACAAACACAGATATGCCTGAGCAGGCAACTGCAGCTGGGATTAGTTAGACATACTCAGATATGAGCAGCCAGTCATATTTAATGCAAATATCTGAAAATATCAGAGCTGTTAACAGGGTTGCCAGTCTCATCCTTGAATAAAATTCCCTGGGAATTCTCTAAAAAACTCTGCAGAAATTTCTGATTTTGGAACACCATGTAACAGATGGATAACCTTGGTATCTATTTTACCAGGACTCAAAAAATAGCCTATTCATAAAATTAACAAGCCATTCCTTGCCCCAGTTAACAGATTGGTAAGTTAATATTTTTCTGCTTTTCCTCTGTGTTATATAGCATGTTTGGTTGCAAAAGAACAAACAAAAATAACTAAGTACTGACAGTGAGGCAGAAAGAAAAGCAGACAAATGCTGAAATTAAACTCTCTGTATTGCCAGTATAAAGGATCAGGTGGAGTGCCTCATTGTGGATGAGGGAAGCAACTTGGAGGATGGGAGAGTCAGTAGGGTCTGTCATTGAAGCTTGTGACAGGTCAGTGGATCAGAGGCCACTGATAAACTCTGTAAGTGCTTGCCTACTGCCTTGAGTGTTGCAAGCAGCTCCTTTTAAGCAGTCATGGTGGATACATGACTCAGCTTTTTTTTGTCATGCTTTTGCATCAGCAGCAACATCTGTGATTGACTCTGACATTTCACTTGTATTTTATATTTTTGGGGAAGTGGGATTTGTTTTGTGAGCTGGATGTGATGTGCAGAGCCCTTGCACAGAGAGTAATGTTTTTAAATTTAATTTTGATTTCATAGCATCCACATTTGGCTTAAAGGTTTTTGAGTTGTGAAGTAGAGTGAATTGGTGAGATCTCATTTGTAGCAGAGTATAATACCAGTTAAATGAATGACATTTACAAAAACACCATATTTCAAGTTGTGGTTTTTATAGATTAAGTGTTGATTATGATGATGACGATTATGATGATTATTATTATTATGATGATGATGATTATTATTATTATTATTATTATTATGATTATTATTATTATTATGATGATGATGATTATTATTATGATTATATTATTATTATTATGATTATTATTATGATTATGATGATGATTATTATTATTATTATTATGATGATGATTATTATTATGATTATATTATTATTATTATTATTATTATTATGAGGTTAAAATAATTTTGCTACACAGCAAATGTTTGAAATGACTACGAAAAGGAAATTTTGTCAAAGGTCAGCATTCATGACTGCCATACGGACATGATACAAGCATAGGATTTTATAAGTATTTCATCTGCTGATTACCTTGGCCTCATATTAATAACAATAATGGCTATGTCTATCTAGCAATCAACACAGGTATCACTCAGGAGTCACTTCTTGGACCAGCCCTCTTTTCACCTTACATAAATGATCTGCCTAAGAGCATACTAAAATCATCTGTAAATATCTATGCCAAGGACGTGACGATATATCGGTGCACATCCCAAATTTGTAATGATCAAAGATTGGCAGCTTATCTCTCATCTAATCTAACTTTTAACTCTGGGGAAAAACTGGCTGGTTACATTCAAAGCCTCGAAAACAAAACTAGTCACATTCCATCATCACCAATTGAACCTCAAACTGCCACCAATCATGATGGATGGCTGTCCCCTCAGGAAGGCTCCATGCCTTGAGAGACTATTAGAACTCGCCCCTGACATTGTTAACGTTGCAGGAAAAATGGTCGGTTCCCTGTACCGGTGCTAACTCCCTGTGCTATCCTCTACCATTACAAGAGCCAGATCATTCCTAAAATGGAGTACTGCAGTCATATGCCAATCCTCGCTTTCCAATCTTGATAGATTCCGAAAGCGCCTCAGAGTCCTTGTGGGTGACAAATTGTTTTCCACCCTGCAACCTCTCTCTCACAGGTGGGGGTGTGATGAATCTCTCACTGCTCTATCACTACTACCATGGAATGTGCTCAGATGAACTGCATTCTTTGGTTCCGCTAGTTCTAACTTTCATGGCTAGGACTTACCATGTCTCTCACATTGTCGCAAACCATCCTAATTCCCTCTGTATTCCATCGGTGAAAAGTAAGTTCCACTCAAACAGCTTCTTCCTGCAAATTTCTGCTCTGTGGAACCGACTCCCAAGAGGATGTTTCCCCAGCCACTACAATTTTAACCTGTTCAAGTCTAGGGTTAACCATTATCTTCCCCTCCATAAACTGCCTCTTACTGTAATCCTCTACCTTGAGTGGCTCCTGGGCCTTATACAGGGGTAAAATTACTGTAAAAAAAATATACAGCTTCCAATTTGGTGATTTGGTAAATGCAATTCGTTCAAAAGTAGGTCAGTGTTTTCCTGTTTGAAACCAATTTCTGACAAGCAGAACTGATGCCTGAAAAATATTTATCTGGTTGGTCAAATTTCTCTTTTTTTTTTTTAACTTAATAACCCAAATGTACTTTTGAGTGAAAGCAACAAATCAGAACCATAATGGATTGCAATAAATTTGGTAGTTTTTTCAGTTACTAACTGGTAAGTCAATAATTTCCTGTTTTACACAAACAGGAAAATATTGACTTACCAGTTAAACGTTTACACATACACCATATTGGAAGCTGGAGTTTTATGACTTATTATTATTATTATTATTATTATGTGATCAAAACGGTCAGTAGACAGCATGCTTATAAAATCCCATGTTTTTAAATCAATCAGTACGAGGCTGGCATCCCGTTCCCACCCCTTCACTGTTGAAACTGTTAGATGTAGACGTCTCTTCTACTCTAATAGCTTCATGTCTCGCACCTCTCGCCTGTGGAACTCCCTTCCTTATTCCTGTTCCCCTGACAAATATAATCTCCAACTATTTAAGTGTAATGTCAATCGACATCTCCAGTTGCCTTGATCTATCCACTTTCCTTCTCCACGTCCTTTCCCCTTTCATTCCTATCTGCTCTCGCTCCAAATCTTCTGTAACCCCCTTGCCTTGATCGATCAACTATCTTTCTCCACATCCTTTCCTCTACCACTCCTATCTGCTCTTCCTCCAAACCTTCTGTAACCCCTTGCCTTGATCTATCCACTATCCTTCTCCACATCCTTTCCTCTTTCACTCCTATCTGCTCTCGCTCCGAATCTTCTGTAATCCCCTTACCGATCAATCCACTATCTTTCTCCACGTCCTTTCCTCTACTACTCCTATCTGCTCTTTCTCCAAACCTTCTGTAACCCCTTGCGTGCTAGTCGCTTGCTTGGGGTGAAAAGCTTAAAAATAAAATTTTGGATGAATGAATTTTAATCTCAAATAGTCAATTTCCTTGTTAATTTTTGAAACATCAAAGGCACAAACATAAGTTAAATATTGTAGAGAATTCTTCTGAAAATACTGATGAGACACGGTTCATTCAACCGAAATTGGATGGAAATCCCTGAGAATTCCATGAAAAATTCCACTGACAAGAAGTTTTACTAGGATCTTCATTCACTGGTAAAATGACGAAACAAAATCAGAATTTAGTCTTTGGTCCATACATTCAGAATTGAGACAATATTTATTCAAATTTTACTCATCCTAGAAACCAAATATAGTTTTATTAGGATTGTCATTTACTGGTATGAAACATGAAGCAAATTCTTTGGTCTGTCCTTTGAGGACTGAAAAAAGTAGACATTTTTATTCAAATTTTATTCGTCCTAAAAAACAAATTTATATCCCATAGGGAATATTTAGCATTTATTTTCAAACAATATTCAATCTCAAAAAAAATAAATAAATAAAAAATAAACATCTTAATTGACCAATCTTTAATGCTAGAAGCATAGATTCTTTCAGCTTATGCCCAAATATAACAGCAGTACTCCATTTTAAGAATGGTAAATGCTAGAATCATGACCCATTCTATTGAGTTCACAAAAATAGCCTTAAATACTAAAAGCATGAATTCTTTCAGCTTGTGCCCAAATATGACAGCAGTACTCCATTTTAGGAATGATAAATGCTAGAATCATGACCCATTCTATTGAGTTCTCAAAAAATAGCCTTAAATGCTAGAAACATGAAACTTTTCTTTTTATTTAAGGTACTACTTGAATGGAAAAGTGGCAAAAGCTGAACAATTCTATGATCCTAATGTGATGAATATTCTAGAGAATGAATTACTGAGTGCCCACAAAATCCTCAGGCGCCATGCCCCGGGCAAGAAGATTTGGCTTGGGGAGACAAGTGCTGCTTGGAACAGTGGAGCAAAATCATTGTCCAATGCCTTTATTGCTGGCTTTTTGTGAGTATTTTTCTTTTTTTTTTAATATTTTCACCCCAAGCAAGGCAATAAAGCCACTAAGATGCAAAGGGTTGCCGGGATCGAAAGAGAATGGGAATATCTTAAAAGAACAGGATTCAGAAAGACAAACGATTGACGTTGCATTTAAATTTTTTTTAAGATCACAGGTTTCAGGCAAGAAAGAAACTGGAACAGAGTTCCACCATGAAGAAGTGTGAGGGGGGGGGGCTATTAAAATAGAATTTGCTGTCATATCTAGTTATTCCAGTAAAATGAAACATATCTACCAATCTAGTAGTACATTTAAATTCATGCAATTGATCTACCAAAGAGAAAAGTGTATTGGAACAATTCCCATGAAAATATTTATACAACAGTCAGAGGGAAGCCACGTCAGAGCTGTAGGAAAGTAACTGAAGACAAGATGCCAGGTCAAGACCAATAACATTGCAGACCCATCTTTGGATTTTGTTTGGTTTGGTTTGGTTTGTTTTATGGCATATCAACCTCAATGGATCATTTAATACTGACTTTTTTTTTTTTCCTGGTAATATTTTTGTTTTGTCAAAAATCTATTTCTATTAATATTTTTTCCTCAAAAACATATAGCTGGAAATATTATTTTTTCAAAAAACGTATTGCTGGTAATATTTGTTTTTCTTCAAAAATTTATTTCTGGTAATAATTTATTTACAAAGTATTTCTGGTATCAAAACCTATTTTTACACTTTTATATTGCTTTTTACCTCAGTTTCGGGGTTAACTATTTGCCCATAGCTGGGACCCCTAACAGGTGCTACCACCCCGAGTCAGGGTGGAACTGGGAACACCAGCAATTAAGAGGTGGTTCCACGCTCCTCAAAAACCTCCTGATCAGAGGCCTTGCTGTTGGACGTAGTTTATCATCTTACCCTGGAGGCGGATGTAGTTTATCATCATAACCAGGACGCTTTGGATTTTGTCAAGAATCTCGAGATATATAGAAGGAGCAGCAGACCAGATGTGGCAGAAATATTCAATGGACGAACGAATGCTAGATTTATAAATGTGCAAAATGGATTCTAGCCTGACACAGTGAACCAAATTTCCTAGCAGAAGATGTAGCCATTGCCTTCAGTATGTCCCAGGGCATCAGAAATATTTGAATTTCAATGCAAGGTAACCAGTCCAAGAATTCATGTAGTTTCTCCCTCAAAGAAAAATGAAAAATAAAGAGATAATGTAAAAACTAAAATCAAATAGGTAGCAATGTTTAATACGTGGGTGGGCTGAAAAGTTCATAGGCTATGAAGAAGTGATGCTAAAACTGTGAAATCTTCCACGCATTAATTTCAAATCTTCTTATTAATAACTGCATTATTTCTTTCCCTCTCATCAAAACAAGGAGAAAAGTCCATATATATATATATATATATATATATATATATATATATATATATATATATATATATATATATATATATATAATATTGTTACCTACTTTGAGAGAAGGTTCCTCTCATCAAAACAAGGAGAAAAGTCCATATATATATATATAATATTGTTACCTACTTTGAGAGAATGATCCTCTCATCAAAACAAGGAGAAAAGTCCATATATATATATATATATATATAATATTGTTACCTACTTTGAGAGAATGATCCTCTCATCAAAACAAGGAGAAAAGTCCATATATATGTGTATATATATATATATATATATATATATATATATATATATATATATAATATTGTTACCTACTTTGAGAGAAGGTTCCTCTCATCAAAACAAGGACAAAAGTTCATATATATATCCGCAAATCCTTCGTTTTTGAGTTATTAAGTTTTAAAAAAAGTTTACGGTAGAATCAGGAACCTGCCCCAAAGTTTGTTAAAGTATTTCTGGATTGTATCATGGATTACTGAAGCCTTACATTTTATCCAATGTCATTTCTATTGATGAAAGAAATACTGAAACTCATTTTTTGGGGATAGCATACCAGCTGCCTCATCACATTCTTTGGGATTTCCTTGAATTCTTGTTCCCTTCAAATGGGATTTGATTTTTGAAGTGGAAAATGTTTCAAGGGAGAGATCTGGGAAATATGGTGTTTGTTGAACCTGGGGAATATTTGTTCTTGGCCAAAAACTGCAGCTCAAGCCATGGTCACTGATAAAACCTCTGTGGTGTAGTGAGACGACCATACTTTACATACTTTTCTGCCAAGCACTGCTATAAAGAAAAAAAAGTGAGCCAGATTGTTGTAACTTTGTATATATGTATGAAAAGTCTTCAAAATTAATCTATGCCAAGTATCGTCTCTCACCGTACTTTAGCTCTGTTGCCATAGCAACAGTCCTGATACCAGCTTGTAGTGGACTGTGGGGTGAAGATGTGAAGAGATATCAGAAGGTTAAAATTTCCTGCTAGCCAGTCCAGCTACATTAGAATGTTGGACTTTAATTAAGTCCAAAGAAAACAAATAAGACCTATATATATATATATATATATATATATATATATATATAGATATATATATATATATATATAGATATTTTTGAAGGTACAAAATTTTATCACAGCAATAAACGTATGAAGCTTGATATTACTAGACATATCAAAAACAGGCGAAGCAACCGGTTTCGCTCCTGCTCATCAGGCTTACAACGGGAGATTTAATTTAAATTAAAAAACACAGAAAATGTACAATAAAAGGAAATGTGAAGGAGGAGGGGAAAAAAAAAATATAAAAAAAAAGGAGCAAAAGGAGCTAGAGGCAAATGACAGCGAACCCCAACAAACACTCACGTTGTTTACACAAGGAAGGCTTGCGGGACACGATGTAAAGTGCCTCCAGCACCTTAAGGTGAAATAACGAGTGTAACCGAGACAACACGGTGAACTGGTCAACACTAAAATTAGCTGCACACGATCTGCTCTTTAATAAATGCTCACATATAGCGGACCCGTAGGTGTTTGAGACGAGTCCATATATATATATATATATATATATATATATATATATATATGTAAACAAATATATATTAATAACAAGTTAAACAAAGACATGAACAGTTACATAGTGTTTGTGTGGAGAAATTATGTGTGTGTTGTAGTGAGTGTTCGTATGTACGTGTATTGTTCTTAGCGTGTTCCCAGAATTTGGGAAACGCTGTATCTGTGAGAGGTTACATATTGGTGTAAGTGGAAAAAGAGAGATTTACCTCACCTCCACGCGAGGTGGCGGCCCAAGGCCTAAGTGAAAAAGAGATCGAGGCGAAGGGTCAGCCAGTATTTATAGCCAGGGGAGAGAGAGAGACCCCTGTTGAAGGATTAAGGAACTGAGGAGAAGCTAACTCCGACAAGTTCATCAGACCTCATACAGATGTTTACTGTAACAACTATGGCTTTCTTAATTCTTTATATGTAGCTTTATAATAGGCTTTGTCTGCTAACATCACCGCCTACCGATATGTGGTACAACTGCTGTTTACAGCTCATAATTAATTTGTTCTTGTGCGTCGTGAGAAAAGAAAATAATGATTAAATTATATAGAGATATACACATTTGAATACTAGGGAAAAATGACAGAGTAATCTCCCTTGCTTCACAGTTTCTGTCACATGTAGAGAAGGTTAATAAATATGACAAGAAGAAATCTTCAGCAAGATGGACTTAACGTGTCTGCAATAAGACAGAGTGCCAAAAGGACGGTTTTTCCCATGACACCAGTTTTTTTTAACAACCTTCACTCTTCTTCTTCGGAATGTTTATTATTTTAAAAAGCAATGATTAGAATTAAAATAAAAACCTATATTTATGATGAAAGTAAATTTATATACGTTTTTTTTTTTTTTTGTTCTTCACAAAGTTACAACAATGCCGTGTCCCTTCCAGACGTGAGCGTTGACTGCCTTCCACGACTTCCTAAGAAAAATAGAAGTTGTCTTTTTGGTTTTGAGTGCACTTGAAACTGTGAGAAACAAATACAAAACATGACTCTAGTGAATTTCAAAATCTGAGGCGCTGTTTGGGACGGCCAAAATTCTGAGAAATATTTTGTTGGGGTAAATAAAGAAATGATAGGATGTGTTATTACCCATTCTTGATTCTTAAATTTTGGTGTAAGATAGGCTTGAGAAAAAGAAGGACAAACATGGACCTTTGTGTCTGCAAAACGAAAGCAGTGCCAAAAGAATTGGAATCAAAACCTAAACATATGAAATTGAATTTATACATTTTCTTTGTTCTTGAGAATTTAAAACAAAAATATTAATCATTATTTATTTAGATTAATTTTATATTTACAACGTTCTAAAACATAATAATACAATTGTATGACACTGCAATTATTTTTTTTTTAACTACCTTCACTCTTTGACAATTTTTATTATTTCAAAAAGCGATGATTAGAATTGGAATAAAACCTAAACATATGAAAGTGAATTTATACATTTTCTTTGTTCTTTACTAAGTTAAAACAAAATTATTAAACACTACCTCCATTTTTTTTTTTTTTTTTTTTTTTTGCTAAAAAAAAGCATACCATGATGAAAAAATGCCCTAAACCTGATAAAAACAAAGTTTTATCATCAAAATGTTTATTATTATTATTATTATTATTAAGAGAAAAGACCAAATGATTCTTTGATTATTTTATTAAATTTTTTAACCCTTTCTAATACATTCAAAATTTTGGTTAAAAACCTTGTCTTTCTCGTATCAGTGGTCAGCGTAATACTTACGATTAGTGTTTTTGCGCCCTTTTTTATGGATACTTTGGAGACAATTAAATGCAGTTATTAAATTAGATACCTCCAAAAAAGAGCATACCATTATGAAAAAAGGCCACAAACTTGATAAAAACAAAATTTTATCGTCAAAATATTTATCTTATTATGAGGAAAGGCCAAAGTATTTTTTGATTATTTTATTAAATTCTTTAATCCTTTCTAGCACATTTGAAATTTTGGTAAAAAATCTTGTTTCTTTTGTGTCACTGGTGAGCCAAAAATTACTTATGGGAGTTTCAGTGCCTTTTTTTCCTACTGGAAAAACACATCGATTTGGAAATTCTTACAAAAATCAAACAATTGTCAAATTTTAATGAAACTTTCAAGACTTATTCACGAATGAATGAAGTTATTTTTTAAATAATTTTTTTTTTTTTAGAAAATCTTGGTAAAAATATTTTTGTATTTACATCTGTTACCCACTACCTGGAAAGAAACAATGCAGTGATTAATAAGTGTTAAAATTAATGCCTGCAGGATTTCACAGCTCTAGTATCATTCCTTCATAGGAAGCCTATAAATCTTTCAGCCCACCCTTGTACCTGGAAAGAATCAATGCAGTTATTAATATTATTACCCACCACTTACTTAATTTTTATGTAATCTCGAGAAATTAAAATTCCAGCCTCTTCATAATTATATTACTTAAAAGCTGTACTTCTTTGAGAATTTAAATCAACAATTTGTTTTTGTCAAGCAGCAACACCATTTGCCAAAAATCTACTCTGAACTGTAAAGTAAAAATACAATGAAACTATGACATTATTTAATTAGGAAAGCTTTTAATTGCTTTTGTAAATAAGATATATTAAGGACACTATTGTCTTATGAAAAAACTTTTGAAGAATAATGAATTTTTAGAACAATTGTTTTCATTGCTTTTTCAATATTAATTTGAAAAATAAGTTTTAAATCTTTTAAAATTCTGTATTAATTTCCACCTTTTAGATCATATTATTATTATTATTATTATTTTTAAGTGAAAACTATATTTACTAATCATAAATGGTAAAAGAAAGCTTAATAGCAGTCTTCAAGCACCAAAATTTTAAAAATGATTTTGAATTTTTTTTGTTTCCATTGCTTTTTCAATATTAATTTGAAAAATAAGTTTTAAATCTTTTAAAATTCTGTATTAATTTCCACCTTTTAGATCATATTATTATTATTATTTTTAAGTGAAAACTATATTTACTAATCATAAATGGTAAAAGAAAGCTTAATAGCAGTCTTCAAGCACCAAAATTTTAAAAATGATTTTGAATTTTTTTTGTTTCCATTGCTTTTTCAATATTAATTTGAAAAATAAGTTTTAAATCTTTTAAAATTCTGTATTAATTTCCACCTTTTAGATCATATTATTATTATTATTATTATTTTTAAGTGAAAACTATATTTACTAATCATAAATGGTAAAAGAAAGCTTAATAGCAGTCTTCAAGCACCAAAATTTTAAAAATGATTTTGAATTTTTTTTGTTTCCATTGCTTTTTCAATATTAATTTGAAAAATAAGTTTTAAATCTTTTAATATTCTGTATTAATTTCCACCTTTTAGATCATATTATTATTATTATTATTATTTTTAAGTGAAAACTATATTTACTAATCATAAATGGTAAAAGAAAGCTTAATAGCAGTCTTCTAGCACCAAAATTTTAAAAATGATTTTGAATTCTTTTTATGTTTCCATTTTTGTAAGTATGGGTGTCCATACATGACATTATCAGGAAATAAGTGATGACTATAGTAAAGTTGAAGTCAATGTTCATAAAATTAGATTATGGAGAATATTTCCAAAATTTTAAAGATTACTGAGTACTTAAAAATTACATAAAAATATTATTTTCTTAAATTATGTTTTACAGATAAAATCTCCGTAAAACAACATTAAATCTATCATCACCTCAACAAACATGTAAACATGTCGGTTAAAAACACAGTTTCTGTTATAGCTTAAAGAAATAATTTCTGCAATATTTTAAACTTAAAGTAAATAATATTTATTTCAAATCAGATTAATTATACTTTAAATGAGCCTGTAGCTGGACCGGGGGTACGGTGAAGTGTGTTGATGTGAAGAGAATGAGAGGATATCTCTGGGTTATGACTTCCACTGGCCGGTCCAGCTACATAAGAATGTTGGACTTTAATGGAGTCCAAAGAAACAAACAAGACCGATATACATGTATGCAAACAAATATATATTAATAACAAATAGATTAATACACGAATTACAAATACATTGAAGACATGAATAAAATGTTACAGTGTTGTCTGGAAAGTTGTGTGAGTGTTGAGTGTCCGTACGAACGCGTAAGCATGTTCCCAGAATATGGGAAACGCTGCTTGTGTGAGAGGATCACATAGTGGTGTAAGTGAAAAAGAGAGTTTTTTTTTAAAACCTTGCCTCACGCACGAGGTTGCGGCCCCAGGAGAGGCAGTTGGCTGCACGTGTGCGAAGCCGTGCGAAGCCGTGCGAAGAGAGGCAGAGGCGAAAGGTCAGCCAGTATTTATACTCCCGGGATAGAGAGACCCCTGTTGAAGGGTTAAGGAAATGAGGAGGAGCTAACTGCGACAAGCTCATATTCCTCAAATAAAGTTTCAGCAAAGTATATTTTATTTTTGTAAGATTTTTAAAACCAAGAACTAACAAATGTCTAAAAAATGGAAAACTTTTATGGAGAAAAAAGTGAAAATCAATTCTAATCAATATAATTTCTGTTTGAAATACACCAGAGCATTTTGCTTGCTGGAAATAGTAAGTTTAATCCTTTAGCTTTCAATTAAAGCTAAAATGAAAGCTTTAAGAAAGCTTTTACATTTTAAAAAATTAATTTAAACCTTAGGTATCGTGATTTTCGTGGAGATATCTTACAAGAATAATTTTATATTTACAAAATTCTAAAAACTAATACAATTAAAACTAATGCAATGCAATATTTATCATTTACCAGTTTATAAAGAAATAAATATGAAAAAACTTTTTTATTCATAAATTTATAAACATTTACTAAATTATTAAAATATGTGAACCAACTTTAAAGAAATCCTTATTATTTACCATTATGTAAAATTCAAATTGATTGGCAATTAGCCAATTGCTTTGACAACCATTCCAATGAATTATAGAAAAGTGTTATATACGAATAAAGTGTCGCTGCCGACACTTGAGTTTGAACATAGATCGCCAGTGAGCAAACACAGGCGATCCCATTATTGAATTAAGTAGATCAGGTGACCATAAACACATAAGTAGGTAGTAGCGTTTGATATCTAAATGATCACCATTTCTAGTCTATCCTCTATTAATATATGGACTGCTTTTTTCTATTCACTATAATGTTTCTTGATTCAGATCACTGTATGGTGGTTACTTTTTGAGCGAGTATTATCGAGCATGTACTATTAATACAAGTGCTATTCAAAGGTGTCTGACACCAGCATTGTTCAACAGCGTTACTATAGTTGTATCTGCGATTACAAAGTCTCTACTACAACGAGCATTACGAAAGTGGCATCAAGTGTTCATTGACATCACAAAAAAATAGTGTAAATAAACAATTTATTAAATAAATAGCATTTATTATTATTTGTTGTCAATTCTCAAGAACAAAGAAAATACATAAATTCACTTTCATATGTTGAGGCTTTATTCCAATTCTAATTATTGCCTTTTAAAATAAATATAATAATAATTAATTAATAAATATTACCAAAGAATGAAGGTAATTGAAATAAAATTATTGTCATGTGTCATGTAAGAAGAAAATGAGTAACTACCAACACAAAGGCTTCATTGTGACACTCTGGACTTATGAATATATGTTTTCCACCAGGTGTATAAATAGCGATGTCAGGCTACTGACAGCAGTGACTATTGAGTGGAACTATCCAGTTGAATTAGTGTGAATTATTGTACGTTGATGATTTGGGTTTTGATTTAGGATTTACCAGACGTTAAGCTGAGCCAAGATACTGACAAGGTATTCACTGAAATGGTTAATTATCTTTGGTTGACTTTTACGTCTTTGTTCTTGTTAAGTATTTATTTGCAGTTGGAATAAAATACTGTTTTATCTTAACATTGAAGTCTTGAGTTATACTTAATTATTAACGGCCACTGTACATCACAAAATATATCTATCTCAGTCTATTCATATCTATCTATCTATCTCAGTCTATTCATATCTATCTATCTATCTCAGTCTATTCATATCTATCTATCTATCTATCTCAGTCTATTCATATCTATCTATCTATCTATCTATCTCAGTCTATTCATATCTATCTATCTATCTATCTCAGTCTATTCATATCTATCTATCTATCTATCTCAGTCTATTCATATCTATCTATCTATCTCAGTCTATTCATATCTATCTATCTATCTCAGTCTATTCATATCTATCTATCTATCTCAGTCTATTCATATCTATCTATCTATCTCAGTCTATTCATATCTATCTATCTATCTCAGTCTATTCATATCTATCTATCTATCTCAGTCTATTCATATCTATCTATCTATCTATCTCAGTCTATTCATATCTATCTATCTATCTCAGTCTATTCATATCTATCTATCTATATCTCAGTCTATTCATATCTATCTATCTATATCTCAGTCTATTCATATCTATCTATCTATATCTCAGTCTATTCATATCTATCTATCTATATCTCAGTCTATTCATATCTATCTATATCTCAGTCTACTCATATCTATCTATCTCAGTCTATTCATATCTATCTATCTCAGTCTATTCATATCTATCTATCTATATCTCAGTCTATTCATATCTATCTATCTATATCTCAGTCTATTCATATCTATCTATCTATATCTCAGTCTATTCATATCTATCTATCTATCTCAGTCTATTCAT
Organism: Acanthosepion esculentum; assembly: GCA_964036315.1. Classification (NCBI taxonomy): domain Eukaryota; kingdom Metazoa; phylum Mollusca; class Cephalopoda; order Sepiida; family Sepiidae; genus Acanthosepion; species Acanthosepion esculentum. The sequence continues at coordinate 54,203,806 of OZ038509.1, read as the reverse complement.
ATCTATCTATCTCAGTCTATTCATATCTATCTCAGTCTATTCATATCTGTCTATCTATCTCAGTCTATTCATATATGTCTATCTCAGTCTATTCATATCTATATCTACAGCCACCATACGTCACAAAAGATAGGAAGAGATTTCAATAGAAAGAAAGATAGATATATTTGAAAAGATTGTGATATATAGATAGATATGAATAGAAACTTGTGAAATCGACAATTATATTTGATTTGCAAATTTAATTCCTTTTGAAAAAAAACTGGATTGCCAAAAACATAAGATATAGATATGAAGAGATTGCAATATATAGATAGATAGATATCTTATAGGAAGAAAATGAGTAACTACTGACACTGAGGTTCGAGTGTGACTCTCTGGACTCATGAATATATGTTTTCCGCCAGGTGTATAAATAGCGGTGTCAGGCTACTGACTGGTGTGATTATTGAGTGGAACTATCCAGTCGAATTAGTGTGAATTATTGTGCGTCGAGGATTTGGGTTTTGATTTAGGATTTACTGGATGTTAAGCCGAGCCGCACGAATAACAAGGTATTCACTGAAATGGTTAATTATCTTTGGTGGACTTTTTAATTCTTTGTTCTTGTTAAGTATTTGTTTGTGGTTGTAATTAAATACTGTTTTATCTTAACATTGAAATCTTTAGTTATACTTAATCATTAATGGCCACCGTACGTCCCGAAATCATGGGAAAAACCATTCTTTTGACAGTATGTTTTATTGCAGGCACGTGAGGTCTGGGTGATGTTTTTACCAATTTCTTGCAGTTTCTTTCTGAGAAAAGTTGCAGATTTTCGCATGCAGATATTGGCCCACACTGTCATGCCATGTTTTATATTCAGTGGGTGCCAATACTGTGCAACTTGATACAAGATGGTCAAAAAACAGAGTGTCAAACGGACAGTTTTCCCCTTGGCACTGCTATTATTTTAACAACCTTCACTCCTTGAAAATTATTTATTGTTTTAAATAGCAGTGGTTAAAATTATAATAAAACTTTTAATATAATTGTATTATTTTTTAGAATGTTCTAAATATAAAATTACTCTACAATCTAATAAATAAACAGTGTTTATTATTTTCGTCAATTCTCAAGAACAAAGAAAATGAATAAATTTACTTTCATATGTTTAGGTTTTATTCCAATTCTAATCATCGCCTTTTAAAATAATAAATATTGCCAAAGAGTGAAAGTCGTTAAAATGATAGTGTTGTTGAGGGAAGGCCCATCCTTTTAACTATGCTATTGCAGGCACATGTGTCCATGTTTGCCAAGATCTACATTAAGAAAAATTCTTCTATATGTCATATAACTTTTGTTGTTTATTCATGAAGTTGGGGTTACCGAAAAGGAAAACTTACAATTACCGTGAATATATTTATAGAAAAGATACAGGGGAGCTACATTATGGGAGTGAATAAATAATTGAAGCTGAGATGCCAGATCAGGACCAACAACATTGCAGATTTTTCTTTGGAGCACCCAACTAGATCTGACAGCAATAATCAATGTATAGACAAATGGTGGACTTCTCGCGGTGCTAAGAGGCTGCAATTCTTGGAAAATTTGCAACCGCTATACGTGTTTTATTTTAATTTTGTTTTGTTTTCTTTTCTTCAAATGTATAGGTGGCTTGACAAACTGGGTATGGCTGCCCGCTACGATGTGCAAGTTGTATTAAGACAAGATTTCTATGGAAACAACTACGGCCTCATTGATTTAAACACACTTGACCCTAACCCTGTAAGTTCATCTTTTTTTTTCCTAAACGTTAACTCTTCATACAAAATAGTTTAGTCGTACCTCATTGCGTGCTCACCACTTTTGGCCTTGTGCCACACCTAAGCTATGTTTAAAAAATCATTAGGGCACTTTGACATAATGTAATGGTTAGCAAGCTTGACTCGCTAGATCAATTACAACTGAGTAGCGAGTTTGATTCTCACTGGGAGCTCCACATTTTCGGCCTTGTGCCACATCTAAAATCCTCTTACAAAATCATTTAGGCATTTCAACTTGGTGTAATGGTTAACAAGCTTGTCTTGCTAGATCAATTACAACTGAGCAGTGAGTTCCATCTTTACTGGGTGCCCCTATACTTTTGGCTTTGTGCCAGATCTAAGCTACACTTCGAAAATAACCATGCAAAACAGTTCGATGTAATGCCTGTGTTTATTGCTGCAATAAAAAAAAAACATGGATAAATTTCTGTTTTATGCTAGTAATTTTCACATCTAGCAAAAGAGAGGACTTCTACAGGAATTAGCTTAAAATCCTTTCCAAAGGACGGGTTTTCAATGTAATGGTAAATCCTCATCTCTGAAAATCAGACAGAAA
>OZ038509.1:54188945-54198945 GCA_964036315.1 Acanthosepion esculentum | reverse complement strand
GTTTAAAAATAAATAAATATATGTCATCCACAGACAAACTGTTTCACTGTGTCACAGTTCATCAGTGTGGCTAGACATGCGATTACTTCAAACCAGGATTGAGACCAGGTAAAGGGTGGAGATTTCCACATATTATTAAAGATAATTAATTTTTTTCCTTTATGTTTTTCAATGTTAAATGTTCTCGATATGAGACATTCTCTGTTTTTGTGTTAGTAATTCGAATGTCTTTCTTTAAAGAAAGTCATTCGAATTACTAACATAAAAATAAATAAATAATGAATTAATAATATGTGGAAATCTCCACCCTTTACCTGAAGACAGTCGCGAGACCAGAAACACGTGTTGTAAAATTATGAAAAATAAAGAATAATATTTTTTTAAAAATCCACATTACAACCGAAAAAGTTTGCGGTACCTCTCTTCTTTTTAATATATATATATATATATATATATATATATACATGCACATTTCATTAAAAACGACTGACAAGGTGCTTTTATTTAGTTTTTTATATAATTTCTCGTGCGATCTAATAAAGTTTTTCTTTTCAGAGGATAAATTATATAAAAATTGTCCGAATGTTCTTTTATTTTTATTTCAACTGTTAGAATTAGAAATAGTTTGTTATGTGTATGTTTATGTTTCTAATTCTAACAGTTGAAATATAATCCTTGATAATGGCTAAATGTATAGCCGAAAGCGCTCGGATAAAAAGAACATTCGGACAATTTTTATATAATTTATCCTCTGAAAAGAAAAACTTTATTAGATCGCACGAGAAATTATATAAAAAACTAAATAAAAGCACCTTGTCAGTTGTTTTTAATGAAATGTGCTTGAAAGAAGGATTGCTGCCTAAATACACAAATATATATACATATATATATATATATATATACTAACGAAACCATTAAAAATCAGTGCTAAGAAATTGCATAAACATCGAGATATTATTATTAAAAAAGCGGACAAAACAAATATCTTTGTAGTTTTAAACAAATCTGATTATAATGCAAAGATAAAGAAAATACTCAATGCCCGCATCAAATTTCAAAAAGTTAACAGGAATCCTATCAATCAAATGAAAATAAAAATCCACAAACTAATTACAGCCAATAATGCAGTAAAAGACAATTTAAAACGTCCCAAAATAATTGGTGATTATAAATCAGGTTTCATTTATGGAACCATAAAAACACACAAACCAAACATTCCTCTCGATTCTGTTATATCTCAGATTCCCACTCCTGTTTATCAACTAACCTAAATTATTAACCAACTTCTCACAGCATACATTTCCAGTAAATACAGCATCGAATCAACTCTAGAACTAATCCAAATCTTAAAAATACAAAAACCCGACAATGAAACCATAGCCCCAGTTGATGTTGAAAATTTATTCAGTAATGTCCCAGTTAGAGAAACGATTGATATAATTATAAGAAATATATACAATAATTCATCTCTCCTTCCATTAAAAATTAGACCCGACATATTACGGAAACTACTTGTACTACCAAAATTCCATTCTTTGATTACAAAAACAATATATAGGGTGACCCCAAAAAACGGGAATTTTTGAAGTGCATATTGCCAGACATGAGCAAGTGGCAACACTGCGAGACAGTGACCTTGAGCAAGTAAACGTTTCGCCATTTTAGTAACGAGAATGAAATTCACAGTATCCCAGCTGAGATGTTGCAGCAGTCAATGAGGAATCTCAACAGCAGATTTCAAGAATGCATTCGTACAGGAGGACGCCATCTGCAGGACGTAATTTAAAAAAAATGAAAATTCCATCATTGTTTCTTAAATGGCATGTGTTAAGGTTTCAATTACTATGAATTAAATATTTTTCTTCCATCAGTTTTGGTTTTATTGGATTGTTAAAAAGTTCCCGTTTTTTGGGGTCACCCTATATATGTAACAGTTCTGGGTCCATCTTTTAGTAACTTTTATATGGCTAACCTTGAAAATAATATATTTAGTAATTTTGAAAATCCCTCCATCTGCCTAAGATATGTTGACAATATCCTTATCTTCGTAAAAAAAAATGTTGATGAAATGCTGGAGTAGATCAATACATGTGGCAAAAAGTGGGGGATTAGTTTACAACTTGGTTGCAGAAGGAAAGTGACCCCCTACTTTATACATACTTATTTATTATTCAAATATTGACGTCACTACAAGCCGTTTGTGCAATATCTGTTTGACCAGCATAACTAAATTTTGAATTGGCTTTTCTTCTTCTTAGTAACTGTAGTTAGCCTTCTTTATTTTAAAAGTCGCAAGTAGTAACAGTCAAAATTTAATGATGCTGGGTTTTCAAAAGTCTGGCAACTCAGCCTACAACTATATTTTCCAAAGCAGATAAATATATGGAATATACTATGGCAAAAAGTGGGGGATCCGTTTACAACTTGGATACAGAATGAAAGTGAACCTCCACTTTGTATCCACTTGTTCATTAGTCAAATATTTATATACTACTAAATTTTGAATTAACTTTCAATTTAACATTCAGTTTCATCCAGATTTTTTTTTTCCTATTCTTCACCCAGTACAAGGCCCAAGAGCCACTCAAGGCAGAGCGATACTAAATGTTGTTATTATTACACTGACATAAGAAGATATAGTGTAAATTATGAGGATATGTACAAAAGACTGCTGATACTAGACTTGAAGTGGTTAAGATTCAAGCGATCAGGGAACTTCCTCCTTACTAATGGAATATGAAGGGAATGAGAATAATTAATCCCAGTGTATGTGGTAGGGTGGGTTCTAGCTTTAAAGGTCTGAACTAGTGGAACTAATGAATGTAACTTGTCAGTACATTTTTCAAAGAAATAACGATAGCGTAGTGAGAGGCTCATCTGTGGCAAATGGATTTATATGAAAAAGGAAAAAATGGGGAATTCCACAACAGAAAAACTGCAGATGCAAGAAAGATGAATAATTTTATGCATTAAAGGAACTGTGGAGTACAGCATACTCGTATTAAAAGGAGAATTTAATGCGGGATACACTGTCCACAAAATACAACGCAAATTTCAAGAAAAGACAACACGATAAGGTATGTTTGTAGAAAAATAGAATATCGTACATTTAATGACATTCATGCAGAATAAACAAATTTGTATATTTATATATTTTGTTTGCATAAAAGATTAATGCTTTTTAGTTCGTTTAAGTAAATGTGATTTGAATAAAAAATGATGTGTTCGCTGTCTTTCAACAGAGATAATAATGTCTGTTTCTTGTTTTTCTTGTATTCGCCGAGTTGGTGAAAAAGGGGCGATCAATTTAAGTTGAAAAAGAGTGTGAATGAGAAATAAAAGATAAGAGTAAAATGTACTTATCGGGTTGAATTGTTTTGGAGTCAGTTGTAAATTTGTTGTTGTTTTCCTTTCCTACTCCACTTTCTGCTCTTAGTGTCGGGTTGAGTCAGTGACGGACTTGACTGTCAGTCCTCTGTCCTCTTTGATCTCTGCGCCCTTCTGACTGGTGATTGACTTGAGTCTCTCTATTTATGGCTGACTTTTTTTTTCACACTGGCTCGTTACTTTTTTCTCAGTTTAGGAAATCGCCTCCTTTCATGGGTCAGAAAACTAATTTCACCCCTTATTGCGAAAAAATGTTTTTAGTCGTTTCAATCCGATTTTTGCGGGTGTGCAAATCTACTTTGTGTTTTCCAGTATTTTGTTGGAATGATATAGGATTTGTATCCTATAGAACACAAATTTCAGATCCGATATCAAGACATTTAATTTAATGATTTATGCACCAATATGGTTTCTTTATCATATGAACCATAACTCCGCCCACTAATTGCTTCCGTCTCTCTTTCAGGATTACTGGTTGAGTATTCTCTACAAGAAATTGGTTGGTACCAAAGTTTTAGATGCTGTTATCATGGAACCAAAAGGGCATGTTCGAGTATATGCTCACTGTACTAACCGAAAGAGGTAAATATATATATCTTTATACTCTGTCGAGTAGAATATGATCATAACATTATGCTTCTTTTTTCGTTAGGACATGTGTTGTGCCCAGCCATTACCTTAGATAAACAATGAACCATTCCAGCTTGATTGTGAGGATGGACGGAAGAAAAGATATAATAATAAGGCACTGTTTGGCTTCAGGGAAAAGAAGGGGAAACAAAAGAAATATAGAAGAGGCAATAACACTCTCATGCCATTGCCCCAGATAAACAATAGACCATTTCTGTTTCATTGTGAACAAAAAATGAAAGAAAAGTTATATCAAAAGTGCTGTTTGGTTTTAGAGAAAGAAAGAAAAGAAAGAAAGAAGAGGTGATAACGCACTCACGCCATTGCCTCAGATAAACAGTAGACCATTCCAGCTTGATTGTGAGCATGGATGGAAGAAAGGATATGTCAAAGGCTGATAGTTTAGCTGATTTACATAGAACTCTCAAGGAATTTAAATAAAAGATTATATGGACACAAAATGGGATCTTTTACAAAACACCACACCCAGTGCATTAGTGGCTCACCATCCATCCAGGTTGACTGTAATTGGGATCATCGTGCCAATGTGAACAATCTTTTTTTTATCTGTATGGTATGTTCTATGCCAGGACTACAGAATTCAGAGTTACCTTCTAGACTGGTTGCCATCCAAGGCTATAGGACCCAGTCTATCCTGCTATTTACCTGGTGGGGGTGGGAGAAGATGAGGATTCATACCTTTGCCAAGGGTATTAGCAATGGATTCAACTGGAACTTGAACTCGGCTCTTGGATTCCTCAATCCGAGCTGCTATCCATTACTCCACTGTACCTCACCATAATTTTTATTTAAAATATTCTACTCTAATTACATTTCCACACTTTCAAAGCAAAAAATCACGAAGACAAGGTCTGAGGATAATCTGGAATCATACATGTTGCTCTCCATTGAAAGGAGATTGTTAGATGTGTAGACTCGTCCACGACAACCAGTTTACCCTCTGCTAGGAAATGCACTCTTCCTGTTACGATTTTACCAATATAATACTTACAAATAATCAACAGGCATTCATTGGTCAATCTAGCTTGCTGATTGGTCAATATCGACCAATCGGATCGCTCCCACGCGCACGATCAATTTAGGCACCAACTCAATTCCGAGCCAGACACGTGACTACAACCATATATAAACCCCCGAACACGTGTCACCACGAGCAGATCAGAGCAGACCAGCACAACACAGCAGAGTTCGTCAACGCGAGAGACAACAACAACAGACAATTTTGACTGCTCACACCACAGCCAAAATGTAACTCTCAAGGAACTCCCGTCTTGACTAACGCAGTCAGACGTTAAAGAACTTTTCGACATTTCGCGCAAGTACAATCTCTGAACTCTTACCAACTTGTCCCATAGACCAGCTCTAACATGCAACATAGACAATCTCTAAACTTCATTTTAAATATCAACTCTTTCGTTATGAGTCTAGGTACAAATATTACCAAATCAAAGGGACACAACTCGGTCTCACTTTTCAGTTCGCATGCATGTAATTTTAATACTTAATAAATTCAATTGTTATGTTGTTAACTCCATGTTCCCTTTTGTATTTCACCATTGCTAATGATTTCCACACCTTTCCTAACAAAAATAAATAATTGTGGGGAACAGCCCTTTCATAACGCAACTAACATGGTTAACCAAAACACACGCCATCTCATCACAGGGCCCGTTCCACTACAGATGAACTGGATGCAGATGCAATTATTGAACAATCATCTCATGAACACAATTGATTGCTCTTAATATAGTGAACTGCATGCAACACTTTATTGTGCTTTTGAACTGCCTGCTATTCGTACACATTGATATTACTGACGGACATAGAAATAAATAGTGGTAGACTGGCTGGGGTGTCAGCTTGCCTAATGGCAAGTGAGGCCCCCTCCCTATATCAAATAAAAATACAATAAAGAAACAAATACAGACTACTGTTTTGTTAATAAAAATGAATAAGAACTTTATGAAGTCATCTGCACACCATATTTTTTCTACTTTTATTTGCCATGTCATAAACTAAATACTATTTGGTATAATTGACCAAAAGTCAAATCTGTTCCTTAAAGAGACCATCAGATAAGCATGGTGCTGACCTGCAAGGGCTTAAAGGTTCCATTGTCTCCTTTCCATCGAGAAAACAGCAAGCATTCAATTTTGTCAATATCATTCCATGGCCATAACATGAAGTCCATATCAGAAGTGCAGCCCAAGACATCCTGGAAAAATGGCAAAGAAACAAACATTAACAAAAAGATTATCAACTTGTCATCTGTTGATCTTGAAATGATGTGTAGAATGTTTGTTTGTGTGTGTGTGTGTGTGTGTGTGTGTGTGTGTGTGTGTGTGTATTTATGAAGAATACAGTGGACAAATAGATAGAAAAGAAACAAACATCTCAAGCCTTATTTGATATGCAATAGATTTTGAAATCCTGTACATCTCTGAGATGGAACAAATACATTGAGTCAATTGCTTGATCCACCACAAGGAAAGTTGGCTCCCTGTGCCAGGCCAGGAAATTTTTCTCCCCCCGGAGTCGATCCTTGAAATCTACAAATCAACCATTCGCCCTTGCATGGAATATTGCTGCCATATATGGTCTAGAGCCCCTTCTGTTTGCCTCGGGGTTCTTGATAAGATCCAGAGACGGATTTGCAACATGGTTGGCCCTAATCTGGCATCTCGTCTGCAGTCACTCTCTCACGGACGCACCGTCACCTATCTCTGTCTTTTGTACAAATACTTTCAGGGTAATTGCTCCGATGAGCTGCTTTCGCTGGTTCCCAGACTTCATGAATTCAAGCGTCCTACGAGGCTGGCATCCCGCTCCCACCCTTTCACTGTTGAAACTGTTAAATGTAGACGTCTCTTCTACTCCAATAGCTTCATGTCTCGCACCTCTCGCATGTGGAACTCCCTTCCTTATTCCTGTTTCCCTGACAACTATAATCTCCAACTATTCAAATGTAATGTCAATCGACATCTCCAGTTGCCTTGATCTATTCACTATCCTTCTCCACTTCCTTTCCTCTATCGCTCCTATCTGCTCTCGCTCCAAATCTTCTATAACCCCTGCATGCTAGTGACTTCCCGCCTTGCTTGGGGTGAAATGCTTAAAAAAAAAAATATCTGCCTCATCAGTCATGTAATGAAAGATACATGATCGCCTAAGTGTGTATCATGCATGGCACATAACTGACTGAATATGCAATTACTAAGAAATACATATTTTTTCCACAAAAATTTTAATTGTATCTTTTCTCCATATGTATTTCTTGAAAATTTTATTTATTCATTATGAAAATTAAATGACAGCATTGTAGTTGTGGGTTGGCCCCCTTTTGTCTCCTGGCAACCAATATTTTTAGACCCAGTCCACCACCATATGCATGCCCAATTACAAACCAATGACAGATTCTTGTTAATATCAATGATTCTAATCACTCTTTTAATATCCAGTTCATAGCTTCTGTAGAAAATGAATGAATAAATCAAGTACTTATTTGCTAGACATGTCTTTTAGATTTATTTACATTCTCTGGAATATAAATGTATAGAAACTAGAGTGGCCACAATTTGAGGGATCAGTTTACGCATTGATTGTAATATAGAATTGATCCCCCACTTGATATCCACATTATAATTTCTTTGTTGATAAACTGTAGAAAACGAATCAATCAATCAATGAAATACTGATTAGCTACACAGGCATGTCTTTTAGATTTATTTACATTCTCTGGGATATAAATGTATAGAAACTACCGTGGCCACAAAGTGAGGGGTCAATTTATGTAATGATTGTAATATAGAATTGATCCCCCACTTTATATCCACATTATAATTTCTTTGTTGATAAACCATAGAAAATGAATCAATCAATGAAATATTGATTAGCTACACAGGCATATCTTTTAGATTTATTTACATTCTCTGGAATATAATTGTATAGAAACTACCGTGGCCACAAAGTGAGGGGTCAATTTATGTAATTATTGTAATATAGAATTGATCTCCCACTTTATATCCACATTATAATTTCTTTGTTGATAAACCGTAGAAAACGAATCGGTCAGTCAATGAAATATTGATTAGCTACACAGGCATATCTTTTAGATTTATTTACATTCTCTGGAATATAATTGTATAGAAACTACCGTGGCCACAAAGTGAGGGGTCAATTTATGTAATTATTGTAATATAGAATTGATCCCCCACTTTATATCCACATAATAATTTCTTTGTTGATAAACCGTAGAAAACGTATCAATCAATGAAATATTGATTAGCTACACAGGCATATCTTTTAGATTTATTTACATTCTCTGGAATATAAATGTATAGAAACTACTATGACCACAAAGTGAGGGGTCAGTTTATGTATTGATTATAATATAGAATTGATCCTCCTACTTTATATCCACACAATAATTTCTTGTTTATCAAATTCTGATTAGATATGAATCCATCTTCCTCCCCAGCTATGGGTTAATTAGTAAGTCTTGTATCACTAAACGGTTACCTACAAAAAATATTTTCCGGCTTTAAATATCCGTTAAAAAAACTGAATCAATCAAATCCTCACTGATGTAATGCCCCCCCCCCTTTTATTTTGAGGAAAGATACAAGATAATTGACCTCATTAACTTGTGTTAGGTGCACATCAAAAATATTTTTATAAATAATGTTCTTCTACATCTAACCAGTAGAATATCCTTTATCTTTTCTCTGCAGGGGCACGTAGAGATCACATAGTTATAAATCAAATTTCAAAGAGAAACCTTTGTAAATAATTTAGGAGAGATAATAAAAAGATAAAATAACAAACAACAAAAAAGTTTTTTGAAAATGCCTCGTGTTAGCTGAAAGTGTTTTGACATGGAAAGTTATATTTACAAATATGAACCGAAAATCATAAAAACAATTAGAAATATCGAAAAAATAATATACATATATAAGTATACATATATATATATATAAGTATATACATTAGCATTTCGACTATGAGATCTGGTTTCGAATCTCACTGGGATTGATTATTCAACAATTTTATTTTAGGAAGTGTCTGAAAACCATACCGCAAGTTGATCAGAAAATGTTGATGATTGTGTTAGCAGAAAGACACAAGTCATCGTGGCTGAAAGTCTGTGTGCACTCTCCTTGTTCCACTACAGATCAGACCAAATTGCACATTCTAGGGTACTCTTTGTGGGCATGGAAGGAATACAACTAAGTGTGAGGGTGCATCTGCAACAGAATTAGACAGCTGGTCACCGAGACGGGCAGATTATATATAAGTTAATGATCAGAGTTGAATTAGACCAGGAAACATTAATATTAAAAAGTGCTCAATACACTTATAAATAAAATAAAAAAATTTAACATGTAGAGCTTTTAGGTATAAAAATTAAGAGATGAACCAATTCCGCTTCCTTGGTTTCAACCTTTTGGTATCTTCAGGCGATTCCGCCTCCTTGGTTTCAACCTTTTGGTATCTTCTGGCGATTCCGCTTCCTTGGTTTCAACCTTTTGGTATCTTCAGGCGATTCCGCTTCCTTGGTTTCAACCTTTTGGTATCTTCAGGCGATTCCGCTTCCTTGGTTTCAACCTTTTGGTATCTTCAGGCTATTCCGCTTCCTTGGTTTCAACCTTTTGGTATCTTCAGGCGATTCCACTTCCTTGGTTTCAACCTTTTGGTATCTTCAGGCGATTCCGCCTCCTTGGTTTCAACCTTTTGGTATCTTCAGATGATTCTGGTCAATTGAATTCCTAACACTTTATTTTTCAGAAATTAATGAATGCTTATTATTTAAAAATAAATAAACGCACAATGTGAAGCGTGATAGATTAGGAGGAGGAGAAAAGCGAAGGGTATTGGAAATGTATCAGTTGGGTGGGGGGGGTAAATGAAATGTACATGCTTTCTTTTTATCGTAATTCATACAAACTAAAAAGGAACTTTTTTA
>OZ038509.1:54181445-54183945 GCA_964036315.1 Acanthosepion esculentum | reverse complement strand
AAGCTAAAACCTTTGAATTTAATTTTGTTATTAAATTAAAGACATTAGTTCCATTTACTTGTCAAGCGAATTTTTGAGTCTATATCTATAAGAACACCGGATTTTATATCTTACTGTTCTTTCTTTTTATTTATATATATGTATATATATATATATATATATATATATAAGTGAACATAGAAGTCAACACTTAGAGGCGACAGTCTGTTTCATGCTAGTGCAATCGTCAGGCAACACGACGATTGCACTAGCATGAAACAGACTGTCGCCTCTAAGTGCTGACTTCTAGGTTCACTTTTATATTTACACACGCTCTATCTCTGATATTGAGCACTTTATCCCATAAATACAGCACACTTTAAGACTATATTTCTTCATATATATATATATATATATATATATATATATATATATATATATATATATATATTATGATTAGTAAATAAATAAAACTGGAATGTCCCTATATTTTGCAAAAATTAAGTAAGCCCCAGGAGATTCAAGAAAACGAATTACCGTAAATAACCAAAATATTTTGTCTGTGATACCGGAAATAACATTGTTACATTATTTTTGACGTTCAGAGCTTAAAAGGGTGAAAAAAGAATTAGAAATAGGGAGAGAGTATGAAAAGACAACAGAAAAATGAAAATGTGAAATGACCGTGATATTCGACACATATGCACGCACACAAAAGAGAAAACCATCCTTGGTATGATGGTACACTACGTCCACATCCTGGATAAGACGATAAATTATATCCAACAACAAGGCCTCTGATCAGGAGGTTTTGAGGAATGTGAAAACCCCTTTTAATTGCTGGTGTTCCCAGGTCCACCTTGACCCAGGGTGGCAGCACCTGTTAAGATCCCAGCTATGGGCAAATAGTTAACCTCCAAACTGGGGTCAAAACACTATGAAAGTGTAAAAATAGGTTTTAATACCAGCAATAAATTTTTAAGGAAAACTTATGACCAGCAATATATTTTTGAAAAAAAAAATATTACCAGCAATACATTTAAAATTTCATTGTTCTATACTTAAGAACATCTGTCTATATCTCTGAGATGAGGTATTGTAACTATTTATATTGTTCAGACTGTCATATTCCCAAGGTTTCGGCCGTTGTAGACTCCAGACTTCTTCAGGTCATATACATTGGAATTTTAAACTGAACCCTTTATTTCATCCACTGGGGTAGATTGTTCTAGTTCCACGTGCCACGCCTCTTCTGGATATCTCGGTTTCAGTTATTTCCCTTTAGTAACTAAAGTTTTTGTTCACCTCTGCCGCGGCCAGGTATTGAACTCACAACTCTTTGGGTTAAGTCACTGGATTACTTCAACCAATGCTTTTGTCCACTGGGTATGTGACAATAGAGATGAGGACAACAGCCCGAACACGGTAAATAGTGTAAATACTTAAGAAAACATTCATAAAAAAAATATAAAAGTTTTGTATGTTGTTTCTTCAGTACAATAAATGTTATGTTTGATATATATTTCGACTATTCTCATTCTTTTCCCTATGTATAGCTGGCCACTGGTATTCAAGGATACCCATCTACTAGGGCAACTAGCCAGTCCCTATTGCAGACACTCGCTCAGGCACATTTTGTGTTTGTTCAACATCCACAGAGCCCACCTGTGGTTTATACTGCAACTATGCTGAGCAGACCATAGTTACAGTTTCTAGGAAAAAGTGTGATCAACAATTTGAACAAGGCCAGCACACTCAAGCCCTCAGATACAATGACTTGTGACTTTGTGCTAGCACAGCTATCGACAACCCCCAAGGGTTCCGTGTAGTAGAAACGACAAAACTGTGGTTACACCTCCAATCTTCACTTCTCGCCAGCTAAAACGTGTGTTCGTCCCATGTTTCGGTAGACACTGGTAAATATACAGCTCACTCTATCGGTAGGTTGAAGCTAGCGTCCAGCTTCCGGACAAAAAGTCGTAACTTAATACGAAACTCTATAATAGTTCACATCACCACAGTCCCGACCGTACTGCCAGCCAATGTCCCAGACCGTTTTTATTGACTGAAAATACGGCCAACGCACCAATCATTGCTGTTGGCCTTGCTCTCAATCAGAGTCCCCCAGCTCGTCCAATCAGCATGCAGACCGCCACTAGACAAATCATGCCAAGCAGCATAAAATAACAAATGTCGGAGAATGTACTTTTCTTTTACAAAACAGCAGCCCGACAAGCAAAACATCTTGGGCGCTTTGACTCCGGTAAGTGCGAATATTTATCGTCACATTCCGTCTACCCAGTTTCTCTCACAAGGCTTGGGTCAACCTATGGTATGGTTTTCAGGCAAAGGTGCTGCATGCTGAGATCAATCTCTCCAGTCTGATAACATCAAGAAGTCTCCTTCCTGACAAATCGACCATGGTGAGATTTGAACCTGGGTCTCCTGGTCAGAATGCGAATATTCTAACCACTTGGCCATGTGCCCATATTCTTTTCCTTATAATAAACATTGTGTAACA
>OZ038509.1:54171445-54173945 GCA_964036315.1 Acanthosepion esculentum | reverse complement strand
TCTATTGCTATTTCCATGGACTTCGGTCAGATGAACTACATTCCTTAGTTCCACCACTTCTAACTTTCATGACTAAAACTACACACATTGTAGCAAACGATGGGCACCTCGAGGCGATGTAATGGTTCGCAAGCCTGTCTCGAACAATTACGACTGAGTAGTGAGTTCAATCCTCACTGGGTGCCCCATACTTTCAGCCTTGTGCCACATCTAAGCTACACTTGGAAAATAACTACAGTAAACCATCATTCCCTTCATATCCCATTGGTGAAAAATAAGTTCCACACAAGCAGCTTCTTCCTGCAAACCACTCCTCTGCGGAACCAACTCCCAAGAGGATGTTTTCCAAATCACTACAATCTTAACCTGTTCAAATACCACATATATCCACATAAACTACGCCTCTTACTTTGTAACATTCTACCTTGAGTGGCTCCCGGGTTTTGTGTAAAGTGAAAATCACTGTAGAAAATAACACACATACTTAACATCAGGAAAATGCAGTTAAAATTTCTAGTAAACAATGAGTAAAGAGGGCTTGGAAAATTCAACACTCACAGGGCAGATTAAAAGCAAGAAGGACAAGAAAACAACAAAAGACCTAGATTAAAATATTGTTGGATAAGGTTTAGAAGAGATAGCCAAAAGACAACATTTATTGAGAGCTACAAAGGACAGGAAATTGTGGAGAGCCATGATCGCCTATATCCTAATTAGCTATGTCCTAAATGGGAACGTATAATAGAGGAATGAGCTTGAGTAAATGGATGTCAGAACAAGGTTTAGGAGAGATAGCAAAAAGACAACATTTTTTAAGAGCTAGAAAGGGGAGGAAATTGGGGAGAACCATGATCGCCAACACTCTGAAGGGACACAGTACACCGAAGAAGAATGAGCTTGAATAAGTGGATGGGGAACCAAGTTTTAGGAGAGATAATAAAAAGATTGTATTTATTTAGAGCTACAAAAGACAGGAAATTGTGGAGAGCCATGATCGCCAACACTCTGAAGGGACACAATACATAGAAGAAGAAAAAGAGGCGTCTTGACATATATGGAAAGGATATTAGAATAATTTAAAACCTGCACACAGATAGAAAAAGAGACTTGAAGCAACAGAAACAAAGAAAAGAGGATTGAACTGTAATGTAATATCAGTCCTCCAATATGGCAGTGAATGCTGGACAATCTCTTCACAGATGAAGAAGAGACTTGAAGCAACAGAAACAAAGAAAAGAGTATTAGACAGTAATGTAATATCAGTCCTCCAATATGGCAGTGAAAGCTGGACAATCCCTTCACAGATTAAGAAGAGACTTGAAGCAACAGAAACAAAGAAAAGAGTATTGAACAGTAATGTAATATCAGTCCTCCAATATGGCAGTGAATGCTGGACAATCTCTTCACAGATGAAGAAGAGACTTGAAGCAACAGAAACAAAGAAAAGAGTATTGAACAGTAATGTAATATCAGTCCTCCAAAATGCCAGTGAATGCTGGACAATCCCTTCTCAGATGAAGAAGAGACTTGAAGCAACAGAAACAAAGAAAAGAGTATTGAACAGTAATGTAATATCAGTCCTCCAATATGGCAGTGAATGCTGGACAATCTCTTCACAGATGAAGAAGAGACTTGAAGCAACAGAAACAAAGAAAAGAGTATTGAACAGTAATGTAATATCAGTCCTCCAATATGGCAGTGAATGCTGGACAATCCCTTCACAGATGAAGAAGAGACTTGAAGCAACAGAAACAAAGAAAAGAGTATTGAACAGTAATGTAATATCAGTCCTCCAATATGGCAGTGAATTTTGGACAATCTCTTCACAGATGAAGAAGAGAATTGAAGCAACAGAAACAAAGAAAAGAGTATTGAACAGTAATGTAATATCAGTCCTCCAAAATGCCAGTGAATGCTGGACAATCCCTTCTCAGATGAAGAAGAGACTTGAAGCAACAGAAACAAAGAAAAGAGTATTGAACAGTAATGTAATATCAGTCCTCCAATATGGCAGTGAATGCTGGACAATCCCTTCACAGATGAAGAAGAGACTTGAAGCAACAGAAACAAAGAAAAGAGTATTGAACAGTAATGTAATATCAGTCATCCAATATGGCAGTGAATTTTGGACAATCTCTTCACAGATGAAGAAGAGACTTGAAGCAACAGAAACAAAGAAAAGAGTATTGAACAGTAATGTAATATCAGTCCTCCAAAATGCCAGTGAATGCTGGACAATCCCTTCTCAGATGAAGAAGAGACTTGAAGCAACAGAAACAAAGAAAAGTGTATTGAACAGTAATGTAATATCAGTCCTCCAATATGGCAGTGAATGCTGGACAATCCCTTCACAGATGAAGAAGAGACTTGAAGCAACAGAAACAATGAAAAGAGTATTGAACAGTAATGTAATATCAGTCCTCCTATATGGCAGTGAATGCTGGACAATCTCTTCACAGATGAAGAAGAGACTTGAAGCAACAGAAACAAAGAAAAGAAT
>OZ038509.1:54131445-54166445 GCA_964036315.1 Acanthosepion esculentum | reverse complement strand
TATACGGTCCCCTCTGGAGAAAGATACCTTATTTAATGTTGGCTGCTTCTCAGCATTTAGAGTTTTTCTTTGCACTGTACCCTATACAAAATTTTGGTGCTACCTACTAAAATTTGTTTTATGTTAATACTGTTTTGCTAATTTGTCCTATGTTTAGCTATAAGTGCGCTAAATTGCACTAAATTTCGACAAATGACAAGTTAACCTACGAGAGAGTGTGATGCATGTCTAGCCAATGTAAGAATTTAATGTTGTTTGTTGATTATTAATGTTCGAGATGCAATCTCCCAAAGGACATCTTTCTTTTTATGTGCCATGTCCTTTCAGGACGTAGACGATCATGGCTCTCCACCTCCCTCTATCCTTTGCAGCTCTCGGCAAGTTTCTTCCCCCTGCTTCCTCCCCCAGACCACGTTCTGTCATCCACTTGCTTAAGCACACCAGGTATGTCAGGCGCTGTTTTCCCTTGTCTCTCTTTCCTTCTATTCGACTCATGAGTATCAGATTTTCTAGGCCCTCCTTCATCATTATGTGTCCCAGAAACTTCATCTGCCTCTTCCTAATGTTAAGTATAAGCCTCCTCCCTGTTTGTAACCTCCCTAAGACCTCATCGTTGCTCACACGCTCGGTCCATGATATATCCTTAGCATTGTTCTGTAGAACTACAACTCTGCCGCCACAAATCTCTTCATCTTTAAGGAAACCGTCCAACATTCACTGCCGTAAAGAAGGTCAGACGTCACTTAACAGCTCAGTATTCTTTCTTTGTTACAAAAGAACCCCCTCCCCGTCTCGTAAAAGACATAAGAATTCCTTAACTTTTTGTTTTGCTTTGTTTTGTTTTTTTGTTTTTTACAATGGCCCCGTCCAAGGGGAGGTTACCCTGAAAGACTCTTATCGCTCTGCCTTTTCTACAAGTACTTCCACGGTAATTGCTCCGAGGAGTTGCTTTCGCTTGTCCCTAGGCCTCACGAATTTAAACGTCCTACGAGGCTGGCATCCCGTTCCCACCCCTTCACCGTTGAAACTGTTAGATGTAGACGTCTCTTCTACTCCAATAGCTTCATGTCTCGCACATCTCGCCTATGGAACTCCCTTCCCTATTACTGTTTCCCTGACAAATACAATCTCCAACGGTTTAAGTGTGGCGTCAATCGACATCTCCAGTTGCCTTGATCTATCCACTTCCCTTCTCCACATCCTTTCATCTTTCATTCCTATCTGCTCTCGCTCCAAATCTTCTGTAACCCCCTTGCCTTGATCGACCCTCCGTCTTTCTCTTTCTCCGCATCCTCTCCTTTACCACTCCTATCTGCTGTTCCTCCAACCCTTCTGTAACCCCATACGTGATAGTGGCCTCCAGCCTTGCTTGGGGTGATACGCTTAAAAAAAAAATATAATAATAATAATTTTCAATATTCTCCCCCAAAACAAGATTGCAATGTAACTTGCCGTATATTCAAAAGGTCAAAAGGAGGAAACTATGTTCCTACAAGAGGTGAAGAGTTCTTTGTTTTATTTTTTTCAAAAAGTGTTCCAAGGATGAAATTAGATGCTTCCAACTAGACTTCACAACAGAACCAAGAACATCAAAGGCAAACGAAAATTCCCCCCAACAATACTACTGTGGAATCTTCCACGACAGCCAGTTTACCCTACCTTCTTGTTACGATTTTACCAACAAAGTAATCAACAAGCATCCATTGGTCGATCACCGTAAATCCAGCTTGCCGATTGGTCAGTTTCGACCAATCAGATCGCTCCCACGCGCACGATCATGTTACGCGCCATTCTCCCCGGAGCCTAGCGAGATGGTATATAAACCCAAGAACACGTGTCACGCAGTCCGGAGCAGTCCCGAGCAAACCACGACGACAACCAATTTCGACCGCTCACACATTGCCAAAATGTAACGCTCAAGGAATTTCCGTCTTGACTAACGCAGTCAGACGTTAAAGAACTTTCGAACTTAAAACAAACTTTGCTTACCTAAAGTGAACACGAAAATATTCACTACTAAATAAGTAAAGAACTTTACGACACTTACGCAAGTACAATCTTCTAAAATTACAATTTAACAATCAACTTATTCGTTATGAGCTTAGGTGCAACTATTACCTGGTCTAAGGGACAAAACTCTGTCCAACCTTTTGAGTTCACACGCATGTACATCAAATACTTAATAAATTCAATTGTTATGTTTTGAATCATTATTTTTGTCTTTTATTAATTGTTGTGGATGGAAGATTATTGAACACGCACAATTTTAACCTTTCTGATCATTCAAACCTTCTGATATCTCTTAACATCTTCACTCAACCGCAACACTACTAAAGTAAAACTAATCCGATTTGCGTATTTAAACCTGTAAAATATATGTTGCAGAATACTAAACATTTGACAAAATCTTATATTCCGTAATTGCAGTCTCTCTTTTAAATTATTTTAAAAAGTTTTATAATTTTAAATTAGAAATGTCCAACCTGGCATTATTTTCTAATTCTATTATTTATTTTCTCTCTTGGATTTTTTTTGTAAAATGCAAAACAACAACAAAAAAAGAGAGCTTTTCATATTTTATTATTGCATTTGTTGGGATTGCTATGAAATGAGTGTGAAATCAGAAGGATTTTGTTTGAGATGATATGTGTGAAAAGCATGTTCTTCATATTAATCACAACAATATTAAGCATAGACATACAAGTTGAATAAATCTCAAGGCAAAATTGAACAAAGAAACAACGGTAGTCGTGAATTCAATTAGAAAAACACTGAACATTTATATACAATTAATTATAATACAATTTGGAAAAGGCTTGTGCTTCAGTTTTGGTTATATGGAAGTTTGACGAAATGTGAATTAAGTATTTTAAAGAATTACAGTTTAGGAATGTTCCTTTGTTTAGAAAATGTTCACATGTAAATTTAAGGAAAATTTATCGAGGGATAAATTTTAAAGTAATGTAATGCGAGATTTTTGTTGATTTTTGTTTGTTCTAGTTTTGACAGAGTTATTCACCCTGGACTTTATTTTTTTATCTTAATGCTTGAATTGCAGTTTCTGTTTAGTAGTGTAGATAACACTTTTTTTTAGAAATGTGCAATGAATTCAGAGAGAGACAGAAAGAGGTTGAAAGTTGAGTCAGGTGTTGACGCGCGAAAAGTTCTTTAGTCAAAATGTAGACACGCGTGGATATCTGTGGAAATCTCTCTGAAGGCGAATTACTGACTGGTGAATTGGACTGAAAATTGTTCTTTTATTTACTTTGAGAAGTTGAAATAGGCTCCAGCGATTTTTGGCGGTAAAATACATTCTGGGGTCGTCTCGACCAATAATAACCCGAGTTTCGCAATGTGTGGTGTTGATTGGTCGAAACTAGCTCTTATGGAATAGTCTATTTTTAACGGGGGTGAGTGGAAAAATATGGACGATTCCACACATTTCATCCTTGGAACACTTTTTGAAAAAATAAAACTAAGATGTAAGTAATAGCGTAAAACTAAAGACAAATTCTTTTATCACATACAAGATGTTGGTATAACAGCGGCATTTATACAAGGGGATCCTTTGGAAAGAGAGGTATTCTACAGCCACTCCATGATGTTTGTTCAAAAACTGAAGTCTTGCATCTGAATAGATTTATCTACAGGAAGAAAACCGTCATCAATCCTGGAAAAAGCGATAACAGCCTTGAGACTTGAGAGGATTTTTCTTTTTTTACTAAAATTGTTTGAATCGAAAGATTTTATCAATTTCAAGGGACATTTGGGGCGAGGAAAGATGTTTTGGAAAGTTGTTTTAGAAATGGTGGATTTTACCTCGGCTTCTATCACTGGTATATAAAGTTAGTTAGCAGGCACAATCAGATTGGACGGTGGCGGAAAGGAGCGAGGAAATATGTTTCGATAAACAGCAATCGAAATAGGGGATTTTAACTCGGCTTGAGAAATAACTTCTATCACTGTTGTGAAGTTAGCAGGGCACAAAATCAGATGAGGACGTGTCAGGGATCATTTAGATTTTTGCAATTTCCAGTTCTTTTTCACATTGAAATCACGTAGGATATTAAACATTTTTGCATTATCCATCAAAGCAGCCATATATAACTCACAGACCTCCTGAAGATTGGTGTGACTGACAGAAGGCAGACGACCAGGTCGGAGGACTCAAGAAAGTGGACCGTGTTGGTTGATGCTTCACTGCCAGAGGAGGTTATTATGACCAAATCTAGTGTTAATCGATAACGAGAAGAAACATCTGTTGCTTGGCGAGCTGACGGTGGCGTGGGAAGAAGGGATTGGAGAGGCTCATGAAAGAGAGCGGTTTCGGTATGAGGAAATGGAGGCTGAAGTCCGTGAGATGGGATATGGCTGCACCCTGGTGCCGTCTGAGGTTGACTGTAGAGGATTTCCTCCTGGTTCCTTAAAGAGATTCCTCAAGTGTGCTGGTATGCAAAGGCCGAATAAGGTAATAAAAACTTGTAACGAGAAAGCGGGGTAACGTAGTGCATGGATTACCCAGAAATTCGTATCGATTCGCGTCCAACTAAAAACATAGACCGGTTGCAACGTAACATCATCCATCTGTGGTGGGCCCATCGTGTGGAGAGGTACTGAGCTTAATGGGCCGAAACTTTGCTGAAGCACGGCGCTCAGCTGAAGATTGCACCTAGTCTGGAGCACTTAATGTATACATACGTTCAATATTAAATATTTAAATATATATTAATAATTAATATATTAATAATTTAATTATTAAATAATAATTATTAATAATATATTAATAATTAATATAATAATTAATAATTTTATAATTCAATTTAATCAATAATTATATTATTTATAATAATTAATATATTAATAATAGTAAATATTTAATATATTTAATATATTAAATATAATAAATATTTTATTATATATATTATTGTTATGGGTCCTTACCTATAACTACAGGATGAACTCTTCCTAACACTATGTATACTACGCCTCTCAAGAGAGAGAGAGAGAGAGACGAATCGAGTCGAACCGATAGTAGTTCACTCCAAACCAGACTGACAGTCATACTAACACCTTGCACATCTTGTATTATTATTCCGTGTAATATATCTTCGTTATTTCTACACTTGTGTTCGTGTTGTTCTTCCTCGGTCCTAACGTGGACCATAACAGAAATAAATAAAGAAAGAAAGAAAGAAAAAGACGAAGAAAGTGTTATGGGTCCTTACCTATAACTACAGAATGAACTCTTCCTAACACTATGTATACTACGCCTCTCAAGAGAGACAGAGAGAGAGAGAGAGAGAGGGAGAGAGAGAGGGAGGGAGAGAGAGAGAGGGAGAGGGACAAATCGAGTCGAGCCGATAGTAGTTCACTCCAAACCAGACTGACAGTCATACTAACACCTTCCACATGTTGTATTATTATTCCGTGTAATATATCTTCGTTATTTCTACTCTTGTGTTCGTGTTGTTCTTCCTTGGTCCTAACCTGGACCATAACAATTATAAAAAATAATTATAAAAATTATAAAAATAATTTTTGGTTATCTCCTATGAAACATACTTTAAAAAAAAACTAAACCTGTTGCTAGTGTTTGTTATAAAAAGGGTTTGAGAGGAAGTAAAAGAAGGCTGAGTCCATATAGCTTGAGTGTAGCTTTATTCCACTAGAAATCTACTCCGGTAGCGAACCGTAAGAAGAAAATGGCCGACTACCTCATGAAGAGAGAAAGACAAAAACAAAGGGAAATCGTGGAACTAGAACAATCTACCTCGGTGGACGAAACAAAGGGTTCAGTTAGAAATTCCAACATGCATCACCTGAAGAAGACCGGAGCGTATAACGGTCGAAACGTCATGAATCTATATAATACTAAAAGTCTCTGATTGCATGCTATTTTGGTCCCTCCGTCTGGCGCATTTCAGAGAATTTTTTTAATTAAAATATTTTTAAGTTAAAGATAGACACGAAGAGATTCCGATTTGCTGTTTTGTCCAGTTGTTTGTAGAGTAATTATTTATATTTCAGTTTTCTTTAAACAAACAATATTTTCAGTATCAGTCTATATTTCTGAGATGAGGTATTATGTACACTATTTACATTATTCGCAATATTGTCCTCATCTTTGTCGCCATATTTATTACAATGTTTCGGCCTTTCAGTATCTGTCTATATTTCTGAGATGAGGTATTATGCACACTATTTACATTATTCGGACTATTGTCCTCATCTTTATCGCCATATTTATTACAACGTTTCGGCCCTTCAGTATCTGTCTATATTTTTGAGATGAGGTATTATGTACACTATTTACATTATTCGCACTATTGTCCTCATCTTTGTCGCCATATTTATTACAACGCTTCTTCAGGCGGTTGGAATGTCGAACTGAACCCTTTATTTCGCTCACTGGGGTAGACTGTTCTAGTTCCACGTGCCATGTCTAATGGATGTCAGTTATCAGTTATCTCCTGTTAATTGCCCTCTCCAAGTTCTCTACCGCCTTAACCAGGCATTGAACTCACACTCTTTGGGTCCAGTCACTGTATCTAACTAACGCCTTTATCCACTGTGCTATGTGTCCTTGAATATTTAAAAAACATTTTTGGTATATTTAAAAAATATCTTCAAGTGAATATGATTTTAAAATATTTTTTGTCATATTAAAAAAATGTTTTTAAGTTAATCTGATTTCAAGTTCCAATTTATCCTGGAAGTTTTGTTCCTATTAAATGCTGCAAATCATCAGTAAAACGTTCAACATGAACTTGTAAACCAGACCAATGATGATACGACGGATATGAAATATTTAACTGAATCATAATAAATATAGTTATTTCAATGGAATGTTGAAATCAACTTCAATGTTTTATAAACTGAACCGTCAGTGACCCAACGTGTCACGGGTAGTCTAGTATGGCAATAAAGATGAGGAGAACAGTCCGAACAATGTAAATTTTATTTTATTTTTTTTTAAGCGTATCACCCCAAGCAAGGCTGGTGGCCACTATCACGCATGGGGTTACAGAAGGGTTGAAGGAAGAGCAGATAGGAGTGGTAAAGGAAGGGATGTGGAGAAAGAGAAGGACGGAGGGTCGATCAAGGCAAGGGGGTTACAGAAGATTTAGAGCGAGAGCAGATAGGAATGAAAGATGAAAGGATGTGGAGAAGGGAAGTGGATAGATCAAGGCAACTGGAGATGACGATTGACGCTACACTTAAACCGTTGGAGATTTGTATTTGTCAGGGAAACAGTAATAGGGAAAAGAGTTCCATAGGCGAGATGTGCGAGACATGAAGCTACTGGAGTAGAAGAGACGTCTACATCTAACAGTTTCAACGGTGTAGGGGTGGGAACGGGAATGTTTTTTCCACTTTACGTCAGCCGAGAACGTTAGTCCGAAAATGTTATCTTGCTTTATTTTTTTTAAAATAAAACGCACAAAAGGAAATTCTTGTGCAAGCCCATCTTGTAAAATATTGTATTTGTTTTATTGTTTTAATATGTTTTGATATGTTTTAATATGTTTTGTAATAAATGCTTATTCTTTTAAATTTCACATAGTAGTTGAGGGTCTTGTTGGTTCATGCCTTTTGTAATATTCGGGATAAGAGAGATAACATGCTCTCTTTTTCCATACAATCCCAACGAAAATAAATTCTTAAAAACAAGCTTTCTACTTTGTTTGCTCTGGTTTTATTACTGAAAACATCTGGAATATTCTTACGTTATAAACAGCTATTTTGACTTGCTTTTTATCTCCAAAAATCTTTTCTGTCATAGCTACAGTGCATTTGTAAAGTTTTATAATATATTGTTAACTTGCTTTAAACATTACAAGTTTACATTTAAAGTTTCTCCATTTCCGTGTTGGCTGAGAACATTAGCCCAAGAAGATTGTCCCACTTTACTTTTTAAATAAGGCACACAAACAGAACATTTGTGCAAGACTATCTTGTAAAATATTGTATTTGTTTTATTGTTTTAATATGTTTTGATGTGTTTTAATGTGTTTTGTAATAAATGCTTATTCTTTTAAAGTTTACGTAGCAGTTGATCCATCCCTTCTCGGTGTAGAAGTCAAATGACTGACCTGCTAACATGGTTGCCTTCTTGTATCTACTTGGTATATTTATTGTATAAAATACAATTGTGGCACCTGGCCTTAAAAGGGGAGCGGTTTCCCATGGGAAAAAAAGAATTCTTTTAGTACTAAAGAACTGGAGGGAATTGATCAGGTGCTCAGATGCGTAGCGACCCTATGACCCCACTCGGTCATGGGATATTCTCCTATGAAGTCATAAATCCACTGGGTACGTTTTGTAGATGTCTAAGCTTTCTAGTTTTTATCAAAGAAATTGCTGTATCTCTGTTATGGTCCAGGTTAGGACCAAGGAAGAACAACACGAACACAAGAGTAGAAATAACGAAGATATATTACACGGAATAATAATACAAGATGTGGAAGGTGTTAGTATGACTGTCAGTCTGGGTTGGAGTGAACTATTATCGGTTCGACTCAATTCGTCTCTCTTTCTCTCTTGAGAGGCGTAGTATACATAGTGTTAGGAAGAGTCCATTCTGTAGTTATAGGTAAGGACCCATAACACCCCCCTCCCTAGCTTTTACCTCGCAGGGGTCTTTAATATTTTTCCTCTTCGGATTAATCATCAAAGGCTCTGTAAATTTTCTTTTTCTGCTTGATTTCCGCGGTTCTGAAATTGCTTGAGGCCTTTGCATATTGAATGTTTCAAATATTGTGTCCATCACTTCCTCCTCTTCCTGTGGTAGACCGTTAGAATCCTCTAACAGCCTCTTTCTGATCTGATTTAAGTGCCTTTTATGCGAGAACTTCGGACCCTGAATTATGTAACTCACGTTCCCGATTCGTTTCTCTATTGTACCTGGCTCCCAATAGGATGTATTGTTTTTGAACATTTAAAAAAAAACTTTCTCCCCTGGGTTAAATTTTCCTTTTTGGTACAAACGACGCTGGTGATTGCTTTGTCTGTTTTGGCAGTAATTTCAGGAGACACACGTGTTTATCTCTTAACGCGTACACCGGCCTGCAGCATATAACACAAACGACATAGTTATAATGTAACTGTTATGGTCCAGGTTAGGACCGAGGAAGAACAACACGAACACAAGAGTAGAAATAACGAAGATATATTACACGGAATAATAATACAAGATGTGGAAGGTGTTAGTATGACTGTCAGTCTGGTTTGGAGTGAACTACTATCGGTTCGACTCGATTCGTCTCTCTCTCTCTCTCTTGAGAGGCGTAGTATACATAGTGTTAGGAAGAGTTCATTCTGTAGTTATAGGTAAGGACTCATAACAATCTCTATGGTGTATGATTTTCAAAACACTAAATGCATGAAATGGTCTAACTCTAAAGTAATCCAGTCAAAAAGTAGTAAATGGGAATTTATTTTTTTAATCATTTCACCCCAAGCAATGCAGGGATTCCACGAGTATGCGGGGGTGGTTATAGGGAGTGAAAGTGAGAGAAAAGACTGGGTATAGGGGAGATTGAGGAAAGGATAAAAGATGAACGAGATTCAAGAAGACAGATGATTGACGTTGCATTTAAATCTTTGAAGATTGTAGTTATCAGGCAAGCAAGTAAGAGGAAGGGAGTTTCACTGCCGGGAAGTGTGAGAAGAGAAATGGTTGGTGTAGGCGGTTACATTTAACTATTTCAAGAGTAAAATGGTCGAACCTGTAGTGGACCGTGGGGTGTAGATGTGAAGAACACACGTGGGTAAAAATTGCCTGCTAGCCGGTCCAGCTACGTGAGAATGTTGGACTTTAATTAAGTCCAAAGAAGACAAAGAAAACAAACAAAACCAACATATATATGTAAACAAATATATATTAATAACAAGTTAAACAAAGACACGGGCAGTTACATAGAGTTTGTGTGGAGTAATTATGTGTGCGTGTTGTGAGTGTTCGTACGTACGTGTATTGTTCTTAGTGTGTTCCCAGAATTTGGGAAACGCTGTATCTGTGAGAGGTGAAGGGGACCGGCGGGTTAATGTGAGGATAAAATCTCTGGACTAAGACTTCCTGCTGGCCAGTCCCGCTACATAGTAATGTTGGACTATGATGGAGTCCAAAGAAAGCAAAATAAAACGAACAAGACAGATATATATGTACAAAACAATTATATATTAATGACAAACAGATTGATATAAAAATTACAAATACATAATTTAAAACATGAATAAAACGTTAGTGTCTGTATGGAAAGTTATTGTGTGTGTGTTGAATTGAAA
Source organism: Acanthosepion esculentum (assembly GCA_964036315.1). NCBI lineage: Eukaryota > Metazoa > Mollusca > Cephalopoda > Sepiida > Sepiidae > Acanthosepion > Acanthosepion esculentum. The sequence continues at coordinate 54,156,158 of OZ038509.1, read as the reverse complement.
TGTCCGTACGGGTGAATTTTGTTTTTAGCGTGTTCCCTGAACATGGGAAACGCTGGTTGTGTATTAGAGTTCACATACTGGAGATGTTAAGAGAAGGTTTTTGTACCTCGCCCCACGTGCGCGGTTGCCAGACCCAGGAGAGGCAGTTTGGCCGCACGTGGGCGAAACCGTGGGAAGAGCCGTGGAAAGAGAAAGAGGCGAAAGGTCAGCCCGTATTTATACTCCCGGGAGAGAGAGACCCCTGTTGAAAGGGTTACGAAACGAAGAGGAGATAACCCGATAGAGGTCACATATTGGTGTTAGATGAAAAGAGACATTTACCTCACCTCCACGCGAGGTAGCGGCCCAAGGCCTAAGTGGAAAAGAGAGATCGAGGCGAAGGGTCAGCCAGTATTTATAACCAGGGAAGAGAGACCCCTGTTGAAGGATTAAGGAACTGAGGAGGAGCTAACTGCGACAAACCTAGATGCCAATCTAGTAGCACGCTTAAATTCACGTAGACAGGGTACCAGGGAAAAAAATTCGACAGAACAGTTGCCATGAAAATATTTGTAGAAAACCCACTTCACATCTGTGAGAAAGTAACTGAAGTCTAGATGCCAAGTCAGGATTGATTATATTGCAGATCGTTCTTTGGATTTTGTCGAGAACCTCGAGATGAACAGCGGGGGCACCAAACCATGTATGGCAACAGTATTCAATGCAAGGACGAATGGTAGATTTGTAGATGTGTGAGATGGACTCTAACGAGAAAAAACTTCTGGCACGACACAGTGAGTTACGACTATTATAATGTAAATAAGGACAAAGACAAAGGAAAAAAAGTCCTCTTATTTGAATGACACAGTGTTTCACATACTATAACCATGTACAGCCGGTATCATTCGCACTTAGAGATAAAGAACAGAGAACAGGAATAGACAGTCTATAACAAATGGCGAACAAGAGAAGTCAGACCAAAAATAACAAACGCGAAATAAAAGTAGGCAGTCAGAAAAAAAAAATGAAAAAAAGAGGAACAAAAACGAACGATAGCAAATTGGGTACAGGGACAGACAGTTGAGCAGGAAGAAACGTGGAACGAAAGCAAACAGAAAAAAATGACAAACGGGGAACAAAAACGAACGATAGCAAATTGGGTACAGGGACAGACAGTTGAGCAGGAAGAAACGGGGAACGAAAGCAAACAGAAAAAATGACAGACACCGAGCGAATGAGAAAAAAGTCGACAGTCAGACAAAAAATAACAGACGTAGAAGGAAAGTTGATAGTCAGACAAATAATAACAAACTAGAACAAAAATAGTAAACAGACAAAAAAAGTGACAAAAGTGGAACAAAAGCTGAAAAAATAACAAACGTCGAACGATAGTAGACACTCAGACAAAAAAAAAGTAGACAGACAAAAAAATAACAAACGTCGAACGAAAGTAGACAGTCAGTCAATAAAATTAACAGAGAACAAAAGTAGACATATGACAGTCAGACAAAAAAAATGAGAAATGCGTAACAAAAGCAGGAAAAATAACGAACACTGAACCAAAGTAGACAAAAAAATGACAAACTTGGAACAAAAGCAGAGAGACAAAAAAAAATCGCAAACCGGGAAAAAAAAGCAGAGAGAAGAAAAAGTCTAACAAAAAAAGACTAAAAGAAATGCCGACAAAAAGAATAAGAAAATGCTGTGACCGAATGTAGGTTGATAAATAGAACTAAAGTTAACAAAACAGACGACAATGTTTAACTAATGAAACTGACAAAAAAAAATAATTGCTAAGAAGACTTGCTAACAGTAATTTTCAGCGATAGAGAAATACAAATTAAGCCTTGGGATTTTGCTACGTGACGTCCTGCAGCTACTTCTCGGCTTGCTATTCATTCCAGCCCAGACGAGGTGTGATTGTGCCTGCACCGCCTCACCCTTATTCTCCGCATTTCTACCTCGTCTTAATGATCCCATTGCCCTGTAGACGAAACGTGTGCGTGATTTTTGTCTCGTCCAGATTCAATATGACGTAAACAAGACCGCAGCTTACGCGATACCGGATTTTGAGTTATGAATTGTTCGGACGACGCAGGGACTAGAAAACTAGGTGTGTGTGTCTGGAAGAGGATGTGACGATGTTATGGAACGATATAAGGGAAAAAATGTTTAGATAATTGCAAATCAAGTTAAAAGTTGCAATTTGATCTTTATTTTTGTTGTCTGATATTTTAACTTTGGAACTGACGACAAAGAGTTAAAAAAAAAAAAGATTTAAAAAAAAGTACCTAAAAATTAAGATAATGCAAGCGCCAGACAAAATTAATGCTTGGCAATGGTTCGTTTAATAAAACAAACACTTTCTTGCCCCGGTTAATAACAGATTGTAACTAATTTTTGGGGATCAACTGTCAGTTTAATGTTATCGAACCGATCAAACTTACAATGAAGACAAGAGTAAATATTGTTTCATCAGCATATATCCCGAGCTGAGAAACGATGACATCCTCATTCAGTACCGCTCTACCTTGCGTGGCTCTTGGGACTTGTATTTGGTAATCAATTAGCAAAAGGAAAGCTTTATTAAACGAAGCATTGTCAATATAATCTTTCCTTTTCATGTTAGCAGAGAACTTTATCCCCAGAAGGTGCAAGGAGTCACTATCCTGGAGGTTAGCATCAGCCATACTGATGGCGGACAAAAAAGGTACTCACAGACGATTACAAGAGAGTAGTTTCGATTTGGAGGCATTAAAATTGGCGGCAAGGCAAGACCAGCCTTGAATTAATTGGACCAATAGCTACAAGCTAGGCCCTGCACCTAAGGGAAGCCTGTGTTAGCATATTTTACTCTCAGCTGATCAAGTACACACAAACGGAGGCCTACCAAAATTGTTCCCAATTGGGCTTTGCAACTCCTAAGGCTGACAAATGTTGGTTGCTTTCAATCATTTTACATTAATACCCTACCTCACTTTTCCCTGAACTTTGTTCCATTTCCACGTATATTAATGATGGCACACTACACTGGCTGGTAGAAGGATCAATTAAAGATTGTTTTCTTCTGCTTGTATCATATAACCCAGTGTTACTTGTCACGTGATACGGGAAATGGATAATGACAAGTGAATCTCCTTACACTCTAAACTGCCTTGAAGAACAAAATAGTTCCCCTACGATAACCAGTGGGTTATGAGTCTAATCATCTAAGCAATATTAAAGATTGTTCAATAAGCACTCTATTAAACTCAAAATAGATCATCATTTTTTACACATGAAATGGCTAGATGTAACCGTAAGTTCTATGCTAATAGTTTCTTCTCTTGCACCTCTCCCTTGTGGAACTCTCTTCCGGCTTCTTGCCGTCGTAACGTCGTAAATTTCTTGCCGTCTAACGTCGTAAAATGTTTGAAGATCAAAGTTGATTGGAAACAAACAACTTTGATCTTCAAAAATTTACGACGTTATCTGTTAACTTCTTAATTCTTGGACTTTTATTTTTGTTCTCTCTCATTAATAATAACATCTTTTTCTCATATTCTTTCACACTCAGTACTTCACCCCCCACCATTCCGTCTTAGTGGCTTTGTTGCCTTGTTTGGGGTGAAATGATTAAAAAGGATGTTGCATGCCCGATGCTTTTTTTTTTTTTTTTTGATTATCGTTCATCCATTACGAGGACAAAAAGTCACTCAAGGTAGAGGCATACCAAATGCTGTCATATAGGAATAAAGTGTCGCTGCCGGCATTTGGGTTTCAATACGGATCGCCAGAGAGCAAGCACAGTCGACCTCATCTTGAATAATTAGATCACGTGACGGGTAACGGAAAGATATATAGTGATTTTCCAAGCGTAGCTTAGATGTGGCACAAGGCCGAAAGTAAGGGTTATTCAGTTAGGATCGAACTCACTACTCAGTCGTAATTGTTCTAGCGAGACAAGCTTGCTAACGATTACAACACCTCGAGACGCCTAATGATTTTCCAAACGTAGCTTAGATGTGGCATAAGGCCGAAAGTATGGGGAGCCCAGTGAGGATCGAATTCTCTACCCAGTCGTTATTATTCTAGCGAGACAAGCTTGCTCACCATTACACCACCTCGAGGTGCCCAACGAAAAGATTATATATATATATATATATATATATATATATATATATATATATACCAAAAAAATTCGTCGCAAAAAATCACAATAAATCTCGCGATGATTCGTTTCTGGGAAAGTGGTTGTAAAATGCACGATAAAGCATCACCCAAAAGGCCGTAGACGGTCTGAAATATAACAAAGCAACAGGGCCCAGATACGGCATTCCGTTCGACCATTTTTGGTCTCATCTGACTCATGGAAAGATAGATACTCGCTAGCGTTATCTTTTGGGGGGACTAGATACAACAAAAAAGCAGGAATATGACAAAAGCAAACTAGCAAAAATGATAAAAGACAAGACGAAATGCAGACAGACAGAAAGAAAACGAGACAGGATCAAATGCAGACAGACAGAAAGAATACGAGACAGTGTCAAATGCAGACTGACAGAAAGAATACGAGACAGGATCAAATGCAGACTGACAGAAAGAAAACGAGACAGGGTCAAATGCAGACTGACAGAAAGAAAACGAGACAGGATCAAATGCAGACTGACAGAAAGAATATGAGACAGGATCAAATGCAGACTGACAGAAAGAAAACGAGACAGGGTCAAATGCAGACTGACAGAAAGAATACGAGACAGGATCAAATGCAGACTGACAGAAAGAAAACGAGACAGGGTCAAATGCAGACTGACAGAAAGAAAACGAGACAGGGTCAAATGCAGACTGACAGAAAGAAAACGAGACAGGGTCAAATGCAGACTGACAGAAAGAATACGAGACAGGATCAAATGCAGACTGACAGAAAGAAAACGAGACAGGGTCAAATGCAGACTGACAGAAAGAAAACGAGACAGGGTCAAATGCAGACTGACAGAAAGAAAACGAGACAGGGTCAAATGCAGACTGACAGAAAGAAAACGAGACAGGGTCAAATGCAGACTGACAGAAAGAATACGAGACAGGATCAAATGCAGACTGACAGAAAGAAAACGAGACAGGGTCAAATGCAGACTGACAGAAAGAAAACGAGACAGGGTCAAATGCAGACTGACAGAAAGAAAACGAGACAAGATCAAATGCAGACTGACAGAAAGAATATGAGACAGGATCAAATGCAGACTGACAGAAAGAAAACGAGACAGGGTCAAATGCAGACTGACAGAAAGAATACGAGACAGGATCAAATGCAAACTGACAGAAAGAAAACGAGACAGGGTCAAATGCAGACTGACAGAAAGAAAACGAGACAGGGTCAAATGCAGACTGACAGAAAGAAAACGAGACAGGGTCAAATGCAGACTGACAGAAAGAAAACGAGACAGGATCAAATGCAGACTGACAGAAAGAAAACGAGACAGGGTCAAATGCAGACTGACAGAAAGAAAACGAGACAGGGTCAAATGCAGACTGACAGAAAGAAAACGAGACAGGGTCAAATGCAGATTGACAGAAAGAATACGAGACAGGATCAAATGCAGACTGACAGAAAGAAAACGAGACAGGGTCAAATGCAGACTGACAGAAAGAAAACGAGACAGGGTCAAATGCAGACTGACAGAAAGAATACGAGACAGGGTCAAATGCAGACTGACAGAAAGAAAACGAGACAGGGTCAAATGCAGACTGACAGAAAGAAAACGAGACAGGGTCAAATGCAGACTGACAGAAAGAATACGAGACAGGATCAAATGCAGACTGACAGAAAGAAAACGAGACAGGGTCAAATGCAGACTGACAGAAAGAAAACGAGACAGGGTCAAATGCAGACTGACAGAAAGAAAACGAGACAGGGTCAAATGCAGACTGACAGAAAGAATACGAGACAGGGTCAAATGCAGACTGACAGAAAGAAAACGAGACAGGGTCAAATGCAGACTGACAGAAAGAAAACGAGACAGGGTCAAATGCAGACTGACAGAAAGAAAACGAGACAGGGTCAAATGCAGACTGACAGAAAGAAAACGAGACAGGATCAAATGCAGACTGACAGAAAGAAAACGAGACAGGGTCAAATGCAGACTGACAGAAAGAAAACGAGACAGGGTCAAATGCAGACTGACAGAAAGAAAACGAGACAGGGTCAAATGCAGACTGACAGAAAGAAAACGAGACAGGGTCAAATGCAGACTGACAGAAAGAAAACGAGACAGGGTCAAATGCAGACTGACAGAAAGAAAACGAAACAGGGTCAAATGCAGACTGACAGAAAGAAAACGAAACAGGGTCAAATGCAGACTGACAGAAAGAATACGAGACAGGATCAAATGCAGACTGACAGAAAGAAAACGAGACAGGGTCAAATGCAGACTGACAGAAAGAAAACGAGACAGGGTCAAATGCAGACTGACAGAAAGAAAACGAGACAGGGTCAAATGCAGACTGACAGAAAGAATACGAGACAGGATCAAATGCAGACTGACAGAAAGAAAACGAGACAGGGTCAAATGCAGACTGACAGAAAGAAAACGAGACAGGGTCAAATGCAGACTGACAGAAAGAATACGAGACAGGGTCAAATGCAGACTGACAGAAAGAAAACGAGACTGGGTCAAATGCAGACTGACAGAAAGAAAACGAGATAGGGTCAAATGCAGACTGACAGAAAGAATACGAGACAGGATCAAATGCAGACTGACAGAAAGAAAACGAGACAGGGTCAAATGCAGACTGACAGAAAGAAAACGAGACAGGGTCAAATGCAGACTGACAGAAAGAAAACGAGACAGGGTCAAATGCAGACTGACAGAAAGAAAACGAGACAGGGTCAAATGCAGACTGACAGAAAGAAAACGAGACAGGGTCAAATGCAGACTGACAGAAAGAAAACGAGACAAGATCAAATGCAGACAGACAGAAAGAATATGAGACAGGATCAAATGCAGACTGACAGAAAGAAAACGAGACAGGGTCAAATGCAGACTGACAGAAAGAATACGAGACAGGATCAAATGCAGACTGACAGAAAGAAAACGAGACAGGGTCAAATGCAGACTGACAGAAAGAAAACGAGACAGGGTCAAATGCAGACTGACAGAAAGAAAACGAGACAGGGTCAAATGCAGACTGACAGAAAGAAAACGAGACAGGATCAAATGCAGACTGACAGAAAGAAAACGAGACAGGGTCAAATGCAGACTGACAGAAAGAAAACGAGACAGGGTCAAATGCAGACTGACAGAAAGAAAACGAGACAGGGTCAAATGCAGACTGACAATTAAGCATAAGAGTCGGGATCATATGAAGACAGACTGAACGTATTAAAGACAGGACAAAATGCAGACAGACAGAATCAATAAGAAACGGTATCAAATGCAGACAGACAGAAAGCATAAGAGTCGGGATCAAATACAGACAGAATAAAAGAATTAAAGACCGGACGGAATGTATACAAGACGAATACGAGACTGGAACCGATGCAGACAGAATGAATAAGAGACGGAATCATTTGAAGACAGACAGAAACAATAAGAGCCGGGAACGAATGCACAAAGACAGAAAAAATAAAAGTGGGGAACTAATAGGCGGGGATGAATGCTGACACAAAAAATACACGATGTGATCTTATCGCATCATTGTTAAAGTGACTGGGAACGGAGACGGTATCTTTTACCGTTCCAGAATGTATCTGAATCATCCTGTCATGCTTTTTTTTTTACCAGAGTCAGATCAGACAAAAAATCGACATGTAGTATTCCTGATATATCTGCAAAGGTGCTTGTCAATTCTCACTTTCCATCCCTGAAAGATATCAACGGCGTTTACACCGATTTGTGGGCGACTCATTATTTTCCAACCTACACCGATGTCCAGTCGAATCATCAGAAGCCTATCATTATTCTGTCCCTATTTCCTTGTCAAAGGTCCAGCCGAACTACCGTCCTGAGTTCAACCCGTTCTGCCCTTTATATCAAAGCTCCTTCATGCCACATACACAGAGGTGAATCATTCTCATTCTCTTCGTATTCCGTTAGTAAGGAGCTAATTCTATTCAGACTGATTTTCCTCCAAACGCCGTTACTTTGTGGAAAAGACTCCTGAGAGCGTGCTTCCCTGATCGCTACAATCTTGACTTCTTCAAGTTTCGAGTCAACCGTTATCTACTTACAACAACCTCGTTCAGTAAAGCTGTATCTTGAGAGTCTCTTGAGTGAACAACAGCAGAACGACAAAATGAAACCGGACAGGATGAGTCGACAACCACAAGAATGCGAAAACTTGCTTTGGGGACAAGAATGTCATAAAACAGGATTTTAATATTCTGTTTGGTTTTCGGTCGGGTTAATGCCTCTACGAGAACTACGACAAGGAGATGAAACCCCACAGTCAATGTTAACGTTCTCTAGACTATAGCCTGCGGATTTACAAACACAGGTGGGAAGAAATGAACACTAATCATTTATGCATTCAACACCACATCCAAAATGAATCTAGGAGATAGTTTCGTCTATTGCCCGGTTCACACTCCTTCCGGGTCTTTCGAACAAGAGTAGACGTTTATTCTTTGCTTCCTGTTTAGGATTGAGTTTCTTCAACTCTATACTTCTAACGTCTCCGCTTGAATTTTATTTACTATTTATTTATCCTTCATGTTCACTTCCAGTCGCCACTTGCGCCTCGCTCGGTGGGGGGATTCATTTGTCTACATATGTATACATATATATATATATACATATATATATATATATATATATATATATATATATATATATATATATATATATATATATATATATACATACATACACACACACAGATATATACATATATATATACATATAATTATATACATATGCATATAAAAATGAATTTACCTTTGCTCATTTGAATATCTGTTTCACCCTAGAAGTACTTCGTCGCAGGATTATTCCACATGGAATTAAGATATAGAATATAATACGAACTTTAAAATGTTACACTTTAATTAGTCAAGAATGAAGAAGAATACGGGAACATGAAAAAGAAAAGAAGAGAGAAAACTAAAATGACAAAGAAGAATATACCTGAGGAAGCGTCAAATCGTCTAGCCATTGCTTAAACTCACAGTCATGTTCGTAGTTCGGGATTTTCTGGATTTTTTTTACCATTATTTGTACATATTAACCTCTAATTTCTGTAAGAAGATTACTTAAATGAAGTTAACATTTAAATATTACAGAAGAATTTTATTTTAATAAAAATAACTTTACGGTTAAAATGTTACCATCTACAATAAGTCATATACAAACAATAATACATATTATATCATAAAATGAAATAAATTTAATAATTAATAAAATCAATTTATTAAATATATTTAATAAAAGATAAGTATGAAATGTAAATTAATACTTAATAAACATAAACTAATAAATAAATTTAATTAATATAATCTTTAAGTTAAATATAAATTTATTTTTAAATATAAATTAAACAATAATACCATTTACTATATGTAAATATAAATTAATTGTTAAATATAAAATAAATAAATTAATATATATATATATATATAATTATAAAAAGTTATGCAAATAAAATTAATTATGAAATATAAGTGTTGGAAGGAAACATAAAGGGAGATAACACCAAAGTATTGTAAGAGTTATCCCACTCGCTTTGGACATCGTGACGTCAGACGTCGCGTGTGGCAATACGGAGAGAGATCCAAGATGGCGGACTACACGGACACACGTGTGGCAAACGTCTCTCCATATTTCACTAATTCTTTTGTAGAGTAGTATTAACTCAGTTTATCTGGTGATTAATAAAATGCTGTAAACCTAAAAACGTTCTTGGTAATTATTTCCAATCAACAAATGCATTGCTCGGTCCTCAGAACTCACGCAAACATAACAATAAGTATAACTTTATTATTAAATATAAATTTTAAATATTAATGTTAAAAATAAAATTATAAATTAATTAATATAATAATTAAATATAATTACCATATTTGACTGTATATAAGGTGTAGAAGACGCACCCCAATTTCAGTAGGGCGATTCAAGAAAAATTAGTAAAATTAATAAAATTATTAGTCAATGGTACAGCCTAGGCTATATTTATGAGGTATTATTTTGGTTAAACAAGCCATGATTACAATTAAACTAAAAATAATAGGAAAAAGTACACGAGCCTATATCTTTATATCGTTTATATGATCTGTACAACCTGCGTCTTGTAAACGTCTTCTTGGAATAATTAGGATATAAAAATTCTGATTGTATTTATACCAATGCAACCGGAAGTTATCACAAGAAAAATATTAATGAAACAAATATATTTTACAAGTATATAATTTGAATTTGCATATAATTATCGTGAAACAAAGTACTAATATTAAACGTCATGAAATTAATATAATGAATATTATCAATGATAACAATTTTAATCTGCATAATAACCTTTTAAATAATGACGATAGGTATATGAACGTTACTCTAAAGTCTAAGCTAATAGGAGTTGCTAGGTAACCAATTTCGACCGACTATTGCAAATTTTAAACCTACATATGGCTTATAAGTCGCAGGGGAATTTTAAAGGATATTTATAGTAAAAACAAGTGCGCCTTATATGACGTCAAATATGTAAGTAAAATTTTAAAAAATACATATAGTAAGGACAAAAATAATAAATAATAATAATATTAATAATAATAATAACAATAGTAATAATAATAAAACACCTATGTAGGAGGAAGGTTATTTAATAAGGAAATAGAAAGGAGTAGAAATAACAACATATGTATTAGGTGATAACAGATTAAGCAAGATTAATAATATTCTAGATCAGTTTGAACCTACATCAGTGATGACATTTGCAACTAACTCATTCCTTTGATTTAATATTATACGTTGATTATCGAATTTAATTATTCTAATCTTCTCTTATAAACACAGGTTACATCTACCCTTAATATTACTGGGAGTGTGAGCGAAACCTATGAATTTCCAGTCAATTTGATGGTTTAGATATTTTTCCCTCAATTCCCAATTTTTTTGGAAAGAGCAGTTTGGTATTTTAATTTGGGGTTTCAAAAGTGTGTCTATGTGTATAAAGTCTTTGTTTCCATTCCCCCGCTGAAATGCCAATGTAAATATGGTGGTTTAACTTATTTTATTACCTGTATATGTGTGTGTGTGTGTGTGTGTGTATATATATATATATATATATATATATATATATATATATATATATATATATATATATATCCTCCGCGCAAAGATGGAGAGCCTAGAAACCATCATGACTCGCCACCGAATTCGATGGGCCAGAAAACCTAGCCCGAATGCCAGACATCCGCCTACCCAAACAAATCCTCTTCTCTGAGCTCATATCTGACAAGAGACCACGTGGAGCCCCACGATCAGGTGAAAAACACCTTGATGAGGACAGAAATCGAATCGGTCAATTGGGAGATGGAAGCTGCAGAAAGGACCAATTGGAGAAGAGCAGTCCATGAAAAAACAACATCCTTTGAAAACACCAAAAGACAAATTGGAGAGACGGTCTTTGAGAATAGATTTATTTACATTCTCTGGATTATAAATGTACAGAGACTACCGTGGCCACAAATTTAGGGATCAGTTTATCTATCGATTGTAATATAGAATTGATCCCCCACTTTATATACGCATTGTAATTTCTTGTTTGATGATAATCCGTATAATGCGAATCAATCAATCAATGAAATACTGATTAACTACACAGGCATGTATTTTAGATTTATTTCTATTCTCTCAAATATAAACGTATAGAAACTGTCGTGGCCACAAAGTGAGGGATCAGTTTATATATTGAGTGTAATCTAGAATTGATCGCCCACTTTATAATTTCGTGTTTATATATGCAATTCTTATTAGGTATGAATGCATCTCTTCCTACCCCAATTCCAATTCCCGTTGGGTTCACTTACATGCAAATACTCTTCGGAAATGTGTGAATCCATCTCTCTCTCCCTCAGCTATGGGTTAATTAGTAAGACTTGTATCACTAAACCATTGTTATCTAAAAAAAAAATCTTACAGTCTATAAATATTTCTGGTTGTAAATAACCGGCAAAAGGTTGATAAGCCGTAGAAAACGAATGAATCAATCAAGCAGTGAAATACTGATTAGCTAGACAGGTATGTCTTTTAGATTTATTTATATTCTCTGGAATATAAATGTATAGAAACTGCTGTGGCTGCAAAGTGAGGGATCAGTTTATGTAATGATTGTAATATAGAATTGATACCCCCACTTTATATCCACATTATAATATCTTGTTTATAAAATTTTGATCAGGTATGAATACACCTCTTCTACCCACCCCTGTTATGGGTTAATTAGTAAGACTTATCACTAAACCATTATTATCTCTTGCAATTTACAAATAATTTCTGGCTTTAAATAACCTGCAAAGAGTTGATAAGCCGCAAAAAACGAATCAGTCAATCAATGAAATACAGATTTGCTACTTCGGTATGTCTTTTAGAAAGAACCAATTGGAGAAGAGCCGTCCGCGGAAAAATAACATCCTTCGAAAACACAGGAATCTTCAAGACTTGGGAACATTAAAAGATGTTCCATGGTTTGTGATTGCCCCGCATTGGCAGTTGGGATCATCATCGGTGGCAGACCACCATTTCTGATGGTTGGCTCTACAGCGACCAACTACCGTTCGGAGGTGATTCAGGCAGGACCAGAAGGGCCAGACATCACTGTAGCCGTGTGGGATGGGATTCTGTAACGCCGAGAAGTACCCTGTGTTGCACGTTGTTAAAGCAGCTGCAACACAGGAGTAGACGCTGACTAGGGCCTATCTTGTTCAGTGGTTCGACTGACTGTAGAAACCTGTCTCTTGACCTGACCCCCTCTGTCATTGGTTCACAGGCGTGGAGTGGATGACGAGGGTTCCTGTTTCAATTTCTCAATTTGGGAGTGGATTGTTCAGTACCATTAAAGAAGTAAGGAGTCATCTACTTTGGTTGGCTTGAGACACTCAGTGACTGATCTGCAAGAGACGTTTGCAGATAAGTGATATTAACTAATTTTTATGCGAGAAAATTCAATTCCGATCTTTTATGCAATTGAATCGAGACTGTAGTGGACCGTGGGGTGAAGATGTGAAGAGATATCAGAAGGTTAAAATTTCCTGCTAGCCGGTCCAGCTACGTGAGAATGTTGGACTTTAATTAAGTCCAAAGAAGACAAAGAAAACAAACACCGATATATACATGTAAACAAATATATATTAATAACAAGTTAAACAAAGACATGGACAGTTACATAGAGTTTGTATGGAGAAATTATGTGTGCGTGTTGTGAGTGTTCGTACGTACGTGTATTGTTCTTAGTGTGTTCCCAGAATTTGGGAAACGTTGTATCTGTGAGAGGTCACATATTGGTGTTGGTTGAAAAGAGAGATTTACCTCACCTCCACGCGAGGTAGCGGCCCAAGGCCTAAGTGGAAAAGAGAGATCGAGGGTCAGCCAGTATTTATAGCCAGGGAAGAGAGAGACCCCTGTTGAAGGATTAAGGAACTGAGGAGGAGCTAACACCAACAAAACTGCTTTCTTGTGATCAATCGTTGTATCAATTCGTTGTCGGCCAAAGGTTTTCACAGCAATTACGGATTTCAAATGGTTTTAATATATTTTGTGTCCTGTTAAAGCTGCAATCAAATTGTTTAAATCACCAGTTGACGGTAGCTGTCCGTTAGGGAAAGTTGATTTTTCACTTTTTATAGGAAATCATCATTGCACTCGGTGTGAAAGCTGGGCTTTGATGTGATATGTACTGACACCAAAAATTAAATTTTGAGTTTTTACCAATTCGGGGTCATTTAGTTTTAAAGATCGTCTGAAAAAAATATGCAGAAATACCTAATTTCTGCAAGCTTTTACTTACAGACTAACTTCAAGAATAAATCCAAATAAATTTTATATTAAATACATTGAATGGAAAATATATTCAAACCTGAATTCTAATTATGAATCGCCACAGGCAAAATATGCAATTTTTTTTACTGTATTCAAAAAGTAAAACTGTGTAAAAAAATTGTCAAAGATTAACAAAAAAAAAAAAAAAAAAATAAAACTACTCAATGAATAAGATCATAATTAGGTCATAATTAATTTAAAAAATAGATATGACATTATAGGGAAGTGTATATAACACTACAATAATGCTGGTCACAAAATGCTATAAATTTACATTGTTTATTGAAAATCAGACTAAAACTACTGCACAGTATAACATTACATCATAATATAGCTAAATCGTTCAGTATAATTTCTCTTTGAAGCAAATGAAGGTCTCATTTGATGGCACAATGATTTAGTAATAATATGCTTGTGCCTTGCATCTTGTCCATATACAATTTGTAAAGCTTTAGTAAATTCTAAGGCTTTCACTGATTACCGGAATGAAATTCCAATACTGCTGAGTACAAATTATAAGACAAAATGTTTGAAATTTGTATTGTTTATTGAACATCACTAAAACTACAGCACTGTATAACATTACATTGTAATGTAACTAAATTGTTCAGTATAATTTCCCTTTGAAGTAAATCAGTTAGTTATGTGCCATACGTGATACACGCTTAGGCGATCATGTATCTTTCAATCCATGACTGACAAGGCAGATTTTTTCCCACAGTAGGTTGCCATTTCTCTTTGTGGTAGACCAGTTGCCATCGAAGGCTATAGAACCCTGTCTGTCCTGCTATTTACCCATAGCTGGGGGTGTGTGAAAAAGAGGTTTCATACCTTTGCCAAGAGTATTAGCACGTAAATGAATGTAATGGATTCAACTGGAATTCGAACTCGGCTCCCCGAGTAAATTAAGTGAATGAAGGTCTTATTTGACGACACAATGATTTAGTAATAATGTGCTTGCTCCATGCAGCTTGTCCATATACAATTTGTAAAGCTTCAGTAAATTATCAATTTTACAAGGTTGTGCTATAAAAGCTTTCACTGATCAACGGGAATGAAATTCCAACGCTACGATTCTGAAACTAAAGGTAAACTTTAAACTTTTAAAGATAAAAGTGTATATAACGCCATAATACTGCCGGGCACACATTAAAAGACAAAATGTTTTCAATTTGTATTCTTTATTGAAATTGCTGCATTGTATAACATATAATAACATATTAAATTCTTATATAGCTATATTGTACAGTATAATTTTCCCTTTGAAGCAAATGACGGTCTTATTTGATGGCGCAATAATTTAATAATAATCTGCTTATGCCATGCATCTTGTCCATATACAATTTGTAAAGCTTCTATAAGACTTTCACTGATCACTGGAATGAAATTCCAACGCTATGATTTTGAGCCTAAACTTAATATTTTAAACTGATTTCCTCAAAAAACGGTAACGATATGGGAAAAGATGTTTTGAGTTGTTATTTACCATGTCAAATTCCAACTTTCAAATTGAGTGCAATATCAAGATTCCAAAATCGACCTGCCGTACTGTCCATGAATTCATATGTTGACAAAATCACAGACATGGGAAACAGTTCACATATAGTGGCTTATCAGTTATAATGAAGTATATGAATGTGGAAACAGATTAGTTTGATTTGGCCTTGTTAGTTAGATAGCCCACCATAAGCGGAGTATAAAACAAGAAAATCAAATTGTAAAGCGAAACAACAAATTTATACACATATAAATCAATTAAGGTCTTTACAAATAAAATTAATGTATTTTGGTTGATACAAGGTCGTCAAAATGTTCGTAGTAGTCCTTGCAAGAATGAGTTTATATGAACATAGGCAGGAACGTGTGTATGGATGTATGAGCGTTATCGAAGGGTAGGAATGTCTTT
The DNA here is from genome assembly GCA_964036315.1 of Acanthosepion esculentum. NCBI lineage: Eukaryota > Metazoa > Mollusca > Cephalopoda > Sepiida > Sepiidae > Acanthosepion > Acanthosepion esculentum. The sequence goes on along the minus strand of OZ038509.1, from coordinate 54,140,270 downwards.
GAAGTAATCGCTCAGTCTTAAAATGTTCCGTTCGTTTATCAAATATAAAAGAGGTGAGGGAGAAAGGTAGAGATAATAATAACGATCGCTTGACGTTTGTCAAGGGACGTGTTAATACGCTCGTCTCCTTCTCTCTGGTGACAGGCGAACTTGCCCGTCTTTTATTTTGTTTGTGGGGCTTGAAAAGGTCATTTGGGGATTCACTCCCGGATATGATTCGGGCCTTTCCATTGGACGATGAACAAATTTTCGCGTCGGCTCGCGAAAAGGTCCGTAAAAGAATTTGTTTCTGAGAATTGAAGATTATTTAAATTTTGTTTTTGAATGTTTCCTAGTTTTCTATTGGCCGAAAAACATTTCACATCAAGGTGAGAAATTTCACGAGTTTTGTTTGGGATTCGCTTTTGCGTGTGTGTTAAGCAAAGTTTGTAAATTCGAGACTTTTTAATTTCTAACAAAACCAATGAGTCAGTGCTTAGCATTTGAATTTTATCTCTAGATCTTTTGTTCACTACACACAATTTGCTCAGAATGAGATATCCCGTCATGCACTTATACTGTTCATAATACTTGAAATCAAAATAACGATGCCATTCCTTGCTGCCAACTTTTGGTTTTGAGTTTCAGGAAACTGAGCAAATTGACGTTTTTGCCATTGTGTAGGCGAAGGAAAACGTAAAAAAAGAATGTTACTGGGTTATCCCACTAAAAAAAAGATAGCTAAAGTTTAAAATGCGTTTTAAAAATGGTGTTTTTTCTCTTTTAATCTTTCTTGGAGCTTTTATTTTAGTTTTAATTCCAAACTAATACATTAAATTCAATATTTTAAATAAGCAAAATATTTTGCTGTATTTCAAACTGAATTTAAATTAATTGGAATTATTTTTCCTGATTATCAATAAAATCGTTAAAATCGCCCATGCTGACAAATCTGTCAACAAAACATAATTTTCTTTATTAAAAAATCTTTCAAAAATAAGATATATATTTCTGAAACGTTATTTGAGAAAAAAATAGCTGATTTAAAGTTTAATTTATCTCAATTGAAACAAATATTACTTTTAGTTTAAAATATCGCAGAAGAGCAATTTTAACAGGGATGTGTTTTTTTTTTCGGTGTGCTGAATGATGTATTGAGAGGGGATTATATTTGGGAAAATTAAATAAGCAGGAGATAATTGTAATAACATTACATGATGAATACAACGTAAACGCCTTTTGTTATAACTTTTTTTCTTACCCAGTAATCTTAAAAACTTAAAATAGTTGAAGCATTCTAATATTTTATTGTATTTTAGGTACTTTGGCTTTATAGACAAAATTGCGAAAACTCCTGTTGAGGAAATGTTAGAAAATTACCAATAGTTTAATCCTTTCTTCTCGCTTTCCTTCGCTACCTTCTGTAGGAGTTGATCCTGAGAACCGCTCTTATTTTCTGATAATGTCGTGTATAGGCTTTCGTATTTAGAAAACTCGGCACGTTTTCACAAGCACACCAAATTCAAGATTCTTTTTAAAATACTCGAGGTCAATGTCGTTGTAAGCTTTTCCATTTATGATTATTAAATACAATTTTTATTTAATAATAATACAATAACCACTGCAGATTTAATACAGAATTTTTTAAATTTAAAAGTGTATAAATTATTTTAATTAAATTTTTTTCTGCTATCTCTCCTAAACCATGTTCCGACATCCATTTGCTCAAGCTCACTAAGTAAGTCAAGCACTGTTTTCCTCTGTCTCTTAACTTCAATCTGTCCTGTGAGTATCAGATTTTCCAAGCCCTCTTTCCTCATTACGTGCACAAGAAATTTCAACTGTCTCTTCCTGATGTTAAGTATAAGTTAACTTTTTGTTTCATTTTTCTCTAAAACTTCGTCCTAGATCACATAATCGGTCCATGACATCCTCAGCATCCTTCTGTAGAAACATATTTCTGTTGCTTCAAGTCTCTTCTTCATGAGTGAGGAGATTGTCCAGCACTCACTGCTATACAGAAGGACAGATATCACGTTTCAGCAGTTTAATACTCTTTTCCATGTTTCTAGCGATGTTTTTTTCTATTTCTTAATACTCTGCTTAGCATTTGGAAGGCATCTTTCGCTATCCCAATGCGCCTTAGGATTTCAGTGTCACACTTTCCGTTCTCTGTAACCCCCCCCACACACACACACAGATATTTAAATTTTTGTATTTGTTTGATTTCGGAATAGCCAATTTGCAATTCACACTTCGGACTCATCCTTTTGCTAACAACCCTGCATTCTGTCTTCTTGCAGTTGATGTTTAATCCTTTCTTCTCGCTTTCCTTCGCTACCTTCTGTAGGAGTTCTAGTTTCTTTTCTAGCTCTGCTATCAATACTGTGTCATCATTATATCTTATGGTGTTAAGATTGTGGCCGACTGTAATGAATCCTGGTAGGACTTCTAATTTTCTCAGGATCAACTAACTGTATAGGTTGAATAAATCCGTTGAGAAGACGCCTCTTTCTATTTTTGTATATTTGCATTTTGGTGTGTTCCTTTTGCTAACAACCATGCATTCTGTCTTCTTGCAGTCGATGTTTAATACTTTCTTCTCGCTTTCCTTCGCTACCTTCTGTAGGAGTTCTTCTAGTTTCTTTTCCAGGTCTGCTATCAATACTGTGTCATCATTATATCTTATGGTGTTAAGATTGTGGCCGACAGTAATGAATCCTGGTAGGACTTCTAATTTTCTCAGGATCAACTAACTGTATAGGTTGAATAAATCCGTTGAGAAGACGCCTCTTTCTATTTTTGTATATTTGCATTTTGGTGTGTTCCTTTTGCTAACAACCCTGCATTCTGTCTTCTTGCAGTTGATGTTTAATCCTTTCTTCTCGCTTTCCTTCGCTACCTTCTGTAGGAGTTCTTCTAGTTTCTTTTCTAGCTCTGCTATCAATACTGTGTCATCATTATATCTTATGGTGTTAAGATTGTGGCCGACAGTAATGAATCCTGGTAGGACTTCTAATTTTCTCAGGGTCAACTAACTGTATAGGTTGAATAAATCCGTTGAGAAGACGCCTCTTTCTATTTTTGTATATTTGCATTTTGGTGTGTTCCTTTTGCTAACAACCCTGCATTCTGTCTTCTTGCAGTTGATGTTTAATCCTTTCTTATCGCGTTCCTTCGCTACCTTCTGTAGGAGTTCTTCTAGTTTCTTTTCTAGCTCTGCTATCAATACTGTGTCATCATTATATCTTATGGTGTTAAGATTGTGGCCGACAGTAATGAATCCTGGTAGGACTTCTAATTTTCTCAGGGTCAACTAACTGTATAGGTTGAATAAATCCGTTGAGAAGACGCCTCTTTCTATTTTTGTATATTTGCATTTTGGTGTGTTCCTTTTGCTAACAACCCTGCATTCTGTCTTCTTGCAGTTGATGTTTAATCCTTTCTTCTCGCTTTCCTTCACTACCTTCTGTAGGAGTTCTTCTAGTTTCTTTTCTAGCTCTGCTATCAATACTGTGTCATCATTATATCTTATGGTGTTAAGATTGTGGCCGACAGTAATGAATCCTGGTAGGACTTCTAATTTTCTCAGGGTCAACTAACTGTATAGGTTGAATAAATCCGTTGAGAAGACGCCTCTTTCTATTTTTGTATATTTGCATTTTGGTGTGTTCCTTTTGCTAACAACCCTGCATTCTGTCTTCTTGCAGTTCATGTTTAATCCTTTCTTCTCGCTTTCCTTCACTACCTTCTGTAGGAGTTCTTCTAGTTTCTTTTCTAGGCCTGCTATCAATACTGTGTCATCATTATATCTTATGGTGTTAAGATTGTGGCCGACAGTAATGAATCCTGGTAGGACTTCTAATTTTCTCAGGATCAACTAACTGTATAGGTTGAATAAATCCGTTGAGAAGTCGCCTCTTTCTATTTTTGTATATTTGCATTTTGGTGTGTTCCTTTTGCTAACAACCCTGCATTCTGTCTTCTTGCAGTTGATGTTTAATCCTTTCTTCTCGCCTCCCTTCGCTACCTTCTGTAGGAGTTCTTCTAGTTTCTTTTCTAGCTCTGCTATCAATACTGTGTCATCATTATATCTTATGGTGTTAAGATTGTTGCCGACAGTAATGAATCTGTGGGAATCACTTACTTGTGCCACACCTCCGCTTTCTTTAATATCATTGGTTAATAAATACATGATACTTATTATAGGACAATTTAACCATCGCAGGTAATTCAAATTTTTCTCTAAAATCACCGGATTGGTCCATTTCCTGACCAATCGCGTATTTTATTATCTTTTCTATATTTTTGGCGCCAAGCCATCCGGAGCCTAAAACTTGTTATATAAAGACTCTCGCTGTTTGCCAGTAGCAGTAGCAGTTCAATTCTTGGAAAATAAGGCACGGCGCTATATTGACATTTTAATTCTTAATTATTACTAATTCAAGTAATCATACTAAATCTTGTTGATATCACTCATGAACATTACATCTTTCTACACTGATAAAACACTGTGGAACTATTCTTTATGTAGCTAAGACTTCAACTGAACCTTGTAGTTAAATTACATTCAATTTTGTATTCAACATTTATTAGCTAAAATTACCCTTTTTATTAATGGAAAAAGGGAAGCAACTTTCTTTATACTTATTGTTGAAATTTGTATACCATTGTTAATACAATATTATTAATGTTCACTGAGCTTGATTATTTTTCTCTCGTGTATTGTTGTTCATAAATTAATGTAGGGTGTTGTTTTACAAGAACACAGCCTTCTTTGATATTGATTATATCATGGCGACCCTAGCCAACATACTACACCCCTACAAATCCTGGTAGGACTTCTAATTTTCTCAGGATCAACTAACTGTATAGGTTGAATAAATCCGTTGAGAAGACGCCTCTTTCTATTTTTGTATATTTGCATTTTGGTGTGTTCCTTTTGCTAACAACCCTGCATTCTGTCTTCTTGCAGTTGATGTTTAATCCTTTCTTATCGCGTTCCTTCGCTACCTTCTGTAGGAGTTCTTCTAGTTTCTTTTCTAGCTCTGCTATCAATACTGTGTCATCATTATATCTTATGGTGTTAAGATTGTGGCCGACAGTAATGAATCCTGGTAGGACTTCTAATTTTCTCAGGATCAACTAACTGTATAGGTTGAATAAATCCGTTGAGAAGTCGCCTCTTTCTATTTTTGTATATTTGCATTTTGGTGTCTTCCATGCATTCTGTCTTCTTGCAGTTGATGTTTAATCCTTTCTTCTTGCTTTTCTTCTGTAGGAGTTTTTGTATAATTGTACAATCATGAATTCTGGTAGGACTTCTAATTATCACAGAATCGCCTCGCTGTATAGGTTGAATAAGTCCGGTGAGAAGACACATCCTTGTCTTACAGCCTTTTCTATTTTTGTATATCTGCTGGACTCATTTTCTGTTCAGTTTGCCGCTATTATAGGTTCTGGGTTAGTCTAATATCCTTCCCAAATATGTCATGGTTGCTGATAACATTCGGAGCATAAATATCACATTCCTTGTTCTAATGATGAGCTTTTAATGTAGACCAACTTCCCAAAGACTTTAACTCAACTAAAGATTATTCTTACTCCTTTTGACTCTTTTGAATTCATATACATATATTTGTAAATACAAATGATTTATTTAACAGGCATGAGACCATTTTTCCTTTATTTTTATTATATAATTGTTTAAAATTCGGACGATCGGATTTTTTTTATAAAAAAAAAACCTGGACGAAGTATTTATTTTTTCTGTGAAAATTTGCAGTAAATGGAAACATTGGAAGTTTTCTTTTTTTTAATAATTTTATCCCAAGCATAAAGGATCCCCATACACCTTCGGATTTCAGTGTCGCACTTTCCGTCCTCTGTAGAAACACTTCCCATTCCCAGATATTTAAATTTTTGTGCTTGTTTCTTCTGTCTATGCCGAAATCATCTAAGACTGCCAGCATGTCTATTACAATTTCGTCTAGCCCTGCAGTTTTGTTTCTGTTCAATTTAGCCAGTGCAGATTCAGCTAACAAAATCCCTGGGGTAAATTTGTTTTAGCTTGGATTTTTTTTTGTTGTTTTTAGTTAGCCATTACCCACTTAACTTTTAGTTTAGTATCCAACGTAAACGACTGTCCGACAATAGCCGTGAAAACAGTGTATACTCTCGTTTTGCGCGAGATAACGGGCGAGATTTTGGTCAACAGATAGACGGATTTTTGAAAGGCGTTTGCCATGAATAGACAAGTCGGAATAGCTTAGTTCGGCGCAAAGCCAAATACATCAAATTCCACAGGAAAGGTAAAAGATAGAGTGGAGAGTGACGTCAGGAAGCAAGAGAAAGTGTACAAACGAGAAATAAAAGATGTCGTGAAGAAAAAGAGGAGGCGAAAAAAGAAGGAAATCAAACCGAAGAAAGCTACACACATTTAACAGACCCTACACCCACAAAAAGAAAAACAGAAAGTGGATGACCCTTATCAAGATAAAAATAGATGTATTACTCGGCCATGAAGAGACTTGAAGCAACAGAAGTATGGCTCTACCGACCCAAGCTGTTTGGTTGATTCATTTTCTACGGCTTATCATCCCTTTGCAGGTTATTTAAAGCCAGAAAATATTCTTAGATTGTAAGAATTTTTTTATATAATAATGATTTAGGTATACAAGTCTTATTAATTAACCCATAGTTGGGTGAGAAGAGATGGATTTATACCTAATCAGAATTTGATGAACGAACAAGAAATTATAATGTGGCTATAAAGTAAGGTTTCAATTCTATATTACAATCAAAATATAAACAAAGCCCTAGCTTTTTGGTCACTGTAGTTTGTATACATTTATATTCCAGAGAATGTAAATAAATCTAAAAGACATGCTTGTGCATCTAATCAGTATTTCATTGATTGATTGATTCGTTTTCTACGTCTTATCAACGAAACAGAAATTATAACGTGGATATAAAGTGGGGGATCAATCCTATATTACAATCAATATGTAAACTGATCCCTCAAATTGTGGCCACTCTAGTTTCTATTCATTTATATTCCAGAGAATGTAAATAAATCTAAAAGACATGCTTGTGTAGCTAATCAGTATTTCATTGATTGATTCGTTATCTACGGCTTATCAACGAAACAGAAATTATACTGTGGATATAAAGTGGGGGATCAATCCTATATTACAATCAATATGTAAACTGATCCCTCAAATTGTGGCCACTCTAGTTTCTATACATTTATATTCCAGAGAATGTAAATAAATCTAAAAGACATGCTTGTGTAGCTAATCAGTATTTCATTGATTGATTGATTGATTCGTTTTTACGGTTTATCAAAAAACAAGAAATTATACTGTGTACATAAAGTGGGGGATCATTTCTGCATTAGAGTCAATATGTAAACTGATCCCTCAAATTGTGGTCACTCTAGTTTCTATACATTTAGATTTCAGTATTTCATTGATTGATTGAGTGATTCATTTTCTATGGCTTATCAACCCTTTTAACCTATTTAAAGGCAAACAATTGGTTTTGGATTGTAAGATTTTTTTTTTTAGTTAATAATAATTTTGTAATATAAGTCTTACTAATTAACCCATAGCTGGGGGAGAAGAGGTGGATTCATAACTTTCCCATGGGTATTTGTGCGTAAATGAATATACCGAACCTGACTGCAATTGGAGCTCATCTCTCCGATTAACAATTCCGAGCCAGTATCCATTACACAACTCGCATTTCCAAGCGGTCACCCATCTAGGTACTGACCAGGCTTGACGTTGCTTAACTTCGGCGATCGTACGAGAACCGCTGTTTCAACGTGATATGGCTATAAGCACATTAAACCACCCGCACATCCAAGCTTACAGCACCTGATATTTCCAAGCGGTCACCCATATAGGTACTGACCAAAATCAACGTTGCTTAACTTCGGTGATCGTACGGTAATCGGTGTTTCAACGTAATGTGACCGTAAATCGGAGAGAGAAAGGCTCGAAGAAAAGGGGGAGAGAGAGGATGAAAGACAGAAAAAGAGAGTAGGTTCGGGGGGGGGGACGAGGGAGGGAAAAAAGAAGACCATAAGTTCGACAGGGCGGTGAAAAGGAAAGAAAAAAGTGACAGACAAAAGAAGACCAGAGAGAGAGGGAGGGGGAGAGGGGGAGGGAGAGAGAGGGATGGGGAGAAACGAGGCGATAGGTTCGTGAAGTTGTAGAGGGAGGAAAAGGTGATAGATTCAGGAGAGAATGAGAAAACTTGGTTCGATAGTGTGGAAGAGGCCGTAGGTCCGTGAGGGTGAGAGAAAGAGAGGAAAAGGGGATGACGGAGAGAGAAAACAAGGCCATTGATCCGAAAGGGTGTGGAGAAGGGAATAAAAAAAAGAGGGTGACGGAGAGAGAAAACAAGACCATAGATCCGTGAGGGTGAGAGAAGGAGTGGAAAAGAGGATAAGTTCGGAGAAAAGATAAAAGAAAAAAAGAAAAAAAAAAAAAACAAAGTAAAAGAGAGAGCGAGAGAGAGAGAGAGAGAGAGAGAGAAAAAGGGGGGTTAAATTCCTAGAAAAAGAGATAGGGAAGATAATAAAGAAAGGTGAAAGAGAGGTGAAGAAAAAGGGGAGAAATAGAAACACGCTAACAAGGTGGGAAGAGGAAAATAGGGATACAAAACAAATTGAAAGATTCGAAGGTTGAGAGAAAGAGAGAAACAGGGTAACAGGATGGGAGGAGAAAGAAAGAACACGAGAAGGGTGAAAGAAAGACAAGAAAGGAAATAAAAGTCAGGGGGGAGAACAGATAAAGAGAAAAAAAACAAAGCAACAAAAAAGGGATATAGGAGGGAAA
>OZ038509.1:54116905-54131245 GCA_964036315.1 Acanthosepion esculentum | reverse complement strand
GTGGCGGCCCAAGGCCCTGAGTCGGAAAGGAGAGAGAGAGAGAGAGAGAGAGAGAGAGAGAGAGAGGAGGGTCAGTCAGTATTTATAGCCAGGGGAGAGAGACCCCTGTTGAAGGATTAAAGAACTGAGGCGGAACTAACTGCGACAGGGTGACTTCTATTATTTTTATACGTCTTTTACAATTAAATGTTTTAATAATGATTACTATCTACAAGGATTTTTCACATGGGAGTCGGGAGCTGTGCACGAATGTGCGTTTATTACTGAACTAAGATCTCCAGTCGATTCCATTACATTCACTTACGTGCTAATACCCTTGGGAAAGGTGTGAATCCTCTTCTTCTCCCTCCAACTATGGGTAAATAGTAGGACAGACTGGGTTCTATAGCCTTGGATGGCAACTGGTCTAGGAGAAGGACAACTCTGAATTCAAAAACCTGCGGAGGGTCGTTTGGGGACCTTGTGGCATCCGTTGCACCAGGTCCCTATATTCGTCCCTCCAAAAAGTGTGGATGGCCCTGCACAAAGCCTTCACCACTATAATCAAATCCTGTGTGGCTGTCGGGCTTTCAGTTTCTGGGAACTGATCTGTCTTACCCTCATACGTCGAGTTCGACGGGAGAGCGATAATAATAATAATAAGATCTCTCAAGTGGTTTGTCAGTTGATGACTTAATGATGTTGTCTCCGGGACAATACAGACGTTGGAATTAATTAAGTAGTATTAATTCTCCCCTGTGCTGGATGGGAGGAGTAGCAATTCGATGCTGCTGTGGCTTGATAACACTGACATATTCCATTCATTTTCAAACTGAAAGCAACAATGGGCTTAAACAACTACACATAAAATACTGGGTGGTCCGAAAGTCTTGTCACCATTATTTTCTATTTCAACGTTCTGTTGGGGTATTATCAATGAGAGAGAGCTTTACATGAACGATACCAGAATACCCATCAATTGAAGGACGCCGATCGGAGAGCCTTTGCAACAAACAACAAAGCACAGCTTCCTAAAATATGACATCGGACATGGCGCCGCATCATTTTGTGCCACGAAAATAATGGTGTTCATATAGACCTTCCCGGCGTGTGACAGCGTTAATGAAAGTGAATAAACTGAATCTAGTACATGCATTTCGTATTACTTGTTCTTCTATTGTACTCATTACATTTTGCTAGGGGGTGACAAGACTTTCGGACCATCCTGTACATGTGACAGCAGGGCCTCTGATTGAGAGGTTTTGAAAACGAGAAAAGCAGTGGTGACCACAAAATAATAGACCCTACCAACATCTAAACCAGGAATCCATCCACAAAAAGTTATTGACTTCTGTCTGGTGGAAGGAATATGATATTTTCCGTCCGTTACGAGCTATTTGATCGACCTAGGTATGATGATAAACTACATTCTGATCGGGAGATTGGATGTTTTGAGAAGCGTGGAACCATCTCTTAATTGCTGTCGTTCCCAGGAACACCCTGACCTGGGGTGGTAGCACCTATTAGGGTCCCAGCTATGGCCAAATAGCGAACCTCAAAAAAAAAAAAAAAAAACTATGAAAGTATAAAATACATTTTATAGTAAAAATACCGGCAATACATTTTTATATAAGAAATTACCAACAATACATATTTATTGTAAAATTACCAACAATACGCGCATACTAACAAATTGTAATTTCCCCAAATCCGTTTAAAATTCTACCAAACAACCAACAAGAACTTTGATGACATTAATCCATACAATATCCGACAATTACTTAAATCAAACTGTATTCCAAAATATAACTTAAACAAAACTACAACATAAAACGCACATACCACCGCCTCTAGTAATCATATCCACACAAACATGTATATGCGAAAAAGCTGAGTATCATCTACCATGTATTCAATTGCGAAAGAAGAACGATATATATCATACTTTTATTGCTTACAAAGCTGCCAAGAAAATTAAATTTTGGCATTAAATGATCCACAAGGTGTTGATAACAAACAAACTTTGTTGCTTTAAAATAAACTTCATTTGGTGACAGTTCATGAGAGTATCTTGGTCGGCTTTTGAACTTTTCAGCCCAGCGCTGTCAACGAAACAACCTATATAAAAAGACTCTTTCATGACATTAATCCATAAAATATCCTACAATTTCTTAAAGAAATCAAACTGTATTCCAAAATATAACTTCAGTAAAGCTACAACATAAAACACACATATCACCGCCTCTAGTAATCATATCCACACAAACATGTATAAGCAAAAAAGCTGAGTATCATCTACCATGTATTCAACTGTGAAAGTAGAACAACATATATCATATTTATTGCTTCAAAGCTCCCAAGAAAATTATATTTCGGCATTAAATGATCCACAAGGTGTTGATATGCTGTTAAATAGACAAATCAATCAATTTAAATACTCTCGAGACGCCTTGTTTTATTGTAAGTAGTTCTGTAGTAAAAGCATCTGATAGGCATAATTTTGATGCTTTCTTTCTGCTTAGCGATCTCCTCGGGATAATAAAATAAACATCACTCTCTTTTATGTGCCGTGTTCCTTCAGGACGTTGGTGACGTTGGCTCTCCACAATTACCTGTCCTTTGTAACTCTTAGTAAATTTTGTCCTCTCCTAAACTCTGTTCTGAAATCCAATTACAAAAGCTCGTTAGGTAAGTTATACGCGGCTTACCTCTATCCATCTATGTACTGTCAGTATCAAATTCTCCAAGCCTTCTTTCCTCATTATGTGCTCTGGACATTTCAGCTATTTCTTTTTGATGTTAAGTGTATAAGTGTAAGTATCCTTTTTGTTTCTATTTTCTTCAAAGCTTCGTTGTTCATATGTTCAGTACAGGGTATTCTCATCATCCTTCTGTAGAACCATATTTATTTTTGCGTCGTTTCTTCTTCATCTGTGAGGAGAGGACCAATATTATGTAACAGTTAAGGTGTCTTTACTTTGTTTCTAATGAATTCTCCCTGTTTCTTAATGCGCCTTTCAATTTCAGTGTCGTATTTTCCGTCCTCAGTTGAAATACTTTCCAAAAGCTTAAATGGCTGTGCTTGGTTTATTTTGGTATCCCCAATTTGCAATTGGCATTTTGGTCTGCCTCTTTTGCTGACAACCATACGTTGTCGTTTTGTAATTGGTATTTAGTCCTTTCTTCTCGCTTTCCCTCGCAACATTCAGTAGGAGTTCTTGTAGTTTCCTTTCTGTGTCTGCTATCAAAACGGTGTCATCTGCATATCTAATGTTGTTAAGATTGTGGCCGCTCAATAATGAATCCTGGTAGGACTTCTAGTTCTCTCAAAATCGCTTTACTGTATAAGTTTAAGTCCGGTGAGAAGATACATTCTTGTCTTATACCCTTCTCTATTTTTCTATATTTACTGAATTCATTTTCTATCCGTATGCTGTTTGCTGCTAGTATAACATCTGGGTTATTCTGATGTCCTTCCAAAAGATGTTAAGGTTAACGAGCAGTTCCAACAGATCTTTTGCAGAGAGACTTTGCCTGATAAATAAAAGTTAACGAGTGAAAAGTCCCAAACCTTTTCCGAATAATTTTGAGTAGATTGTCAAGCTATTTATACAGTGAGATTAATCCAGTTATCTCCGAAAGAACTTCTGCTAACGACCGCTAGATGGCTCTGCCAAAAGCAGTATATAAGAAAAGGGTGCAAAAGTTTCTCCAGTCTGGATGCCTTAGATATCAGACGTATTTCGTTTCTCGTCTAGGGAAACTTTGGTCTCCAGCAAGCCATATAATAGGGTGGCGACCATCATCATCATCATCATCCTTCGACCTCCCTATGGTTGGTCGGAACTATAGTTCTTTCGGTATCTGACACAAAATGTGGGATGTCAACCCTACATCCGGGTGTTTTTGTCAAGACGCCATCTCGAGAAAGACTGCCACCCAAAACTAAAGACTTCTTTCAAGCCATGAAGTGAATTATCCCGCGCTAGACACCAACAGACTCCAGCTCCGGATTTGTCCCCGGGGTTTACTCCCGGAGCCTTTCCCATGATTGGGTATATGGCCGCAAGGCAGCGGAAGCTTAAAATCAGAGTTTTCCTTCTCTTCGATGAACTACCCTTCCAGGCTGATGTATTTCATCTACTCAAAGTGTATATGTGACACCCAACCCTCCTCTGTCCTGGTCAGGGCACCGTTTGTGACACCCGTACTGGTCGCGGCGCACTTGTGACGTCGGTTCTTTGTGACGGGCTAACCCTGGGACATCGGTTGAAGTCTGGTTGGGTTCTAGTACCAACTTGTCGTACTCGGCTCGCTTCCAACGCCTGGTCACCGAAGCAACTGCTTTGATCTCGATTCAACCTACCCACGTTGTGATTTGATCTTAGGTTGACGAGATCAATCAAACATCGGGCCGTAGTGCCAGCCGAATCCGGGTCAAGGTGATACTGCACAATAAATGTAGAAAAAAAAAACAAAAGCACAAACAACAACTTCAAGGCGAGCGACTGGTTAGGAATAGTGATTAATTTTATGTCGGTTTGTTGAGTTACAGGAGTGCGTCTCTCTCTTTCTCTCCCAGCCCGAAGAAAAAAAAATGTGGATTGTAACACTTTTGCGTTCCTTAACTAGGTCTGGATATCGAGATGGCGAATATAAGTCAGACTTCTATAATTTGTTCTTGGTTAGAAGTCTAGTCGGAAACTTGTTTTGATGGGAAATCTAAAGTCGGTCTTCAACAAATCTGCTCTTGGTTAGAAGTCTAATCGGAAACTTGTTTTGATGGGAAATCTAAAGTCGGTCTTCAACAAATCTGTTCTTGGTTAGAAGTCTAAGTCGGAAGGCATGGAATCGTGCGGTCACCTGTGCGAGGCGCGTCTCTCCGTCTCGACTTTCCTCGACGAACTCAGCTCTACTCTGCGAACTCTCCTCGACGAACTCTGCGAACTCCCTGAAACACCCGTAGATGTTTGCTTATATGGACGCCGATCAAAACCTGGCGTGGGGTCGGACGTGGTGTGGCCACCACGTTGATTTCAAATCCCCAATAAGGATTTTCTTTGTTTTCGGCCAAAAATAATTATCATTTTCCGTATTTGGAATCTTATTCCACTCCCACCCTCTTCTGCTCTCATATGGGTATCTCACCATACTTTAGAGGGCGTCAACGGTTTTCCCACTTTCTCGCAGTAACATCTCATACCTATCCTCTCAATGGGCGGTGGCGGCCTCCTCTCTGCGTCACATGATCATCTCCGCCTGGCTATTCGGCCAATAGGCGTCAACTGATAATCTCAATTTTTATCCAACTTCACGGGATATGTTTTTTTTCAACCAGGTTTATCCGTCAACATTAAGTGGAAGATTCTTTTTTGGCGAAATTGGGTTAATTAAAATACCCTAACATAGCCTTCGTTATCACAAACGAACCCAAAACAAAATGCAGATGTCCTTGTCCAGGCGGTCTCATTCTAGGGCTCTGGGTGCGTTTGGCAGACGACCCATCAACTACTGATAACAGCCAATGTTTTATCTGCCCAGAGCTCTGGTGTCCATCAACTAATTTTCACGACAATGACCATCAAAATTTTCGTGGGTGGCATTCTTTCCTTCTCTTATCATCTAAGTTGTTAAGCCCTGTCCGTCTGTTTCTTTCTCTTTTTCCTTCCTTTGTCCTCGAAGAGAATTTGGCATATCTCAGCATCAAACTTCAGCGAGAAAGTAAAGTGGTTATCTTGAATTCGCACTTGAAAATAACAAAACAAAAAAAATCTTTTTTTTTTCTTTTTTTTCACCGATACTCTGTTTGGGAAAATAAAAAAAAACAAAAAGAAAATCGCTCAGTATGTCTTTCGTTATATCTATCGGTGTAAGTAATCGCTCAGTATGTCTTTCGTTATATCTATCGGTGTAAGTAATCGCTCAGTATGTCTTTCGTTATATCTATCGGTTTAAGTATCCCCGTAATTAACTTCTGTGGTTAATTAATTGATTAATTAACCCTTCCGTTCCTAAATAGTGTTACATATAGATACATGCATAAACACATATATATTTAACACTGTATGTTGGAGTAAACAGTTCGACCCGAGTTCACCTAGTGATGATTTGAAGCAGAAAGTAAATTATGATTAAACTGCGAGAAAAAAAACCCCAGCGGAACTAATTAAGTGTTGACAAGAATAAGGAAAGAAAGAACGGATTAAAAATAATTAGAAGACGTAAAACGAATTCAAAGAAAGCTCGGCTACGAGGATTCGAACCCGAAATAAAGCAAGTAGAATTCGTTAAAATTTAATAACACTAGTGTGGCGAACGCACGTCAGTACAGACGCACAAAAGGCCCACAGTCGCGCGCAGACATGTCTCTCAAAACTACTTACATCCGGGTTTTCTTCGTTAGCAGCGGAACGGCCTGGCATGTCCAGATACGGGCCTCTGAGCAACTTGTCCAGATCCGAGTTTTTGTCAACTGTCTCATCTCAATAAAAACAATGGGAAAACCAGCAGTAGAAGAGACTCGGTGTCTTGTGAAGATGTTCCCTTGGCGCATTTTGTTCCGAAAATTGATGTGTCGCGATTTTTCGATGCAGGGTTATTTTGTTACCTCGCGTCTCTTTCCTTTCGTTGCCTGTTAACCGATTGTTTGCCTAAGAACTACGGGGTAAATGTTTATCCACCACCGCCCAACCTCAACACGCCCTTGCCTTATTTTACAACTTGATGTATCCCAACCTGTCTAGTCACCTCCGGGGCAATATTACAAAGATTTATGTCTTCTAAAATTTCAAAAATTCCAGGGAAATATTTTCCGGGTGGATTACAATAAATATTACCTGCTCCGAAATATTTACTTCATTACCAAAATTCAGGTTGACTATTCAACCTGGCTGCATCCCCCACCTTCCCCCCAAAAGGGGGCCATATATTATTGAACAAAGAAAGTCCCATCGAATATCTTGAGGGGTCATCGAAAATATTAAATGAATTAATGAGCTAATTTCCTTATATAAACACGCAAGGCTGTCGCAAGGGTTGCGTGCTCCCTACCACCAACTCTATGATACGGTATCTGTCTATATTTCTGAGATGAGGTATTATGTACACTATTTACATTATTCGGACTATTGTCCACATCTTTGTTGCCATATTCATCACGTTTCGGCCGTTGTACGCTCCAGCCTTCTTCAAGTGGTTGGAATGTCGAACTGAACCCTTTATTTCGCTCGCTGGGGTAGACTGTTCTAGTTCCACGTGCCATGTCTAATGTATGTCAGCTATCAGTTATCTCCGGTTAAATCACCTCTCCAAGTTCTTTACTGCCTTAACCAGGTATTGAACTCACACTCTTTGGGTCCTGTCACTGGATCTAACCAACGCTTTTATCCACTGGGCCATGTGCCCTTGTTGGTTAGATCCAGTGACAGAACCCAAAGAGTGTGAGTTCAATACCTGGTTAAGGCAGTAGAGAACGTGGAGAGATGGATTAACAGGGGATAACTGATAACTGACATACATTAGACATGGCACGTGTAACTAGAACAGTCTACCCCAGCGAGCGAAATAAAGGGTTCAATTCGACATTCCAACCATCTGAAGAAGGCCGGTGCGTACAACGGCCGAAACGTTGTGATAAATATGGCAACAAAGATGAGGACAATAGTCCGAATAATGTAAATAGTGTCTACTACGTTTCAATGTTCAAAAGATAGTATTTATATAAAATACAAATTTTATTGTAACCTAATTAACACAATAATGGATCATATGTAATATAGGTTAACGATTTAACACGAAAAATTGAAAATACAGGGTGCGATGGGTAAATTGTCGCCATTTTATAATTTTACTTTCGCTCTCTGAGCGTTGGTCTTTTTTTTCCATTTTGTCCACTGTGCAGTATAGTAGAGTCTGTTGGACACCGTCTATGAGAAAAAAGAGCACCATGATGCAATTCACTCCGTCAGAAATTTGGAAATGGCGTGCTGTACTGCTTGGCATTCGTGCCGGAAGCTCTAATACGAACATTTTAGAATGTTTGGGTGTAAATCTGAGGACAGTGCAGAGGATTCAGAAAGAGTTGGATGAGTCTAATGGTGATTACGAAGGTGTTTGGGGTGATCACTAGTGATGGTGACGTTATGCCTCAATTCACCTTCCCACATGGTCTCAACATGGAGGCCTACATCAGATGCATTGAGGAGTTAGTGCTGCTCTGAAGATGGCTTCTGGAAGAGACCCTATGTCTAGCAACAGGACTCTGGGTAATCCTGCTTGTGCGATATGGTGCAGTCATGGATGTCAGACGATTTCTGCCATCATACCACCCCTTACAGTTGACCACCTAACTCCCCAGACTGCAACCCCCTTGATTATTATGTGTGGGGCACATTTGAGCGAGTGACCAACAAAACTCCTTGTAACACCAAAGATAACACCAAGGATTATGACAGCATTCATCAACTTAAACAAGGAGACCGTCCAGAAGAGTTGCAGGAGATTCCGAAGTCATCCGGAGGCCGTGATTGAAGCCAAATAGCGATTTTATTGAATAAATCTACTTTTTAGTATTTCAAGATATGTTTGTGTAATTTTGGTAAATGTATCTGTTAAAATGAGATGTCATTGTTATTTTCATTTTTGAGTAATTTAGGCGACGATTTATCTATCGCACTCTGTAAATCCAACGTATCTAAATACAAATTAGAGACATGTCATAAGAGATCATTCCATCTTAAATAAATCAACAATGTTTTGTCGCAATTTTTAATATCAACTTGAGATCTTGTTAAAAAGTTGAATAACACGTTCAACATTATGGATAAAAAAACAGGGAATTTTATATAGCGTTTTTTTTTTCCGAGACTTCACGGATTTGGACGAAAAAAACTAATACACTAAATTTTTCATCCTATAATAGTTGTGCTTAGTTTAATTTATAAAGTATATATATAAACGTAGGAAGAAAAAAAATATTGATAAGATAGTAAGGGTCACAAAGTACTGGTCGGGGCTCCAATCAGGCTTGCCCGCTGGTCCTGTGAACACAAAAAGCGCAGTCGACAATGAAAGTCCGCTCCATAGTAGTCGACAGGCCAAATCCGTCGAGTTGGTCCTACTTCTGCTGGTGGGGATTAACCATTAAGCAAAGTAAGCACGTGCTTAGGGCATCAAGCGAAAGGGGAAGGTACCATAGAAATTGGTATGATATGCCGTTGCTGTACACGTCTAGCATTTGAATCGGCTTGGCGCGCCATGACGAATGGAGAGGCGAGTGATACGAGGCGAATCCTTATAGCGATTCTGATTGGTTAATAAGGGAATAGGCTAAGGGAGATAATGAGGTTTGTATTTACTTAATATATCACATTTCCCCTCCTGAATAAATTAATATTACTAAAGTTATGGGATTTAATTTTTGTGACCAATTACAGGAATAGACTACCCTCAACTTCGTTAGGTATTATTCTGGCCATATGCTTATATGATTTTGTAACCATCTTAGAGCAGTTGCAAACAAGGAGGAAGCTTATACTTAATATCAGGAAGAGGCAGCTGAAGTTTCTGGGACACATAATGAGGAAGGAGGGCCTGGAGAACCTGATACTCAAGGGTTGAATAGCGGGCAAGAGAGACAAGGAAAAACAACACGTGACATACTTGGCGGACTTAAGCAAGTGGATGACAGAACGTGGTCTGGGGGAGGATGCAAAGAGAAGGAACTTGTTGAGAACTGCAAGGAATAGAGAGAGGTGGTGGAGAGCCATGATCGCCTACGTCCTGAAAAAACATGACACATAAAAAGAAAGAATGTGCTGGTTTGTTGATTACACGATCACTTCTGGTAACAGTCCTGTTAGAATCTGGTCATGGCTCATCTGACAGTGGCTGCTCGGCTGTGATTGGTTCTTTCTGGCTGGGTTCCCAGGGCATTGGTCATGTTCTGGGGTGGAACTGATGATCAGCCTCTCTTGATGGTCGGGTGTGCCTTTGGTTCCTTCTATAGTTATGTCCAGCTGACATTTCCACAATGTACTTTCCTGACTGATGCCCTTTTTTGTACTACTCACCGAGAATCCATGTTAGCTTACTTAACTCGCATATGTATGGGGGCACCAAAATCTTTTAAGTCCTTAGGGCCCCTAATCTGGTCCTTATCAGCAATTGCCCCCCATAAACACCCGTACGCAAACACACACTGTAATAGACAAAAATACAGTGTGAAAATCAAAGTGACTAATAACTCTACAAATTTCTGCTAGGAAACTTTCCTGCAGAAAAGTCGTCAAACATAGAAGAATTTAAAAGAAACCTTTCAATCTTTCATGAAAACAGAGTAGCTTCCTCAGTAGACCACACACACACATTATATATATATATTTAAAGACATTTATATTATGTTTAACGTTCTTTTTATAGATACAAGTATTTAAGCAAATGCTGTTTTATAATAAACAGTATTAAATAACATTTACCGGCCTGAATGTCCGAGAAATTTTCATAGAAAATTTTCGCTCTTCGACATGTCCAATTCATATATATATATATATATATATATATATATATATATATATATATATATATATATATATATATATAAAGTTGTGTATATTTCGGCAGCAATTTTTCATTAATGCATGTTTCATTAAATAATATAGACAAGTTTTTTCTATTTATTTTAAGTAAGTTCCTTTCGTATTGTCTGATAAGCTTAATCAGATTATCGTTGAAAGACGAAAGGAAAACACCATATTGACACATGTTTGAATCCAGTCTAAGCTTTCGGCGTACATAAGCCATTATCAAAGATGACAATTTTAATAAATCAAACAACACATATACGAAACCACAGTAATGGCCCGCCGTTGTTGTTTGAATGAGCTCAAAGTAACGACAAACTCTTATTTACGAGCCAAGGAAGCGAAAAACGCGTCGTAGCTCGTGACGTCACACATGACCACAGTGAAAACGAGAAGTATTAAGTATGGGAAGCCATTGGCATAAACTGCTATAGATTATAGGCATTTAAGAATGTTTGTGGAGATTTCATAGTTTATAGTTAGGTTTCAACTGTTTTATGTATATAGCTTCAAGGATTTTTAATTTTTGTTTATTATTTTCATGTTTGTGTTGTCAACAAGGATTTTCCGGAATTGAGTACGCGGGCAGGCATGTTGTTTTAAATGTCTAAAAATGTTAGAATTATCAGTTAAATGTAGAGTTAAGCGTCTTGAAAGCGAGTTTGTGGTGTGGCCAACATAAATATTATTTAATCCATTGGAGATACATTCTCCCAAAGGGCACTTGAATGTGTACACTATGTTACTTTTTTGCAAATCGCTAATGGGGATGGCGGGGGAGAATCATTCCGAATAGTTAAGTTGGATATACCAGATTTAGTGTAGTATATGATTAACCTAATTTTTTTTGCTGGGATCTGTTGTAGTTATATTAGAATTAACTAGTTTTTTTAATGTATTTTCGTCTTGTTTATAATTGGTATGCATTTGACTACGATAATAGAGATTAATATGTTTGGAATCAGTTGAAGTAGTATGATGTTCTATTTGCTTAGTATTAAGACTTCTAAGATAATATTTTATCTGTTCATCCACTATATAATTTGGAAATCTATTATTAATAAGTGTTTGTTTTATATTCTTAAGTTCACTGTAAAAAATCTGTTTTGTAGATGAGTTCGTTTTTGCACGATGTATTGGATTTTTTATAATTGCTATTTTGTAGTAATAAGGACATTCGCTTTTGTAGTTAAGTGTACAAGAATTTATACTAGTAGGTTTTTTGTCTGGCGAAATAGTAAATTTGTTATTGTTTGTGTTTATCAATATCTCAAGGAAGGGAATTTTATTAGTAGTATTGAGTTCATACGTGAATTTAAGGACAGAATTATCTTGAAAACGTTTTTGAAGTTGAAGTATTTCATCTGTATTTTTAACTAAAATAATGATATCATCAACATATCTTAGATAGATGGAAGGTTTTTTAACATCTGTAAATATCTTATTTTTGAGGTTCGACATGTAGAAATTGCTAAATGTCGGACCCAGTACTGAACGCATGGAGACGCCATCGCATTATATATATATATATATATATTATGATCAAAGAAAGGGACTACAGTAGTACAAGCTAATAGTAGTTTCCGTAATATATTAGGATTAATTTTAAGTGGGGGTAAAGATGAGTTACTGTATATATTTCTTATAATTATGTCATTAGTTTCACTAACAGGGACATTGGTAAATAAGTTTTCAACATCAAGTAATGCTATGATTTCATTATTAGGTGTTTCGCTTTTTAGGATTTGGATTACTTCTAGTGTTGAACTGACGCTAAATTTACTAGGAAGGTAAGGAGTAATGAGTTGATTAATGTATATATACAGTGAAACCCGGATATAAGAGAGATTTTCTCTGGTCCCAAATTAGAGCCTGTGTTAATGTATATATAATAGACCAAACCCGGATATAAGAGATTTCTCAGGTCCCGACAACTCTCTTATATCCGGGTTACACTGTACATATTTATATATATATATGTATATGTATATATATATATATAAAGTTGTAGCTTCTGTCTGTCTGTTATCGAACTTCTAGAGTTTTGGGCATAGACCCCATTAACCATATTTATTCTGAAACTACATTATCCAGCGTACTTTGATAAGTATATTTCATTTTAATCAAAAGGGTGTCCATGGGAGGCAGAACCCCACCCCTACTGAATTTTTTTTCCCTTTGATATAAATTAAATTTGAACAAGAGAATAACTCCTATATATTGAATTTTGGTCAAAGGGGGTTTGGGAGGGGCACCCCACACACACTGAAAATTTTTTCCCTTTGATTTAAATTTGAACAAAATATATCCAAAATATAGAAGGGGAAAGCCAGAAGATGGAGGTCACATTGGCAAGATCATTGATTAATATTAAAATGCATCATTTCTCTCCTCAAATTATAGCGATGATTTAAAATCAATCCTCATTTTATTACAAAAAATGTCTGATGCACAGCAAGGTGTGTGTAATTCGGCTCGTTCGTTAATAAAACTCCTGTCTTAATAGTAAGTCTGATCATTTCAATAAGGTCATATTGACAGTTGATCTAAAAAAAAAAAAAAAAAAAAAAAAAAAAAACTACATTGTGTTGTTACCTGAGGCAAGGAATGGTTTGTTAATTTTGACGCCTCCAAAAAGAAACTGCTCTCTGTTAATCATCTAAAAGGACCAATCTGTTTTCCATCAGCATGGCTGATGCTAACCTCCAGGAGGGCGAATCATTGCACCTTCTCGAGCCTACACTTAACACTGATATGAAGTGCAAATATTATATTGAATCAATTGCTAGGTCTGCTGCTAGGAAAAATGGTTCACGGTGTCGTGCTAGCTCATTTTTCTTATCAGAATCTGTTTTACATATTTATAAGTTTATTATTCAATCATACTTTGAATATTGCTGTCACATCTGGTCTGGTCCTTCTGCTATATATTTAGAGATTCTTGATAAAATCCAAAGAAAAATCTATCTTATATATTTATCATTCTTGCTTTGAATATTGCTACCACATCTGGTCTGGTACTTCTGCTATATATTTAGAGTCTTGATAAAATCCAAAGAAGAATCTACAATATCATTTGTCCTATCCTGGAAAATCAGCAAGGTCTCATCATTTTCCAGTTGAAATGGCTGCTAGATGTAACTGTAAGCTCTAGGCTAACAGTTTCTTCTATCGCATTTCTGACTTTCGAGTCAAGTTTGATCTTCAAAAATTTAAATGCAATGTCAATCGTTATCTTCTGTCTTCTTAATTCCAGTTCTTTTATTGTCCTCTCTCATTAATAGTTGCTTTTCTCATATTCTCTAACACTCAATAAACCCTGGCATCCTAGTGGCTTTATTGCCTTTGATCTTCAGTAATTTAAATGCAATGTCAATCGTTATCTTCTGTCTTCTTAATTTCTATTCATTTATTGTTCTCACTCTTTAATAAAGTTTCCCTTTTTCATCATATTCTTTCACACTCAGTAACCCCATGCATCTTAGTGGCCTTATTGCCTTGCTTGCGATGAAATGACTAACAAAAAAATGTAGACATGATTTAAAACCGAGGCTACCATTTAATAATGGTTGTTTTTGAATCATTTGTAGACATGGTTTAAATTCAAATGTATCGTTCATAACTGTTCCCCACAGCCTGTAAATTAAAACTGGATGTTGTTCATTTGTTTATTCTTTAATGTCCCAATCAGGTCATAAATTATCATGACTCTCCACAGCTTCCTTTTCTTTATTATCTGCTGTCATATGACTGGCTGCACCCCCACCTATGCAGTCTGTTC
>OZ038509.1:54099405-54111905 GCA_964036315.1 Acanthosepion esculentum | reverse complement strand
ATTTATCTTGCACTGTTATAAATACTAAAAAAAAAAAAAATTTACTGCCAAGTGGGTGCATTGTTATCATTCTAAAAGCAACTCCCTCTTCCCAACCAGATCTTTGGAATAAGTGCCTAGGCATGAGGGTGTGAATTAAAAATAAAAATATTTTTTTGTTTTGTTTTTGTTTTTTCAAAATCATAAGATCTATTAAAAATCTGTAGAAAATAAAATAAAAAAAAATATAAATAATGATAAAATGATTTTCTTTCTAGCAGCAAGATAACCAGGGCCAGGCACAGTTTCGACTATAGTCTCACTATATTTAGCTTTGAGGGTAGCTTTTTCAGAACCGATCTGATACCACATGACAATTAAAAGAACCAACCCCAGAGTCATTTCTCCCAATCAAAACCATCTAAGAAAAGGACGTTAGTCTTGATAAACATCCAACATCATTGTTTCTGTTAGTTTTTGTTCCCCTCCTCCACAAAGAAAAAAGGAAAAGGAGAAAAGGAAAAGGAGAAAAGGAAAAGGAGAAAAGGAAAAGGAGAAAAGGAAAAGGAGAAAAGGAAAAGGAGAAAAGGAAAAGGAGAAAAGGAAAAGGAGAAAAGGAAAAGGAGAAAAGGAAAAGGAGAAAAGGAAAAGGAGAAAAGGAAAAGGAGAAAAGGAAAAGGAGAAAAGGAAAAGGAGAAAAGGAAAAGGAGAAAAGGAAAAGGAGAAAAGGAAAAGGAGAAAAGGAAAAGGAGAAAAGGAAAAGGAGAAAAGGAAAAGGAGAAAAGGAAAAGGAGAAAAGGAAAAGGAGAAAAGGAAAAGGAGAAAAGGAAAAGGAGAAAAGGAAAAGGGGAAAAGGAAAAGGGGAAAAGGAAAAGGAGAAAAGGAAAAGGAAAAATGAAAAAAGGAAAAAAAAGGAAAAAGGAAAAAAGGAAAAAAAGGGGAAAAAAGGAAAAAAGGAAAAAAAGGGAAAAAAGGGGAAAAAAGGGGAAAAAAAGGAAAAAAAAAGGAAAGAAGGAAGAAAAGGAAAAAGGAAAGAAAAGAAAAACAACAATAATGCCAATAAAGAAATTTGGCATTTTTCGCATTGGCATTTCTTCTAAGATTACTTGTGACGGTGATGTTCCAGTTAGTGCGTCCATTTACTAACAAAATTAGGTCTGTGTGTGTGTGTCTCTGTGTGTCCCCATCCCATCCAAACAATGTAACCCACTGCATTTATTTGCACCATAAAGTTGCATCCATAAATTTCACTGTCCAATAGTTGTCAGTCAACTTCCAGGAGTTGGCATTATCAATGTGATGTTTATGGCGGCCCACATTAGATCTTTTCCTTCTTTACTTTGTTCCTTGCAGTCGTCGGTCAACTACTCTTCCTTGCTCCCTTCCTTCCTTTCTGTTGTCTTTGAATAGATCAGTTGCAAATAATGGTTTGGTACTGACTTTTTTTTTTTCTTCTCTTTCGTTTTGTTCTTTTAAGCTTGGTTCAAAATTCTTTTTTTGTAATAATTAAAACAGTTTGTACTTTTTTGGGTTTTCATTTGTCTTATTTTAAAATTATTTTTTTTTTTTGTTTTGGTGTGTCCAAAGTTTATTTTTCTTCTTCCAATTTATCCCCACAACAAAAGCAGAAACAAGAAATTTAAAAATAATGGGAAAAAAAAATATATATATATCTAAATGCCTATTTTTCTAAATGAAGATTTGCCATCGAGGCGGCAGGGGAGCTTGAAGTGTTTGAACTGGCACAGCAGGCAACAATGGCGGCTCCTTTACCACTACCATCATGGGAAAGCATCAGGCGAAACTACAAGGAAAAAAAAAAACAGTCAATCAAATGAGTTTTCAAAAACAGAAGAGATGAAGGCAAATCATTATTATATGTCTTGTTATTAAGAGCAAAAAGACGAGACTGTGCCCCAAAAGATGATGATCGTTGGATGACATCAAACCAAAATGAACGGGCTATTTTGCCAGTCCCAGAAAAATAGATATGAAAGCTGTTTTGCCAGTCTTGGTAATTGTTGTGGCCTTGTTAGGGCCAGAAATACAGACACAAAGAGAGGAATTGAGTTAAACAAATATATTAACAGAAACAGTAATACAAACGAGAGTGTTAGAGCAAGAATGTTTAGTTCAATTGTCAGAGCTGACTGCTGGAAACTTCCCTCTCCAAAAGGCAGTACCTGCTCCTATTTATAACTGGGAGAGTTCGTGTGTGCGTAGGTAAATTACCATAACAGTAATATAAACACCAAGACTATTTTGCCAGTAAATATAAATAGTGTTTTAGAACTAAGAAAAAAAAAAAAAAATATATATATATATATATATATATATATATATATATATATATAATTATTTATTTGAATATTACAACATAAATTTTATAACATTTATGTTGTAATATTCAAATAAATAATTATATCTGCTCTACTCTGTATTGAGCACTCTTTAAATAATAGTAATTGTTGGTTATTGGAATTTACTCCGTATATACCAATCCCACACTTGTATATATATATATATATATATAAATATAAAACAATAAACAATATCAATTCAGTATAGCCATAGAACTCAGTGTTGGATTGATTGATTGATCTGTGTTATGGCACCTCAATCCAGGTGGATCATTTAATACCGAAGAAGGTTTTCAGGTGAATAATTTGAGTTATTTTTTTTTTTGGTGTGTGTGTTGGGGGGAGGATTATATAGAAGAAAAAAATTCCTTCTCAGTGTTGGAGATAATATTAGCCAGTTCACTCCTGACACCAAGTACTATGAGCTGTGGTGCTCCTGTGTGCATGATGGAGAACATCTCTCTGAATGGAACAAAACCCTTCTGCAATACCAACAGCATGTCTAGATGAAAACGTGTCAATCCCGAAGGTCTGCAGATATCTTGATCCAGATAGTTGGAAAGCTGTGCAACATGTTTATGGGGCCTTCAGATCATCAGTGCAGGCACTGTGTGAGATGCGGAGGCAGGACTTGGTCAATGTGCATTCTCTGGTCTGTGAGTGTTGTCTTCAGTGAGTGCACATGAATTTTATTGGTAAGAGAACTATGCTCAAGGGCACGTTTGGCATTTGCAGAGACCGTTATGCCTGAAGTGCTTAAAATATTCAAAGACTTCTATATTTCTTTTAATAATTCATCATGAATAAATGATTTTTAAATAGTCTTAACAATTGATGGTGGAAAAGATTTTTAAATAGTCTTAACAATTGATGGTGGAAAAGATTTTTAAATAGTCTTAACAATTGATGGTGGAAAAGATTTTTAAATAGTCTTAACAATTGATGGTGGAAAAGATTTTTAAATAGTCTTAACAATTGATGGTGGAAAAGATTTTTAAATAGTCTTAACAATTGATGGTGGAAAAGATTTTTAAATAGTCTTAACAATTGATGGTGGAAAAGATTTTTAAATAGTCTTAACAATTGATGGTGGAAAAGATTTTTAAATAGTCTTAACAATTGATGGTGGAAAAGATTTTTAAATAGTCTTAACAATTGATGGTGGAAAAGATTTTTAAATAGTCTTAACAATTGATGGTGGAAAAGATTTTTAAATAGTCTTAACAATTGATGGTGGAAAAGATTTTTAAATAGTCTTAACAATTGATGGTGGAAAAGATTTTTAAATAGTCTTAACAATTGATGGTGGAAAAGATTTTTAAATAGTCTTAACAATTGATGGTGGAAAAGATTTTTAAATAGTCTTAACAATTGATGGTGGAAAAGATTTTTAAATAGTCTTAACAATTGATGGTGGAAAAGATTTTTAAATAGTCTTAACAATTGATGGTGGAAAAGATTCTTAAATAGTCTTAACAATTGATGGTGGAAAAGATTCTTAAATAGTCTTAACAATTGATGGTGGAAAAGATTCTTAAATAGTCTTAACAATTGATGGTGGAAAAGATTCTTAAATAGTCTTAACAATTGATGGTGGAAAAGATTCTTAAATAGTCTTAACAATTGATGGTGGAAAAGATTCTTAAATAGTCTTAACAATTGATGGTGGAAAAGATTTTTAAATAGTCTTAACAATTGATGGTGGAAAAGATTTTTAAATAGTCTTAACAATTGATGGTGGAAAAGATTTTTAAATAGTCTTAACAATTGATGGTGGAAAAGATTCTTAAATAGTCTTAACAATTGATGGTGGAAAAGATTCTTAAATAGTCTTAACAATTGATGGTGGAAAAGATTCTTAAATAGTCTTAACAATTGATGGTGGAAAAGATTCTTAAATAGTCTTAACAATTGATGGTGGAAAAGATTTTTAAATAGTCTTAACAATTGATGGTGGAAAAGATTTTTAAATAGTCTTAACAATTGATGGTGGAAAAGATTTTTAAATAGTCTTAACAATTGATGGTGGAAAAGATTTTTAAATAGTCTTAACAATTGATGGTGAAAATAAATAAACATAATTTTTAACATTACCTGCCTTCATAATAAAAAAAAAAAAAATATTTACCAGCTTTTAAAATAGCCTGGGGATCTATTTTACCGAGACCGGTAAAATAAGCTTAAAAGCATGTTTGTCTATTTTGCCAGAACCGGCAAAATAGCGTCTTCCAAACCAAAAACGGATTTGCTTTTCTTTAATCCTTTAGTTCATCCAATATAAGGCCCAAGAGCCAGTGAAGGTAGAGAATTACTGAGTGAGGATGTTGTAAGGGTACGGATAGAAAGTAAGAACTGCATATTACGAGGATATGTATGAAAGATATCGGTTGACCCCAGACTTGAAGAGATTAAGATTGTAATTGTTGGGGAAGCATCCTCTCGGGCGTCTGTTCCACAAAATGACAGTTCTGGGGAAGAATATGACTGAATCGATCTTCCTCCTTACAAATGGAATATGGAGGAAATAATCTGGCATCATTAACATGGCATGGTAGGCCCTGACTTTGAAGTTCTGCCGTGGTGGATCTAAGGAATATAACTCATTTGAATATTTGCCAGAGAAATAGCAAGCAAGAAGCTTGCAATGTTTTGTAAGGTCTGGTTTATTTTCTTTTTTTTAATGGCACATCAACTCCTTATGGGTCATTTAAGGCCAACATTATATTTTCTTGTAAACGTTTCTTTTTTCTTCCTAAAAATGTATTGCCGGTAATTTTTTTCTAATGTATTTTTATATTTTCCTGTTTTGACCCCAGTTTAGGGGTTCACTATTTGCCCATAGCTGGGACACAAACAGGTGCTACCTCCCTGGGTTAGGGTGGATCTGGAAACAACAGCCATTAAGAGGTGATTCTACACTCCTGAAAACCTTCCGATTAAAGGCTCTGCTGCTGGATGTAATTTATCTGCATACCCAGGACACCGTTTTGAGGTTGGTAACAAAGGACCAATGCCAGCACGTTAACCACTACATTACCCAAGCACCCCAAGTTATAGAATACAATTTAGAGAGTCTGATGCTCATTGGGTGCCCCACTACTGTGACGCTGTGTTAGACTAACATGTACATGCTAAATAGTGACCAAATTTTTGTCTAATGATTCATACAGGGTTCAATTCTGGGTGCAGGCAATAAAGGAAAGAAGAAAAAATATCTCTAGATTTTATATTTTTCTTTAAAAACTCCAGCCTCAAGATTAATTTTGGTCTTTTTGATTGATTCATTTAAGATTTATCAACCTTAAAGCCAGAAAATATTTTTAGATTGTAAGAATTTTTTGGCAATAATAAGAATTTAATGATACAAGTCCTATTAATTAACCCATAGCTGGGGGGAGAAGAGATGGATTCATACCTTTCCCAAGGGCATTTACAAGAAAATGAATACAATGAACTCAACTGGAATTGGAACTGAGTTCTCCAATTTCAAATTCTGAGCTGTTATCCATTATACCACCCCCATATGCTTACATAACTTGGTATTCCCAAGCAGTCACCAATCTAGGTACTAACCCGGTTCAATGTTGCTTAACTTCAGTGATTGTATGAGAACTGGTGTTTCGAAACAATACTGCAATAAGCTTGGACAGATTTGGGGTTGTGGGATGGTATATTCAGACCTTGTTAGGTACCTTCAATAAGTCAACCTACGTCTTGGGCCCAGAATGACAAGTGATGACCCCATTTTGTCAGCAGAAATTAAAATGATTTAAAAAAAATAAAATATTTACACTATTTCCATTGTTCAGACTGTTGTTTTTATCTTTACTGTCACATTCACAACATTCAACCGTTGTACACTCTGGCCTTCTTCAGGTGATATTTGTTGGGATTTTGAACCGAACTCCAGTCCTTGGGGGTAAATTGTCCTAATTTTACGTACCATGCCAGTTTAAGTTAACTCACCTTGATAACTCTCCAAGTTTTGGTTCTCTCCACTGAGGCCAGGAATTGAACAAACAACTCTTTGGGTCAAGTCATTTTTTGGATCAATGAACTAAGACTCTTAACCATTGGGCTATGTGTCCTTCAGGACATATCACCTGAAGAAGGCTGGTGCATACAGGTTTGGTTTGTTTCGTTTTACGGCATATCAACCTCATTATTTAATGCCAACAAAATTTTTATTGCTGCTAATATTTTGTTTTGTCAAAAATCTATTTCTGGTAATATTTTCTTTTTTCAAATATTTATTGTTGATACTAATTGTTTTTTAAAAGTATTTCTGGTATTAAAACCTATTTTTACACTTTCATAGTGTTTTGTGTCAGGTTGTGGGGTCAAGTATTTGCCCATAGCAGGGACCCTAACAAGTGCTACCACCCTGGGTCAGAGTCGACCTGGGAACACCAGCAATTAAGAAGTGGTTCCATGCTCCTCAAAACCTCCTGATCAGAGGCCTTGCTGTTGGACATAGTTTATTGTCTTACCCAGTTTATTGTTATACCCAGGATGCCCAGTGCATACAGCAGTCGAAACATTGAAGAAGACTGGTGCATACAACAGCCGAAACATTGTGAATATGACAGCGGAGATGTGGACAACAGTTCGAATAGAGTAAATACAAGGTAACCAAAAAAGTTCTGTCCGTTTTTAAAGGAAAAAAAGAAAACGCTTCACAGTACATGTAACTTATATTTAGTCTTCGAAGTAATCGCCATTGGCATCCAGCACCTTCTGCCAACGTGTCTCCAGCTGTTCAATGCCCTTGCGGTAGAACTCGGGGGGGTTTGACTCAAAGAAGTCTGTGAGGGCTTTGCGCAAGTCTGCTTCATTGGTGAAGGATTTCCCACGAAGATGATTATCCAGGGAGTGGAAGAGGTGGTAATCGGATGGCGCAAGGTCAGGTGAATAAGGTGGATGGCACAAAGTCTCCCACCCAAGTTGCTGTATGGCATCCCTGACCACTCGCGCGACATGCGGCCTGGCGTTGTCATGGAGGAAAAGCACGCCTTTGCGATTCACCAGTGCTGGCTCCTTCTGGCGCAATGCCTGTTGCACACGTTTCAATTGCTGCGAGTATAGGTCTCCAGTGACCATTTGGCCTGTTGGTAGCAGTTCATAATGAACCACTTGACGACCTGTCCACCAGACACAAAGCATAATCTTGCGTGGGTGCATAGGCAGTCTTGCGGTGTGAGGGACAGCATCCTGAGGAGACAACCAATGTTTGGAATGCTTGGGAGTTTTGTACAGAAACCCACTTTTCATCACTGGTAAGCACTCAATTGAATAAGGATGCGGTACGGTGGCGAGAAAGTAGCAATATGCAGGCGACCATTCGTTGTACCTTGTGGACCTCCAACAGCGTTTGCGGAACCCACTTGCTCCGTTTGTACGTCTTACCTAGGCGGTGCAGGTGAAATCAGTTTCATCGGAAACGTTGAACTGTCTTGCAAGTTCACCACACGTTAGACTACTGTCCTCTTCAATGGCCGCCTTCAGGACTCCGTCATTCAAGACCTGTGGTCGTCCACTGTGAGGCTCATCATGGAGAGACAAATCTCCCGACTTGAATTTTCAAAACCAACGCCTTGCAGTACGTTCATACACAGCACTATCCCCAAACGCTTGACATATGCAGCGACTTGATGCAGCTGGTGATAAGCCCACTTTGAAGTCATAAAGCAAACAGCCCCGAACGAGATCTCTAGACACTTCCATCCTTCTAACAGCTGTCCGGCTTATAACTGATGGCCGGGCACAGTGCGCGTGTTTTTTATAACGACTGATGTTCCTACTTCCGGCTGTCCGAATTTGAAAACAATTGCTACACGCATTTCGTATATATTTCAACTTCATTTGATAACTAATCAAAAAATGGACAGAACTTTTTTGGTTACCTTGTAGTTACAATGGCTCATCGCAGAAATATAGACAAAAAAAAAAAAAAGAAAAGTATACTTACTCTTGTGTTTGGGCATAGTGCTTGGATCTTCTCCACCATCAAGTCGTGGAAATGTGGATGAAATCTGTACAGGGAGCCATCAACAGCTACGGTCACCTCATGCCGACCCATTTTATGAAGAATTGCTGCTGTGCCTAATGAAACGAAACAAGATTGGTTTGAATATATCGTCTTAAAATTATATTTAGCTTATTTCCTTCATAATATTATCCCTGCCCCATGATTGCTGCCTTTTATTGCAATAAATCACATTTGTTTTACAATTTACAACTGTTAAGCAAATGACATAGATTTAGAGGTCATTAGATGTGGGGTTCACCAACTTAGAGATTTAGACGGTTTATTTCTAGTCCATGATTCTTGTTTGACGGCTGAAGTAAAACCAATTTTTTTATCACAAAAAAGCAACAAGATAAAAGGATACAATAAAGGTTTTGTAGATGTTTTCAAAATATACATACAGAAGAAGACAAAAAATAATGAAAGAAAGAGCTGTTTACAATGAAGTTCCATAATTTGAAAAAGGGTTTCCAAAATGGGAGAGTGATGGGGACAATTCTAAAAGGTTTTCCAAAATGGGAGAGTCATGGGGACAATTCTAAAAGGTTTTCCAAAATGGGAGAGTGATGGGGACAATTCTAAAAGGTTTTCCAAAATGGGAGAGTGATGGGGACAATTCTAAAAGGTTTTCCAAAATGGGAGAGTGATGGGGACAATTCTAAAAGGTTTTCCAAAATGGGAGAGTCATGGGGACAATTCTAAAAGGTTTTCCAAAATGGGAGAGTCATGGGGACAATTCTAAAAGGTTTTCCAAAATGGGAGAGTCATGGGGACAATTCTAAAAGGTTTTCCAAAATGGGAGAGTCATGGGGACAATTCTAAAAGGTTTTCCAAAATGGGAGAGTCATGGGGACAATTCTAAAAGGTTTTCCAAAATGGGAGAGTCATGGGGACAATTCTAAAAGGTTTTCCAAAATGGGAGAGTCATGGGGACAATTCTAAAAGGTTTTCCAAAATGGGAGAGTCATGGGGACAATTCTAAAAGGTTTCCAAAATGGGAGAGTCATGGGGAAAATTCTAAAAGGTTACCAAAATGAGAGAGTGTGGGCACAATGCTTACCTGCAGCAGCCAAATATGCAGCTCTTCTCGAGACCAGTGAACAAACATACTGCGCTATGCGGCAATCCTCAACCAAATAATGTTCCAGGCCAAGTTCTTCAAATACTTGCTTAGTATTTTTGAAACCATCATCAATATCACTGATAAAGAAAAACAGGAAAATAAAGGTTTATAAAACAGGAACTGTGCCAATCTCTGCACATCAGATTCATCACTTAATGCAATTCCCTGAAGAAACATTTTTCCACATGACACATTGATTTAAGTTCTTTGTTAAAATAATCTTTGATTTCAGACTGGACAAAAAATATTTGGTCCTTATGCTAGATTCTGCATGAGCAAGGGCAATAATCAAAGTTACTATTTTAACAAAACATAGAATTTTCATGGCTGTTACTAAGTGAAATATATTCTCTAGCATTTTGCAACAATTTTTTTGCAAACTTTTATACAATAATGTTCAAACTTTAGGAATGCAATCTGGCAATATATGAATGCTTGCAAGGATATTCAGATATTTTGTCAGGCTGTATGCCATAAGTACATTTGATTGGGGCACATGTTCACTCATTTTAGTCAAGAGTATACATATAAATATCTCTCAGAAGATAAAGATTAGCAACAGAACGGCAAAGGCAGCAACAACAAAGCCCATTTCAAGACCAAGTTGAAGTGAGGCGATCACTTCATAGACAAAGTATCTGAGTGTCTCACATGAAAGGCTTGAACAAATAAGACTGCAGTCTAAGAAACATAGGAGCAAAGGAACTGATTAATTTAACGATTCATTTTGCTTGAGAAGTAATTTTGTCTGAATGCAGATAAATATTTTATATGCATAGATTATTAAAATGACTAAGGGATAATCAAATTTACTAACTTAAATTGATTTACCTCCCTTCCCACTATAGATGGGTCAGGAAATATATAAATACACATTGAGAATTATTATATGGTGTGTTGATTTTTTTTTTGAGGCACCAATATTCTGAGAACTTAAAATGATGACTATATTATTTATTTTAGTGCATCATTTTAATTAGAATTATTTCCATGTGACACAATAGTCAGTGCATTATTTAAACAAATTAGCCATAAATAATCAATAATGTCTTTTGTATAGCCACCCATCATTTATATTATTGCCAATCAAGACGGTCTTTATCTTATTGTAACCAAGATAAGTTTAATAAAAACATTTTACTTTGTGTTATATTGTAGACAAAAATGACAGTAAATTTTGCCTTAACTAAATTATTCAATGTCATCTTCATCTTTAGATGAGCATCTGCCAATAAAAAAAAATTAAAAAAAGCAGCATTTTAAGGAAAAAAATTGTTGCAAGATACCATTTGTTGTATGGAGGAAGAAAAGTAGACCGAAGAAAGGAACATCTGCTCTAATGATCGACTAAATTTGCACAATAAATCTTATAAATAATTTGCATTTATTTATAATAAATTCAAATTAAATTTCATTTAAATTCATAATAAATAAGATGCATCATTTCAAGTTTTTGACAGATGATTTATTGTTTTCAACCCACTTTTATAAGGTCTGAAAAAGTCATTTAAGTAGCACACTAATCAATTTACTGTTTTAGATAAATTATGAAATAAGTCATAATGTAATCAGTTTAAGTAATGTTCTAAGTGCTGTATAATTTGTTGCTTTTTTTTTTTTTTTTTTAAATTCATGTCCCTTCAGGCTACTGGTGATCATGACTTTCAGTTTTTATTGTTTTTTTTCTTTTTTAATTATCTGGGAATTATGATTTCTTGGGAAAGATAGGAGGGTACCTGTTGCCTACACCACACTTTTGAATTTATATTTGTCCTTCTCCTACATTGGTTACCATTTCCACTCACTCTGCTATTTAACCTATAGCTGGTGGGAGATGAATTCAAGCTTTTCTTAAGGTATTTAGTGTAAGAGTAAACACATCAGCAATGTTTAATCTTTATGCCCGCAACAAAATAGTGAGTCAAAAGGATGGCTAGTCCTTTGACATCACTATTACTGTATACACCTTTGACTCCCTCAGCAATATTTATTTAGAAGATTACAAAAATATGTTAATCAAGTACAATGAAATAATTATTATTTGCCTTTGATAAAGATTTATTATTTATCATTTTATGAATATATAAATTTGAAAAGAGATTTTTTTATTTGAACATTTTGAAAAAAATTAGAAAATTATCAAAATATGTAAACCAATGACATTGCAATATATATTATTGCATGTGACATCATTTGCTATTCAAAAAGTTTATCCTGCCACTGAAGGTGACTGATCCCTGAATTTGAATTTCATAGTTGTGTTGTCATATCCTTCTATGACAACAGAAAACACCTTTGAGTGAAATTAACAATAAGATTACTACAATTAAGAGTCCTTGAAAAGAAATGCAGTGGGAAGTAATATTAATTATGCAGAGTGCTAAAGGTTAACATCTTTGTTGTCATTTCTCAAGAATAAAAAAATGTATAAGTCTATTTTCAGATGTTTGGGTTTTATTAAAATTCTAATCATCACTTTTTAAAACAAACATTGCCAAAGGAATCAAAATGTATACAATAATAGTGGTGTCAATTGAATAACCATTTTTTGACAGTTTTTTTTGCAGTCACAAAGGTTAAACATTGCCAACACGACAAACTAGGAGAGAATTGAAACTTGGCTTGCCAATCCTACTTTATAAACTTGATATTTGTATGTAATCTTAATTTCTAACATCAAAACATGTGCTCCAAAATAAAACATTGGTTGGAAAAAAAATGACCTGGTAAGGGATTAAGGGAGATAACTCAATTGACAAAGTTGATCTAGTAAGGAGATTATTTGATTTTCTGTTAAGGTGCGAATCAACCAAGGTGAATTAATTTCTTTCTCTTCCCATCAACATATGGTTGAGTTAAATGCTTAAAACAAAAGTAAAGAATCCCCACTAAACCACTACTCAGATGTCTGCCTCCAAAAAATATCCAAAGTTTTAGAGAAGTGCAGTTAATAGAAATCTGGTATTTTATAAGCACCCTAATGTACTGCCTGGACATACCCAAAGTGAAA
>OZ038509.1:54054405-54094405 GCA_964036315.1 Acanthosepion esculentum | reverse complement strand
TAAGTGCTCATGGTTGGGAGGGAGTGACCAATTGGTAGCAACTAGAAATAATGTTAACATCAAGAAATATTTACAATGACAATCCCAGACAATTTAATGTATTTCCATTTTTATCACAATTTTTTTTTTTTTTTAAATGTAGAACTCAATAAATGAGGAAGTGGACATTCAGGGAGTGTCTTTGGGCAGAAAATTTTAAAAAATAGACATCTTGAAGCTCAATTTTACCGAGCTTCTTTATAAAATAAAAATAAAAAAAATAAAAACAATATGGTGACAATTTTATCCTTTTTATGCACAAAATAAAAAAAAGTAAAATTTTCACCAAAACAATGCAGAAAAATTAGTTTCGTATTGGCTACTTGCTAACATGCCATATATCCTTATAAAATAAATAAAAACTAGAATATTGCAGGTATTAAAACCTGCCTGCAGAGAAGTACATCATTCAAATAAAATAAATAAAAAAATCTGAGCAAGGAATTCATTTTCCAGAAATACAAGATTAAAAATATAATGTATAATGGCCATGTTTGTTATCTTCATTAATTGCTAAGTGAATAGGTATTGGTCAAGTTCGTTAAACATTATCCAAGGCAGGTTATCCACTTTAATGTCTGAGAACAAAACATTTAAAATACTTCTATGTGCTGTGTCCCTTCAGGTGGGATGGCAATCAAGGCTCTCCACAATTTCCTATCCCTTAGCAACATTCCTCCTTTTGCCAATCCTCCCAACCCAGTTCCACCATCTATTCACACAAGCTTGTCAGGTAGGTGACCTGCTGTCTTCCCCTCTCTTGTCCCCAATATGCCTTGTGAAGGTTATTTTTTCCAAGCCCTCCTCCCTCATTATGTGTCCAAGAAATTTCAGCTGTCTCTCTTCCCAATTCTGAGAATAAACATTCTTTTTGCTACCATTTTCTTTAAGACTTCCTCGTCGTTTACTCTCTCTGTCCATGGAATTCTCAGTATCCTTCTGTAGAAAAACATTTCTATGAAAATCGTAGAGCTTGCAAAACTTCTGCTGCAATTGTTATCTTTATTAATTGCTGAGAAGTGAAATTTCTTGGACGTCCAGTGTGACGTAATGGCTCAGAATAAGAATTCAGAGAGCTGTGTTTGAATTCCAGTTGACTAACGTTACATTAACTTAATCACAAATACCATTCGGACAGTTATGAATCCATCTCTTCTCCCCACCATCTATGGGTTAAACAATAAGACAGACTTGGTTCTATAGCCTTAGTTGGCAAACAGTCTATCACAGAAGAAAATGGCAACCTACCGCAAGAAAATCTTCTGCCTAGCCAGTCATGATCGTCCAAGCGTGCATCACATATGGTAATTAACTGACAGAAGTGAAGAGCTATTGGAAATGGGTCCTGCATGTATGTTATTTAATGTCTTGCAGAAAAAATGAAATGCCTTATAATACTGGAACCTACTGCGGTTGCAATCTTCAATAACTAAGAAGGGAAAGACGCGTCTCATGCCTGAGATAATTACTTATTCCCGGTTTGAGTTCAAGCCAGAATTCCAAAACTAGCAAGGGCCTCTCTATTTGGGAGATTGAGGCAACACTGTCTTCTTACTCGTACTCACTAAAACTTATATTGGCTTTCTTTCTGTTGTATCCTAAATAGGAAAGGTTAACACGCATATAGAAAATAAGTAGTATATTCCAGAGAATATTATGGTAAACAATTGAGAACACAGACTATTATAATAAACAGTTAATCGTTAACTCCTCTCACTCGGTAAGAGAGAGTGCTGTTTAAATAGTCTTAAACCAGTCCATCTTTAGGGGGTGTTCAGCTACTCCACAACAGCAACACTGTAAACTTCATTAATAACAATAATACAAGAAATGCCATTAAAACAAATAAAATGAGGCCTGAGCATATGAAAAGAAAATGACATTAAACCTATAAAAAAAATATAAAAACGAAACTCAGTTTTCAGTGAATAGAAATTTGCTTATTTTTATTCCTCGTACAGCAAATTGTTTCAAAAAGCTTGTTACAAGAGCTGCCTAGTGACTGAGATGGTTGCATGTTTTCCAAAGTTATCAGTAATCAGTCTTTGAGAAAAATTCCAGGATTTTTAAATGTTGATTTTTAAATTAAAGTCCTCCTCCTCTGCAGAGAACCGACACAATACAATCTTCTTACATCCCATCTATATTCCACTAAACTAAGCTTAGTAAAAACAAAAACAAAAACACAGGTGATGCAAAACATTGAAATGTGCCATAAATCTATTCACATATAGCCCGAACTTGACCGATTTTAAAACCTTAACCTGGTCAACTGTTACTTTTACAAAAGCCAATTTGAAGCTATTTCTTTATTGTGCTATGTCTCCTCAGGACACAGTCGGTCATGGCTCTCCATGAATTCCTTTTTTTTTCTTTATTTTCTGTGAATGACCATCACTCATTGGGAAAAACAGAGATATGGATCCCCACTGCCTTCTCATAGACTGGCTGCCAGTCAAGTCTCAAGAGCCCAATCTACCTCTGTTATTTAACCAATTTGTTAAAGAGTCATGTCCATGCAGGTCATCATGGCCCTCCACAGACTCCTTTTCTTTATTATCTGTGAAGTGCAATGATTCCTTGGAAAAAGATAGTGGAGTGGCTCCCTGTTGCTTTTGCAAGAGTTTGAAATTCAGAGTTTTTCCTTCTCTTGGGTTGGTTGACATCCAAGGCTATAGAGCCCTCTCAACAAAAAATTATTACATTTAGTGTATGGAATGTGGTAAAACCCTTTATGAGTCAAATTTATATTTATTAGGAACAAATTTAGCTAATGATTTTCAAATCTTTTCTCCAGCAACAGAATTTTTAAGACTTAAGATCGGCGATTTCTACCATAACAAGAAGGCGTTTGTAACGGTCCCCGAAGAACCTGGTATATGCATTAGCAGGCTTGCTACTTAGTAATAGAATGGTAACAGCATCCATAGTTAAAATTAGGAAAACTAGGAAGACCTATGAAAACTTCATGATTTACCTATTTTAAATTTCTTGTGAATCTTCATTCTTCCGTTAATGATTGAGTAAGCTCATGGCAAGTTCTACAACAGTAAAATCTCCATAGAAATTCCCCTATCACATCGTTAAATATTTGAGTTTAACAACTTTATTAAAATATTGCAATAACAATCATAATTATGAATGCTGGTCGTTATTTTAAGAAGTGGGTACAAATGAAAAGATTTGGAACTGGCAACTTTTTCCATTTGCCTGAAACAGTCATTAAACATTTCTATCTTCACATGACTGAAACCAAGTAGCATCTGACACGAGTTTTGCTTCTCCATGGAATAAAAATGGAATAGTCTTTTATTTATGAGATATTGGCAGGAGATGTTAGACACTCCCGTCTTCCCTTCTTTCTTTCATTTTCTCACTGAGACCAAGTAGTGGTTTTCCCCTTCTTTCCATACAATCAAAATGGAATAGTCTATTATTATTTATTATAGTCAGGGCATAATGGTCAAGCAAACGAATGAAAGGATCTACAAGCACAATTAGGTCTATATTTCTGAGATGAGGCACGGAGAGAGAAGGGAGATCACCGCCCCCTGTGGGGTCAGGTTGAGATCATAAACAAGGAACACCATTGGAAAATTCGTAAACTTAAGGAATCAGCACATATGCTAGGCTACAAAAATCTCCTGAGCCGACCAAGCATAGAAATGGATACAATATGGGAACCAGTAATAAGGAGTGCCAGAGAAAAGCGATAACAACAACAAAAGTTGCAATATGAGCTCTGGTAAAAACAAGGTATGATAACGGCAAATATTGCAATATGAACACTGGTAAAAATGGTTGCTGAAAACATTAGGTTTATAATACCCAGATGTCCTCAAAGACACATGGTACAGTGGATAAAGGCGTTAGTTAGATCCATTGACAGGACCCAAAGAGTGTAAGTTCAATACCCAGTTAAGGTAGTGGAGAACTTTCAGAGGGAAATTAACAGGAGATAACTGATAACTGACATCCATTAAACTAGAACAGTCTACCCTGATGAGCAAAATAAAGGCTTCAGTTCGACATTCCAACCACCTGAAGAAGGCCGGAGCGTACAACGGCCGAAACGTCGTAATAAATATGGCGGCAAAGATGAGAACAATAGTCCGAATAATGTAAATAAAGCACAATTATAATAGAATATTTTTTTTAATATTCCGTAAAAATATAAAAATAAATACATACATGTGTTTAGATGTAATTTCTCTGAGCCTGCTACCACATGATCCTACGTGGTCTAAGAGGCAACACGGTAATTACGTGCTCCCTACTACCAAGTCTAAAATTCCATATGGCTCTTCACCATTTTGAGTTTGTTCCGAATTTTTATAGTGTATTTCTTAAGAATGTATTTTATTTGTCCATTCTCCCACCTCCTTTTGAGAGATATATTTATTTGTTTTTAGAGATAACGGCAGTATGAAGTGTGGACCCCCCCCCCGAGACCCATAGCCAATTACACAGTTGAAGAGAAGTTCTTCTGAAACCCTGACGCAAGAGAAGAGACTGACTTACCTTTCGATTTCAGAAACATATTTGGTATAAAATCGTCCTCGTGTAGACAAATCTTCTGAGCCTTTGCCGCAAAAAATTAGATTGTGTCTTCGAAGCTTCTCCAAAACCAGGCGTACCAATTCTCCCATATACATACCAGAGATCATCTTTTCATACCTGAGGAAAGAACGAAACGGAAACAGTAACTATGAGCAAAAACATTTAAATCGTTTCTTCTAAAAATAGACAACGTAAAAAATGTCCCATTTGGGCCCAATAACAAAAGGCAAGTTTTTGTTATGTGTATTTATAGCTGATATAATATTTAACAGGACTTCTTTAAAGTATTTTCGATATAAAGGATTGTCTGTTTTTTTTTTAATTAGGGTGGCATTTGTAAAATGAAAGTTATGATATAAAACAAACATTTTCTTTTACAACTGTAAAATCTAGTCCAACTTTGTATAAATCCAATTGTTTGAAGTAATAAAACTTTTGATGATTAATCAAATTCTAATTGAATCCACCAGTTTTGATCCACCATTTCCTTGTCATTTAATTATACTCCTTAAATTATGGCTCCCCACAGCTTCCTATCTTTAATATCTGTAAATTGTTCATTAAGATGACTGTCCGTTGGAAAGACAGTGTAGTGGTTTCCTGTTGCCTTCTATAGTTTCAAATTCATGGCTGTCCAAGTGGACATTATCCTTTAGCCCTCTGTAGGTAGATGACTTGATTTGTCAAAAAAATGTTTATACAGCCACTGCATGCAACTCTGATCACCAGACAATAGATTCGTTGAATTTGGCACTAGTGCTGTCATATCCTACTTAAGGTTCCTGTTTTTCTTAAGGTTTCCTTGTTGATCACGTTCTGTCCATGGTATTCTAAGGATTTGTCAGTAAAATTATTTCTGTCATGTCAAGTCTCATCATCATCTGAGACAAAATTCTTCAATTTTCACTGCCCTCTTTTCCTGTCTTAATACTTTGCTTAGTTTTGGAAAGACATCTTTCCTTATTCTGTTAGCAAGTATAACAATGCCCTAATCTTTTTGCATCCTTTTCAGACAAAGTTATTTCATTAATATCTGATAGTGCATATTTTCCTTCTAAAACGTTTGTGACAAAACAACCAGATTATTTATAATGACCGCATACAAATATAAAACATCATTGACCCCTTCCCCAATATAGACATGTATATACATTTTTAACAACAGTGTATTTTTCAGACGTGAACAAATAACTACGTCCAAAATATAATATATATCTTGAGTCTTTTTATGCCATTCTGAGCTTAAGATGAGTCCAATTGTCAACTTATACGCCTGGTATAGGTCTTAGCCTCCATTCTGGTACTTTAAGGTGCCTCAGTTACTAAGGCAAAAACAAATAAAAAGAAATTTACCTGAAAGTGAAGCTTTTTTTCCTCCAAAAATAATTGCAGAGGAAGGGGTTAATGATGAATTTCTCTTGAATTTCTAAATTTTTGCCTTTGCTAAGTTTGCTATTTTTATTTTAGTTAAAGAAAGCATGACAGTTTGGCTTTTTGTCAGCAAATCTGATTTGGATTACCTCCCTTGGATAGAAATGACACAAACAAAGAAATAACTCCTCCAAAAATCGCCCAGTGTTTTATATGGTTGGTTGATTACCAGTATAAGACAAGCACCTAAACAACCCTGTTTGACTCACTAGTTCCTGTTTAGACCAGAATGAAATATATATATATTTTTAAGCTTATCACCCCAAGCAAGGCCGGAAGCCACTAGCACGCAAGGGGTTACAGAAGGTTTGGAGGAAGAGCAGATAGGAGTGGTAAAGGAGAGGATGTGGAGAAAGACAGTGGATCGATCAAGGCAAGGGGGTTACAGAAGATTTGGAGCGAGAGCAGATAGGAATGAAAGGTGAAAGGTTGTGGAGAAGGGAAGTGGATAGATCAAGGCAACTGGAGATGTCAATTGACGTTACACTTAAACAGTTGGAGATTATATTTGTCAGGGAAACAGGAATAAGGAAGGGAGTTCCACAGGCGAGATGTGTGAGACATGACGCTATTGGAGTAGAAGAGACGTCTACATCTAACAGTTTCAACGGTGAAGGGGTGGTAACGGGATGCCAGCCTCGTAAGACGTTTAAATTCATGAGGCCTAGGAACCAGCGAAAGCAGCTCATCGGAGCAATTACCGTGAAAGTATTTGTAAAAAAGACAGAGCGAGGCAACGTCGCGTCTGTGAGAGAGCGACTGCAGATGAGATGACAGATCAGGGCCAATCACGTTGCATATCCGTCTCTGGATCTTATCAAGAACCCTAAAGGCAAACAGCAGCGGCTCCAGACCATATATGGCAGCAATACTCCATGCAAGAGCGAATGGTCGATTTATATATGATTCTATATTAAATCAGGATTACAATATTTAGATATTTTTCCTCAGTGGTAGCACACAACACAGTGTTTCATGCACAATGCAATCTTCAGGTGCTGAATTGTGCATGAACCTCCAAGTCATATGCTATACCTGGGGGAAAAAAAATTGTATATTTATTAATATTATAGCTCTATTACATCAATCACTATTTTATTAACACCAGCTCCCAATGTACGATATTATAAAATTCTGAAACCTCCTGACAAGTTGACCAAACAAAGGTTTGTCTACAAAACTCTGGAGTCAGGGTGCTGAAAATAATATCAATCACCTAAGTAACAAATTTTATATTTCTATTAATCCTATATATATATATATATATATATATATATATATATATATATCATTGAATAATATAGACATATTATATCTATTTATTTTTATACTGATCCTTTCCAGTTCTCTAATCAGTTTCTTGATGTTAAGATGAAATTCATCAAGGAAGGTGCCGTAGTTTTTTCCTACCCAAGTACTTTCGATCTCCTCTAACTCATTATATTGGGAGGCTTATTTTGCAAAAGAATCCATGACAATGGACAAATTTGAAGTTTTTAAATAATTATAAAAGAACACATTCACACACGTTTTTTTAAAAGTCACCATCACAACAAAATGCAGATTTTATCACAGTTGCAATAAGTTTGTATTTGAAATCTACCCCCGGGGATGATCTTGGACGAGATTGAAAGTACTTGGGGAGGAAAAAACTTATTATCACAGCGTCAGATACCTACTTACAAAAGTGACCGAAAGAAAAAGGAAAAGACTCTAAAGGAATTCGGTTGATAAAAATAAAGACATTTCTACAATTCCCAGCACCCATCTGTCATGTGCATGTGCAACAAATTTAGTCCGATGAAGTCCCGAAGGATGAAATGTCTCACAAGTAAACTTTTCTCCTTTGTCATATAATTTCCCCAATACTGTTCTTGATATATATATATATATATATATATATATATATATATATAGGCAGCATATCTTCATTCAAACATGTTTCAGTGAATAATATAGACATATTATGTCTGTTTATTTTGATACTGATCCTTTCCAGT
The DNA here is from genome assembly GCA_964036315.1 of Acanthosepion esculentum. Classification (NCBI taxonomy): domain Eukaryota; kingdom Metazoa; phylum Mollusca; class Cephalopoda; order Sepiida; family Sepiidae; genus Acanthosepion; species Acanthosepion esculentum. The sequence continues at coordinate 54,086,375 of OZ038509.1, read as the reverse complement.
TCTCTAATCAGTTTCTTGATGTTAAGATGAAATTCATCAGGGAAGGTGCCATAGTTTTTTTCCTACCCAAGTACTTTCGATCTCCTCCAAAATCAACCTCAGGGGTAAATTACAAATACAAATTGATTTTAACGGTGATAAAATTTGCATTTCACTGTGATGGTTATTTCTAAAAACACACGTGAATGCGCACTTTTATAATTATTTTTTGATTTGAGTCTGAGAGCCTCTCCAACAAATTCAGGAGTACATTTCTTATCAAAACAATCAGAGTGAGTTTTTTTGAGCTGCCGTAACTTTATAATCACCATGAGACTCATCCAACACTTTTCAAATCCTCTGCACTGTTCCCAGATTTCTCAGATTGACACCCAAACACTCTGAAATGTTTGTATTGGAGCTTTTTACACCAATGCCAAGCAGTACAGCATGCCGTTTCCAAATTTCTGACAGAGTGAATTGCATGATGGTGCTCACAGACAGAGCCCAGCTGGCCATACTATTCTGTGCAGTTGACAAAATCAAAAACAAACAATGTGTATACATGAAATTAAATGGTGAAAATAAAATGGCGACAATTTACCAATCGCACCCTACCTCTCTTTATTTATATATATATATATATATATATATATCTCACACACACAGTGACACACATAAGTATTGGATACATGTTATTTTCTGTTATACAGTGTAACCCGGATATAAGAGAGATTTTATCTGGTCCCAAATTAGAGCCATACTTACCTAAACAAAATATACCAAACCCGGATATAAGAGAAACCTGGATATAAGAGACTTCTACTCCGGTCCCGGCAACTCTCTTATATCCGGGTTACACTGTAACTAGTTTATGTTCGCCATTTTGCCTGATATTTGGTAAGTAATATCTCGTAAAGTTGTTTTAGTTGTATGTGGAAGGAAAATTAAAAACTCATTGTTGAATCCATTTTTTTTATCAAAGTTCAAAATTACCTGATGCAAAAGTATTGGATACATGCCACTTTTTTCAAATTTCCAATCGAAACTTTGTATTTTAAAAGACTTTAAATATTCAAATTTTCGGTAGTCTTGGAATGTTATCTCTGACCAATCAGAGAAGCACACAATTGTTTACAAGATAGTGCTACTAATCATCTGACTCTTTGATGTGCATTCTGCAATTCAAGGATTAAAAGTGGCAAAAACTAAAGAATTATCCACAGATATGCGAGATAGAATCATTGAACGTCACAAAGGAGGACAAGGTTACCGAAAAATTAACAAAGAAATGAATCTAGCACTAAGTCCAGTAGGAAATATCATCAGAAAGTATAAGAAGTATGGCGACGGTACAGCAAACCTTCCAAGAAATGGAAGACTGAGAAAAATAAATGAGAGTACTTCAAGGTAGATCAGCAGAAATGTGCAAAAAAAAAAAAAAAACCCTTCATTACTCGTTCTGAAATTAAAACTGATCTTGAGGGTGCTGGAATTAATGTAAGTAAGGATACCATTAGCAGAGCTCTATATCGTACAGGCTTTCATTCAAGATCACCAAGAAAAGTGCTTTTACTGAAAACCAAACATGTCAAAGACCGATTAAAGTTTGTCGAAACTTATGAAAAGAAAGGTATGCAGTTTTGGGAAAAGGTAATCTGGTCAGATGAAACGAAAGTTGAACTATTCGAAAGGAACAAATTTCTTTAAAAATATATGATTTATAAGAATAGCCAAATATTGTTAATGTTTTTTTTCTGAATAACCCCTGCCAAATTATAGGTATAGGTTTTATGGCAGTGGGAAGAATCCAATAGTTATATGGGGGTATGCCACATTATCTGTAACTCCACCCTTATGTCATAACTCATTTTTTTCTTTTTTCTTCGATTTGGGTGCGGCTTCAAGTGTGGTTTGAAGGAAAGTCAAATCGAAACTGACAAAAACACAATTTGCTCTTCACCTTCTCTGCCTGGGTGTTGGTGGCTGGTAAGCAAAGGTCGAAAGAAGAATGACTTACTTCTGCATTCCAGGGTTAATGGAATGTTTGTCCACCTGTCTGTCATATTCAGTTCTGATTCTATCCATGCAGCCATCATCTCCAAACGCACCCCATTCAGTGTTGATTATGACCTGTCAAGAGAAATTACAGTGAATCCAAAGAGATGAATATAGGATATAAGTCCGGGGGGGGGTTCTAGTTTGGTGGGGGGAATCAGTAAAAAGTCTGGAATGTGGGGGGAGGAGGCAGTAGTTAGCCAAAATTAGAGACGTTTGGGGGGAGGGGGAATCAATTAAAAAGAACTGCAGAAGGAGGGGGTGAGTAGAAAATGGGAGTGGAAGTAGTTAGCCAGTGGTGAAAGATTAGGGAAAGAAGTGTGTGCATAGGGGTGGGTAATAAAGGGGAACCAAGGGAATGAAGTGGGGAGTATGAGGGGGGTTTAGGTTAGTAAAAAAAAAAAGAAATAAAAAAAAAAAAAGGAGGAAACAGGTATTGACAGCAGTTAGCCAAAAAGCAAAGATCAGGGGAAGGAGGTGGAGAAATAGTTAATAAAGGGGAACTGTGAGAATTAAGTTGAGTTGAGGGGGGCAGGTCAATAAATATGAAAGGGAAGGAAGGAAATTTCCGGAGAGGATTGGTCAATAAAAGAGCAAGTAGAGGAAGAAGTTTTACAAAATATTTAAAAAAAACAAAAAAAAAAAAAAAAAAAAAAAACAACATTAAATTGAATATTTTAATTTAATTTGGCAAATCCAAACAGACAACCCTATTAATAACTGCAGTTAACCTCTTCATTTCTGTTTATTTAATAACTACTTTCACTCCTTTTGTGACAGCCGCTGAAACTAATTAAGCGTCTGGGACATGTAGACAATAATAAACATCAGTGCAGTAGTTTCCGCATCTAAAAGTTGTTTTGAAGATCCCACGTTTTGAGTATGGAAGTTAAGGTTGCATGTTTATGTGCATTTTAGGCGGAGGTCTGTGTGTTCACATATCATAAACAAAGAAGCATATAAAAAAGAAGAGATTCAATGACTGACCGTTTATACTTTTTTTATAGTGACTATAGTGAAACAAAGTTCTTAATGTCTCTTGGGTATGTCCATTTTCCTTTTTTTTTCCTGAAGTTAGGGTAAGTAAGTATAAGCATCATTATGATGGTCATGCTCAAGTCAGCCTTGTGCAGAGTTGGAACAACCAAAGGAAAAACTTGACATACTTCATAGGCGGTGGTTTTTGGAAGACATTAGTGAGCGCAATTCATTGGGAAGTGGAAAGAGAGAGTCAGTTATTAGTGGACTGGAGAAACTAAAATAGCCCAGCAGGAGCTTAATTACCACATGATGCTACATCTTGGAGCAAAGGGGTGAAAGAGAGTGAGGAAGGATAATGTTTGCTTTAACCAGCGCCACCTGACAAAACCAAGTAATCATATTTCCGGTTCCTTTACTCTTAGCATAATGGGGAAAATGTAATTTGTTTGTTTGTTTGTTTTTTTTTTATTTATTTATTTATTTATTTATTTTATTTTTATTTATTTTATTTTTATTTATTTATTTATTTATTTTTATTTATTTATTTTTTTTATTTTTATTTATTTATTTTTATTTATTTATTTTTATTTAATTTATTTATTTAATTTTATTATTTTATTTATTTAATTCTATTATTTTATTTATTTATTTATTTTATTATTTTATTTATTTATATTATTAATATATATATATATATATATATATATATATATATATATATATATATATATATATCAGTTTTATTTCATTTTCCTACATGAGCTGAGATCTGTTTTCACCCAATCCAAAGTCCCTTTTTTGCTACTAGGCTGGTTTCTGTGTGGGGGTTTGGTATACATGCAGTCAAACAGATCACTTTTTGGTCCACATAGACATCATTAGACTGCTGATGGCAATCTTTTCCCAATGGTTTTAAAACAACCTGACAGTTAACAAACATCAAATCTCACACCTTTAGAACTCATGATTGCAACAACCAAATGTAAACAGATTAAAACATACCTGGATGGAGAGGGTAAGTGATTGTAGATGTGTGAGCAGGCATTTTTAAAAAAAAATATTTTATCTGTTTACAATTTACTTCAAACGGATCTTTTACGACGACGACCTTCCGTACAAAGAGGGTAACAACAACTGAATGCGTTTGAAATAGAATCAGCCTGACTGTCATTTGCTGAGGCTGTTTAGGAAAAGCAGTAACAATTTATCGCCCATTTGCTAAATGACTTCTTTTTTAACACAAAACTGAATTAAATCTCCTAAACAACAAAGCCAGAAAAATATTAAAAAATCCATCAACTATTAAAGAAATTACCTATAATATTAACTAAAGTATTACCATTGTAGTGTCAGAAAGGTACAAGCAAAACTAACAGCATACCAATTGTTTTTATAGAATCAGTTGCTAGAGTGATGCTATGAAGAATTTTATTGAGAACCTGGTAAGTCAGCCATGTAAACAAGGAATTTTTAAGGCTGGAATAAATGGAAGAATAATCGATTGTTTGTTTTTACCAGCTTATCAACCCCTGTCGGTCATTTAATGCTGAAACTGGATTATTATTCAGGAATGTTTCAAAATGTTTTACATGGTTGTGAGGTTTTAAAAGTGTTGCAAAAACATCACAAGTTGTATAGTTCAAAATAATTTCAAAATCTCTCAAGCTGCATGATTCAGGAGTATTTTAAAACGCAAGTTGTATGGTTTAAAATCCAAGCTTTATTTTCTATAGAAGTTGGAAGTATTTTATTTTCTTCAGATATCCTATTATTTGGGCAGGTGGGACATTTTTGAAGAGCATGTTAAGATGTTGAGCTTGGTAATAATTGCTATGTATTTATTTTTGTTGTGCTTCTTACTTTCTATCAAGATATGTTTGACCGTGAGAAATTGATTGAAGTCGGTACACCAAGGTGTAGTTACTGCCTTGAGCACATGTGTGTGTGTGAGAAAACAGAAGAAGGAAATTGGAAAGATATGTAGAATGGCAGCTCAAACCAGGCACTTCTTCATTCACAAAGTACAGCATCTTCCATTCTAACACTAGTGGCTTGATACAAGGAAAATAACTTTTTGGTCGAATCATTACCCAAGAAAAAAAAAAACCATGAGACTAAAATGGTAGCAATTTTATTCAGTTGTAACCTTCTTGTGAATCTTTAGGTGAGGTGAGGGAGCGAACAGTCTAATCAGCATGGCCTTCCTATTTGCGTTGTGGGCGAATGGCCCTCTCTGTTTTAGGTGGCTAGGGACCACTGCCTTAAAGAGAACAGGTGTTCTTTGTCCTGCCAACTTTTGTCTAAAAAAGTAATTAATTAAGACTGCTCCACTAAGTTGGCCCTCTTTGTGAGAGTCGTTTGACATATTCTTGTGAGGTCCACTTCTCTCAGCTGACCTTCTTTGTCAAGACAATAATTGTCAAAATGATTTCTGTAACATCTTCCAGTTGTCTCTTTAACAAGATATCAATTGACAACTGATATTGCTACAATTTTATCGTCGTTTAGGAAATTTAATTCAATTGTTTTGTGTAAAGAGTTATTTTACAAAGTAAGTTTTTCACAGGTGATAAGGTACTATATTAATGGTTGGGTTTTTGATTGGGTGATTCATTTTCTATGGCTTATCAACCCTTTGCAAGTTGTTTAAAGCAATAAAATATTTTCAGATTGTAAGAATTTTCTTTTTTAAGATAATAATACGAAGTAATCCAAAGCTAAGAGGAAAAAAGGTGGATTCATGCCTTTCCCAAGGATATTTGTGTATAAGTTAATATAACAATCCCATCAGGAATTGGAACTCGGCTCTCCAATTAACAAATCGGAGATAATAATATCTGGCCAGTCATATCCAAGTATGCCTGTCTACTCGGGCATTTACTCAATCCTTGTTGCAGACCCCTGCTCAAGCACATTTATGCTTGTTCTCCGCCCACAGAGCCCATCTGTGGTCTATACAGCAACTATGCCGGGCAGGCATTAGTTACAGTTACTGGGAGAGAGTGCATGATCTAGCGTGATCAACACTGAACAAAGCCAGTACGCTCAAACCTTTGGTCACGATGACTTGTGACTTCTTGCTAGCACAACCATCGACAGCTCCCAAATAGTTCCATCTACTCTATTTCACCCACAAAGCTTGGGTCAGCCTGTGGTATGGCTTTCAGACACTTTCCAAAAGGTGCCGCACACTGAGATCACTTCCCTAGGCCCGATGACTTCCTGATAAATTGATCAGGAGGTGATTTGAACCCGGGTCCCATGGTCAGAAAGCAAACGTTCTAACCAATCGGCTATATGTTCAGGATAAAACACTACCGCTTTATCTTAAACAGACCATTAAATGGTAATCGTGGAAAAGATTTATTAGTTTCTCAACTTCTTAACTGTAGAAACCAAACTCATTCTGACTGATTTCCTTATTTTATAGTCATTAATTACTAAGAATTGTTTAGTCTACCACAAAGCTACAATGTATGGCATTCCTAAGTAGTTAGCCTTCCTAGTACTGATCTGCTGAATGCTGACAACCACTTGTCGATACAATACTCTTGGATATTTGAGATCAATTTCATTGTTTCAGAAATGCTGACATTTTGGTTGGCTGAATGGTTTCATGGTATGTCATCTATAGCTGGGTTATTTAGTACAAAAATCTTTTTTGTACAGGGCACTGAGTGTGGATCAAACTTACTATTCAGTTGCAATGGCCAAACAGACTAGCCTTGCAAACCATTACACCACGTCAAGGCGACCGTAAATTACTCTACCCTGTAAACATGTTGCCAAAGTGTTTACCCTGAAGTTGTGTTGCTTACGATTTGAAATTAGGCTGGGTTGATTTCACAGCATGTCAACTCTTGTTGGGTTTTGTATATGGAACATAGCAACAATCAAACTACTCATTAATAAATATCAAACTGACCAGATTCTGTAACCATTACCCGATATAAAGTTGTCTGCTTGTGTAAGTGTGTGAAAAGCAGCAAATGGCTAGTACAACATTGCTCCTATTGGGTTTTGTAATTCTTTTTTTTCTGGCTAGATGCAGGGATTTTAAGCCAATGAACTCATACTATGGTGCCAGTTGGTTAACACCGACAGTTGGTGTGGTTAGATTTTGGTTAATGGCATGTGAACCCTGAATACCTATATTATTTGTTTTCAATAATTGGAGGGGATCAGATTAGTAGCTACAATTCATTTTAAATAGACTAATTAACAGTGATGGACCAATAGAGTCAGTGCAATCTGACCCTAAATGATTTGGCTGCTTTTACACATTAGTTAAAAAAAAGTTTAAAAAGCTTTTCTAATTAAATAATGTCATAGTTTTATTCACTTTTTTATTTTACAATTTAGAGCAGATTTTCAGGAAATGAGTAGTAGTTTTTTAAAAAAAAGAAAGAAATTGATGATTTAGATTCTCCAAGGAGTCCTAATAAAACAAATTTTACAATCAAAATTCCATGAAATTAAGTAAGTGGGGGTAACATATTAAAGAAAAAAAAAAAAAAAAAAAATTAAAAAAAATTATTTCATTAATTTGTGAGTAAGTCCTGAATGTTTAATTAAAATCTAACTATTATTTGATTTTTGCAAGAATTTCATAATCAATGTGATTTTTTTTCTGAAAAAAAAAAAAAAAAAAAAAAAGTACTAAAACATCAATAGTAAATATTAAGCCGACTGCTGATGAAAAAAAAAAGATTTTTAGCCAAAATTCTGAATGTGCTAGAAAGGATTAAAAAATTTAATAAAATAAAAAAAATAATTTGATTTTCCCCCTTAATAATAATAACAAACATTTGACGATAAAACTTTGTTTTATTAAGTTTGGGGCCTTTATTCAGCATGGTATGCTCTTTTCTGGCAAAAAAGTAGAGGTACCTAATTAAGAGCTACAAAGGACAGGAAATTGTGGAGAGCCATGATCACCTACATCCTGAAGGGACACACCACATAAAGTGGAAGAAGGTGTATCAAGCACAAATAAATTCAAGAATTTGCAGCAACTACATTTTCGGATGGCAGAAAGAGAGTTCCCCAAATCTGGCTCCTCGTGTTAGACAAAAACCATCCTGAAAGATATTAAACATTTTTTTTCTTTCAAGAAATACATTTCCTCGTTGTCATCAGACTTACCGTTTTTGGTTCATTCTTATCTTCATTCCAGACTTCAACATTATCCAAATTCTCTATATAACAAGCATTGGTACCAGTACCTACCAAAAGAAAGAAATCAGAAAGCAATTAAGGAAGAGAGAGAGAGAGAGGGGGGGAAAAAAGAAAAAAAAAAAAGACAACTATCTTTTGCTTTTTTAAACCGAGTTCACCCCAGGCAAGACGGTAAAGCCCCTAAGACGCGAGAGATTACTGGGTGTGGAAGAATTAGATAACAGGAACATTGCTGAGGAGCAAGAACAAAAGAAGAGTAATCAGGAGGACAGTAGACAGCAATTTCTTAAATAACAAATACGTTTTAAGGAATATGGGAACAAAACAATACCTGTACTTTTTTAATAGAGTTCACCCCCAAATCCGCAAAGACACAGGGGGTTACTGGGTGTGGAAGAGTTAGAAACAGTACTCACAAGCGAGAGCAAAAGAAGAGTAATCAGGAGGACTGTAGATAGCAATTGACATTGCATGTAAATTTTTGAAAATCAAAGTTGGCTGGAAAGCATGAAACTGGCAGAGAGTTCCACAAACGAGAAGTGTGAGAAAAGAAAATTCCAGCATAGAACTTACAGTTACATGTAACCAACTCAATTGTAAATTGACGAGGCCTCGTCATCAGTCCAGTACTGTGTTTAAATTCAAAACATCTAGGTAGCATAGTGAAGAGCTCATTCGAACAATTACCACAAAAGTATTTATAGAAAAGGCACAGGGAGGTAACTTTATGGCGGTGGCAAAGTATCTGAAGCTGAGGCGCCAGATCAAGACCAATAATATCGGTTTTGATTATGAATTATTGGCTAAAGCGTGCAAGCCTCATAAAACGGCTACATTTTGAATTCTACCATATCTGATGGCATATAAAACTACCAACCTGTTTCGGTTCACACTCATTTCCTGATTAGGATTAGGTTTCTGATTCCTTCTGAAGTCATCTCCTCTTCTACTCAAAGTCGCCCCTTGCATCTTAGTGGCATTATCACATTGTCTGGGTTGAATTGATTAAAAAAAAAATAAAAATATCCTCCTGGTGTTAGCTTAAACTAACACCATTTTTTCATATATTCTCACCATTTTGCTTAAAGTTCACATTTTTGTTTTATTCCAGATGACAATTTTCACTTTCCAAAATTATAGCTTATAGTTTAGGTTTGTAGTCAAAAAAGATGTCAGTTTAAAAAGACAAATATGGGTTTTAATATTACAGTATTATGGAATTAGGCTAGATACAAGTATTAGTAATCTATAATGTTCAGATAAACATTAGCCCACCAGAGATCACAACCTCACATTTAAGATGCCGGATATATTTTGGGGCCATATTTTATATTTTTTGTGAAGGTGGGTGGGTGGTTGGATATTGCATTCCTCAAATAATAAGTGTGTGTGTGTGAACTGGGATTGAATATAGATCGAACATGGATAATGATCCAACAGAATGATAGGATAAAGAACAAATAGGAAACACTTATAAATTTAACATATTATCAGAAAATGAAAAATGGAGAAAAGAAAACTCTGATAAGACACATGACTACTGCTTGGCAGGACAGATACGCATGAGATCTGCTTAACCAATGAGAAACACAAAAATAAAAAAACAAATTGTTTTTACTACCCCATATTTTATTTTCTGATCAAGCTTAAATAAAAGCGAAATATATTAAATTTATAAATGTTTCCTATTTGTTCCTTAACTTATCATTTATTATATATATATATATATATCTCTGAAACCCCCCCCCCAAAAAAAAACCCTTAAGGTGTGCTATATTTATGGGATAAAGTGCTCAATATCAGAGGTAGAGCGTGTGTAAATATAAAAGTGAACATTGAAGTCAACACTTAGAGGCGACAGGCTGTTTCATGCTAGACGCAATTGTCAGGCCTGATAATTGCATCTAGCATGAAACAGACTGTTGCTTCTAAGTGTTGACTTCAATGTTCACTTTTTTATATATATATATATATATATATATATGGGGGGGGGATTATGACAAAGTGGAAAATGCTTTGGTGTGATGCATTTCATCCTTTAGGACTTCATTGGGTGAAATATGTAACACAAAAATCATTTTCCCCCCCCACTTTGTCATATATATATATATATATGTATATATATATATATATATATTAAAATAATAGGAAAGAACAATGAGATTTATAACTCACAGTTCTTAGCATTTATTTTTATTTTTAAAAAACAACCATAGAGCATAATAATAAATGTTGTATAAAGTCCGTAGTTTATCAATTCAATATCTCATCTATTGAGAATCCTAATGATGTTAGAGTCTATGTAGGATGTACAAAGAATGAATTTAAATTAAGATGGAACCAACACCAAAGTTCCTTCACTAATACTAAATACCGCAACCAGACATCCCTATCTAAATGTTTCTGGCATTTTAAAGAAACCTTATAAAACACCAACAGTAAAATGGAAATTAATAAAAAAAAAAATTCAAAAACCTGTAGATCTTTAAATGACCCATGTCCTTTGTGCATACATGAAAAGTTAAATATTATTAAGTTTTTGAAAAATAAAAATCTATTAAATCAAAGAAATGAAATAGTGGGTTTTTGTAGACATTGCCAAATTTTTTCCTTAAGTAATAGCTAATTTATAAAAAAAAATGAAACTAATATTTATATTTGATCATAAATAAAATAGTTTATGAATACATAATTACATTCTAATATATCAATTTTAACATTACCATATATGTACTCAATTAGTAAATAAATTAAATATAACATCTTAAGTCGGTACGAATAAAAATATAAATATTAAAAATGTGACTAAATAATATTTGAATGCCCTTTTAGAAAAAATCGTAATGGAAATTTATATAAAAATAAAAATTAAATAAAAATGCCAAATGTAAAACGTATTGAAACCCAGATGATGTGTTGGAACATAGACAATACCACAAATTTCTACCTGGAAAAAGAAAGTTTGTATCAAAAGACAGATACCCCAGCCCCCACCTTGACTTGACAGCTACAATACATTAGATACATGAGTTTTCTAAGTTAAATGTTAACACCCCTAAAATAGAAAAGATAGAATTTTCCTTAACCACACTAAAATAGAAAAGATAGAATTTTCCTTAACCACACTAAAATAGAAAAGATAGAATTTTCCTTAACCACACTAAAATAGAAAAGATAGAATTTTCCTTAACCACACTAAAATAGAAAAGATAGAATTTTCCTTAACCACACTAAAATAGAAAAGATAGAATTTTCCTTAACCACACTAAAATAGAAAAGATAGAATTTTCCTTAACCACACTAAAATAGAAAAGATAGAATTTTCCTTAACCACACTAAAATAGAAAAGATAGAATTTTCCTTAACCACACTAAAATAGAAAAGATAGAATTTTCCTTAACCACACTAAAATAGAAAAGATAGAATTTTCCTTAACCACACTAAAATAGAAAAGATAGAATTTTCCTTAACCACAACATCTCAAAATATCAAATTTGTCCGGACTTATAAATTAAGTAAAGCATCGCTTGATAATGGCACGGAACTTTGTATTGTAAGTTTAATTTTTATGATTGAAGTTTCAGTTTTGAAACACGGGAATTGCGGTGTTGCGATGATTATATATATTTATAAAAAACAATTATAATAATCATTATCATATATATATATATATATATATATATATGGTGGTCTGACAATTGCGTCTAACATGAAACAGTCTGTCACCTCTGAGTGTTGATTTCAATGTTCACTCTTGTATGTGTATATATATATATATATATTGCTTGCAGTGGACACAGCCTACAAGCTGTAAGTTACATAAGATTGCCTGTGCTGTGCACGGGAAACTCAATCTGTGTGGACTAGGTGATGTCTGACATGACCAAAAATGTGTATAGCAACGTCACTAGATGCCATAAAAAACCAGCATTTGTTAACACCAGGGTGTTGCTTGAAGGGACACTGCAGGTGCAACAGGAATGAAAGAAAAGAATTACAATAACTCAGCTACAAGCTATTTCAGCCATATTGCAAACAATATGGTGGAAGAGAAACTGTGATATTGAACTTATATCAGAGTTTGATGGCTCAGCATCCACAGGTCAAACATTATTGAATGGATAGAAAAGGCACAACTCATTTGCTGAATGTGTGAAGTGAAGTGGCCAGAACATGCGATTCCTCTAAGACTGCGTGGTGGGGCGTTTGCCATCAATCAGCAGTTAACTGAAGCAGAAAAAAAAAACAGAACACACAAAATCAGCTCTTTACACAGTGTTCACGACAGATGGGCTTTGTCACATATGAACAGTTCTCTGATCTGCACCTTTGACCAGGAGAAACCTTTGATGTGTACTCGCCAGAACTATGCAAACTGGCCTTTATTTTTAGGGGGCATCAGCAACTGTAGCTTGGCATGTGCTTTTGTCAAGAGGTTGCCAAATCGCATGAAATGGCACCTTCGTGCTCCTTCTCGGATGGAAGTATTGACCATCAAACAGATGCTCGCTCGTGCTCGAGCGATAATGAAAGACGAGAACCCGGACAAAAACTTGGCAGTAAGCAGCAATGCAAGAGATCCACCAAAGGACTATGAAACCTCCTCTTAAAGGTTCTAATGACATGATTCGTCATCGGTACAATGGCCTTGATCACTTTGCCAAAGATTGTATCGGTCTCTGCTCAGTGGAGCCTCATATTTGTTGCTATAACTGTGATAAAATAGGCTATGTATCCAGAGATTGTCTGGGAAAAACGCCAGGAGATGGCAATTCTGCTCCAGTTTCCTCCCCAGTCAAGATGTAAACTCTGCGCTGCCAACCGTAGAAATTAATGTTCGTGGAAGGAAGTGTATCATGCTAATGAACTCTGGGTGCTCCTGCACCATAGTGAGCAAGATGTGCCAAACATGGGAGAAATGAAGTGTTGACATCGCGGAGGAATGCAGACATGCAGAGTTAGGCCAATCAATCTTCGTGTGGGAAATTGAAGGGCTGTTGTGATGGAGGCCCTCGTAGTGCTAGAGGACACCCTTGGATTCGATCTAATTGAATTAGAAAATAATCAAGGCTCTTGGCAGAACGTCTATTTCTAAGTCAGGGGAAGAGTTCGATTCATGCAAGTGCCTGTTTCTGTGTGCACAGCAGTCCCAGTATTCTCAATTGAAGAACCTGATTTTCAGGTAGAATTTGATCAGCAGCAGAGTGAGTGGACTGCATCCTGGAAATGGGCAGAAAACAAAACGCCAGGCAAGTTGCGAAACGGCATCACAGAGTATTGTGTACCAACAAAAATCGAAGAATCGTACAAGAGTTGCAACAATGAAATGAGAAGTGTTGGCTCATTCCATGACAAGCAGAAGCTTTTATCCCCAAGAGGGCTACTTCCACTGATGTATTCCACACCTATTGAAATTTGGTGTCAATTTTTGGTGATTTAAAAAATAGTATGATGTACCAACTTTGGTACTTTATAACTTCATTCATTTATTTGGAAGTCCTATTGTCTAATAGATGGAGGAAACCCTCATGTTTTTATTTTACTTCTATTGTCTACAGTTGTATAGTTATAGGCTGCTAGAAATGGGATAAAATCTAATTTTTTTTTTTAACATTTTTTGGTGTGCATTTTGCCACCCACAGAAACTAAACCATGAGCAATAGAATAAGAAATAAAAACATTGAAATATTTGTTTTACAAGAGTTACACAATTCATAGTTGACAAAAATTTACAACTTTCCTTCAAAAAAAATAAAAATAAAATAAATTTTGAGGCTTTTTTTTTTGAAAGCTTGGAAAGTAGTGTAGACATTTGAATTCAGGATTTACAATTTGATCAATTATATATTTCTCTCTTTCACTCATAAAAATTTTAAAAACCCTTATTCGATGTTAACTTAGTAAACATACCATCAAAAAGGATACACCCAGAAAGATTTTAATTTAAAATTCAAACCTATTTTCACCCTTAGTATCTATGGTACAATGAATTCAATATATTCTTATTTAAGAATATTGTGTCTCAATCATGATTTTAATGTCCAACTGATTTTGAAGCCATTCAGATTATAGTTAATGTCCCCTCTAATGCAACATATGGCAACAATAGTCCATTTTTTGCCTGTTTTGAGTCTTGCTTGACAGGAGGAGTCAGGTACTTCCTGGAGCAGTATAAGGAATCACCAATTTTTCCAGTATCTTCAGTGATGGATCGTATAGATGAGGTCCACTTAAGAGTCTCATTTTAAGATTTAGACATTTCAATCAACTGCAGCATGCAATTTCAAGTCCATGTAAAGAAACAACCAACAATATACAGTGGAATATCCCAATTGCAACCAAACAAGAATAAAACTCATAAATTTTACATCTCTACAACCACGACTATAATATGTGTGCATTTTGATCGGAATACTGCCCAGTTTAAGTGGCAGGATTTAATCCAGATTTCCATCAATAGGAGAGGGGGAACTACATTTACATAAATGTCAACCTTCGCAAATTCCATCAAGAAGCAAGCCGCAAGGAAAGATCCCTGAATAAGGTATTGAGAATTGTACTTACATTAAAGGAAGAAAAATAAAGTCTCTTTCTAATTGTATTGAGCTGCTAATTCATTGCCCTGAAAGCATTTTCCTCCACCCGAAACAAATGCCAACACCCAGAAGCCGAACAATTACACTGTCGGTTAAAAATGTGTGTGCACATCTTACACATCGGTTAAATGTAGGTGCTGAAAATGAGCAATATACACCACAATTTAAAAACAAAAGTGAGGACAATAGAAAAGTTGTTTCTGGTAAAATGGAAGATGGCTGCACCACCACCACCACCACATGGCCAACCAACTTACCCATCTGCCATCCAGACAACATTTTGTGGTTTGTTTTTACTGGAAGAGAACGCCGATTTTTTTTCTCAAATCAGTCTTCAACTTCCCTTGGAACAAGTTGTTTCAAGGTGGCTCTCCAAGGGCAAATTATTTTGCTCACACACAAACATACATGTGCAGTAAAAAAAAAAACAAAAAAAACTGGTAATGTTTATTTAATTCTGAAATTAAATTGGTCACAGTTTCTGAACAAGTCATCTATGACTTATCTACACAATTAACTCTTTTGAAATCTGAAAAGAGAGGAACAAGAACAGGTCAGATTTTTTTTAATTATTTTTTTTTTCTCTTTTCTTTTTATTAATTTATCTTTTTCAGATTAACATTTATAGTGACTCGTTTCTTTTTGCAACGCACTAATGCACGGTGGAATTCTCACAGTATTTAGTATTGTTGAAATTATCGTTAACAGTTTTTGCCGAGATTTACAGACTACGTTTTATTCAATGTTGCAAACCAATCGATGAAATTTGAATAAGCCGATTGCTTTGGAAAAATTCTTTGACAAAAACCCTTCTTTGCGCTTTAATAATTTCTTTACTTTCATTTCATACGACTTCATGGTAAACAATACTTTTTAAGAACATTTCTTTGTTTTCCTTTTTAACTGTGAAGAATAAATTCTTAGAATTTCTTACTCTCGAGTATGCAACATACAACTGGCTATGCACAAATATTTCTTTCTGGGACTAAATTCCAACTTTTTTGAAGCATTTGGCTGTGTGATTTGTTTATGGTTCTCACAAACAGGGAAAACTGGAAACTGGATTCTTGTATATGTAAAAACTTAACAAATGCAGAAAACAATATTGCATTTTAATTAAATTAACCTTCATCACTGTGTGTGACTTCATTTGGAGTACAGAAAGTTTATCCTGCCACTGAAGGTGACTCTGATCCCTGAATTTGAATTTGTTTGAATTTCATAGATGTGTTGTCATATCCTGCTATGGCAACAGAAAACAACTTTGAGTGAAAGTAACAATAAGAATAATGCAATTGAGAGGCAGTGAAAAGGCAAATAATATTAATAGTGTAGAGTTCTAAAGGTTAAAATAGTGGGAGTGTTTTGTATGTTTAAATAATAAAAATTTTAATTCCCCCCCCCAAATTAAAAATTTATTGTACTAAGCTAGAAAAACTAACTGTACTTTGTACCCCCTTACCTGTTTGCACTTCTACCCAAAATTTGGTTTTGATCAGTCAATGTATGGCTATTTTAGGGGGTTTGACAGACAGATGGACGGACGGACAAATGAACGGAAGTTACAGAATTTTATAATTAGCCTGTATTTTGCTATGTCCATCTTCCTCTCATTCTGATGAATATATATCAAGGACACATGGCCCAGTGCATAAGGACGTTGGTTAGATTCAATGACTGGACCCAAAGAGTTGTGACTACAGGCTACAGGATTGGTGAACCAAAAAACTTGGAGAGTTGAGTTAAAGGGAAATAACTAAGACATCTGGAAGAGGCATGGCACATAGAACTAGAACAATCTACCCCAGTGGACGAAATAAAGGGTTTGGTTCAAAATTCCAATCACTTGAAGAAGGCCAGAGTGTACAACAGCCAAAACATTGTGAATATGGCAATGAAGATGAGGGTAACAGTTTGAATAATGTAAATAATGTAAGTAATCCTAATACCTCTTCTCAGAGACATAGACGAATATATGTTTTTAAATAGTTTAATTAAATTCAATACCTGTGTTTATAACTAATGGCTTAGTTGGATGTATATTTCCCAATATTGCTAGCGATTTGTATCCTGTTAGGGGACAAAGATTTAGGATTTGGATTTTCGATATTTACTAAGCTTAAGGCCAAGTGCAGAGAAAGAAACGGTAGAAAGAGTGTGCTGTATAAGTCTTTTAAGGGAGATATAAATTCATGTACAGTTAAATTTTGTCTGTGAGTCCCCCACCTTACATCAGCAGGAACAAAACAGCCTGCATTGTTAACACATAATGAATGCTTTACAGCAGTGGTTCCCAACAGATTTTGGGCCATGCCCCACTTTGGTATTTCTAAAATTCTGGAGACCCCCTGTAATATTTAATTCTTACAAATTCAAAATTTTACTGCAATTCACATGAAGGAAGCTTAAAAAGGTCATTAACTTGGTCTCTAAACAAGCCTCCCAAAACTATGGCTTTCATGAAAGAGAAAAATTAAAAAAACAAAAAGACAGTTAATATATATATATATATATATATATATATATATATATATATATATTAGTTTCAAAACATAATAGAGAACTGAAAGGCAGAAATATAAAATATTTGAATGAAAGCTTATTCTGTAATATACTTTGACCATTTTAATCGTGAAATAATAATGCAAAATAAAATTTGAGCTCACGTTGGTATAGTAAGCTGAAGGGTGCACGTCCTACGCATACCCATCAAAAAATTACCCTGCACCCCATGTTGGGAATCAATACTTTACAGTCTTTTATATGTATTTTACTAACAAAGGTATTTACAACATAAGTGGTTATATTAGATTTTCCTAAAAACTTTTAAATACATTTTAGCAAATATGTAATCCATGTTTATTTTTAATTCAATTTTTTTTTTTAAATTGCCATGTATAAGCACTATTTCTGTTGATAAAATTTTATTTTTAAAAAGAATTTATATCCGCCTTATTGTAAGTTAGAAAACCTACAGCATTCATGAAAAGCATTGGTATTCACCCTGTACAAGGCCCAATAGCCACTCGAGGTAGAGGGTTACAGAATCAGTGACAATGCCACCAGGATGCAAGGGGCCACCGTCAGTGAAAAAAGATTTTAGAAGGAACTGGAAACCCAAGCCTAAACAAGAAAACAAGGGATAAAACATCTACTCCTATTCAAAAGACTGGGGAGGAGTGTGAACCGGATGATAAGTGAACCTATCTACTATGTGAGAGCTATAGAGTTGAAGTAGACTTTAGAAGGAACCGGAAACCTGATCTTAAAAAGGAAACAAGGTATAATCTTCTACTCCTGCTCAAAAGACTGGGGAGGAGTGTGAACCGGACGATAGTCAAACTTATCTACTCCTATTGAGGGAAGAAAAAATAAATAAATAATACATAAAAGTTCAACGTTTTATGTCGAAACGGTAGAGTTAGACATATAGAATTGAAGTAGACTTTAGAGAGAACTGGAAAGCCAATCCTAAACAGGAAACGAGGGATAAACCTCTACTCCTGTTCAAAAGAACGGACAGTGGAAATAGCAAGTTTGTAATTACCATTATTAATTATAGTAATATCAATATAAGAAAATTATTCAAATGTTTATCTCAGGATCAGCTCTATGTTGTATGTCCAGGGCAGGAAATTTAAGTGGACTTAATATGTAATGACACATGGGGAGGGGTTTGTTTCTTTTTATAATGTTGATTGTGTATTTATCATGAATGAGTTGAAAGATAAGATAAAAGAGGAAATTATCATTGGTAGTGTTGTGCGTTTTGTTTTCTTAGGAGGTGCACCTATATGAAGGAGTGAAACTAAAGTGTGTTACTAACCACTTCATGTCAAGAGTATCACCATATTTGCTCAGAAAATGGTTGCTCCATTCACTTCCATTTTTATGAAATAATGAAGAAGCTTGTGAACTTGAAGTTGCTTGTGATTGGACTATAAAGGGGCATGAAAAGTCACAGTGGGGTAACAGAACTTTACGCTATGAGAAGAGTTGGAAGTGAAAGGACTTTTTTTTATCTGACATTATTCCTTATTACTATAAATGTTATTTTTAGTTGGTACTTGTGTTTGAGTCATTAGGAAGTGGTTTCCTTGAGGTAAAAGAGTGATGCAGGTTTCATTCCTGTCTTAAATACAGTTTTTTTTTTTTTTTTTTTTTTTAGTAGGACGTCTCAATTTACACCGATTGATATTAATTTCACTTTTTAATAAAATAAAAATGGAGATAGCGACTCAAACACATGTGCTCAGAAGAAAGCAGGTCTAGACCCAGGCAGAAATGCATATTTTCAAGAAATTAAATTTTCAACAACATTTTATTGCTAACATTATTTACATTGTTCAGACTGTCGTCCTCATCTTTATTGCCATATTCACAACATTTTAGCCGCTGTACACTCCGACCTTCTTCAGGATTTGTCTATATTTCTGAGATGAGGTATTGTAACTATTACACTATTGATATTGTTTGGACTGTTGTCCTTATCTTTATTGAAACATTCATGGTGTTTCGGCTGTTGGACAATCTGGCTTTCTTCAGGATCTGTCTATATTTCTGAGATGACGTATCGTAACTATTTATGCTATTTACATCATTCAGACTGTTGTCCTCATCTTTATTGGCACATTCATGATGTTTCGGTGATTGTGCATGCCGGCCTTCTTCAGGATCTGTCTATAGTTCTGTTGTCCTCATCATTATTGCCATATTCTCGAGATGTTATCGAATTGGAATATAAAAAAACAACATCTTCAATATGATTTTCTTCGATGCAAAGGTTAATGCAAAAGTTGCTCGCGAGAGGTCTATAAAGGCATGAAAAGTCGCAGTGGGTAACAGAGCCTTACGCTATGAGAAGAGTTGTAACTGACAGCTGGCATACAAGTCAATGTCTGATTAGTATCATTTGGGTCCCTATGGAGAAGGGGGCACAATGCTGTGTGCCAGATAACCAGATGGATGTATTTCATGAAATATGTATTATGAATTAAAATCTGCTGCCACAAATTTGATTCACAAGGAAAAATTATGATGGTTAAAATGAATGTAATTGAATTTTCTCCCTTACATATTATGTTAACTTCTGTGTATGTGTGGAAAATAAAGCAAGCAACATTTTTTTTTTTTTCTTTTTTTAGACTTCAGTCACTTTCTCACCTACATGACCTGGCTTCTGTCTTTTTTACAAATATTTTCATGGCAAGTGCTCTGACAAGTTATTTTTACCTGGTGCCCTGGCTACATGAATTTAAGAGTGCTAATTGATTGGTATCTAGGTCCCACCCTTTTACTGTTAAAATAGCTAAATGCAACTGCCACTTCTACTCCAACAGTTTCTTTTTCTCACACTTCTCGCCCGAGGAACTGTCTTCCATTTACTTGCTTCCTTAATAACTGCAATCTTCAAAAATTTAAATTCCCTGTCAATCGCCATCTTCTTGAATCCTGTTCATCTTTTGTGCTTTCCTCAATCCTTCCTATACTCAGCCTTTTCTTTCACTCCTGTAAACGCCTGCACACTAGTGGCATTTCTGCCTCGCTTGACGTGAAATGATAAACAAAAATTCCTGTGCAATTAAACAAACAAGGGATAGTACTTATAATTAGCATTTAATAGTTATCTGCCTAGTTTTGGTATATAGTTAAGTTTGAACATGGACCCGACTGTATTATCACACAGTTGCATATCCCTCAGATCTTTTTTCTTCTATTTCATTCATGAGAATGCACTGCTTCAGCGACTTCTTTGCATTTTCAGTTTATATACAAACATAGAAAAATCAAACTTTTTGTCCCATATAGACAGAAGAGGCAACTATTTGCAAAGATTAACATTCATGTAGCTAAGTTGGGGAGGAGACTGCATAGAGGCTTACAAGCACCCAAGTGGTTACCATCTGTTGCACTAATCTATTTTATTGACGTCAACCTGAAATATACACCAAGACACAGGGTTTTACATAATACAGTTGATTGGAAGAGTGTGTGTGTGTGTGTGTATATATATATATATATATGAGAGAGACAAAGAGAGAATGTGTATATAGTAGGAAAGTACACACAATTATCCTTCCACCCACTATCTATACTTCCTCCTCAGATGTAGCCTCAACAAACACAGGTGTTAAACAGAATAAAGAAAAGAGGGGAAACCAAAAAAAAAAAAAGCACTCTTGCAATGAGATCATTGTTTTTAGATAGATGGATATATGAAAGGACACAGGTAAAGAGATCACCTCTGGACAAGGTCAACACAAAACAGCAGCGGTGGAGCATTTCATGCATTAAAAAAAAAAAAAAAAGAAAAAAAAGAAAAAAAGCCAGACAGGATACTTAGAATTGCCCAGGCAAAAAACACTTATTAATAATGTACTCCTTAAAAAGGCTTGAAGCAACGACATGTCCCTCCCGCAAAAAAAAAAAAAAAAAAAAAAAAAAAGCGTAAACAGGGGAGTAATAACAAAGACAGGCTTTTAACATTCCTCCTCATCCACAAATCAAATGGGTGAAAACTTAAGAAAGGATGAATAACAATTTCAACCTTTGACATATCTCAGTCATATTTGCTTTCTCAACACAAGATTTGATTTTCCGCAATTTTTAAAGTAGTCCTGGTCATTCCAAGAATTATTCCAGCAATTAATTGCATTATTTTTGTTGGTACCATTAGTCTCTGGTTTTCTTGAGGCTTATATTGACCCACCTGTTGAAGGCCAGAAAATGTACTGGTTGGCTGTTTTGGTTGATTTTCAACCTCTATGGATTATTTAATGTTGAAATCTAAATATTTTGAACACAATTTCATGGCTACAACTAAATATATTTTGAACACAATTATATGCCTTCAACTACAGATAAAATGTATCGTTGGTCAGCTTTTGTGCAGATACACGTTCGTTGGTTGGTTGATTTTGTTTAGCAGCATATCAACCTCTATGGGTTATTTAATGCCGAAATCTAAATATTTTGAATGCAATTGTATGCCTTCAACTACAGATAAGATGTATCATTGGTAATTTTACTGTAAATATGTATTTTTATACTTCTATAGTGTTTTATTTTTGAGTTCACTATTTGCCCATAGCTGGGACCCTAACAGGTGCTACCACCCCAGGTCGGGGTGGACTTGGGAACAACAGCAATTACGAGGTGGTTCGATGCTCCTCAAAATATCCCAATCAGAGGCCTTGCTGCTGGATGTAGTTTATCATCATACCCAGGACTGAAAATGGACTGACAAAAACATGATTGCAACAAAACTGACAAAGATTTAAAGCAGAAGTCTGAACAACTGAAAATAGCCTAGTGAATTAAGGCGTTTGGTGACCTAGTAATTCAGAGTTCAATTCCTGGGCTGGGTAGTGTGTACTTGGACTCAGTGGAAACATGTGCACAACAACTGAGCAGTCCTAAAAATAAGAACTAAACGAGATATCATCGGCAGTGGAATGATAACAGTCTACCCCATAGATTAAATAAAATTCCTTGTCAGTTACACAGATCGACATATACCTGATGAAGATGTGATAACAGCAAAAATGAGTATAGGTGCTACCACCCTGGGTCAGCGTGGATCTGGGAACAGCAGCAATTTAGTGGTTCTACGCTCCTCAAAAAAACTCCAAACTCCCGATCAGAGGCCTTTCTGCCAAATGTAGTTTATCATCATACCCAAGACTAAGTGTGAAATAGCAGATGACATCAATGCTTATTATGAATGCTGTAAGGTTTTCTAACATGATTGAATTTTGACAAGGCAGATAGAAATTATTTCTATACAAACAACGAATTTAAAAATAAAATTTTCTCAACAGAAACATCACTTATACATCTGATTAACCAACTCAAGAGATAAGACAATTTGTTTTTTTTACTGAATACTAGCTAAATACCCATCCTACAATATAATCTGGATGTAAGCCCTCAAGGGTTTTTTCGAAATGCTTTTCAAATAGAAAAACTGCAAAGTAAGTAACAGGTGTGAGTCGACTGCCAAAGTTCATTCTTCGAATTGAGGAATCCAGTATTTTAATAAGAAGAGCACTGCACAAATTGTAACTTTTTTTTTTCTTTTTTTTAGTTTTTCAAACAACCATATTGCAGGGTTGATTGCCAGTTACTTACAATTGACTGGCTAATAGCCAAAGACATAACAACAGCCCAATGTATATAGATGAACTAACAAGAGTTTTGCTTCAAGCTGGTATTTAAAAAAAAAAAAATAATAATAATAATAATAATCAATCGGTACTTACCAAGGATGATACCAACAGCACATTTCCTATCACTGTGAGCACAGGACATGAGTGCTCCAACAGTATCATTAATCACAGCCACACATTTCACTTTGATATCCTGGAAAAGAGACAAAAACAGCAATTGAAAAATATATTTTATCGTAATTTGGGAATACTGAAAAAAACAGATTCGCTCACCATAATTCAAAGTAATGAGCCCATTAATGCATTGGAAAACAGTTTTGAGGTGCATATTGCAAACTATTCTTTTGCACTTTTGTGATTTAGAAAAAATAAAAAAAGACTGTAAAAAGCACCGAGGATTCCTTTCCTTATATCTTCAAACTCCATTAAACTAATTGTACATTCAGAGGACAGGCTTGGCAATTTCGTCAAGAGCATACATGATGTGAAGAAACCTTTTCTGACCAATTTTAAGTCACGGAAAAAAATTCAAATATTCATTTAATTAATGTGTGAACATCATCAAAACATGCTGATAGGGGGGTGATATTTGAAAAATTGCTATTTCAAGGACAAAATATCTGAATAATGATTTTAAGTTAAACTGAAAACTTATATATATATACACACACACACAGAGGTAATATATACAGATAATATCACCATTGGCTTCAACCATGGCCTCCAGATAACTTCAGAATCTGCTGCAACTCTTCTGGATGGTCTCCTTGTTTAAGTTGGTGAATGCTGCCATTATCTTTGCCTTCAATTCATATTTGGTGTCTTAAGGAGTTTTGTTGGTTTCTTGCTCAACTGCACCCCACGCATAATAATCAAGGGCGTTGCAGTCTGGGGAGTTAGATGGCCAAATGCAAGGGGTCATATGATCGCAGAAATAGTCTGACTGGTCTTCTCCTGTCTATGTGGCATGGTGCATAGTCCTGTTGCCAGATATAGGGTCTTCCAGCAGTCACCCTCTTGGCCCAGGGCAGCACTACCTCCTCAAGGCACTTGATGCAGGCCTCTGTTTTGACTCTGAGGCACTTTGGGATTGTCATTTTGCTATAAAATGTACCAGTGATCATGTCACCACAAAAATGTATTGCTAATATGTATTTTTTATAAAAATATATTTTGATTCTTGTTTAGGGATTTTCTATTTGCCCATAGTGGGGGCCCGAACAGGTGCTACCACCCCGGGTCAGGGTGGACCTGGGAACAGCAGCAATTAAGAAGTGGTTCCATGCTCCTCAAAAAACCCCTGATAAGAGGCCTGGCTGCTGAATGTAGCTTATTGTCATACAGATGACATTCAAGGAGTTGACCTCTTATATCAAAAACGCCATTAATTTTTGAACTTACATTAAAATATCTGTACTGATGTTTAAACAATCAGAAAGGGCCACCACTTTAAAGACACAAATTTTGGTGAATTTTTGTAGATCAGCAATCCCCCCACCTCCAGAGTGAACCAAAAATGAAGATCAAGGCATGGCATAAAGGTAGCCAACCTGGGTGATTATTTGAGTGGACAGTGTCTTGCAACCAAACATATTGTTAAGAAACAGTATCAACAGGTGGTGGAATCCTGTCTTGTTGAAACCACATATGACATCTTTCTGACCTAAAGAAGGTCCTCTAATGAAAGGATACCAAGAATTATAGTATGTGACCATCGTTTTTACCTCTCACAGTAATTGTTAAAAAAAAAAAAAAAAAAAAAATTAAAATTGTCCCTGCTAATCTTCCAAATATTTGGTTATATAGATAAAACATGGAAAATTTTCTATGTTGCAGTAACTTTTGAAGCATCCTACACAAAAGGAATACTGAAACATCTGACCAGAACTCAAAATTGGTGGGAGCTGAGAAATTTTCAGCACCCCCAGCACACACAAATTACAAATAACAAAATTTAATTTAAGGGTTTTGGAAAAATTTGATTTTAAATATTTTCCTGCTACAAAATTTTCAGAGAAAGTAATTGTAAAAAGCATGCATAAATTTTCAAACAATTGGCATGGTTTTAAAATATAAGTAAAAAAAACAAAACAAAACAAAAAAAAACATATGTAAAGATGAACATGTGGTACTTACCCCTCTCCTCTTAACGGCAGCATGTAATAGTTCGACAATATTGTTGCCTTCCACACCTTCGCATTTGAAACCTTTTGTCCAGGTGGTGAGGATAGCCTTAGCAAGACCCTCCTGTCGGCAAGGAAATGAGAATGTGAATCCTAGTGGAAGCTCTTTGTCTAGCAGTCGATTTTCTTTCATGAATTTGTAAATACAATCGGCTATATGGTCAAAGAGCTGAAACAGAAATAAACGAACACTTGTGAAATTTGTGGATGAGAAAAAAAACAAAATGAACAAACTTTTTAAAATAAATAAAAACCAGTTATATTGAGTAAAGAACATTGAGATGGAGATTTAACATTAAGAAGAAGCCAATGAAAAAAAAAAAAAAAAAAAAAAAAGGAGCAAAATAATAAAAAAATGGATAAAACAAAAAGGGTAATGCTAAGAAATCCAAAAGGGGGGGGTGAAAAAACTAAGTGTCAAATGGAAAAAATAAACAAAAATATGAAAAAGAAACAATTAAAAAGACAAAAAGAAGCAAAATAAAAAAAGAAACAATAACAAAGAAACAATTTTTTAAAAAACGAAAAAGAAACTAAAGTTAAAAATGAAACCAAATGAAAAAGAAACAAAAATATGAAAAGAAACAGAATTAAAAAGACAAAAATAAGCAATAACAAAAGAAACAATTTTTTTGAAACTAACAAAAATTAAAAATGAAGACAAATGAAAAAAAAAGATAAAAAAAACAACAAAAAGAAACAAAGTTTAAAAATAAGTTAAAAAATAAAGTTTAAAATGAAACAAAATAAAATTATATAAAGAAACACTAAGAGAGCAAAACAATCCCCTGACCCCCCAAAAAGACATAACTGGTCAATTTGAAAGCCAAAACTAAAAATGGAAGCAATAAGAAAAATTACTCGTGGGGGGGGGGGGTACTCTTAGACTAGACAAATAGCTAGAGAGGAAAACTCCAAAAATAAAACATTAGCCGCACAAGATTAAAGGTAAAAGAAAGATATTGCAACTGATGGCCTGGTGCCAAGAGAAAGTGTGAGTATTTATCAGTGGCTGTTGCAAGAGAAATTCTGAAATGTTTCAGTTTGTGGCAACAAGAGCCAAGGTAGATTGGAAACCAAGTAGCAGAGGAAACAAGAGCAGAATAAGTTTTGTGTTAAGGCACGAGGTTTGAAGCCACAAAAAGAGACTCACCTGCACCCCAGTCCCAGACATGATCACCTGCGGAATGAGGAAAATTTTGCTTTCCATTTTAGTGTCCTGTCCGTCCAGTTGGATATGCAGGACACGGAAATTAGTGCCACCCAAATCCAATGCCAAGAAATCACCAATCTCTGCAAGAGGGAAAAAGAATATTTTGAACAGCTTGAAAAAAAAAAAAAGAAGAAAAAAAAAGAAGAAAAAAAAAGAAGAAAAAAAAGAAGAAAAAAAAGAAGAAAAAAAAAGAAAAAAAAAGAAGAAAAAAAAAGAAGAAAAAAAAAGAAAAAAAAAGAAGAAAAAAAAAGAAAAAAAAAGAAAAAAGAAAAAAAAGAGAAAAAAAGAGAAAAAAAAAAGAGAAAAAGAAGAAAAAAAGAAAAAAAAGAAAAAAAAGAAGAAAAAAAAGAAAAAAAAAGAAAAAAAAGAAAAAAAAGAAAAAAAAAGAAAAAAAAAAAGAAAAAAAAAGAAAAAAGAAAAAAAGAAGAAAAAAAAGAAAAAAGAAAAAAAGAAGAAAAAAAAGAAAAAAGAAAAAAAGAAGAAAAAAAGAAGAAAAAAAGAAGAAAAAAAAGAAGAAAAAAAAGAAGAAAAAAAAGAAGAAAGAAAAAAGAAAAAAGTAAAAAAAAAAAGAAAAGAAAAAAAAAAGAGTCTCTGCAATAGTTACCATTCAGTTTCTTTACATATTCATACCCTGCATACTTTCATCTTCTAATATTTTTTTTCTTTTTAGACAGGAGCCTAGCATATTAAGACAATTAGCTATACAAATAAAATGAAAGTGTGTGTTATAGACTCAGAAACTACTGGATGGATTTCAATCAAACTTAGAACGCTGATAGGCATCGATCAACTCTGAAGGTGATGAAAGGTTAAAAATAAGATAAAAGAAGCCATTTTTCATGGAAGTTAAATATTTATGCCCATGTTAAAATAGACTGGTAAGTGAGGTAAATCAACTTTCAGTAGTAAATTTATGCAGAGTTACTTCCCTTGGTCATTTTAATAATCTATGCAAATAAAATGAAGTGTCTGACTGCCTTTCTATTTAGACAAAATTAGTTTCCGAGCAACAGATAAGGCACGATAGTTCACTGGTAGGTGCCTACATTCTACATGGAAAGAGGTATGGGGTTCTTATTACAACAAATACTTTTTTGATACAGAATCTGAGAGTGGTTTTATTCAAGATAGGCTGACATGTAAAATACATCTTCATCATCAGTCACATGACTGGGTGTGGTCATAGACTCACTGCACAACTGAGAAGCTGACTAGTTTCTTCCATATACAGGATGTGGCAGAAATACACCCCACATCATGGTAAGACATTAGGTAGATGAAGAAGCCATTGCCACTAATGTCTTACTATTATGTGGGAAGTATTTCTGCCACACCCTGTATATGGGTTAAAAACCAGAGAGGTATACATTTATGCATAGTATAGGGTAAGCAGACCTGGCGAAGCCCATCCCTCACCAGGTCAAACGACACAGTCCTCCAACTTAAAGGCCGACTTTGGTCACAAACATGTAAATGTTGATTCTACCAAGAGAACACTCCACCTTGGCCATTGACTTAAAGTCTAAGAAGACCTCTGCCATCACGTGCTGGTATGGTGTCAGGAGTAAACCCCCATGTCTGTGGTCAAGAGAATCCAATTATTCTACATAAAAACCAAGATTGCCCAGAACTTTCACGAATTGGGATGAACAGATGTCCCCCTCTTGAGTGTCTATTGGGATACAGATCTCAGGGGGGAATGTGCCACTAAAGATGCCGGAAAAATGTTTGGTTTCCTGTACTGCTCCAGTAAGTACTCACACCCACACCAAACAATGACATATCCTCACTGCGGTAGGTTGTGTACATTCATGCATAATGAAGATCAAGTAGACCTGACGGAGCCCATCCCTCTCCACGTCTAACCGCACCTGATGTCCACCAACTTGAAATCTCGCCTTCGTCATAGATAGTTGTTGATTCTACTGGAGCAATCCTCCACCCCGGCAATTTCCCTCCGTCTAGGAAGCACTCTGCCCAGCAATGGTGTGACATCATCACACTAGTTGTGTGTGTGTGTGTGTGTGTGTATATATATATATATAACTATGGAGCCCAGTGTACCCTATTGTGCTAGATGGTGCTGACCCCTACAAGAATGTTCTTTTGATGCAAAATACACATTTAAATTTAAGAAAAAGGAAAAAAAAAAAATCTAAGCTATTATTACAGTGTGTCCCAATGAACTGATTTTATGACTAAAGGATTTTCTAATGAAGGATTGAAATGGGCAGGAGTGAGTGGGGAAACTTGTGAGTTCACTCCATGGGAAAAGTGGAATCTATGGAGCATGTGTGCTGACTTGTCATGCAAACTAGACGCAGCAGTCACAACCAATGCTAGTGAACTGTGCCATGAAAGATGTCCAAAAGAAATAAAAGCTGAGTGCAGTTTTGCTTAGCAGGGGATTCTTTTGACAATACAAGTCATTACAGACAGCAACTTTTAACACTAGCAAGAACTCTTACCAATTAATGAGAAGTACTATGACTATTGCTGAAAAACTTTTTTCATTGGCAAGAATTATTCCTACCAATAAGCAAATTTGAATAATTAGTTGCCAATCAAGAGATCACAAGGTCAGTTGGTTTCTGGCAAATGTTAGAATTGATTTTGGTTTGGTTTGTTTTATGGCATATCAACTTCAATGGGTTATTTAATGCCGACAAGATTTTTATTGCTGGTAATATTTTTTTTCTAAAAAAAAGTATTTTTGATAATTATTTTCTTCAAAAATTCATTGCTGGTAATAAAACCTTTTATTATTATTATTATTATTATTTTATTATACACACTTTGACTCCAGTTTGGGGATCAACCATTTGCCCATAACTGGGACCCTAACAGGTGCTACTACCCCAGGTCAGGGTGAACCTGGAAACACTAGTAAATTAAGAGGTGGTTTCACGCTCCTCAAAACTTGATCAAAGGCCTTGCTGTCGGATGTAGTTTATCGTCTTACCCAGGATGGAATTGATTTTGATATGATAAGTTTTAACCATACTCAGAGAATAGTAGGAGTTAATGATGTTAGTGGTTTTAAATATATATATATTTTTTTTTTGTGTCTTTAACCCATACAATGGTTTCTAAAAGAGATGCCAATCTTAATCATAAAAGCCTAGTTGATATTGAGCTAAATCAAGGTTGAACAGTATAAAAAAAATCTTTTACATATGTGCAAATAAAATAAACTCCCAGAAGCGGATATGCATCAAAACCAAGTCAATATATTAAGCAGAAAAAAAAACTGCAGAGAAAACAACAGATGTTTTGGCGCCACAGGTGCCAGAACATCTGTTCTAACAACCCTTTCTCAAGAGGAAAATAACAGACAATGAAGTGATGCAGAAAGGCAAATCCCCAATAACCTTTCAAACACACATAAGGTATGGCTGATGTAAACAATAAAAGATTTGTTTTTTTTTTTTAGAAAAAACAACAAATAACTCTTAGACAAGGTAGTAAAGGAAAGCAAAAAGAAAAGAAAAGACAGAATGCATAGTTGTGAGCAAAAGGGACATGCCAAGGTGCGAGTTACATATTGGGGATGTCAATAATCAAGCAAGTACAGAAACTTAACTCACTGCATAACAGACGATGGAAAATGCAAAGGCATATAGGAATAGCAAAAAGTTGCCTTCCAGAAACTAAGCAAAGTATTAAGAGATAGGAGAATTTCCTCAGAAACAAAGAAAATAGTGCTGAACTGCTATGTAATGTCTAATCTCTTATATAACAGTGAAAGCTGAACAGTCTCTCAAAAGTGAAGGAAAGACTTAAAGTGATAGAAATGTGTTTCTAGATGTGGAGAATACAATAGACTAAAACATGTGAGCAATAAGGAAGTATTAAGGAAAAGAGGAACTATAAAGAAACTTACATAGAATCAGAAAGAGACAGTTGCTATTTTAAGGATAGATGAAGAAAGAGGGTTTGGAGAATCTAACAATCACGGGACATACTGAAACGATGGGGGTAGGCAGTGAGTAACTTGCGTAACAAGTTTCTGTAAATGGACAACAAAACAAGGACAAAAAAAGATGCTAAAGAGTCAAAAGATAGGAAGTCGAGAAGAGCCATGATCACCCATATCCTGAAAGGGCAGACACAAAGACAAGTATAAATTTTTTTTAAGGATTATAACTAAGTGAAGAAAGTTAAAATCATTTTTAGTCATTCTATATATAGTAGTAGTAGTAAATACTCTGATACTACCCCATTCATGGCTCCCGTGGCTTCTGATCTTAACCAGACAAAACATATCCAATTAGTTTTTTTTAATAATTTCACTCCAAGTAAGGCAATAAAGCTACTAAGACACAAGGGATTATTGACAGTTAGAGAACATAATTAACCATTTAGCATTCAACACACTCCGTACATATCAGATTTCAAAGTCTCGCCACTTGCATGAGTTCCTGTGTTATTTGCAAGGATGTCGTCATTATATGCATGGGTCGGGTTACAGCAAGTTGAACATTGAGAGCTGCTGACATTTCCAGGGGACGGGTTGGATGCCAAAGGGTTAAAGAAAGAGAACAATTAAAGAAAAGTAACCGAGACAAAAGATAATGATTGGCAGTGCATTTAAATTTTTGAAGATCAAAGTTGACTTGGAAGCAAGAGGCCAGAAGAGAGTTCCGGAAGCAAGAGGCCGGAAGAGAGTTCCGGAGGCAAGAGGCCGGAAGAGAGTTCCGGAAGCAAGAGGCCGGAAGAGAGTTCCGGAGGCAAGAGGCCGGAAGAGAGTTCCGGAGGCAAGAGGCCGAAAGAGAGTTCCGGAGGAAAGTAGCCGAAAGAGAGTTCCGGAGGAAAGTAGCCGAAAGAGAGTTCCGGAGGAAAGTAGCCGAAAGAGAGTTCCGGAGGAAAGTAGCCGAAAGAGAGTTCCGGAGGAAAGTAGCCGAAAGAGAGTTCCGGAGGAAAGTAGCCGAAAGAGAGTTCCGGAGGAAAGTAGCCGAAAGAGAGTTCCGGAGGAAAGTAGCCGAAAGAGAGTTCCGGAGGAAAGTAGCCGAAAGAGAGTTCCGGAGGAAAGTAGCCGAAAGAGAGTTCCGGAGGAAAGTAGCCGGAAGAGAGTTCCGGAGGAAAGTAGCCGGAAGAGAGTTCCGGAGGCAAGTAGCCGAAAGAGAGTTCCGGAGGCAAGTAGCCGGAAGAGAGTTCCGGAGGCAAGTAGCCGAAAGAGAGTTCCGGAGGCAAGTAGCCGAAAGAGAGTGCCGGAAGCAAGTAGCCGAAAGAGAGTGCCGGAAGCAAGTAGCCGAAAGAGAGTGCCGGAAGCAAGTAGCCGAAAGAGAGTGCCGGAAGCAAGTAGCCGAAAGAGAGTGCCGGAAGCAAGTAGCCGAAAGAGAGTGCCGGAAGCAAGTAGCCGAAAGAGAGTGCCGGAAGCAAGTAGCCGAAAGAGTTCCACAGGCAAGAAGTGTGATAGAAGAAAACTGTCAGCATAAAACTTACGGTTATATTTAGCTATTTCAACTGTAAAATGATGAGACCTTTGCCACTAATTTAGTCTTCTTTTATGTGTCCCTTCAGGACATAGGCGATCACGGCCCTCCACATCTTCATGTCGCTTCTAGCTCTGAATAAGTTTTGTCTTTTTGTTATTTCTCCCAAACCCTGTTCT